>FR990101.1:10305000-10980000 GCA_905404275.2 Hedya salicella
CAAAGACCTTATGTTAATGCTTTAGGAGTCATGATTAAATGACTAGGGAATCAAAAAGAAGTAAATAAGCTCGTTATAAGCTCCATACGTTACGAAGGCTGCTACATAAACATGGATTTGCGATTAATTAACTTACAAAGCGAGTAGCCTTTTAAGTAACCTTATTAAGTATTGAGTTGTTTTGTCGTAAATACCAAAAGGATTCCACGTGGTTTTATGTAGGTGTCCGTTCACAAACAACGAGAACCAAAAATAAACAATTAATCAGACCAAGAAAATGTATTTATTTGAAGTAGATAAGAATCTTTTTCTGTACATTTATTACGTTAGACTTACGGACGACCAGTTTAGCTCAGTGGGAGTAACATTGCCTGCGAAGCTGATGGTCCTGGGTTCACATCCCGCAAAGGGCAAATATTTGTGTGATCAGCATAAATATTTGTCCCTGAGTCTTGGAATTTTTTCTATCTATATAAGTAAATAAATTTATGAAAATACACCGTCATCTAGTACTCATAACACAAGCCTTATTGAGCTTACCATGGAACTAGGTCAAATTATGTAAAAAATGTCCTGTAATATTTATTTATTTTAAATCATAAATACGTCACAGTCTAAGTTACTTAATAGTCAATAGTTACTTAATTATCGTCGATATTGCGTCTTAGGTTTTTATAATTTCGTAAAGCAGGGTAGTTGTAACTAAAAGTAAAAACAAGAATAGCTACATCTGCTTTTACGTCGTAGTGTATTTTAGAAGTTATTCACTCTTAGTGCCACAACTAGCTTACTATTTAAATGACTTTTTCGAAGCACATCATTTAACAATAACAAATATAGTAGGCACGGCACTAATATAAGCCTAATTTGGTATTTCGAAATTGCAGGACAATGAACTTGTGTCGTAAGGTCATTGACCTTTCTGATAAGATGAACTTTGAAAAGTGATAATAGACATTGTAAATAAACAAGTATAAAATTAATTTTAAGTTAACAAGTCCGATACACAACAAAAAAAAAATTAAATGTTATGATCATTACACGATGAATACAAATCAATGGGGATTTGGAAAGCCTTCACCCAGCAGTCCTCCATTAAATACGCATTTGAAGAAATACATTCAAAACCCACGTGATGATTTAGTTACGATAAAACACGGTAGAAGCATGAAAATGTATTAAATACCTAAATTGAGATTCCTTGAAGAATGCAGGCGTAAAATATGAAAATCCATTGAAATATTCTCCTTAATTAGAGTAATATCACAGTTTGTCTTGTTTGGAAGGCCTTTGTCCAGACGTTTATAGGCTATATCTACCTATGAGTTCGTATCAAACACGTAGGTATCATGATTCACATCTATGTTGAGCCAAGTTTGCACCTGGTGTCCACGGCTTCATACATATACCAGATGCAAACTTAACTTAATCGATGTATTATAAATATTATGGCAGGGTAGACAAACCTCCAGCATCCAAGTGGTGACCACCTTCCTCATGAATGGCTGGATGTCGATCTGAACATGCTGGAAGTAGTCCGTGTGCAGTGCGTGGAACCGCTCCAGGGTCATCAGGTTCATCAAGAGTCGAGGATCCCGGTCTAGGGCCCGGTCAGGCCCCGCCACGCACATGTCCCGCCCGCTACTCGAGCTTCCAGACACCTGCATGTTCTCTTCACAGGACAAATCCATCACAAGCACAGCACTAAAGTTTTGTAAAGTTTATAAGTTGACACTCGTAAGTTTGTAAGTTGTAACGTAAGAACGTCGCGGTCGTCGTGCGACCTACAAGCTGGTGTAAGTCGAACTGAGCAGTGGGGTTTGTTGTGTCGGCATGCAAGGGTCTGCCTTGCCCTAGGGGCGCTCCGGCTCGGGCCCGCGAGTCCTTTTTCTTGTTACCGTGGACCGGTTTATAGCGGTTGTCATTGAGCATTGTTATTGAAGCAGTGATTACGATAGTTTGGTTTTACTGTCATTTGCTAATAATCTTGTTTACATTTATCTCACAAGTGCCTAAATAAATTAGGTGTAGATGCAAATGTAGATTCTATTTTGATCTCTATTGAACACGTAAATATATAGATACTTATAGAACTGCATTTTTAAACTTGGTATTGAGGACTACAAGATATACCTACATTTTACTTATACTCGTACATAGAAGGTGCTCGCTACTTCATCAGCGAAGAAGAAAAAAGTTATAAACCTCTTTTTTTCAGCGTAATTGGGTAATAAGTATCATATAAGCATTTGTGTATGAGCAGCTACACGGGTGTGAATTTAAATTTGGTTTTTGAATTTGATGTAGATAAACATTCTTATAAATACAAAGATCTAAAAAATTTAAGAAATCCAAGACTCCGACAGGATTATAATGAATACCTTAGTGCTTTGCCGAGGACAATACTGTGCCAACTAAGCTACCCAGTTCAGTCACACATGTGACACAGTGGGTGAAATCCAGTGGGAGTCTTGGATTTTTTTATTTATTAAGATCTTTGTTATATGTATAAGAATATTCATCTACTTCGTTGCGATGCTTCACTCTAAAATCACGAAGATCGTGATTTTCATATAAATCAGATGAAACTCGGCTCATTGATAGACTAGGCCATTGTGATGTATAAAAACGTAGGCTACCTTCTTAAGTGGCTATAACGCAGGAAAAGATGCGGGAAAGTGACAGTATTATTATTATTATAAGTATCTTAAAAATCTTATAATCATAATAATAATTATCAATTGACAAGATTTCATATTTGGCTATAGCCCTAAATTGATATCCAATGTATATAAAAATGCATATACAATCCAAAATATATATTTTAAGATTTTTTTTGCTCCTACTTTTCGAAAAAATTAGCTGAAAGTGCTAAACCGGAAGATGACGTCATTTAGAGGATGGAAGGTCTGTGCCTTCCATAGATTAAAAAAAATCTCATTTCGATTGTCACTAAGTCATGTTTGACAGTTAAATCCAAATATGTCATTGCTTTGTCTTGCTCAAATTTCGTTCGCGCACTATTTTCCCGTTTATGGTTGTTCTATTGTGACTCTGCTTTTCCACGGACACTGATTTGCACCTTTTTTACGACTCGGCTTTTCCACGGATATTGGTTCTAGCACTTTGAAGAGTCGACTTTTCCACGGATTTGAGAAATGAAGAACTCCGACTGACTCACTCAAGCTGATAGCACAAACTTGCCACGAGTAGAGACGCTCATGAATGGAATATACTCAAAGCTGTGATAAGTATAGCGTGGCCGCCTTAAGTTAAGAGGTGCCAAAGGTATCATAATCACAACGCAACACTTAAGTCGATAATGCAGTAAATGCAGTGAGGTACGTGGAGGTACTCTAAGTCTCCCACATATGATTTGTGTAATGTCGTATGACTCCAGAGCATTGCGTCTGAAACAAATTGTAAAGGATTACCGTTTTGCACCATTTTGTATTGAGTAATAAAGTTTAAGTAAGTAAATAAAATATCTCTCTAATTTATCTGAAATAAATTACTAAACAGTGTGAAATTTAAGTGGTTGTTTTCCCGCAGCAATGATTTTAAACATGATACTGAACAACTTGCCCCAAGGTTCATAAATTTAAAAAATCCAGGTCCCCAAAGTAGATTTGATCAGCAGATTGCATATTTTGTATGGGAATTCGAAATTAAATTATATCATGTCAACAATAAAACGTATATTTAATGAGATAAATCGTTTATTTTAAAGCTAAGAGTAACAGTAGTAGCTTTGAGCATAACACATCACACACGCCCATCCGCCCGCAAGACACCATTCAGCTTTATTTCCTACAGGAAGTGCAAATAACTATTTTCCAAATCCAAATAGCCGTTATTTTAGACGTTTTTTACTTAAAAATATTTAGTTTTTGCGGAAGACATATTCACCGACATTTGTCAAATTTGTAAACAAATATTTGAACTATCACTAAACCTCAATACTCAATTCCATAGATAATTACTCGTACTATAGGTAATATTACGGCTGACACACACGACAGATGCCCGTTTGGTGTATTTAAGCAGATTATTTGGCTTTTGTTTACTAATTAGGCTCTATTTTACAAACATACGTTCACTAAATTTACGAAACCAGATCTGAGTAGGTTTACTGACACGATATAGTTATTAAAATAGTTTGCGTGTATGGCAGTCTTTTGACAAACATAAGATTTTTCTTTGTTGGCAACACACATCCACTAAATGACGTCATCATAAAACGTAGTGGTTTTATTTTCTTTAGACGTCATTATGGCGGTTACGCTTTTTTAGAATGAGTAACTCTAAAACTTGATTTTTTGCTTCGAAATTGAGGCTTTCGAGGAAAATAAAAAATACGTATAGCTTGAAAAAATACCCTCTTTCGAACTACATAATAAAAAGGATTGGTCTGACAAATGAAACATTGTCAATTATTCACAGAATATATGGTGAGTACATAAGGTGGTATAGTACAAAATATTTTGATGCTTAAAATATTCGGCCTTTATTGCATGTGTTTGTAAAAGTAAGAAAAAGGTAAAATATTCATCTACATCGTTTCGATGATTTACCTACGCGTTATTAACATACATTCACAAACTTCGCATTCAATGCTCAATAATTGAAGTTATGGAAGAATTCAATGAATCAATGCTGCTGAATAAAAAAATAAAGATGTTTTTTTTTTCTTGAACTTGCAGTCCCGTGCGGGAATATGCCTTGGAGCACCCTCCTCCCGAGTACAAGCTCCTTTGCAGCCCCTAGTTATGCTAAATTTTGTGTACAAGCTTATTATTATTTAATGCTTATAGCGTATAAAGTATACATAGTATATTGAAACATCTAAATTATGTAGGTACATATCTATCTACTATACGGTACATATCTATTAGTATATCATTCATCTCTGCTCAGGTACTTAATAGCGTTTTTTTCGTAGAACGTCTCGAATTTTTACCGTTACAAAGTGCCATTCTAGCCGAAAATTTCTTTACGAAAAAGTCTCCAAGACCCGTTTCTCTGTCAATAAAAAACCCATTCCAGTATAACATGTTCAATAATGTCAAGATTCAAGAATTCAGCAACAAAATATAAATACATGTTCCCAATTCTGAGATTAAGTTAATAGACTAACGGACCTATACATAGATCGTATTAGGTAGACCTATATCAATAATAAAATTAGTAATCCATACTTCCATCCATACTATCCATACTAATATTATAAATGCGAAAGTGTGTCTGTCTGTCTGTCTGTCTTTTACCTCTTCACGCTTAAGCCGCTGAACCGATTTGGATGAAATTTGCTATGGAGATGGTTTGAGTCTCGAGGAAGGACATAGGCTAGTTTTTATCCCGGAAAAATACCCTTATCCGCGATAAACGAATTTAAGGCGGACGAAGTCGCGGGCTAGTGCTGTGTAAAGTAAATACTCTTCTACATTTAGTGTCACTAGTAATTCTAATTTTATTTATCAGTTGTGATAACTTTCGCACTAGCCTGTATTATCTATACTATTATAAAGTTGTAAAAATGAAATGTTTGTATGTGTCGTTGTGGCTTCATCACGCTAAATCGGCTAAACGGATTTCAACTATTAACTATTATCAATTTTCATGTCAACAATTTATTGTGATTAGGTACTGAAGTACTTAATGTACATTAAGCTCTTTTGATCTCGACATGCCACATATGTGGCCAAGTTTCGCGTTGTGACAGAAATCAAAGTGACAGCAACTACTCACTAAATCATCCTTTTTTTGGAAAAATAATCTTTACCATAATATTTTCTTCTGTTTCCGCGATTATTACTCATTGAAATAAAACAAAGCCATATAATCCGTTAAATTGTTTTATTTCAATTATCTTTACCATTTTATTAAAAGGGATAAATTTCGTAGAGAAGCGAAGTTTGTTAGATTATTATGTAAAAATATCGACTAAACTAGATTTTGTTTTTTTTTTAAGAAAGTAAGAAATAATTTATTTGCATACACACATACGTAAAACAAAAAAAAAGGTCTAAAATAATTGCGGCAGTATGCAAGCAAAACGGTTCAAACTCACCATGTGCTGCAGCCGGGAGGCCGCATTTTGCTACATTTGACTTGGTGCATTTAATTGTTTTACTCCTAATGGCCTCAGGTTAAAATCTTTCCCATTCCTCGCGGGCTCCGTGTATAGTGCGAGCATATTAAGATCTTCACATTTGTGAAATTTACTGAGCCGAGGAGGCTTCTAAAGAATTTATTATACTCTTTCACCCAACTCTCCTTCGACTATCAACTCCATCCCCAACTAGAAATACTCGTCATCCTCGTGCCCAAACGCGTCATACTCGTGACACAAGCCACGTTCGCCTTACAAAATATTAATCGATGCAAATGCTAACTGGGCGACAATAAAAATCCAGTTCAATTTTACAATATTAACATTTTATTACCTTCAAAGAATTAAGAACGAGGCATGAAATTTACAATGTTTTTGTACAATGACAAAGGACAAAAGAGTTGGGAGGGAACACGGGAGGGTGAGGGCAGCTGCGCACGAGCCGGGTGCGCGGGGACATTATAACAAATCCGACCACACCTGATCTTAAACACACCTCTCTTTATTCCATATTCCATTCTCTTTCCAGATTTCTTTGTCTTCGCGCGTGCCCTCTCTGAATACGTAACTTATATGACCACCTGTCAATTTTTATCTAAGATAACACGTGGACTCCGGTGATTTACATTCTGCCACGCCGTAATACCGCTGTGACTCGAGTATACTTTGTGATATGATTCTACAAATGACAGCTTTAAACAACAAGCTATACACGTACTGGTTAGTTATTCTAAATATTTTGTATCTGGGTATAAACGATGTAACTATTAATCCTTGGTCTTGAATTTTCCATTGTAATACGGTATTAGTGTTACGATCACCTTCCAATCAGTCAAGTACACTCCATACATAGCGGCTCCAATTCCGAACATCGCCAAACTCGGGGCAAAAGCCGTAAGCTGCTGTATTTGCCTCTTGCTCAGCATAATCATGTGAATTTCCTCTAAAAACCCTTTTAATAGAATTTTTTTTTTTGACGTTAGTTGACAAAAGGTTGTCGAGAGACAATAAAAATATGCAATAAATAAAATAATGAACTATGAAGTTGATCAAATAAAAAGGTTAGATAATCAAAGAGGTCGATTAGTATAAATAAAAATAAAAAAAGAACCAACTTCAAAATAAACTAAAAAGCCATAAATAATCTTTTATGTACGGTGCGGATCACATTTGTATCACCTTTTTAAGTCGGTGCCAGTCTTAACGTATTTACCTAAAATAGATGTTTTTCTTAAGTAACTATTAAGGAGTTGTACCTTCCGTCATCAGCTCAGCATGATGAGATGATGACTACCATATGCAAATACTTAAATACCTTAAGAAAATATATGAAAAACATTATAAGTGCCTATAAATTTGAGGATTGCCCTCGATTTCCCTGGGATCTCATCATCAGATCCCAACTTGGTGGCAATGGGACCACCTCGGGAGTATATCCTTTCAAATAAAAAACAATTTTTAAAATCGGTCCACAATTGGCGGAGTAATCGGTGAACATACGTAAAATATATATTATATATATATAAACTATCGAACATATAACCTCCTTGGAAGTCGGTTAAAAAGAGATTAGGGTCCCGTTTCATAAACGCTTGTAACTGTATTACAAAAGCGTAAGTCTCTTTTTAATTCATATTGTTGGAAAGACACTTCCGCTTGTAATACAATGTTACAAGCGTTTATAAAACGGGCCCTAGGAATTACTGGCATTTAGTGTAGTGATTTGGTGATTATGCTACTTAAGAGTCCCCGGCAAGCTCGGCCGAATTTCACATTACCATACAAACGGAGATTCTTTCTCGGGTGTATTTTCAAAGGCACTTTTTTAGCGGTCACAAGCCAATTAACAAAACACCGAGCTTAAAAATACCACTTACATATTTTATACACATTTAACAGACTAAAACACACCGAGGCATATTGAAATAAATGAACGGTTAATATACAAATTACGTTAAATAAATTATCGAAACTTCACAAAAGTACGGTGCACTCAGTCTGTGAGCCATGTCACACTCGCGGATTTGTTCAAACAATCGCGCATAACTTTGTATGTAGGAATCGTATTGACAAGAATTAAACACTATTACAAAGAATATTAAATGACGCATTATGTCGTATAATATTTAATGCGTAAGCACATAATGTTAACAAGTGGTCGACCATTTTGTAACTGTCCCACGAGTAGCCACTACTATCACTTCGTTCAAATACCTGCAAATATTTGATTGGCTGACGACGATTCCGCCATGTTTTTGTTTTTATCGGAACGATCTTTAGTTGTGCTACGGCAGTCAAGCGGAACGGACGCGCAACTCTCGCATTTTGGCGCCTCAACGAGGTAAGTTTCCCTTACGATCTGTTTTGGTTCTCTTAAAAGTAATATCGCTGGACATCGATTTAAGGGTGTAAAGAGGCTTCGTTTTATTCTATCTTTTAGCATTTAATAGTTAATCGTGTTCTTATTTCTACGTAAAAGCCATGTAATTCATTACGCATATGGTTTTAAAGTTATCATAAAAATATGTGTTTATCATCATGCTATCTGGCGTCATTTGTTTGGCAGTTTGGTCCAGCGAAATGACATTTGCTCCAGCGAAATTATTTTTGATCTTTAATAACGTATTACCATACAAAATCTTTATTTTAGTAGGTTTTCACAGCTTGTAGCGTAAATAACTAGACCTAAAAATAATGAAACAATGAAATAATGAAATAATGATCTTTATTCTGTAAGTAGGCCACAAGGGCACTTTTACAAGTCTGACTCTACGGCGTTTCCCAAGAGGAGACCACTGAAGAGAAGAAAGCCGAAACAAACTCAACAGTAAGTCATTTTTTCGAAATAACTCTTATATCTATTACAATATTTGTACTCAGCCTATCCTAAATATATGTTTTGAGTATATAAACTCAATGCGTAGCTCTACAAGAAAACATATCTAAACATATAAAAGTAAAAAAATATATAGAATATAAAAAAGCAAAACAGTGTTTTTTTATTTAAAACAACTTACATACGTTTGATATGCCACTTTATAAGAACCGTGTCCCGGTAAAAGTAAATTATTTGGTGTCTGTTTTGGGCCATGCATTTTTGTCTGTTATATAGTCCTCTACCTTATAATAAGCCTTTGCCATTAGGAACTCTTTTTAAGTACTTTTTGTGAGCAATACAATATACAATAAAAGTAGTATTAGAGCTCACTTGCCGTAATTTTCTACTATTACTATTAAAATATATATGTTATTATTGAAATAAAAACCAAGTTTAAAACTGTAATTTATTATTTTATTTAATTCCTTCTCTGGTAGGGTACGCATTAAAATTATTTACACTTACTTTCCTAATTGGTTTATGTAATCGTCATTTCGCTGCCGCAATAATAATTTCGCTGGCATTTTTGTTTCAAAATTTTATTTCACCTAATGTAGAGATATTAGAATGGTGCCTCTTGCAGATTTGGAATCCTATTTTAAAGGTGTTTCGAAAAGACAAATCGTTTTCATCAATATAAAAAAAAATTGCCAGCGAAATTACGAAAAAAGAGTCGTTTCAAAAATATACCCTCTCATTTTAAAACTACGGGTTGGATTGTAACGAAACTTTTCATATATAATAACATGACGTATATCTAGGTCTGTAATTAACCAATTTGGTTCCAGCTTATAAAATAAACAAAATACAGCAAAAACAAGTTTTGTATGAAAAACTTAAATTTTTCTGTATATTTTTTACTATGGCATCTGAAGCTACATAAACTAATTACATATATACCTTAACTTATTCTAAGTACAAAATTTCAGAGCAAACTAGCTAGCCGTTTTAAAATGAGAGCGTAACTACGTTTCTATGGAGAACCGAGCTTGCCGGGGACTCTTAATGCTAATACTACTGATTGGCACGAGTCGAGCGCGGGCGAGGCTGAGATGCACTGACGATGACATTATTCTAAAAGCGTTGAAGGACTTCGGTTATTTAAAAATGGCACTTTATCTCGCCTTCGTACAATGCACTTAGCATTTTGAATGTGAGGACATTACTGTGCACAGTCGTTTGACTGTGCACCGTAAGAGGTCTCGGGGCCTCTTGAACCTTCTAAAAGAGGGTCTGTACTTTACTTAGGTCCTAGCTACTGCTGTTCAGCCGTTTGAAGAGCATAAGCAATTTTTGGATACATCGAGTTTCTTTTTAGGATTTGGTACTTAAAATACAGTACATACAAGTAAATACCTGACTCGAAACTTGAGGTTTTAGTACAAAATCCTAAAAATGCTCGACACCTAGAAAAACTCTGATGATCTTCAAACTACTGAAAAGGTTTTTTTTCCATAGCTAAGAACACTCTTTAGAAGTCAGCATCAAAGTAAAAAAAAAAACAAAATTGGCCAATCCATGCAGAACTATGATTCCCTAGACACAGATACACTCATAATACATATAACACCCCTGTTTTTTCGGCAGGGCTTAAAAAAAACGAAGTAGTTTGCAGTAGAAGTAGACACTACGATTATTTAGATAAGCAAATTGTAGCGATCCGAACTGATGGGCGATAGCATGGATTCCCACAGAGGGCTATCCCGTCGCGCCATACGCCACATGCGATAGTCAAATTAGGGCACCACGCTGCCCGCTACTCGACCACTAATTACGAACTTATCAATTTGTCAACCCATCCCCATCTTGCACTTATCTGAGCGAATTATGACCGTGTCATGGGTGAACGAACTTCATGGTTCTGAAAGTTCCCACACTATAGTTCGTAAAGTTATCATACGATTGTCAATTTTATTCTTTATAGTTATGGACTTATTTATACATATTTATACGAGTTGAAATTACGAGAAAAGGCTGGGCTTTGCGGTTCATGAAACTACTTATACCCATGAGTACCTATTAAGTATATGGAAGCTGGGAAACTTGCTCTATCCTTTTACTTCAAAGTTTTACATACATAGGTATATACTTTTATTTTTGAACCTGTAACCTTTCCTTTAACGTTGAAGTGTTCTGACCAACTGAGATAGATTGTGTTCGATAATTTAACGCCACGTACGTAAAGTTGCGATAGCTCCGTTGGTCAGAGAACATCTGCGATAAAGAAGAAGTCGCAGGTTAAATCCTACTTGCAATTTAGTAGGTCGCATTGATTTCTTTTCTTAGCAATCGAACTCTGTGTTATAATAATTAATTTCAATAAAAATTGTAGTATTTCCAAATTTATAAAAAATAATCAATGATTATTGTAGAGGGGTCTAGGTGGAAAAGGCATGTAAACCAAATGATTAATTGTAGTCATAGTTTATTAGAATAAGATAAATCTACTTGCAGGCCACCCATTGGATGTGCATTTATTATCCGAAGAGTGTATTCGTGATATGTGAAGCCAAGAGTGTATTCATTATGAAACACATAGTTTTAAGTCTAATATATCTATTTTTTACCTGGGGGAGAGGGAAAGCAATTGGCTTTTCGGAGTTGGTTACATTCAGGTGGCGGAGAGTGTCGTATCGTGTGATTTGGGCTTTATATTCTGTCCTGCTCAAGTCATATCGCTCTCCCGCTCTCTCGTTCAAGATGGCGTGCCATTAACTGTACTGTATTTTTGCTCTAAGGAAAATAAGCAAGTATTCATTAATTCAGTGTTTTATTCGGAGATACGACAATTATATTGATTCAGTTTCTTCATTGAAGGACAGCGCCATCTCTCAGTGTCCTAATACTTGCTGGAGAACCAATGAGACAGAGACGAAGCGTGATACGCATGTCTTGAAGTATGGTTAATACGCTTAGCGTTTTAGAAAAAACCGGCCAAGTGCGAGTCGGACTCGCGCACCGAAGGTTCCGTACAAACTTTTACTTACCCTAAACAATATTACCCGGTTCCGGTTGAGATAATTTGCACCTGATATCTATAGCATTGGGTACAAATGAGGTGTAAACTTAGAGACATGACATGGCTATATTTTTCGTGGGGTGTGTGGGGAGAGGTGAGTACGCTCAGGTATGCGACGCTGAGCTATTGGCACATCTCCCCAAGTGTCTCATACACGTCCCCGTCGCCCCAGGATCTGCCGACGTACGGAACTGGGACTAACCCGCCGGATTGATCGCGGGTCGTACACCCTGGAAATGCCAAAGGTCGGAACGGGCGTCGCACCATTTACCATCAACCCCGGACCAGAGGCAGCTAAGTATGGGAGGCCATACCTGGAACGGCACTCCCACCCTCCAGGTATCCTACACCCCAACTCCTTTGATCCCAACTATCCCAATCCCACCACAATCACATCCTACTCCACTTCCAATATTCCTTCCAACTCCCTATCCCGGAGGAGACAACCTCGACCCCAAAAATCCCCAATCTTCGGTGTCACCGTACCGTGCCCAGAGATGCGTGGCTGAGGGGGAGCTGAGTCGGGAACGGTGGACCCTCGAAACCGGGCGAAATCGAGGTGTTAGTTTTGCCTTGCTCCTGCACGCGGGGCTCTGCAGGAGTCGACCTATTTTCCCTAGCTTTTCGTGGGACTAACATGGAAGAAACTTTAAAAAATAATGACGGTACCCTGGAAGACCTATGCCAGGAACTACTGCCACTGACGGTAGGCGCGGAGGAATCTCCCCAAACGTCGGAGCAAACTATGGAGGTGTAGGAGAGCACCAGCACGGTAGAAAGGCTGCTTGCGGACCAAACATACCGACTGGGAATCCCCACAACCCCAACAAACCTGCCAAGAGATTGGGAGGTTCTGCAAAGGGCCGCTACAGAGCTCTTATAGGAATAGGAGTGTCACCTGCAGAGGCGATACAACTTTCCACAAAGAGCTTTGCGGAACTGAAAGCGATGGGGTACAAGTTTGGGTTCTCACAATCCAAACCCGTGCAAAAGCCAGTAAAACGGCCCCGCCCGGAGGAGGAATCACCGCAGGGGAATGCTTCCGAAGCCCCAAGGGTGAGTGAGACCCCTCCTACCCAATCGCACGAGGTCCTGAACCAGATACGGGTTGGCATCAAGGACTCCAGTCCGATGATGGACTCACAACTTGAGTCCCTCTGCAACACCATCGTGCAGAAGGTATCGACCATGGACTCTGGGGAAGGACCAAAGTTTAAAGGCTACTCGTATAGGCCAGGCTGGTTGCTCATCACTTGCAGTGACCAGCAATCCAAGAACTGGCTTGTGCAGATAACGCCGTCCCTCAAACCATGGCCAACAGCCAACCTCGGGGTAATACCTGAAAATGAGCTGCCCAGGCCAAACATTGGAATGGTGTTTATCCCAGAGATAGATACGACGAAGACAGGGCAGTCGCTATCTCTCCTTCGTGCGCAAAACAAGGGGCTGCGCACGGAACTGTGGAAAGTAATCCACTCAAAAGTCGAAAAGGGCGGGATTATGTTAACCCTGTCCCTAGACGACTTATCCGTGGAGAACCTCAGAAAAACGGACCTAAAGGCGAGCCTAGGCTTGCGAGAGGTCCAGTTCCGGCTAAAGGGCCCGAACAGGGCCCAACAGCCCGGAACCGAGGCAACCCCCATCCCAGCACCGCAGACCTCAAACCCACTCCCTGTGGACCAAAGGGCCCTACCGGGTCCATCAAGGTCTGTCCCTCAAAATCCCTCTCCCAAAATAACCCCAACACCTGCACGAAAGGTCCTAACAGGACCAACACGAGCAATCCCACCAAATTCCAACCATCCATCCATCCAGTCAACCCATCAGCGGTTTCCTCCAGGCAGGGGGACCAACAGGGGCGCAAACCACCCCAGGGGTAGGGGGAATCAGAGAGGCAGCAGGCAAGGGCGCGGCAGTGTCCGTCGCCTGCACTAACGACGCAAGTAGCAGTAGGGGGCGAGGATTCTACAGGCCAACATCCACCACGCGATCGCGGCCTCAGCGGTCGTGGAAAAAATCTTCAGCGACAATGGCCTGGACATCGCCCTCATACAAGAACCATGGCTAAACAGCAACTCCATGGTAGCTGGACTGAATAGTGTGGGTAAGATTCTTGTACACGAAAAAGGAACTAAACGCAGGGCCTGCATCGTGTTTAGCAAAAATATCAACTTCTTGCCTGTTTCAGAATTATGCAGCGACGATCTGGTCGTTGCCTACGTAGATCTCAAGGGGCCGTGCAATCATAAGGTACTAATCTGCTCAGCCTATCTGCCCGGAGAGAAAACAGATCCCACAGAAGAACTGACTAGAGTCGTGGATTACGCCACAAGACTGAAGTCGGAACTTATCGTGGGCTGCGATGCTAACGCCCACCACACCATCTGGGGGAGCACTGGAATGAACAAAAGAGGTGAGCTTTTCTCTAACATTATCTTTACTAACTGTCTGCAATTGTTAAATAGGAGCAACACGCCAACCTTCGTGACTAGGGTAAGACAAGAAGTACTAGATATAACCTTCGCAACTGAAAAGGTAGCTAGATGCCTCGTCAACTGGCATGTCAGTAGCGAAAACTCGATGTCGGACCAGAAACATATTTTTTTTGGTGTTAAAGGTTCATTAGACCCGGAACCAATAAAACGCAGGAACCCAAAAGATACCTCCTGGGACTCGTATAAAGTCCAGCTAGAGGAAAATCTAAAAGGAATCCCGAAAAACATAAAAACACCAGACTCACTCAACTTAGCGGTAAGTCTGCTAACGGAAGGCATTAACAAAGCCTATGAGCAGAGCTGCCCGCTGAGGGAATCAACCAATAGGAATACAACGACGTGGTGGAACAAAAAGCTTGAAAGGCTCCGTGTCTCCACACACCGCATATTCAATCACTCTACTAAACCGAGCGAATGGGAACGGTACAGTGGAGCACTGACTGAATATAACAAAGAGATCATAAAAGCCAAAAGAGCGTCTTGGCGAAGATTCTGCGAGAATATCGCTCAAACACATAAAGGAGCAAGAATTCACAAAATACTTGCCAAGACACCTACTAATTATCTCGGTCTTCTTAAAAAAACAGATAATACCTTTACGACCACTGAAGAGGAGACACTAGAGCTTCTCAGGGTAACCCACTTCCCTGGGTCGTACACCACCAGTAATACGCAATTGCACGCCCAAAGGAGCAATCAGGTCCACAGGGTACACAATACAGACTGGAATTTGGCTGCAAACATATTCAGACCAAACCAAGTTAAATAAATGGGCGGTAAAGAAATTCAAACCATTTAAATCAGCGGGAGGGGACGATATTTTCCCAGCGCTACTACAACAAGAGAGCGACCTCCTCCTCCCGCATCTGGTAAAAATATTTCGGGCAAGCTTCGCCTGGGGTACTATACCGGAACAGTGGACAAAAGTCAAGGTACGTTTCATACCAAAAGCAGGAAAAAAGGACTACTCTCAGCCTAAATCCTTCAGACCTATCAGTCTAACATCTTTCCTACTAAAAACAATGGAAAGAATAATTGATCAGCACATTCGAGCGAATCATCTAATGGAAAGGCCACTCAGCCACAACCAACATGCTTACCAAAAGGGAAAATCCACAGAAACTGCCCTATTAGATCTGGTCTACAAGGTGCAGAGGACCCTAGAGGATAGGCAAACAGATCATGTGCGTTCCTAGATGTGGAAGGTGCCTTCGATAACACACCCACAGAAACGATTCTTAGCGGAATGGTATCAAAGGGCGTGGACGGCACAACCAGCAGATGGGTTCAGAACATGCTATCTAATAGAGTAGCAACCCTGACCCTAAATGCAATCACACACGAATTCTACACCACAAGGGGTTGCCCACAAGGAGGCGTTCTATCACCACTACTGTGGACCCTAGCGGTGGACCAACTCCTTACATTGCTTAAAGGCTATGACTATGATGTACAGGGTTACGCCGATGACCTAGTAATCATAGTCAAAGGCCCATGTCTCAGCACAATTTCAAACATAATGCAAGGAGCTCTCAAAACCATCAATAAATGGTGCAGAGAAAATGAGTTGTCAATCAATGCCAACAAAACAATAATAGTACCCTTCACAAGGAAGAGGAAGCTCGACAAGCTCAAACCCTTAGAGCTTAACGGGCAGACTATACCATTTTCAAAAGAAGCCAAGTATTTAGGGGTTACACTTGACCAAAAGCTTACTTGGAACACACATTTGAACAACATAATTCAAAAAGCGAAAATGGCAATGTGGACATGCTGTAGAATGGCAGTAGCAAGATGGGGGGAAAGGCCCAATATTGCGATGTGGCTATACACGGCAGTCGTGAGGCCTATAATCACATATGCCTCCGCCGTCTGGTGTGACAAACCCAACCAAAAAACAGCCATCCAAAAACTAAACAGCCTACAACGCTCTGCCTCCGTTATCGCAACGGGAGCCCTATCATCAACACCGGGGGCGGCGTTGGATGCACTGCTTGACCTAATACCTCTACACTTGCAAGTGAGGAAAGAGGCTGAGCAGTGCATCTATAGAATCTGCACCCTTTCAAATACGAAATGGCGCTCTCAGGCACTACTCAAAATCAAGGATGCAGTGTTTGAAATCAAAACTCTATGCATGCCTACAGATGACATGCCCACTGAAAATAACTTCGTACAACTCTACTCAGTGGAAATACCCCCTAGAGACAAATGGCAAAACAATCAAATGTCTTTTACAGAGGGGAGTCACATCTAGTATACGGATGGATCCAAGAAAGGAAAAGATGTGGGATGCGGTGTCTATGGGCAGAGACCAAAACTCAATGTCAGCGTCAGCATGGGTACAGAGGCCTCAATCTTTCAAGCGGAAGTCTTTGCCATAAATAAATGCGCGGAGATAAACCTTGACAAGAACCTAAGACGCCATCACATTTACATCAACTCGGACAGTCAAGCTGCCCTGTTTGCACTAGAATCCCTAGAGACTAACTCGAGGCTAGTGCAAACCTGCAAAAATAACCTAAATGCCCTGGCTAATTCCAATAGAGTTATACTTAGATGGGTACCAGGACACTCCGACATTGACGGAAACGAACGAGCAGACAAACTCGCCAATAAGGGCGCGGACTTGCCCCAAGTCGGCCCAGAACCCTTTTGTGGGATCACAAAACGAAAGGCATACGTTCTGCTCAACGACTTATATAGATCTAAGGCAATCGAGGAATGGAGGCTCGTAAAAGGACAAAATCACTCGAAAACCTTAATTAAGGGATTCAAGCAAAAGTTGTCGAAAGAGATACTACAGCTCAAAAGACCAAAAACCTGCGCAATAACAAGAATCCTGACAGGTCACTGCAAACTAAATAAGCACCTGTTTCAAATGGGTATGAAACAGGACGCAGTATGCAGATTCTGCCAAGAGACAGAGGAGACTGCAATGAATATCCTCTGCTCCTGTGGACCACTCATGAGGAAAAGAAGTATATACCTAGGGCAACATGTCGTGCCCCCGGAAGAGATACAACATTTCACTGCCCAAAGAATTTGGGAATTCCTAGACTCAACGGGCCTCAGTAGTGAACTCTAATAAAGGGCTGCCACAATAGATCAAATCTGGTCGAGGCGGCATACAGAAGGCCCACAAATAAACAATAATAATAATATATTTTTCGTGTAATATTTATGTTTATTTATACAAAATGTAAAAATTACCAAAATTTTCGTTTAGTAAACTTTTGAGATTTTTTTCACAGTTTCCTTAATAAAACAAAATCTATTGTTCTAAAATAAGCATGTCAAGCTCTTTCATATGATGAAATAGGGTTATTTGACCCAGTAGCTAAACTTTAAAAACAAAATTGGCCCTCGATTTCTTCAACGTTAAATTCAAATGATCACTTTTAAACTCATAATAAAAACACGCCGTGGAGTCGACATTGCATATTACGTTGACGTAGCTAAATATTATTCTGGTCATCAACGATGTGATTTTAACATTTTTGTATATGGGAGAGTCTTTATGAGGTTGAATTATATTTTTTTTCACCAATATTGAAAGGTTGTTCTATAACATTAACATATTATATATTACCTTACTTTTTATAAATAAAAATACCTTACTGACCTCTATATTATATACCACCAGGGCTTATAACCGGTTACAAATAAACCGGGATTTATTTAGGTTATACCGGTTAATTGTAGGTTACGTTCGGACGAATTGATTTGGGAGCTTTATTACGAAACGTAGTCAGTACATGAAAAATTAAATCTGTACCATAGCAAGTAAACCAACCCTATCTAAGCGAGCGGTTATTCACCCTAAACTCCGCTCACACGGAGGAACCGCTCACTAACCGGTAAATGAATTTCGCTCCCTGTTTTGCGCTCCGAGATTTTAACCAGTTAGAGCGATGTTCTTGCCAGCGTAACCTTTATTATGGGTTAGGCTCTCAGAGCCTCAAAAAAAAGCTCTAACCGTTTAGGAATATTAACCGGTGGGGTATTGCCTAACAAAATTTTGAGAATTGCTATCGGAATCAAAGACATTCAATACACAGACTAATAAGAGATACTACGTATCAGACTGCCAACTCAGAAACAAATATTATTTGCACTGGGCAACTATACTTAATCTGTACGATTAGTGTTGACTGACATTAATTTTTAATTTTATTCGAGATTGCAATATGGCAAGGGATCGTAACGTATTCAGCCAAAGTGGTCTAGGTTCATTGAATGAGGTCTAATATTTAAAATGAATAGTTCCCGGTACGTAAATTTGAACACGTAACTTCAGTAATTGTATTTACGTGATCAAATTATATGTTGAGAATTATACCTACCTCAGTGGCAAAAAATAAAACACACATTATTTATTAAAAGATTTATTTTTCAATTTCTTTTTAAATTTGTCGTAAGCTTTCTTCTGTATTGCGTCTGTCCCCTTTAATATTTTGTTGGTTATGTTACACCAATTCATAATTGTAAATCGGACAGTCAGAATGAAATGACTGAGAATAGTTTTGTGCTCGGCGCAGGCAAATAAACAAAATGAATTCTTGGACATAATGTTTGCTAGTTCTGCGGGCGATAATTTTGCAAGATCATCACGATTTAAACACTTCAACCACTAAATATTTTCTCAGAGCACGGGAAATGGTGTAAAAGAGCGTCCTTTCGCAAAGTTCTACAAACACAGCACTCTTAAAACATTTTGCAAAAAGCAGGACAGGATAATCACAAGTACATCACTCGATAACACATTACTGTGACAGTGACAGAATAAATTTCGACAAATAATATATAGATGACAAGACGAGTGTATTGACAAAGCAACAACTAATCACAGCAGAGAAAAACGTCAGTCAAGAAAAACGTCAATTAAAAACAACATGGCGCTAACGTACGCGTTTTGTTGTACGAAGATTACCAGCTGTGATTCAATATTAACTAAATCAGTGGCTCTTAACTCAATACAAAAAAAAAAAACAATTTGTATGAAGCCATATCATGTGTTGTACCAACTTCACCAAATTAACATACCGGTTGCCATATGTTAAAAAAAAGAGTGCACCTAGAAATTTTCATTTTATTTATAACCACACGTCGTTATCGCGGGTACAATTACCAATCAGATAAAGAGCAGATAAAACAGAATGTCTATTTGGTAGAAACGGACGTATTCTGCCTACAGCTACTAAACATCTAAGAAGTTCTTTACATGTGGAGAGTTTTCTCTAGAAAAGATCAATAAAAATACAGCCGCAAAGGGCTATGGGTTTAAACTGTTGTCATATGTTTCCATCTGTTTAGTTAACAAGTTTATACATAGGAAATAAGTAAATTTAACTATCTTTTAACGTCTTTTTTTAACAATTTTAACAATATATACGTACTTGTGTGAAGATAACTGTTATCGACGTTATCGTCTACTAATTAAACGCTTACCTACTTAGAAGAAAGTCTATTTAAAAAATAAGAAAACAACGTGTGTAATTTTTACTAACGTGTATTTTTCACATCTATTATTTGGTTTTCGTAATAGATTACAAAGATTTTTTCTAAATTTTCCACAGTCAATTTGCGGCGTCTAGCAGTAAATATCCATTTTAATTGACTAAATGATCTTTCAACATCAACTGTTGTTGTAGGTGCATACTTGAAACGAAGGAAATAATCTAGAGTAGTGTGACAAACTCGTAATGATGATTCAAGTATTATCTCCTTCCCTTGTATCAATTCATTAATGTTTTTTATTATGTTAAATCCAGTATTTTTCTTCATGACATGTTTCAGCTTTTTAAATATTCTTTCCCCATTAGCACTCAAATTTAATTTCGATATATGCTTGTATGTTTTTTGAACGATGGCTAAACTTTCACTGAGAGATAGATTCGGGTACTGCAATTTGTTTATAGCGTCTGGAAGTACCTGATGATATTTCGCTATACAATTTAAATCATTCCGAAGTTTCGCACTGCGAAATGCTTTTTTTGCCTTTGTGATACATGCTGCGTCAGAATCACGAAATGTGTCCACAACGCCTTTTATAATCTCGAAATACTTGTTATAGTATGTCGCAGCCTCAATCCACGTTCCCCAACGAATAATCGTTGGATTTGGAGGTAAGGGTATTCCATTAACCATTTCTTTAAATGTTTTTATTCTTAATATTTTCTTCTGTTTCCGCGATTATTACTCATTGAAATAAAACACGTCCTCCCGTGACCATGGAAAGCTGGAAAGCTTCCGAAACGTCGGGAACTAAAATGAGATAATATACGCGATATAATCCGTTAAATTGTTTTATTTCAATGTTTTTATTCTTTTTGGCGATTTTCAAAAACTTTTTTTACATTTGATATTAATTTATTCACTTCTGGAAAAAGAACGCGAACTTGATCAGCAACTCTGTTAAGACCATGAGCCAAACATGTAACATGGAGAAGGTTTGGGTATTTTTTTTTCAATGTTCTACCCGCTTTTTGCATGTACCCTACACCATCAGTTAATAATAACAACACTTTCTCATGTTTATTGTGGTCGGGACCCCACAAATTATCCAGTGCATTTTTGACGGTATCCGTTTTACTTATATTGTTAGTTTGTTCCAATTTTTTGCTTGACAATACATGTGGAGTTCCGACTGCATCTTCAAGCAATGCACCGACTATCACATTAGCAATTTGACGACCCCTGGCATCTGTTGTTTCATCAACACTCACATAAATAAAAGCATTTTCTAACTCCTTTTTAATTTTTTGCATTTGTTCGTCGTATATTTGGTTTACGTAATTTTGTCTGAACAAACATTCCGAAGGGACCTCCACAGTTTTTTCGAACTTTCCAGAGACGCAGTTATTGATAAAAATTTTGAATATGGGATTTTCTAACTGAGACCATGGTATATTACAGCTTACCATAAATTTGGTCAATTCCATCCCAAAATCTTTTTTGACGGATGTATGCTTTTCCGAGTTGAAATGTCGTTCCATAGAAGCTTTTCTCTGGGGGAAAGTAACATTGTACTTAGTGCAATATAATTTTGTATCGCGAGCCTGTACTTCAGGATAATCCTTTGTCCACAACTCCACAAATTCATCGCACGTTTTTTTCCTTCTCGGCATTTTAAAAGCACTCGGCAATAAATATATTACACACAGTTATCAGTACGGATAATTGATAATGTACTTACTAACAAATGACAATGTCAAATAGGAAAAAATATTAAAGAGTTTGCATTGCGACTGCATAGTTAATCTATTTAAGTTGTATTGGTACTCAAGTCAAGTATGGAGGTTGGGTATTAGAAATACCTAATGTGTGATACATTTTAAACTCGTAGGAGTAGGCATAGATATTCCTCAAAATGAGTTTCGCGTCTCTGTTATTGCTTGTTTTTCATAATCTTTCTGTACTGTCAAATCGTTTTTGTACCCGCGATAACGACGTATGTTTATAACTTTAAAAAATGAAGTGATTTTAACACCTAAACGTAAAAAATTGATATAAATAATGAAGAAAATTAAAGAAATATACAAAAATATTACAATAAAAAATTATAACGTAGTAAGCGGAGGTAATGGAAACTTCTGTAAATCATATGTGGCCACCCCTCTATTAAAACGTCAGAGCTGAGCCGTGGTGTAAAAATTTTATATGCAATATTTGTTTTTTGAGTCGGTAATAGCGTTGATTTTGAAAGTGTTTTTCCTCCGCATTAACTTCACAAGTTCAAGTCCGTAGGAAATTACATACTCTTTGAACTAAATCGGAATCAACTGTCATCAAAATTATGACACTTGATTCTGATTCCGAGCCTCAAACGCATTAGGCAATAGGGGGGGGGGGGTTACAAGCCCTGATTACCACTGTACTGGCCGCGTGTGAACTTATTTTTGTACGTATTTAATTATTGCCATTTTGGCGCTGTAGGTGCTGGTAGGCAGATACGAGTGTCCATGGTACTAAAATGAGACTGGAAAGCTTCCGACGTTTCGGAAGCTTTCCAGCTTTCCATGGTCACGGGAGGACTGAGAAAAGATGTATTTTCCTCTGTCAAAGCTGAAAAAGCTTCCGAAACGTCGGGAACTAAAATGAGATAATATACGCGATATAATCCGTTAAATTGTTTTATTTCAATTATATATTTAGTTAAAAAAAATACTTATATATTTTTGGGTATTTTTAATGCCCACTATTTTTACTACTTTTAGTCGTAATTCGCAGTATCTCAAATAGTCGACAAGTACATTCCGATATCTAAATACTGATGTCGCAAAACTGAACCCTTATATGTATATCTACATATAATTATAATATTTTTTAATAATCTAGAACTTATCATTCTTATCAGGTAAGATAATGAATAAAATGACACTGAAATAATATCCGAACGCTCCCGCTAATGTCAAATTCAACGAGTGAAATCAACAAAGCGTTATTAGGCAGTGGCAGTAGGCTTCATTTATTTGTCAAAGTCAAACTTAATAAACATAAGCTATCGGTATAAATGTTTTAATAGTGGAATCATATATAAATAATTTCATTATCATAAATATATGATTCTATAAGGTACGGACAATATCGTTTAAAAAAGTAACAAGGAGCTTATGAGAGAGCTATCTATGATTTGATTATATGTAAATTTTCTATTCAGTCAGGCACCAATAATTTCCTTGCGCTGCTTATTTTCGCGAGTGTATAGATATCACTTTCTATTTACTCGACTTATAGGTAAATCTTTAAACCAACATATAATGTCGTCTGAAAAGGACCCCCTTACCAGCGAGCGGTCTGGAAGAGTAAGGGAAGTTGGCAACCATGCTATTTGGAGCCTATCATCTTGTAAGCCAGGTACCAGTTTATTATTTAAGTAATACAAGAGGTCAGGATTATTTACTTACATAAAATTGAATTTGCAGGATTACTTCATAAATGAACATTGTAGTAAGTATGTGAATGTTCAACAGATGCATTTTTGTAGAGGAATTTTACAAGACCATCTTGTTTTTTTACAGGATTTGGTATAGATCAACTGAGAGATGACTGTATGGACACATATTGGCAGTCTGACGGACAATTACCGCACCTTGTGAACATCCAGTTTCAAAGAAAAACAATGGTGTCCCACATCTACATCTACACAGACTACAAACTGGATGAGAGCTACACTCCGAGTCGGATATCTATTAGGGCCGGAACACACTTCAATGATTTACAGGAGATTGAAGTGATTGAATTAATTGAGCCAAGTGGTAAGTTGACTTATCAAGTTTTAATTTCACATACCACTAAGCACATCTCTCAATTCCAATCACTGTGAACTATGTCTTTGATAATGCAACCATTATTTATGATGTGCATTTCAAGGAGCACTAAATGTAACAGAAAAATTGTGTAATGTTATGAAACCCAAGTTAAACATCCAAGCATTTTTTTTGTACTACTGATGATTTATTACTTACTGATTTCAGTAGTCTTATTTTAGACATCTCAAGATATTATGAGACTAATTATTTTCCATTATTCATTGCAAGAACCCTTTACCAAAGACTACATTGTAAATTGTAATTGTAAATTTATAATTTTTTAATCTTCTGACTCAAAAGATTGCCAGCCCCTGGTCTAGAAGGCTTCGTCGGATGACTGTATTGATTACTAGACTGTGACATTGTATTGCTCAGTTAGACCTATGCAATTATATCTATGTAACTTCTTTCTTCCTTCATATTCATTAAAAGATATGGTATTACTTGTTGTTGATTCAAGAAATATTTAATTTTAATTTCAGGATGGGAAATGATTCCAATCAAAGATATACATGAGAGACCAATAAGAACATTCATGATTCAGATAGCAGTGTTAAGCAACCACCAAAATGGTCGAGACACCCACATGAGACAGATCAAAGTACATTCGCCATGTGAACCTACATCATTTGATGTAAATAAGTTCAGGAACTTTTCAACAGTTCAATTCCAACAATATGCTACTATTCGATAAATCAAAAAGCCTTATGTGTTCCCTATATTATATTAAATTAAATGAATAAATCTGTACATTATACATGAGTTTATATTATTACACTTTCAGTCTGATTCTTCACTCTCTGCTTCTTCGAGCCATTCAAAGAACTTGACCAATGAGGGCTGTTTGACGATGGGGCTCTCATTATCTTGCAAGTCTTTGTACCATTCCAACAACGAATCTTCATCAACAACATCAGCTCCATACAGCAATTGTATAATCTGCCCACCTTTACCATTGAGCCATTCACATTTTAGACAACTTTCCTGTGAACAATATTTATGATAGTTTTAGTGGATGTCTTGGAGATACACACTAAACGACTGTCATCACAACGTAATTATGTCTGCAAGACTCAATAAAATGCATATACCCTGTTGCCTTTTTTATGCTGAATAATAGGCAAGCCTGTCATAAATGAAGCATGTGACACAAACTAAACAATATGGGCAGAAAACTTGAGAATATAGTAGTAAAAATTTTATAGAAAATTTAAGATTTCACTTACTTCAACTGCTTTCAAGCAATCCATGATTGAAGGTTTGGTTTTTATATAGTTGGCTAGAACTGGACGGAAAAATTTCAAGATATCCTTGACTACTGCCAATACATTCTTAGTATCTGCTAGAACTGGGAGACTCAGCAGAGCCCTCACCACATAGAAATTAACTTCATGTAGCTGAATATTATATGCATATCTAGATGAGTTGATTTCCAGGATCAAATAATCACATTTCAATTTCTCTTCATACCCTCTAGCTAAACTATCAATTACTTCTTGCAGGAAAACTGAAAATAAATTATTGTATTAAATTTTCAATGTAGCTTGCCGTTGGTCCTAACAAAATGTTAATTTAAATGTAATGTGAAGCTCAACATTAGTGGCCTTTAATAAATAATTATTTATTTAGACAACAAATGTATGAAGTTTGGTACAGAAATAGTTACCATATTTGCTCAGAACAAGCTAGCTTGAGAAGCGTCAAAAGACAAGATTAAAAATTCTGCCAGTGCAGCCATGTACTGATGGTGAATTTGTTTAACAAGTTTGTCAAATAGCTTACTGTTGGTATCATCTGGAACTGGTGAGTCAGGTATTGAAGATTCTGCACTGCTGTCTGACGAGTAGCATGATTCACTATCACTCCATGTCTTCTCATAACCAATAGCTTCATCCTCTTCACTGCCTGTTGATTCATTTTCCCACTCTGTTCCACTCTCAGAAGTAGATTTTGCTAATTTATTATCTGGATAAAATCAAAGTTGAATTAGTTAAACGTAAGTTAAAAATAAAAATCGAAAAAATGTACATATGCTTTACCATTACATTCCAGCCCGTCCACAACTGAACCCTTGTATTTAGTTCCAGGCGCCAATTTTACGTTTGAAGCAAGAATTGTCCCATTTTCTAAGTCACAGTCATTTTCAACTGAGCAGTTATCATCGACAAAACTGTTAATAATTTTGCAGTTGTCTTTTATGACAATATCATTCCCGATGTGGCTTCCTGTGATAGTCACGTTATTGCCTATCACACAGTTACTTCCAATCACGGATCTATTTATGACTGTATTATCACTGATTTTTGTATTTGCTCCTATTAAAACATTTTCTTTAAGAGAGCAACATCTGAAAATAAATGTATTGAGAAAGTAAATAACCTACCAAATACAGAGTATGACTTAGTTTTTACATTTGTTTCTTAACATTAACCTTACCTACTCAATGTAGCAGTCTTGTTGCAGAAGTTGTGGTTACCCATGAATTCATAGTTATCTTGGTAAAGCGATCCACTCTCAATGGATAAGGGGAGTGCCCAGTGATGTATGATGTCACGGCTGAAAAAAAAACATAAAATGTTATTTAGGAAAATTTTGGTACATACACATTTTTCATTTCATTTCATTTTATGCCCATTTGTCTAATAAACTGCAACAACAAATAGTATTGAGGTGTTATTCTGTTGCTTGTTTGCAATTATCTATACACAGTCGTGTGTAGCCCACAGAAGTACAAAGGCACTGCCTACCCTGAATGATCATGACCATACAGGCGCAGAGAAACTGCCTACCCTGAAGCCTTGAACGACCATATTACCTTGTTCTATATTTTCAATTTCATGTGTCGTGTAAGAAAAGGTTAGTAAATAACACCATTTATTATTACTTACCAAATAATTTTAAAAGTTCTCCAATTGGTCACAGTTGTTGCATACATGTTGTGTTTTAACAGAGTATAGTACAAAGAACTGGCCAATATTTCCTCATTGATGAGAATGCCATTAATAAAATCATCTCTGGTTTGAAAGTCAAAGTTGTCAGAGAACAGAGGAGGCACAGATGGTGAGCACAGTGCAATATTGGCATCCAATAAATTATGATGCAGCTTGACTTCAGAATGGTTCAGGACACTTTCCTGTAAACAGAAACGCAAATAAAGATTCATGAACCCTTATTAAAAAAATAACAACTAACAAATAATAAAGGATTGGAGGATAGATAGTCTTCCACTTCATAGCTAAAGCTTTGCTATGAAATCAATAAAAAAATATAACTATTTCAAATTCAGATGAAATTGGGTACATGCATGATTTTTTTTATCGCTTTTCTTAACAAAATATGAAAATACTGTAAAAACGATTTCAAAAAGTGAAATTAAAATTAAAATCGGTCAAGAAATACGCATGATATAGGCATCTTAAACTGCTAATTAGACGGCGATTTGACAGAGAGTTCCGACATGTACTGATACGTCATAGTCCACTCCCTCCATATAAACTCCATATTAAATTCCGTTTTGCTAGAAAGAGATAGAATTAAATGTTTGATGGCTTATATCTTGGTATATAAAATATTTTTGTCTACTGTTGGTTACATGAATGAGCTTTTAATAAAGCACAAATAAAAAATCATGCATATTCCTTATTATCTATTCTAAGTTTGAAATAACTGTAATGTCAGGGTTTTATATTTGATGAATATACATACAAAAATAAAACTCGGAACTTCCTATGAGTCTAGTTCAGGGGTCTACAACCTGCGGCTAGCGAGCCACATGTATCTCTTTGGATTTGTAGCTGCGAGGCTATAGATTAAGTTTATCAAAAATTACTATTTATTATTGGCAAGATGTTGTCCTTTTTGAATCTTCCGACTCAATAGGTTGATGACCCCTGGTCTAGTTCTATAAAATATATACTGCTATATTTCTTTCATGCCTAGTCACCGCTTTTCTGTAAGATGGGCAGATTTAAGACGGGACTAGTGGATTAAATCAATTGCATTGCATAAAAACACCAGATAAGTACAGTCACCAGCATCAACATCTGCCATAACAAAGCGGGCGAAAATATCTGACACTTCCTAACGGCCCTAGAAATAGTGTTGTACAGTATGATTACTTTGAGTTTACCACTGACATATGCTTTTATTCCATTGGATATTCGACTTTAACACTAATACAAAAGAGTTTCTATTACAAACAAAGGATATTTAGACAGTGTGTAAGTAATAAAATAAAAATAAATTACATTAGTGTTAAAATCGAATTCAGTCAAATTATTATATTTAATTTTATCGCATGTCGTGACGCCTAGAGACCTTATACATTTCTGAAAAAAAAAATTGTTTATATTTTATATTAACATTGATCTGGAGAATTTGTACATCTCCTATGCGTGTATCAATTATAAATAAGTTATAACACAATTGTAAAAGTTTTAAGTATAATTAAGACAATATTGTAATAGTTAATTGGTACACGCATATTAATTGTTTTATATACTCTGGCATTTAGAATTTTATTCTACACATTCTAGATTTCTTTTTTATTAATAATCCTTTTGGGATTTATTTATTAATTATTTTAATTTTTAAAATGATGATTTTATCAATAATAAGTAAGTATTATACTTAAGTTAAATGATCTGATTAAATTTTTCTGGGTTTCCCTAATCCTTGCAACAAATGTTGGATCATATTGTATGTTTCCCAGCAAAGACTTCTCTCATTGTAACTGACAATTCGAAAGTGCTTGTATCTAAACCTACTCGAATAAAGGATATTTTGATTTGATTGAATTGATTTGATTGATTTGAATATCTAATGGAATAAAAGCATATGTTAGTGGTAAACTCAAAGTAATCGTAATGTATCAGATATTTATGTGCACTTTGTTGTGGCAGATATTAATGCTACTGACTGTACATCACCTAAGTGGCACAGTTTTTACCTTACCAGTGGCAATGTGATAGTTTTTTCCTTTGATTTGGGCTTGTATTTTTTGTGAATGAGCACTTTTCTTGTATTTGCATCTGCTGCCAAGAATATTGGTTTGTCAGTGCCGATGAGAGGATGTTCCCAGGCCACCTTCTTGTAGACAAGTGTCATTGCTGCACCTTTGTCTTTCTTGCATAATGTTCTGTAAACAGCAATTTATAACATGTTTAGTTTATTTTTCCTAGGTCCTTATAATTGGTAATTTAAACTGGAAAACTCCAATTTCAAGATTAATTAATTAAAAAATCTAAGCATTATTTTGAATATGAATTGTTTTTAAATTATCTATTTTACTAATTGGCTTGAAATTGTTAATTATGCAACACTTCAAAGTAGAATTCCAGTTAAGGTCAGGGGTCGGCAACCTTTTCATTGAATTTCAACCAACCGAAAGAATAAAAAAATAAATTTATAAAATTGCAGTTTTTAAAGAGCCACAAAAAAAAATCTGGCCAACAATAAATAGTACTTTTTGGTATAAAAACTAATCTATAGAGCCTCAGCTTCACATCTTAAGAGCCACAAGTGCCTTGCGAGCTGCAGGTTGACAGCCCCTGGTGTAGGTTAAAACTCAACAAGACAATTTCACGAACAAGCGGTCACACTATGACAAAGGGGGGCCAGGGACTTGGGAAAAAAGTAGGTGTAAGTCCTAGCTCCCTTTAAAAAACATCAATCTTTGAGGGCGAATATCTTGGCCATTTTTGATTTTAGAGAAAAGTTGTTCCTATAAAACATGCTTATTTTAGCATAGTCTTTAGGATAAAACAATAATAAATAGATATTATAATATCACCACTTCACTCAAAAAGTCCCTGGCCCCCCTTTGTCATAGTCCAACCAAACAAGCACTTTTACAACTCTCTATAACCCTTGAAACTTACTTATGTTGTTCCAACATTGCTGCATAAGGTATGTTAGCAATGCTGTTGATAGAGGTCAACACAAAGTATCCTCTGATCAAACCAGCGGCATCAATTTCTCTCATCACATCTCCCATCGTCTGACAAGTGTCCGACATCAGCACCTGTGCATCCAAGGTAAGAGTCCAAGGAGCCTTCTGTTCTTTTGCTTTTCTAGAAATAATAATACGATTTATAAGAGATGTTGATGTATGTCATGGCAATGCCAACATAATCTGCCTATTAATTAATATTGTTTGACAATTACCTTAAATGTTCTTTTATTTTAACTCCATCATTACAACAAAACAAAATCGCTTCATCAACCCCGCCCAAAGCTAGGGAATCTAGAGCATAATTAACTAGAGGCACTCCTGCGACAGTGAATAGACCCTGAAATTAGAGTTTCCATTTAAACTATTACATTTTAAAAGGATGATGAAATCAGTCGTGACAGTACAGTAAAATGAAAAACTGTAATATTGCTTACCATCGGTTTGTAATTTGTTATAGGATCAAAGTTGTTATTAAATGTATCCATTACTACTACCGCCTGGACGGCATTTTCTTTCTCCATGTTTGAAATGAATTGTTTTTACTTTTATTTTAATATTTTTAGGTTAGAAGAAAAGTAGACTCGTTCGTTGTACGTCACACCAACACATACTATCAACTGACATTGACGTTTTTTTTGCCAAATTGACATTGTCCCACCTACAAACGTCAAAGATGCCGTTTGAGACAAATTTTTACTTTCTAAAAATTCGCCATAAAAATACCCGTCAAGGTTCCTAACCGCTAAACCCCTGTGCCTCTCGCTTGCCGCGGGCTACGTCTCCGTTAAGCGGAGGCCTGTAATTTGCTATGTTACTAATTCACATCTCAGAGGCGATGTGGGATTTTATTAACAGCGCCATCTTTCGTGAATGAAGTTGCAGGCAAGTAGACAGATTCCAGTACTTATTTTATTATCTGATATACCTTTCAATTTGATACCCAATTTCCGAATTTTACCATACTCTGTTAGCAACTGGCAGAGTATGATGAAATTGGCCCTTATACAAATAGACTCGTCAATTTACTTTTGGACCTTAGCTTGATATTTGTTGATAGTCTCGTTTCCTAGGTACTATCGATTTAAATGCTAGTTTAGCTTATTAGAATAACTAATATACGAGTAGTTAGCTACGAAAGTAAGCTTATTATTGTAGAATATATTATTCTGGAGTTCATGTTGTTCTAATTTTATACTTGGGTGTATACCTAGGTAGAAGCATGGAATACGATTTGTCGCGGATAGACTACGCAATATGTGGTATCACGTATCCAGATACTTTAAAGATATTACCAGCACCGGCGCCAAAAACGCAGCAAAAGGTACAAAACTTGTTCAAATTAACTATAAGCATATTGACATTACATACTTATTATTGTCAATATGCTAGTTAGGTAGTAGGTACCTACCTGCATTTAGTCATTGGTATAGCTACGCTATTATAGATGCAGTATAAAATTACTCGTAGCTCAAATGAATAAAAAACTAATTATACTTTAAACTAGTATAGATGCCGTATAAGCTTACTCGTAGCTCAAACGAATAAAAACCTAATTTCAGTTTGTAATTGGAGACAAGAACGGCGTCCTACAATGTTTAAGCATTAAAGATGAAGAACCAATCGTCCAATTTAAAACTTTGCCGGGAAAACCGATAACGGCCGTGCAACTTGCCATCAACGATGGTAAGTGTGATGGGTTGGAGTTTTTAATATGTAACTAAATAGGTATTTCCCTACACATGTGATATAGTAAGTATCTGGAAACAACAAAGTTTAAGTTCTGTCTAAATAAGATTATCCTGAGCAAAATGATATTTGATATTATGTATGTATGTAAACACTTTATTGTACATAGTAACCAGTTACAAAAGCAATAAACTTAAAAGATATAAGTACAAAGGCGAACTTATCCCTATTAGGGATCTCTTCCAGTTAACCTTTGAGCAAGTGAGTGAAGATATAAGGAAGATAGACAAACTAACACCCTGTACAAATTATATGTATATGAATAAAAAATATAAATAAATAGATATATATCTACATAATATATAACAAAATAAAATATAACAATAATATTTAATAAATATAAATAATATTCAACCATTTTACAAATCACTGGAAAGCCACAACTTATTCAATTTACTCTTGAGCGATGCCACAGACTGCGACTGTCTGAAAGATAACGGCAGCTCGTTCCACAACTTAACCGCGTGTACCGTGAAAGACCTGGAATATGTTCGCGTCTTGTTGGATGGTATAGCAAGTGTCAGGTTGGTGCTTGACCGCAAGCGATGTCCACTGCCAACAGCCATATAATTAAATCTCTCAGAGAGGTAAGGAGGAGAAGCCGGATAATAAAGTATTTTAAAGAGCAATGACAGGATATGTACGTCTCGGAAGGAAGGAGAAAATTCTGCAGACGCCTCAGAGAATGAAGAGATGCAAAGAGCCTCTGACTGACTCCAGCAATATGAGCCGACCAAGAGAGTGTCTGATCTAAGGTGATACCCAAATTTCTAACAGTAGAGGAATAAGGAATAGAAATTCCATCAAAAACAATTTCGGGAACCACCATATCAGACAACTTGGCTATATAATGGGAGCTACCAATGACAATCGCCTGCGATTTCTTTGCGTTCACTTTCAGACCGAAATTAAATGCCCAAGACCGAATAGATTCCAAGTCAATGTTGATTTGATCAACCAATGCCGAGAAATCCTCAATGTTAGCCGCTGCATAGATCTGTAGATCATCTGCGTATAGGTGATAAGATGACTTGAGGGTTTCAGTAATACCATTAATAAAAATAGAAGAGAAGAGGAGAGAGCACCCTTCCCTGAGGGACACCAGCGGAGAGATGGCACCACTCGGACAATTTGTCGTCAACCTTAATCCTCTGGCGCCTCCCAAAGAGGTAATCGCGAAACCAAGATAAAGCATTCTGAGAAACATTTAGAGTTTGGAGTATACCCAGAAGAATATCAAAATCAACCGTGTTAAAAGCGCTGCTAAAAATCGAGAAGTACAAGGATGGTGAGCTTTTTGTTTTCAATATTAAAACGAATGTCATCGGTGACCTTAACCAGAGCGGTGACTGTGCTATGCCCGGGGCGGAATCCGGATTGAAAGGGATTAACCAGCGCATGTCTGTTTAGGTAGGATAGGAGACGACGATTAACAAAGTGTTCAATAATTTTTGACAAGACTGGGAGTATAGAAATGGGGCGATATTGTGAAAAACGGCCAGGATTCGTAGTTTTAGGGAGTGGAATGACTTGAGCATTCTTCCAAGCGGAAGGAAATGTACTAGAGGAAAAGGAGAAATTTATAATATCCGATAGGATGGGAGCAATGAATTCCGCTACGAGCATAAGCATATCCGCACTAAGGCCATCCTCACTGACGGTTCGTTTTAATAGACTTGACAAAGACAAGAGTTTCTTGCGGAGAAATTGGCCCAAGCTTAAAGGGAGGAGTGTCAGGGTGTATGGCATTGGCAAGAAGTGATAGAGTTGAATTTTTAATTGGAGGATCAAGAATTACCGGAGAGGTACAGAAGTGTTTATTAATAGCGTCTAAGTCAAGAACGCCGGAAGAAGTTTGTTGAGTTTTGCCCACCCCAAGTGACTTGAGAAACTTCCACAATTTGGCAGGGGGACATTCCTCGATGGATTTATGAATGTAGCGTCGTTTAGCTTCCCTACAAACCTTAATGCAGCGGTTCCGCAGTGTAACGTAATTCTGTTGGTTTACGTTGGAAGAATCGTGTCGTAATTTTACACGTGCTCGATCTCTTTTGGCCATAAGGAGTTTGATTCCTTCCGAAAGCCATGGAGCAGGGAAATGTTTCACTCGCGTCGGCTTTAGTGGTGCATGTTTGTCAAAAATCGCAAGTAAAATGTCATTATAAGCCCGCACCTTGAGGTCGATGTCAGATAGGAGCTCAATACTACGCCAATCAGCACTGGAGATATCGTCTTGAAACGCCTGCAGGTCTATATCATGTAAATTTCGACGCATAATAACTTTATGCTTCTTCTTCGGAGGACGAATATATTACCTATGTTACAACGCAAACCAGCTATATACTTTTAAATACAAAGGACATAAACGCCACACAAATAAATGGTAGATACGCCCTTTGAATCTAAAGGTATCAATATATCGACAGTGGAAAGAAGAAATGGTACAAGCGACAGCTTAGTGGCGTTGAGTGATATACCCACGAAATTCATAATACAATGATTCAAAAATGTCACGTCTCCGATAACTTCTTTCCATCGTTTTAGTTTTTTTTCTCCTTTCAGGGTCCCAAGCTGACAAAGTGTTCGCGGCATCCGGCAATGAAGTTAAGGGTTATACGAGAAAAGGAAAAGTTTTTCTTTCCATCGAAACAGCATTGTCAGAGACCATCACATCCATGTATATTACCTATACTTACTTTCTGTTAAAACATAATTTTTAATGAATATTTATAGTGGTTATTGTAAAAATCATTGCAGGTCCATTCTTGCAGGCGATTTGATACTGTGTAGTGGTCGGACCGTGACACATTACAGAGATTTGAGGGAATTACATTCCTATATCTGTGAAGATAGGGTACTAGATATCGCGTCGTTCGCTACTCCGAATGTAAGTTTTTTTTCTATGGTTACAAAAAATAAATGTAATTCCCTCACTCACCTCACTTTAGTAGTTCTGACCTGACGAAGAAGTACGCTAAACTTCAAATAAAGAACAGAATAACTATAAAGAATTAAATGTTTAAAATTCAGAATGACGAGGTTCTAAGAGGTATATTCAACACATTTATGGGTCGTAAGAGGGTTAAAGAACCTAATGTTTAATACTTAGTAAGCTAAGTTCAATAAACTTTAAACAGCTGAGCCCCAGAAGCGACTACCTCATTTCTAGTATAATACAGTTGATTTATGGCTTGGCGACTGGGGCGTAGTTTTTCCTAAATGTGCTGAGCTCTCAAAGGATTGGGTAAACAGTCATATTTCAAAATAATATTTCTTATTTTAATATTTATTATCAGAATACCAGAGTGCGACTTCTAGTACTAATCGCCAACAAGGGAGCTGTGATGTTGGAGAACGGCCAGATTGCCGCTAGAGCGGTGGTCACCTCCGGACCTTCGAGGTTCGTGGTGCCGCCGCCGATGCACGCCGCGGACATTTACGCCTTCTACGGTGCCGCGGATGGCTCCATTGGGCTCATCGCTTACGAGGAGTAAGTCATTAAAACTAAAAAGAAGGAGTAAATCATGGTTCTTTCAGTCTATAATGATTTGTGGTCTTCAGACTGCAAGACTTCAGTTTTTTTTATCGGCCGTCCTTAAAGAATTACTTTGGCCTGCATCCTGCGAGCTCCTGCAACCTTCACCAGATCATCAGTTCTCTTTGTGAGGGGCCAACGACGCTGAGTCTTACGGTACGTGGTATATTCTATTAGCATAATGTAATTAAGCTTGCTGCTTGCGGATTATAATATTTCTTAGAAATGTTCTAAAAAGCTAATTTCGAATGGATGATTTCGAATGTAAACCACGAACCGGAACAGGCAGTGTAGGTCGATCCCCAACCACTTGTCCTGAAAACCTCTAGTTTCGTTCTGTTTTCATCTAACATTCGGATTTTCACTCAAGGTCAATGCTCACGAGTAAATGTCTGGTGGATGGCAAAGGTCTGGGCTCCGTCATGTGCTTGGGCTGGTACTTCTCCAACGGCAGCGCGCATCTAGCCGTCGGCCGTCATGATGGATCTGTGCAACTCTACCTCGTCGACATGGAGAACCTTGGAGATAAGCCGAGGTTGAAATATACATATGTGCGTTGAACAGAATTAGTCATTGTTTTCAGTACAAGGCATTTTAGAACAAGCATATTCTACTAGCATAACAGTTCTAGGAAAAGCAAAATATTTTCATTCAATAATACCAATACATTCAATTAAGCTTCATTTGAGTATACTCTTGTTGAGACACGGAATTGTCACTGGTTCAGGTCCAGTGATAGTAACTGCAGCAATGTCGGAAGCCTCGCCACACTGGTAAACTCAACGAGTACTTACTTAAGGCCTAAACACACCGGATGCGTGCTCAGCACGTGCACGTGCGCGTGTGCGTGTGTCATCTCTTATGGGTATTCGTACTTTACAACGCGCACGCCACGCGCACGTCTACGTACACGCCACGCACACGCATCCGGTGTGGCTTGGCCTTTGCTTTGTGAATTCACTACTTACCTATAGATATCTGCTTCTAAACAAATCTGATGCAATTAATTAATCCTAATATTACTTTAAATGAGCAATTGTTGTATATTCAGAATATTCATATTTGCAATATAATACGTAATGCACGGTCTTACGAAAATTATTAACACATTAAACGACAACACAAAAAGTTTTCATTGGATTTTGTAGTATATGTCATAATGTTAAATTGAAAGTCAGTCGAAGTAGTCGAACTATAAAAAATCGGTCAAGTGTGAGTCAGACTCTCACGTGGCCGGTTTTTAAAACAATGGCTTTACAATTTATAATTTAATCTTTAGATTTAAAAACGATCCTTGAAAAAAAAAATATGGGCAAGAGGTTGGCATATAAACACGGCAGATGTTTTTTTAGGTATATTAATGGTGATATCATCGCAGCTACTCGCCTTACTTTATAAATCTCATTGTCATCTACCGCCATTAAAAACATTGCAAATATTCCGTGTAGGTATAAACATAGTTTTGCCTTCCCAGTATAATTAGACAGGTTTTATCTACCGAGCAAAGCTCGGTCGCCCAGGTTCTGTGAAAAATTGATATAATGAAAATCCTATTTTTTTAGTTTTCTGGTGAGCCCGTAACATCTGTTAGCGGCGGTTGCGTTGGTACAGAGGAAAACGAACTACTGGTCACTACATTCTCTGGCCGGGTTTTCGCCCTCAGATCACGTAAATTGGTTTCCGGCCCTGGAATGTTCACTAATGTTTCTCAAGACGTTATAGCCACCAGGAGGAGTAAACTTGAGTAAGATTTTTGAACTAATTTCTAGTTTATTCAGGCACTTTAGTGTCTTTAATTTAACATTTTTCTTGACTGTCTGAAAGGGCCGAGGTAGCTAGATTGGAGAAGCAAGCTGCTAATGAACGAGAGAAATATCATAGGAATACGCGATCTCTACAAGGTGGCGTAACAGCACCCCCTCTATTGGATATTCAGTATGAGGTGAGACGAGTATGTTTCTCAGTACCTAACTATCATAATACCGAAAAGGCGAAAACTCCGGTAGTTCTTATCCTGACTGTTTTCTCCTCAATAATAATACTATTCTTTCATCATCATCATCATCATCATCATCATCATCACCATCATCATCATCATCATCATCATCACATCGTCGTCGTCGTCGTCGTCGTCGTCGTACAGATCCCTAGTATTTAAACTGGTCCGAACGCTCGACCAACACAGCGCCAATGCGTTCGGGTAAGGGATGTCATACGTCGCCCCAGTCCCCCTCTGTCCGCATTCGCCAGTGCAATATCATCAGCATACATGAACAGCCCTGGAAGTTGGTCATGTTTATCTTTGATGTTGTTTAATAATTCGTCTAATATCACGCTGAGCAGATAGGGACTGAGAACAGAGTCTTGGTGCACTCCGACTGTTACGGGGAAAGGTTTTGTGTCACGAACAACATCCAATCGTGATACATATCGCGGGTAATATCAATATAGATTGCAGGTACCCTTTTGGTCCGCAGTGCCCACCAGATCATCACGCGAGGGATACAGTCGAATGGCTTCTGCGTGTCCAGGAAAAGATAATGCAGAGGCGTATTCTTCGTCCTATATTTCTTTCATATATTATTTTCTCCATGAAAACCCTTAGGGCAAAAACAGGGACCATGGCCCTTGACCGGGGCGAAATCCTTATTGATACTCCGAGACTGTGCTCTCCTGCCGGATCTGACAGTCTATTATGCGCTTCAAGAGCTTCATGGTGTTGGTCTACATGACCTTTATACCGCAGTGGCTACCACACTCTTGCACCGATCCCTCGCTTTTGAAAACTGCAGTGATAATACTCAGTCTCAATTGGGCAGGGATATTACCGGTGAGGGGTATGCGTTTAAAACGGTTGGTTCGGACGCCCTCACCATGAGGGACGACCCTTTGCTTTCCACGCTATAATACTATTCCTTATTAAGTACTTTTAATATTTCAGCTGTTGGGAGCATCTAAGGACGGTTGGCAAGAAGCACGAATTATGGCTCCCGTACCCTTGGACATGCTATTCATATATTGTAATCGAAAACTGGATATGAAGACTGACAGCGCAGCAGTGCTTAGTGTATGTGCGTCCCAGGTAATATTTTGATTTATATCCGAGGTTTCAGGTATGGCACCGTTGACTTGGCCATCTAGAGAGGATGATGGACGTCGTAGAAACTTTACGTACTAACCGGGGAGCCATCGAAAATCGATTTACTGAAATTTAGTCCATACTAATATTATAAATGTGAAAGTGTGTCTGTCTGTCTCTCTGTCTGTTACCTCTTCACGCTTAAACCGCTGAACCGATTGGAATGAAATTTGGTATGGAGATAGTTTGAGTCCAGGGGAAGGACATAGGCTACTTTTTATCCTGGAAAAATACCCTTATCCGCGATAAACGAATCTAAGGCGGACGTAGTCGCGGGCAGAAGCTAGTATAGAGATAATTTAAGACCCTGTGAAAGACAAAAGATAGTTTTCATTCCTTTAGGGGGTGAAGTTAGTATGGGGAATGTATCTCGGTAACGCGGGCGAAGCTGCGAATGAATGCAACCTACTTATTAAATAAATGATTGATGTTTCTCCTCTGGTATTCGACAAGGGCACAGCATTCGATTTCCTCGCAACGGTGAGATGCCAGGCTGGTACGAGGCGACTGTGGGTCCGCATGCGATACGCACCTGGAACGCCGCTGCTGCCGGAATGCACTCGAGTTATGATATACGTCTTGCCCGCTGGAGCACCGAGAGTGGCACGCCTTATAACTTTGCGTTTGCCGGCGTTGCCTTACTATTCGCAGCATGAGGATCCTGATTCGGATAGTGAGAGCAGGTAACTAACACAGCATTTATTCATTGTATGAGTACCTACCTAGTACCTACTACATCTGAATTAGGTACTATAACTTCACAAACTTGATGACATCTCTACCAGCTTGGCTCGTCATTTAGATCTAAGTGGAATATTCTGGACTATAAGTAGCAGTGGCGTGGCGTCAAACATTATCCATAGACAAGCCGGAGCTAATTTGGCTCGATTTTTCTTTAAATATTGTAGTCAGCTGTCTGTAAATGGGTAACTCGGTGGGAATAGAGTTCTATGGACGCCACACCACACCACTGATAAGTAGGCACTTAGAGATTATCATTGTTAACAAAAAACATAGTTCTTCATGAGGTCAACGTAGACACATTACGAAATGTATACGTTTTGCCTTTCATTATGGCCCTGGTTTAGGCTGAAAGTGTTTTCTCATATTGTAAAACCGGTTCGAAACTGTACGATATCGGATATTTTAAAGCATTTTCTTTTGATAACAGGTCATGGTGTGAATTAAGTGTATCTGGCAGTTTTTCCGTCGCAGAAATGACGGCATGGTTGACAGAGGCTCTGCCAGGAGAGCTACCTAGACCCGCGTCCTCTGTGGGTATCGCAAGATCCCATACTCTTCTTAAGACGATCCTTGTCTGTCGCTTGCAGTAAGTGCTCGTGTGGGTTAAATTCGATTTTCATTATAATTTCATGTTAAACTAGTTTCATTTCAGGCGTGGTCAAGCTGTTTTTAAATCGGATAACGTTTCCACTATAGCAACGATTAAAGACGTGATTTGCAACTGCTCCGTCCAGAAAAACATTCGCCTGGAAATGTCCTATGGTATGTTTTTATCGCTTGTTTTAGCAATTTGTCACTGTTTGCCGGCCCAAGTCCTCTGGTCTTAAACTCTGCGAGTGTAAAACCCACTTGCCAGTTCTTGATATCAGGGTTCACATCATTAATGAACTCGTTTTCGTTTACCTTACAGATATTCCTGACAATATTTGCATAAAATCATTCAAAAAATTAGAAGAACAGTTCAAAGTTGAACATAAAAAACATAAAGACGCTGCTTTAAGAAAGGCAATAAAGTAAGTATTGAAAACGTAATCCTACTCATATTATAAGTAATCATTATTTACTTAATATTATGGATATGTTAATGTTTCAGTGCTTTAGACTTGGATGAGAACGCAATGGATGACAATGATCCACTGTTGTGTGAAGAATATTTTCGCGTGTGGAAAGCACCATTGGAGGATGAAGCAGATTCTTATTTTGTTACTCTTGTTGGTAAGATAGCATTTATATTCAATATTTCATTTACGATAATAGTGTAATCTGCTCATCAGTGGTGTGGCGTCCATCGTTTATAGTCCTCTGGTTGGGCCATTGTAAGGCATATGTGCATTTCTTTCACTTATCAAAAAATAGGGAAAATCTGCTTTGATTTACCCAAGGGTATGTTTCACAACACATTGTTGCTCATAAGATGATACTAAAGAAAACCTCTCTTGCAGATACTATTATGCAGTGGTATGCAGACTGCAAAACGCACACATTGCACAGATCCGAACAATCCAATGAAAAATCAGATCTTCTTTCAGCTTTACGAGATTGTGAATTGGATCTTGTCTATAAAATACTGTCTAACGAACCCATGTCATCTCCAGACCTATCAAGCAATAAAATCTAGTAAACATTCAATGGCATTTTTATTAAAATCAATTTCATTGCAACATGGTTTTTTCACAACCTTCTGTGTTTGTACGGATAAGTCTTAAGAAGAAGCAAGTCATATTGGTGTAATGCTTCGGGATCTTCACCAATACTGGCCAGCTCAGTCACATGCTGGGACAACTTGTAAATGGACTTCATTTGTTCTTGAAGAAGTACTGTTGTTACATAATTAACACAATGGTAGTCCTTATTCTTTACAGCAGTTGAAATAAGTTGTTCTATTAACTGTAGGAAAATAATTTATGATGATATTTTAATATCAAGAAAATTATGGACGGGCAAAAATATATTTAGTTTAACCAAACCTAAACTTTTGGGGGGATACATTGACCTTAATCCTTAAACATTCTCATATTGGGTCCGATTGAATTGTTGCGTGGTAAAAGCATGTTGAACGCCACCCGCCACACCGCTGGGCGATTAGGGAACTTTCGTTGGGGCCACGGGAAAAAACACTTACACGGCAAGAAACGACGAGAAATGTGATTGCTCTGGGTCTGCACTAGGAAAAAAACAGTAATGAAAAAAACAAAAAACCCGACTGCTTAAAAAACTAAAAAGAAAATAACAAGTCCAGTACCCCAGAAATTTGTTAAGTTATACATGATCGATACTCACATAACAAATAATAAATTCTTATATAGAACATAGCGATTTTGAACAGTCGGGACGCATAAGAAATCTAGATCGACGCAAATCTTCCCAACAATGGGTCCCGACTGTTTAAAATCGCTATTTTCCATATTAGAATTCATTATTTGTTATATCGTGAGTATCGATCATGTATAACTTATCAAATTTCTGGGGTACTGGACTTGTTATTTTCTTTTTAGTTTTTTACGCAGTCGGGTTTTTGTTTTTTTTAATTACTTTTTTTTTATTTTATACTTTTTAGTTAAAATTATGAAAGTCAGTCAATTTCGCAATCTTTATCGTGGGGGTTATTGAGAAGCTTGTACAGATTTATTACAATACAATGAAATGAAATTTTAGTGAGAACGGCTTGCTAGCCAACTTTAAATGGTTATAGTTCCTAACTGGTAAGTCCAAAATTAAAATGATAAAAGAAACCTAATAATTATTTTCAAATCCCTATTCATTGATACCCCACTCGATATAGTACGTCGATTTTAATTTTTTTCTTTTTCACAATATGGCGTCTCATTATCGCCATTTGGAGCTTTCATCATTTTCATGTCTTCAGTGACATTCGGACAGTTAAGAAAAATCGATTGACGTAAGAATCATCAAAATCGGTCCACGCGTTTGTTCTCTAGAGTGCCAGATAGGAACAAACAAACATACATACATACATAGACTGATAAACACATTACCACTCCTTTGCGTCGCACAGTCGGGTAAAAAATGGCATACGGGTGGACCACGCCACCATGGCCGCGGGGGTCACGGTGTAGCTCACATCGCTCACTTCATCCACTACCGCAAAATAAAAATAAATGTGCGATTTTCATTCAATATTATGAAGGAAGATCGCCGTTTGCGTATTTGTGGCTGTTCGCAATAAACTCGAAAACAAATAAACCGATTTAGGGTTTTCACTTACGTAAAGCTTAGTATACCTATATTTTTTTTAGAAAATGGATTTTTTTTAATGATCTTATGGTGTGAGCGAGGTTTCGTATATGTTTGAAATAGAAATGTTTATGCAACACGTCTTGTATGAGGGCCATTTATTTGGTGTTATAGTGGCTGCTTCTTACGGTTTAAGAATTAAGAGTCTTCTTAAACTTCATGGGGCGACTAAAGTGCTTATACCTACTGAAAGTCCTTTTTTCCTTCTACGTTTTTTGCCTTTTTAAGTCCTTTGCCATACGCAAGAATCAAACTGATTCTGTGTTCTATAAAACGTGCATGTTACCTGGACCTGGCCTACGCTGTGTGGCCCGTAAAAACTTATTGAATCGAAAGCCGCCGCCGGCTCACCGGTGAGGCCCATGGCTGAGCGGTTCAACACAAAATCGCTCAACGGTTTTCTACCCTGGCCCCAACAGAACATTTGCATATTTCGCGTGACGTTCAACATGATTGTTAACTAATATAACACTGCTTTGACAAATATGTTGACTGCCAAATATGAAGTTGGCTATCTAACAAATAATATATAGGTAAAAAACTTAAGTAAAGCCCCTTTTGTATGTAGTAGTGTACAAAATTGATATGGAACTTATGTAATTTTTGCATTTATGGAACGTCAAAGTGACTTACTTAAGTTTTTCACCTATACCTAACTGTACTCGATATGAATATTTTCAGAACTGTTTGACTTTTACCTCAGTTACACAATGTTCTATGTTAAGAGCTTGCTTGAAAGCATCAATTAATGCAATTCTAGGCTTTGGAGTTGGTGCTCTTAATCCGTCTATGATAGGAGTTCCACCTCTAAGTACTTGATAATTAATAACATTTTCCATGTGCTCAAGTTCTTCGTGATACATTCTCATGAAGAAACCTCCGGCCCCAAGTCTGGACACACCTGGATGCAATAATGTTATGGCAAGGTTCAGGTACTCTAGAGCTGCCTGCTGTTCAGCCTGAACTTGTTTATTAATCGCAGTTTCTAACTCTGCACTGTAATTATGTTTATAGTTATCACTGAAAAAACGTTTTAAACCATTTGGTATAGCAATTCGAGACAGGCAACAAAATCTTATTAGTCCAGTTTTGGATGCAATATTTTTACTTATAACAAGCATGATTTAACATAAAATTAAATAAATTACTTGAAATTTATATCATATTATCAAATAATTAAACTATAAACTTGACATAAGAGGCCAAGTAGATTTATGAATCTTTCTTTTAATAGAATTGCAGAAAACTAATGTCAAATCCGTTTAATTATAAGTGCTATTTTCACATGAAAACTTCAATATAAACTCAGCATAAAAAAATTGCACATCTTCTGAAATTCGTTTCAATCGAATTTAGCTCCTAACTTATTTATTGTACCCTATCAATATAAGTATCATTTGAAAGCAGAATAGTAATTATACTTTTAAAAACACTAATCGTTTGGTCCTGTAAAAACAATCATCGCCAAACTTTTGGCCTTTGCAAAAAAAGTGCCGTAACACAGCTAGGTTGCTAGTTGTACCATTCTGGATGGCTGTAAAAGGCGGAGGATAAAGGTTAATTATGGGTCATTCGCTATCCAGACGTCGCAGAAGTCAAACCTGAATAGCTACAGCAAAAAACTCTCAAAACTGGATACCACGGCCCAACAGCAGCAGTAGCTCCACCACTGCAATCTGGATTTGGGCAGTCTGATGTGGCTCAGCATCTGAACATGAGCTTTTGACGAGTGTGATGAGTATTCCAGCAGTTTAAGGAGACTGGTGGTTATATCGGGGGGCATGGTCCCAGTAGACGACACTGAACTTACGCTGGAGCCAACCAATATATTGTGTCAACCTGCTACAGAAGCAGCTTCGATAAGCCTGAAGAACATTGGTAAGTCTCCATGATTAGAAGTAGATTGCGAGAGAAGGAGACTTGGCCCCATAAAGCTGCTACAGGCCTCCAATTAAAGGCACAGCATTGGACTGCAAGACAGTTTTCCCAAGTGCATGAGTCTTGGAGGTTTAAGCAATAAAGGAATGACCTATTTTCAAACCCAATGAGGGTGTGTCTTTACATCAACAACTGGCGCAGTACAGTAGGCAGGAGGGCGATTCACACAAGCCTGCACTGTAGAAACAAAGCTACAGGGGTGGATATTGATGGTTCTGGGGCGGCATTTTAATTAACAGGAAAACTGATCTCTTGTGATTTTAACGCAATGGAGGTGGTTGCAGCCAAGGATCCCTGGCTGCTCATTGTGGTCCCATATACTGGTTTTTTTGGATCTAACTACCAGTTTATGCATAGAAATGATTGGTTCCACACAGCATTGATTATTTGCGACTACATGAGGTTGGGATCACCATATGTAGATGTAGTAGCCAGCAAGGAGCCTCGACTTGAATCTTATTGAAAACCTTTGGGGTCAGCTGAAATGGTGAATGGGTGAGCTTCTTGGTGCTATAATGAAGGATTGTAAGAATTTTCCTTAAGAATTTGTGACACTCATTAGATTCATGACTAGTTGCATGGCAGATGCTCCGAGGGCTAGAGAAGGGAACACTAGGTTTTAAGTTTAATTTTAGGCATTATCTCTTCTGTATGTTTATCATCTTTGTAATTTTGACCAGAATACAAATGTTCCGTTTTTCCCGAGAATTATATTTTTATGAGGTTGGTTCACAATTTTACATTTTTTAATTGAGGAGTTCATTATTTACCTTATGTAATGGTTTAAAATCGCTTGAAAGAAGAATTTTGAGATGTGCGTTTTTTTGATGCTGAGTGTATTTAATGGTAATGGGAAGAAAATTAAACAATAAAGCTAATTTCTCTTGCTCATTCATAAGTTTAAATAAAATTCATAAGTTTAGTTAAATTGTGAATGATGTTTGGTTCACAATGAATTGAAAAATAAACATATTACGTGTTATAAATCATTTTTATTAACAGCTACTTACTTACCTACAATAACAAATATCTATGAAGTCTAATTATTTCATATAACATTATTTTTGGAAGGGATAATAGTCCAAACCCGAGTTATATTTAAATTTGTGAGTGAAAGGGTTGACTTGGGTTTTGCCAACTTCTATCATCTTCTGGACTTCTTCTCGGTAGGCTGGTGGTAGCAGTTCGGACTCCAGAGTGCAGTTGTGGGCACCCTTAGTTGCAGTTTTATACACTCGTTGTCTCACGATATCAACGTCTCTGCTGTATTCTTCTTTCAAATCAGCTACTACTTGTGTTGCAGTATCTATTTTGAATACAAAATAGTTTGCTTCTCTATGAACTAAACCGTGAGCACTGGTTTTGTACGGCATTGCACGGAAGCCCAAATTCTCGATGTCTCGTATTATCCCTCCTCGGTTGAATATGGCATGTGAGACACGTTTAAGCGCTGTTTTGAGTTCTGGTTTTGGCATTGCACGTAACATTAATGCTAACTCGTAACTAGGCATTTTTCACAATTTATTTTGTAACCTAAAAGATCGACTGAACTGAAAGTAGGACTTGTTTTGAACTTTTGACGTTTCCTTTTTTTTTCTTGATTTGAGTGAATGAATATAAAAAAAGCCTTGTAATTTTGACTGATTGCAAATCAGAATCAGCAAAACGTATGCAGTGTACACCAACTAACCATAAACAAGTAAGGGGAACATTAATAAAAAAAAACTGTTTTTTATTTTCACTTTTGTTTAGTATGGTATGGTATGGTAATTGGTAACATTATTCTTACCGTCATGGCCGTGGAGGCGTTTGCTTCGCTGTTTTACTAATATTGTAGATTTTATTTTTGGCTTTCATGATGAAATCGTTTACCAAGTTTGTATCAGAATATTGTAAAACTTGGGAAAAATCAGGGAAAGAACTATTGTACGTACAAATCATTTTTCTTATTTGACTTATAATATTTTGTACTTGCTATTTACCGCATGCTGTAAATGCGTAACCTTTGTTTATTAATTCCCTATCATTACTTCGTGTTTTCTTTTGCCAATAACATGATCCCTAATCTTGAGCTGATCTTATAAATAGTCTACGCGGATGAGATTTCGTACCATCATGAATTTTACTAATTTAGCTTGCTTGCCTCTAGCCTCTATAAACAACCATTTTGCTATTTGTTTATTTAAATCTTACTTAAGTTTATCCATACTTTTTTCACAGGATGTAATGTCAATATACCAACATAATTCCTTGATTTTAAATATGTGCAATTTTTTCAGTATTAAGACAGTGACACAATCTATCAAAGATGAAGAAAAGAGTCCACTATTGACTAAGTCTGGAAAGCTATCTGGATTGTCTGAGAATATACATGGCTTACTGCTCTGTGGTTTGCGTGGGGCACTAAAGAAAGATGCTGTGTTGTCTGCACTCCGAGATATATGTGTAGGTATTGTGTATGAAATGGTTGATCTGTTGAACTTATTGAGGGGTTATGTTCTTTCAGAAACAAATTTAATGAGGGAAAAAGTGATGTTTCAATGCTTTCTATTTTTATTTAAAAAACACTTAAGTTAAGTTTTATAGCACTTTATTATAGCACTAGCAAATTTCTGATTTTGGTACAATTTTTCTGGTTTTAGGCTTTACATGCAGATATACCATCAATAGTACTGGATGTAGTATGTGTGCTGGATGCAGAAACCTGCTCTGACATTCAGAGTGAGGAACGTGCAAACTTCTGCTACATTGTGAGAGAGTTAGAAACATTTATATCTGACAAGTTACTTAAGGAAAGACTGGAAATCGATACTTTACAGGATGTTGGTACCTTAAAAAACAAAAACTTTTACACCAAATTTATCAAAATCAAGACAAAATTATAGTAAGTATCTTTTTATTATGGACATATTTTTAAATACCCTCATATGGCAGTATCATTTGCCATTCTTATGCTGTTTGCTATATTTTTTTTTCAATTTCAATAGTTTTTCGTAGAAAGCATAACAAACATCTGTTACAATAACTATTTATGGCATTCATGAAGTGTGGGTACATGCATTGTAAATATATCTTATATTATCTTATATTTAGTACATCTGATTTACAACATGGTTACTTTCCACAGTTATAAACAACGTAAATTCAATTTATTCCGAGAGGAAAGTGAAGGATATGCTAAATTAATTGTAGAATTAAATCAAGAAGTCACCGAAGAAACAGAATGGAAAGGATTATTAGAAATCATTCAATCACTCATAGGTATGTATTGGTTTGTATGATTTAGTTAATATATTGTATATTGTCGCCTGGTACCCATAGTACAAGCTTTGCTTAGTTTGGGACCGTAAGATAGCCCCTGATATTTATTTATTATTATTTATTGATTTGGGTATTGTTTCACGGTTTAATTTTTTTTTAAATATTTCCAGGTTGTTTCAATTTGGATCCAAACAGAGTTTTAGACATTATATTGGAGTCATTTGAAGCTCGGCCACATCTAGATAAACTATTCATTTCCCTTATCAAAAACTACATGGGTGACCCTCAAGTTATTTCAGAGGTCTTAGGATTCAAACTTGGGAATATAGAAGTTTTAGATAAGTATGAAGAACCACCACCGCTCATGACAGTCATAGCGCTGTTATTACAACACCAAGTAATAGCACTTGATAACATCTATCCCTGGGTATGTATTCTTCACTAAATTAATATGTGCTTACGCCTGAAGCTTGTTTGACGTCTGGGGTTTTCCACAGTTGCGTCCTGATGATACTATAATGGCTAAAGAGGCAGACAAGGAATTTAAAGCTGTACAGGATTACATTCGAAAGATTAACATAGTATCCACTAAAGGACCACAAGCCAATGCTCCTACTGAATTTGTTGAAGAAAAATGTGATCCTCAGGTAAATTATGATCAATTTATTTTTGGCAGAAATTAATGTACCATTTTCAGACATAATGTTGTTTGTCAATACAGACTTAATAACTAGCTAGCCTAGTCTGATTTTTTACTATGCCATGTACAAGATCTATGAAAACAACTAATTTTTGTTAGATACAAACCTGTTGTGTTTTCTCAATCCTACCCCACAATGAAACCATGGAAATTTTGATTAAGTAAAAAGTATAAAATCTGTTAATAAGTTTTATTTTAATTATGTATAATTGTGACAACAAGAGAATTGGTATTCAACAACATACCACTTTTTTTTTTAATCTCCTTTAATTTTAACATTTAGTCTGCTAATTTGAACAACTTTTCCAATGGAATTCCTGTTTCATACTATGTGTTAGTAGTAACTCAACCAAAATGTAGGGAATGGCAATATTTATTGCGTTGATGATAAACACTAGTTAGTTCTTTTTGCCGATGATACATCGGTTATATTTAAAGTCAAAAGAAAGCAAGACAATTTTAATGAAGTAAATAATGTATTGTCATCAATGGTTCACTGGTTTACTACAAATAATTTGCTCCTCAATGCAAAGAAAACTAAATGTATACGATTCTCATTGCCTAATGTCCAGCATGTAAGTAACGCTCATATTATTCTTAAGGACGAAATTCTTCAATTTGAAAATAAAACCGTTTTTCTTGGCATAACTTTAGATTCAAAATTACAATGGAATTCACATATTTCTACTTTAGCAAGTAGACTCAGTTCAGCTGCTTACGCAATAAAAAAAAATTGACAGCTCTCAGACATTGAAACAGCACGACTGGTGTATTTTGTCTACTTTGATAGCGTTATGTGTTATGGTATTTTGCTGTGGGGCAAAGCCGCTGACGTAAATGCAATTTTTGTTTTACAAAAACGCTATACGTAATATTTACAACTTAGGGTCACGTGTTTCTCTTAGAGATAGATTTAAAGAAATCGGCATCCTTACTGTTGCCTCACAGTATATATACGAAAATATTATGTACATCCGTAAAAATCTGAACATGTTTAAATTAAATAGCGACATTCACGATTTTAGCACTAGGAATAAAAATAAATTAGCCATTCCAGGATATCGTCTCCGTAGAGTAAATATGTCGTATATGGGGAATTGTGTACGGTTTTACAATAAGTTACCATCTGACATGCTCAAACTGTCAATTAATAAATTCAAGTCTAATGTTAAACGTCACCTTTTACAAAAAGCATATTATACTGTAAATGAATTTTTAGATGATAAGAGTGCATTTGTGTAAGTTACCTTCGGTTAAGTTAGTGTAATATTTTAGTTATTAAATGACTTGTAAAAGAGCTACTAGCATAAGCCTATTTACAGAATAAATATTTTGATTTGATTTCCGAAATGTCTCCCCATAAGAAAAGTTGTTTGTATTGATGGGTACTACCACCTGTTAAAATTAAAGTAAATAAAAAAAATACAGTATTAGTGACACTTAAAATGTAATTTCCAGGATTACTGGAGCAACCAAAAACTGGTGTTGAGTGAAGCGTTGCTGAAGGTGACGGCGTGGCGGGAATTCGCCGCGCTGTCCGCTCGGCTGCCCGGCTCGGGCATGGCCGAGCGGCCCGCCGTCGCCCTCTGTGCCATGCTGCATGCCCTTGTTGAACCCCTGTACAGAAAGTAAGAAACCATGATGCGGCCTTATAATTATGTAATCGTGTAAAACTTGTGTTCAATGTGAATTGTGTGACTACCTATGTGTGTTATTACAGATTTAAATGCCAGTAATACAAATACAGTCGGTATATCTTATGCAGTTTCTCAATTACACTCTCTTACTGATGTGCAAATGATGTTTGTAGAAACTTTCCAAAATGCTTAAAAAAGGTCTTTTAAACATGTAAGTTAACACTAGACTTAAGACCTTGCTTAAGCATTTTGGAAAGTTTCCGCAATTTGCACATCAGTACAAAAACACCTCCAAGAATTTACATATTTTTTAATTTTTGGTTGCATTTATTCTTTATGATTAGAGATGAAAAAGTATTCTTGATTAGAGATGAAAAAGTATTCACACATAATTTCTTGCAGACACTGTCGAGTTGCGCCTAAGATAATGGGCAATCCGATCCCACCACTCACTTCCCCGCTGGCTCCGCCCGCTTGCGTAACATTTGAAGACGTAAAAGAAACCGTTATTCCTGCGCTAATATTGTTGGGACCCTCACTACATTGCGATCCTATTTTAATGTACAAAGTAAGTTCTGATATTGATACTAAAAGTCGACAATGTGAATGTGAATTCAAACCAATGCGTATCTGTTTGCGTGGTTTCCTTATGCTAGTTCTTAGTTTTGCTTCATAAAAATCAGATTAATAAATTTTAAAAATGCTGGTTTCTCTTCTAAGTAATTACTGGGAAGATATAGGGCCCTTTATTATGCCACTCTTCCATGCTACTCTAATCAATTGTTTCCGTCTCATATTGTTGGGCCTATTGAGTCTAAGGTCTGCTGCTGACCTGTCACTGCTTATACTTGAAGTTTATTTATAGATAATACGTATTCTACGGACGTCACGCTCCCTAAAAGAAGACCCGCTACAGCACGAAGCACTTACCGTTCTCGACGCCGCCATTTTACCCGCGCTCACTCTGATGGAGGGCAACTGCTGCATGGCTGAAGAAGTTTACACTTTGCTCAAGCTTTATCCATATCAATGCAGGTATATCATTCATTAATTCAACTTAACATTTTAATATCTGTCCAACCCATTCCAAATCGTATTTTTACATTAAATCTGCAAAGAGAAACTTGAGAAAAACAATGCCGAATACCGAGGACGTCACTCGACGATAGCGGACGATATCGAGGCCGGAATAGGGTACATCCATGATTTTTCTTTATCGCTTTTCTTATCATAATACCGTAAAAACGATTTAAAAATGTGAAATTAAAATTTAAATCGGCCAAGAAACACGCAAGATATAGGCATTTTAAACTGCTAATTAGACGGCGATTTGACAGAGAGGTCCGACATGTACTGTTACGTCATAGTCTACGCCGGCCATATAAACTCCATATTAAATTCTGTTTTGCTAGAAAGAGATAGAATAAAATGTTTGATGGCTTATATCTTGGTTATTTTTAGTTATTCGAAAAAATTTTTTTGTCTACTGTTTGTTACATGAATGAGCTTTTAATAAGGCAAAAATTAAAATTCATGCATAATCCCTATTCTCGTAGTACTGTCAATATTAGTTCTCATTATCAACTTTCAAAGTATGTATCGTATTAAAGGCCGAAACACACCGTTTGCGTGCGCGTGTGCGTGGCGTGGGCGTTGTATCGTATGAAATGTCACTAGATGGCACACCGCTTGCGTGGCGTGCACGTGCGCAGCGGTGTGTCATCTCTTATGGGTATTCGTACTTTACAACGCGCACGTCTACGTGCTCGCCACGCACACGCATCCAGTGTGGCTTGGCTTTTAATTCAAAATATATTATTAGTTACTTATCGTGTCATGTACTCAAATAGACAAGTGCAATTTTAATCTGATGATCTTACATTTGTAGTTTTATAGAAATCACTATAATCAATCATTAGTCACTTTGGTTGGATTTTTTTTCGACTAAATATTGTAAATGCCTGTTGCCGGAACCGAAATGAGAAAGGTATTGACTATTTGGCGATAACTACCTGCTTTTTACCTGTACTTTTAATCATTTGAAAAATTTTGTTCTGTTTTGTATTTTATCGATATATTGTGTATATCGGGAGTCGATAAGTGAGAACTCACTAATGACAGATGAAAGTGCTATGAGAATTCCGGGCTCTGTTGCATCCTGTAGTTACTGTTTATTTTGTTTTTAGGTACTGCCTTTACTCGCGCTGGAAGAACGAGGCAGGCGAGCGGATCCCGGCGCTAATGCGCGTGCGCGGCAACTCGCTGCAGCGCATCAAGCATATCATGAAGCGCGTGTCCAAGGAGAACATTAAACCACAAGGTCGGCTCATCGGCAAGCTCTCGCACGCCGCCCCGCAGTTCCTCTTCGACTACATGCTGCTACAGGTTAATAATATCATCTATCCATCACCCACTAATGTCGACTGTATTGAACATAGGCAGAGTACGATCCTGCGCAGACCGCATCCACCGACTCCCCGCGACTCTCGCAGGTCATCCGTCCACCTAGTCGGGCGCCGTCTCACTCTGCGCTTTCTCTCTTTCTCGCTGTGGAGTTTCTCTTCTTGATAGAATCAGAAATAAGGATATATGCAGAAGGACCAAAGTAACCAACATAGCTCGCAGGAATGCATGGTTGAAAGTGGCAATGGGCAGGCCATGTAGCCCGGAGAACGGTTAGCCGTTGGGACAGTAAAGTCCTGAAGAGATTAATTACCACGCAAAGGGAAGCGCAGCGTGATTTATATTATATTATTGGATTATTTTGGGTAAATTGTGTTTTCAAGCAATTTCGACAATTTAAGAAAAAAGTTAAAGCAGGATAGGATGAAGACAATTGTTGGTAGAAGTCACCAAGACCATTTAAGACTGACGTGACCTTTACCAAGAAAAGCAACGATTTTAATGTCTTTAACAGGTAACTTAACAAGACTCTCAGAAGGGAATACTTACTCTGATACATTGGTAGAGTCCGGCTTTTGGCTTTGAAGGACCGTTAATACGCAATTACCTATGTATTTTCGTACAATCATCTAAGGAACCAGAATCTACTCTGCTAATATTGTGGTCCTCTTTATTACAGGGCCAGGTAATCATAATGCCACCCAAAATCTTACAGGTCCCAACCGTCCCGAGTAATGCACGATGGATAATTTCAGATCCAAACGTACGACAACCTGATCGGGCCCGTGGTGGAGTCGCTGAAGTACCTCACGGGGCTGTCGCTGGACGTGCTCGGCTACTGCCTGCTGGAGGCGCTGTGCGCACGCGGCTCGGGCGGCGGCGCGGCCTACCCGCCGTGGCTGCAGGCGCTGGCCGCCTTCGCCGGGGCCGCCTTCAAGAAGCACAACATCGAGCTCACCGCGCTGCTGCAGTTCGTCGCCAACAGGCTCAAAGCCCAGCAGAGGTGTGTCTTGTCTGTCCTATTACTCTATGCTGGGGCTTGAAGCGCCTTCCTCTATTCACTATGCTGAGCGTGGAGCGCCGATGCCGTTTCCTCTGCCTACTAGACGGGGACTGAAGGATTTTTGACGGTATGGAAACAGCTATGAAAAGGATTCAGGGCCCTCCGACACGTGAAGTCTAGTAAGTTTATAGAGATGTTCGAACAAACTAGTAGAAGCAGCGTAAGAGCAATGACATAAAATAATGACTAGGTTATACCATCTTCGCTTTCCTGTTACCGTCTACTTGGATTTAGGGTTCAAACTGTCATCCTCCATTTGCTCCGCTCTTGATCAGCTGAGTAAGTTTGAATCGAGAAGGAGAGTACTATACCCCAGATTTTTATAAACTCGCCATCTCTTAGCTAAATTTATTCAGTCTTTATCGCGTTTGATGGCATGAAAATCACTTAGTGTGTTCTTAGTTTCTATCTCCTGAATACGCATTATCTCGGAAATATCTTCCTCTTCCGCTAACGCAAAGTCAACTGGGACCTACGAAATATACACACTTATTGTATGTTAAAAAGTTTTTCGAACATTTAAGAATTCTAAACGTACCCATTTTACATTACAGCCAAGACCTAATTATCCTGAAAGAAATAGTACAAAAGATGGCAGGTATTGAAGCGGCAGAAGAGATGACCTCCGAACAATTAGACGCTATGGCGGGTGGAGAATTATTAAAAGGAGAGGTAATTATTTCTTACAATTTAAATTTGTACTAAACTTTTACATTGTTTTCAGTATATGCTAATAATTAACTTTTGTTTCTAGGCTGGATACTTTTCCCAAGTGCGCAACACGAGAAGGTCTTCGGCCCGGTTAAAAGAAGCCATAGTCGGTAATAATTTGGACATTTCCCTCTGCATACTCTCTGCTCAGCAACGCCACTGCTGCGTTTGGAAAGGTAAACAATAAAGGTTTTAACATTGTTATATTCAGTTCAGATCAGTAAACAATAAAGGTTTTAACATTGTTATATTGATTAAATTTAGTCGTTATGGATATTACTATCATTTGCCTTGGCCACCCACCAATATCATTTAAGATAGTCGGGATTGTTCAAAGCAATGTTAGAAAATGTAATAAGTGTAATATGGATATGTCATTTTGCTAAGTTTAGTTTTTAATTTTATTACTCTCCAGAAATATGACATTAAGAACAGACAATCATTGTTTTCACAGAGTACGACGAAGACAATGTGCCAGCTGGTGAGCCGCCCGGGTCGCAACTAAAAGTGGTGGGGAGATTAGCTGATCAGTGCCAAGACGCGCTAGTCCAACTTGGCACGTTTCTCGCTTCATCGCACGCCCCAGATGAATATGCCGCGAGATTGCCTCCCTTACAGGTATATATCCATACCATACTATAGAAGCTCAAATCACTATTTTAGGCGAGTAAAATCATCCCACTGATCTTTTTTTAACGTTTGGGTCATGTTGCTCATGATTATTCAAATAAAATGTAAGTCGTCCAAGTTCTATCTAGATAAAACAAAGACATTAGATGAGTTGTCGGGTGGCAACCTTAGTCTCAGAAACATCATGTTTTTGGGAATAAGTATTTTAAGTGTAAAATCAAGACCTAAACTTTTCCTTTTCTTTCATTAGGAGCTGCTGCGTGATTACCACGTAGATGCTGATGTGGCGTTTTTCCTCCACCGACCAGTATTAGCCCAAAAAATTGCCGCTAGGGTAGAGTCGTTGCGCAAAAGTTCCGACAGCAAAACTACCACTCCAGAAAAGAGTTTAGAGCGGTACAGCCAAGCTTCGAAGGAGGCATTAGAACCAGTGGTCCACTCCATTACTCCTCTGTTGCCGTCAAGAGTATGGGAGGATATTTCGCCTGAATTTTACGTTACGTTTTGGTAAATTTAATAATATTTTTTACTTCGTTTTTTATTAATCGAATGCATTTATTTTACATTTACTGCTTGGTTTGCAGGTCTTTATCGATGTACGATCTAAAAGTTCCTGAAGAATGTTACGATCGAGAAATCGAACGCTTGAAGGCAGCTGCGTCTGCCGCCGCTAAAGATTCTTCGCAGGGCACAAAAGGCAAGAAGGAACAAGAGCGGTTCAGTACTCTCATTGATAAACTGCAGGTGTGTTACACAGATTATATCACGCACGTTGCTTTCGTTGCTTACACAAGTATCATGGGACATAACGATTTTACTAGGTGCTTTGTAAAAAATCAAGGTGTTTTGTAATCGCAAGTTATTAAGTTGCTTTTCCGATTTTAATTGGTTTCTTTACTTTCTTCTGGTCTAGTCGATTTCACTTCAAATCTCCAAATAACGCTTCAATGCAGAAAGAGAAATTAGCTGAAGAATACGTCGTTTGTTATTATAATTTTCAAGAAGGTTACGTACTTCTGATCTGTTTTTAAAAATGACTTATAAACATTGTAATGCGCGCCGAAAGCGTTTTCTAAAACCTGTATTTATTTCGGTTCCGTACCAAAAAGGTAAACCAGGGCCTTATGTTGCCACTGTTTGTTCGTTCGTCCGACTGTTATGACTTTCGGAAAAATCCATTTGATAGTTATAAAGATGGCTAGTCCACGTATGTTGCAAACGAAAAATGAAAAATAGATTTCCATTTCCTATAAAAAATGAAAGTAGCTACTAGGTCGAAGTACCCTACTCGACCTAGTATTGCGGTAAAACTCACATGGCCAGGTGCGACTTAAATAACCATTTCTCAAACATGCAATGAAATGTCGTCATTACATGCGTTAAAACAGGCTTCAAAGTATCACGTTTTGGGCGGAATAACTTCAGAGAACTGTAAAGGAATTTCATACAAAATTGAAGACCTAGGCTGGGAAGTTTTTTTTTTAATGTAAATATTGCGTCTGTGTTCATGAACAGGCTTAACAAGCTGAATTGTATTTTTTTTCTAGTGGCTGAATGTTTATCGGAACAAAAATATTCGCGTTAATGCCTATTACACACGAACTGCTATTAAGAACACAAATCTGTATGGTTCATATGTTGTCACCAGAGACCATGGACAATATTTAAAATCTCCGCATTTATTTTATTTATTATAGAAATTAAGATTTTAGTTATCAGGTGGTCGTGTGGTACGGCCCTATTAGGGTCTACTCGAACACTATACACGCGAAATACGGACGACTTCCGTAAAATAAAAAAACATTTTCTAGGCATTGGAGGCAAAATTTAAAAATACTTGTGTCGTGTAGTCTTTAGAGATGTGTTTTTTTTATTTCATTGCCTATGTTTGAGAAAAGCTCTATACATGCCATCTAGCCGTGAAAAGTGCTTGCCAGCTTCGTATCACTATCAGTCTATACATACTCACCCACGCCTGGCAAGCCCGTCGACTGTAAAGGTGGGTCTACGCTAGACGAACCGAGCACGAGCGGAGCACAAGCGGAGCCGTTCTGGGCTTCATCGTTCGCGGCGTCAATTGTGGACGTACAACGAACCTACGACGATCATTGTCCTCGAACGCACTGGGAGCAAATCCCTTTGTGTTCAACAAAAAATCGACAACGGGCGGAACGCAGCCGAGCACGAATGAAATGCTCGCAGCGCGCTCGTTCGAGGCTTGTAAGTCGGTCCACACTAGACGAATTGTGTTCGGCTCGTGCTCGGTTCGCCTAGCGTAGACCCACCTTAATGTTTTATTTCTGAGCTATAATTGTCGGGGTGTGTGCAGGAGGAGCGCGTGCGGCAGCAGACGCACGTGGCGCGCGTGCAGGCGCGGCTGGCGCGCGAGTGCGGCGGCTGGTTCCCGGCGCGCGCCGTGAAGTCCGCCAAGAACGAGACCGTCACGCGCCTCATGCAGCTGTGCCTGTTCCCGCGCTGCGTGTTCACGCCGGCCGACGCGCTCTTCTGCGCCGAGTTCGTGCACACCGTCCACGCTCTCAAGACTCCCAACTTCTCTACGTTGCTGTGCTATGACAGAGTGAGTACTGTGTCTGACTGACTCGGGCGTGTATAGGCCGAATTGGGAGCATTGAGTTTCCCAGAGGTGTACTTATTGTATTTCTCTCGATGGTGCACGTTAGGCACTGGTCCCGCCATGGGCGAGGAAGCAATTAGCTATCGGCGATTTTCTCGCACAAGGAACGAACAAAAGATATTTCTTTTATAGTTCATCGCTGGCTGTTTCTTTTGTGCTTCATTGCAGACTGCCGGCGAGAACTCTAAAATATATGTATCTCTTTTATTGACATGGAGTCGACATCTATTGTGCGTTTCGTGAGCGAGTTGGGTGAGAAAATTGTCGATAGTTGCTCGCTTTCTCGCCGGCGGTGGGACTAGTTCCTCCTTACTTGTCCTTAATAGTAAACAACATACTAACGTAAAAGTACACCTTTTTTGTCTCCCATTTTCGCGTAAATAAAGTAACAGGAATTAATATATTTATTGCCACGTTGCCAATTTTGTACACTAAATTTATTTCCATGCGAGAAAACAGCTTGTATTCGCATTAAATGCATATTTTTTTGGGTTAGAATGCTGTTTAGTATTTAGGACAAGTAAGGATGAATAGAGTATACGGTTGTGCAGTTCCATCGACTGATTAATTACTAAGCAAAATTTTAAAGCTAGCTGTCGATGTCATGACTTTTATTTAATTTTAAACATGTAGTGTGTGTGTGTCAGCTGTTCTGCGACATCACGTACTCGGTGATGTCGTGCACGGAGGGCGAGGCGGCGCGCTACGCGCAGTTCCTGTGCCGCGTGCTGGGCACGGCCATGCGCTGGCACGCCGACAAGCAGACCTTCCATCGCGAGTGCGCGCACTACCCGGGGTTCGTCACCAAGTACCGCGTCTCCAACCAGTTCACCGAGGCCAACGACCACGTCGGATATGAGAACTACAGGTAATGTATTACCGGTACATACAATTATTTTAGTCAAGTAAACTTGGAAAACGGTTGCCCGTCAACTCTGCCCATTCATTAATAGTCTCCTCCGTTATCACTCATTTAAATAAAACATATTATATCACACACAACGTATTATATAGCGTATAGTATCAATATCGTTACAATTTGTGCTAACTGTCCACCTTGAGAAAATAAATAAAGGTGTACATGGCAGATGGGCTTTATGTGCAAAGACACGGCTTAATTATTTTATTTTGAAAACTACCAGGGTTTCACAAAATGAGGCTCACTGTAGAGAAATAAACACCACAAAGAAAACTCCAGACTACCTCATTATTAATTATATTTTCAGTAACGCAAATAAGATAATATACGCGATAAAAGCCGGACAAAAGACTCTCCAATCTTGAAATCTCTACAGCTCCCTATTAACTGTTATCTTCGGCCTATCGCGAATAAAACATACTAAGTCATACAAATTATATATTAGAACCGTTACTTTAATTTCCTAGTTGTATTATAAATTCGCTTCTAAATGTAGTCTTTTTTTATGTGTTTATTTGAGTTCTGACTTAAAAACCTACTTGTATTTTCAGACATGTGTGCCATAAGTGGCATTACAAAATCACGAAGGCGATGGTCGTGTGTCTCGAATCAGGAGACTATGTGCAGATCCGCAACGCTCTGATAGTGCTCATCAGAGTGCTACCCAAGTTCCCTGTGCTCGCTAAACTGGCTCAGATCATTGAGAAGAAAGTCGAGAAAGTAAGGACTTAACCAACATGTTCAGAAAAATCTACTAACTTGATATGACCCCCAGGGCTTGTAACCCGGTTAATTTTCCGTACCGGTTAGAGCCACACTCTGAGAGCCTAACCAATAATAAAGGTTGCGCTAGCAACAACATCGCTCTAACCGTAAATCCATTTACCGATTAGAGAGCGGTTCCTTTGTGTGAGCGGAGTCTAGGGTTGATAACCGCTCGCTTAGACAGGATTGGTTAGATTAAATTTTTCATGTAGTGACTGTCGTTACGCCGCTATCGGCGCGACAGCGGTCATTGATCCCGTATACGGACACGGAGTAACCGGTTAGAGAGCGCTTCGAAATGAATCTCCCAAAACAATTCGTCCGTACGTATCCTAAATAATTAACCGGTATAACATAAATAAATACCAGTTTATTTGTAACCGGTTACAAGCCCTGATTACCCCACTGAAAGTGATTGGATTAACTCAAAAACTTAATGTTTATTAGGTCAAAGAAGAGGAGAAAACTCAGAGACCGGATCTGTATGTTCTGGCTACGGGCTACAGCGGTCAACTGCGCAACCGGATGTCTAGTATGATGCGAGAAAGCGAATTTCACCAGGTGAGCAATCATTCGTAATTGTACTTAATAGAATGTTGCAGTTAAATTCTGGTTTTCGTAAGGATTAAATGTCTATTTGTTCGGCACTCCTACTGAGCGTTGAAAACACTCCATACTAATTGCTACTCAAGTGTGACATAATTCTTGAGTAGGCGTACAAAATTTATATGGGAAAAAGTATTTTGGCCGTTAACTACGTTTAATACATGGTAGCAATACACTTATTGTTTAATCGAATTATAAGGAGTAAAAGACCTAAAAATTTGCGTAACTTTGAAGTTCTTATTTCAAAGCTTTTGAGATTTTTTCGACTTTTTTTTCTTTATTTCATGATGCATTGTTATTTTTCAAATTGTATATGTACAGTAGGCTGTAAACTTTGGCATGCGGGATCATCTCTATTTCTATGTTGAAGGTGGTGCAGTTGCAAGTCGGCGACAAGCACAAGCCGGCGGAGACCGCAGCGCCGCAGCCGGCCAGCCGCGACCAGGCGAACAACCAAGAACAAGGGACTATATCACCACCACAATCTGGTAAATATGTCTTGAAAACAGTCTTGTTTACCGCTATGCTTGCTTGCGTTAACTTTTATTTGACTCTCCGTTAGTCTCACTTAAACATCAGCTATAGTCCATGATTGAGATTTCTGTTAGTAATGTCTACGAAAATAAAAACGTATTTGATTGCTATGCCCTTTTTAACCTCCGACAAAAACGGATGGGCGTTATACGTTTAAAGTAACTGTGAATCTTTCTATGGCACCATAGCGCTTGAACGGATGGATCTATATTGATTTTGTTCTTAGCTATGGTTCAAGAAAATCGGGATAATCGTTTTAAAGGTATCAGTATGCATAAATTAGTAGCCACATCTATATGACGGGGCATTTGTTATCGGTACGCCGATTTCTTGTTTTAACTCCGCTACTATTGATTACTTTTTGTTACTTAAGCCCGCCCATGTATTCTGATAAACACTAAAATACTATTACCATCAAGAACATTCATATGCTCTATTTCATTTAACTTTTTCGCACAGAAACGGACAAACGAGACGCGCGCACAAGCGACCGCCGTCGAGAAGAGTCCGACCGCGACAAGGAATCCAAGCGAGAATCCCGAGTGTATGTCTAAAATTAAATACATACTGGCATTGATTTTACAATCAAGTTTTACACAAATATAATGACTTTTGTATTATTTTAGGACATCTAAAGAGAGGGTCAAAGAAGAAATCAGAAACAAAGATAGATCCCCAAGAGAGCGACAGCATAGAGTTAGTATGAATATGAATAAAAGTGAAATAAGCCAATGCAGAAACCGTATAAAAACATGTGATAATCGAATGTAACGTTTTTTGCAGGAGGAGCGTTACCTTGAGACTGTATCACCGTCTCACGAACATCGTCACCCACCCGATGACATTGACCGAGGTATTAAACCTTTGCCAAATTTTACTTTAGAAACTTCTGGTAGATTATCTTGGTGATACCGCACTTTTGAAAAGGTGTCCATATTGCTTGTGTCAAAATAATTAGTGTTGTGTTTCAATTTGAAAAAGCGCGATTATAGAACGAATGTAGAGAATTATTATTTGCTAATATAAGAAGCTTAGTGAAATTGATTTTGTAATCTACTGTTAACTGACGTAAAACTTTATTTTGCAGACGTGAAACGGCGTAAAGTCGAAAGCAGCAGTAATGGCAAGGTGAGTATCGTTATAATTAACCGGCCTTGCATCGCGCTGGCTCCGGACTGAGGCTTGGGCTGGACCACGACCACCGACGGCGCCCCAGTGCTTGTAATGTGTCTAAACGTCCACTATCAAGACGAACACTGAAGAAATCATTCGTGTGTGTTAAAGACCCTAAAAACATTAACCAGTGAAAAAATAAGTGCCTAAAAATAATAATAAAATGAAAATAATTAAATTAAAAAATTATGGACCCACATACTACAAGAAAATATTGAAAATTTTAATAAATAATGTCAGGAATGGTTATCCTGTTAAATACTACAAGAAAATATGGAAAAATTAAATAAATAATATCAGGAAAGATTCCCCTCTCCAGTGCAACCATATATAATCAACAAAGAAAATACAGAAGGGGTAACTGCAACCGCAAGAAAACTTAGGAGATAATAAAAAGATTTCAAATCATAAGCATCGTTATCATTTATGAAGACTTGATCTTGCACATTCAAAATGAACAAGGAATAAAAGGCGAGAGAGTTTGTTATCATCATGTCCAGCTTCAATCGTAATGGAGAGCCACGTCAATCAATGCAACCAATTAACCACACTATATTTATAAAGAAAAGGATCCTGTATAAAAGTTCTCGAACGATCTCAAAAACCATCATGATATGTCAAAAAAAGAATGTATGAAGAGTATTAAAGCATCAACATATAAGAGGAATCATCGAAATGCAATGGAAAGTTTCAACAGCCTGCGGACATCATATCTGAATAATATTTCTACAAGTCATAGAAAGCCTATAAATGTAAAGTGAACATCGCCTTGAACAATACTTGAAGATTTCTGAAGAAAGAAGACGAAGACAATATTAAATATTAAACAAAAAAAATAAACAATCAAAACCTATACTTTTTGCACGAGGAAAATAATCGGAATAGCTGTGAGTCGTTGGTCTATCAGCCCAGTCCAACCAAGCAATGGTAAGGGTTATATTTTTTACCGTATCAAGATTGAGTCAAGTGATCCAATGAATTAGTGCAACTAATTTTATTGTTTATTAGAAAAGTAAAAAGCTATACCAGAAGAAGGGAAAAGAGGAAAATTAACAGAATAAATCATAACAACACGCAAGCGATATTTTGAAAAATATAAGGATTGAGCATCATCATAATTACAGAAGGCTACACAGAAGACAAAACAACTAAAACTACAAGGAAAGAAATGGATGAAGAAGATGGAAAAAGTTGATATTAATAAAGATGTACTTTTGTTGCCTTATTCAATGTTTCCTTTGACTCAGTTATAACTAAAGTAAAAAAAAAATACTAGTGTAAGTTGTAAGTGACTTTTAATAATCATGTTTAATATTAAATAATGTTGTTGGTTTGAATATTTCATGTTTTAACATATTTTTTCTGAACAAGCAGGGTAGCAAAGAGATAGAGGAACGATCACCAGAAAAGGAAAAGCGAAAGACTAAACTGAGAGGTGATGAGCGTAAAGAGCGTAAGATGAGCCGTAAGAGGGTAAGTTGAACTTCACTCGGACTCGGCCAGTGGGCCTTCGCTAACACCAAACAGCAAATATGTCGTACGTTTTATGGAGATATAATATTTATTTTCTTCTGTAGGATAGAGCTGAAGAAACGGCTATTTTAGAGCAGAAAAGACGACGCGAAGAACAAAAAGGTAAAGAAAGTTATTTTTTATTAAACCACACTTTTTTAAAAAACAAATTATTCATCTATAACCTTTTTAAATGATTAAATAAACTGGCTTCTAATATTTGTTTACAGATACATTTAATTAATGAAAAAATAAGTGGAAGTGAATATTTTTTCGTCGAAATAATTAACTGATGAAATTTATTTATTTTCTCGCAGTATGTAGGTTTGAAAACGCATATTAATGGCTCTTCCGAAAATGACAATAAACGGACTTTTCCTTCGAGGGTCGAACCGAAGCCGATCCGCGACATCAAATAAACCAAAAATGCGTCCAAGGATGTTAGTTTAGGTTATGTTTAGCACCAAAACAGGCTAGTAATATGATAATCCTCCGCAGGAGATAATTATTGCTCTGTATAATTGTAATATTTTAGGTTTTATCAGTTTATTTTAATGTTTGTTCGAGGCAGCGGATGTTAGAACTTGTTCGTCCTATAGAAAATATAAAAAAGTTGGAAACGTGCTTATTAATTAAATTCCCAATTTTATTAAATGTATTTCGTTAATAAATTAAATGTAATATTTTAGTATTAAGTAGAGGCGTAAGACATTTTAAAACGTTTTATTTTCAAACTAGTATTGATAATTTCAATTAACTAAGAAGTATTAGTATACTTTTTGTTATCGAATTCTTCACTATCACAAGGTATTCTGGAAGAGATCGCTCTTTACCGACAAGACCGCCTGATGTCTACTTCTAATTGTGTTTTGCAAATGCATTATTTGTAAATCACTGCATATTTGTGAGGTGTACCATTAACAGACACCGGTTTCGCGGGGGCAAAAATGTACCAGTGCTAGTGATTAATTAAAAATCGACTAAGTTTATCGACATCGATAAAAATAAATTTTTAATCATCATTATCATAACTAATGGCTAAGTTTGAATACGTTTAACTATGTGCAAACCTCTTTCATTTATACTTATCGCAACTATAAACCACCGATATCTGACATTGACTGTGTCAAGTCACTTTTGACAACCAGTGAATCGTTGAATAATTCATCCAGTACTACAATATTATTTTGCATTCCGTTCAATGAAAACTACCTTTTTGTTTCTTAAGGCGGCTAAAAATGCCTCGCAAGAAAAAAGATCATTCATCTTCATGGAAACCTGACCATTCAGATATAGATGATAAAGGTACGACTTACTTTTGCAAGAAATGTAAAATTCATATATCACGAAAAAAGTTTTCCGTACAAAGGCATATAAGAAGCCAAAGGCATAACAGCGTCGCTAAAAACCAAAACGTATTTAACCTGGATTAGCTAAAATTTGTTTTAGCTTGCAACATACCATGGACCCCCAACGAATCAGTATTGAGAAAAACGACCTTAAACATCGCTTATAAGGAGACGATGAAACAGATTAAGACTAAACTAGGAAATTCTAGAATTTATGTGAGTGTAGACGAAAGTACAGATGCCAATGGGCGTCAGATTGGGAATGTAATAGTTGGAGCACTATTAGAAAATGAAATAGGTACCCCACACATAATATCTAGATAGATGTTGACGTTTGTCTAGAGAAAGTAAATAATGTTAGTATAACAAATCTTATTCAAAATGCCCTAGAGACGTTGTGGGGAAGTAACCACAACAAACATGATAAAGTTTTGTTGCTTCTTACGGATGGCGTAGCCTACATGCTGAAAGCTGGTAAGAATTTGAAAAAGGTTTTTCCGAATTTAGTACACGTCACATGTTTGGCACATGGAGTAAATAGGGTGGCTGAACAAGTGCGATTATTGTTTCCTGCTGTAAATAATTTAATTGCTTATACAAAAAAAAGGTATTTCTGAAATCACCTAAAAGAATAAAAATATTTCACCAAATGTTACCGAACGTTGCTTTGCCACCACAGCCGACGATAATACGATGGGGAACATGGATGAAAGCGGCTATTTACTATCATAAATATTTACCAGCCATCAAGCAAGTCGTACGAACATTTAATAACAAAGAATCAACGTGTATATTAAAAGCAAAACGGGCAATGAATGATATAAACATTCTCAACGATTTGAAATGGATAGCCAACAATCTATCCATCATACAAAGTACCATTGAAAAATTACAAACACAAAATTTAAGTCAAGAAGCCAGTTTGAATATTGTCCATAAGTTAAAAGTACATATATCAAGATTACGTTTGAATCCTCAGGGCAAAATTATTCATAAAAAACTTCAAACAGTGTTAGAGAAAAACTTCGGCATTTCAACTTTAGAAACATTAAATGATTTGGTATCCGGAAAAGAAATAGAACTGAGTCATATAGCAGAAATTCATCAATACTATAAATTGTTTGAATTTGCTCCAATTACTACAGTTGACCTAGAAAGGTCATTTAGTTGGCTAAAATGGATATTGTCACCCACCCAGGCGACGAAGATTAAAGGCTGAAAATGTGGAGAAAATTTTGATTGTATATTATGAAAATTATATTAAATATTAAAAAGTTTATTACGCAAAAAGTTTATTTTTGTGTATGTAGTTTTCTTATTCATTCAAATTCTTGAAATTACCCAAAGGTTGTACATCATTTTTATCGATATCAACTAATAAAATTAGTTTAATGTGTCCTCGCACTATTAAACGTAGTACAGATTTGCCCCCGCCAAACCGGTGTATGATCATTAAAGAGTATTTCTATTGTATTGTATATTTATTGCAGTGCCCTTACAGGGTTTCTGATTGAACTTATTAGCAAGTTAAGACCTTTGTACATACAAATAGGATAAATGAATATGAATAAGCGAAATAAAAATAAAAAGGCGTTAAGTTATAGAGATAAATTGTTCAATCGAAAAGTTTTTGAACGGCGGAGACGCCTTATTAAATCATGGAGATTTAAATGATGCTTTGGTTATAATGTATATGTAAATGCTCAATGCTATTCTGTTGTAGCCGTTCTAAAGATGGGAGGTCATCAAAATGGTTCGCAGGAAGAGCACCATTACGAGAAATACCATAAACGGGTAAGACACGCTTTTATATCGCGTCACATCTTAACTTCCCTTATAGGAAAACCTCTTCGAAAAACTCTGACCACTTAGAAAAACCTAAGGCTTGATTACTGATCCAACTTTGAATAGGCCGATCACTATATAACTTATTTTTTGAATAATATTCTCAATGTGCAGACGTACATTGAATTTTTTACTACTTTATACTAAATCGTATTAGATATTTAAATGAACCTGTGCGCAAACAACCACCAACAACAACAAGGTCGACAACCATACAATTTTCACGATTAACTACCTACAGATTTTTAGAGAAATGAAAAAGAAAGAAATGAAAGAGCGTACTCCCACCTGAAAGGCAGGCAACGCACTTGTGACTCCTCTGATGATGCAAGTGTCAATGGGCGACGGTGATCGCTTACCATCAGGCGACCCGTCTGCTCGTTTGCCCCCTATGCCGTATTAGTAAATACCGACCAAAGGGTCCATCAACTTAATGAGTCACTTTTTAACTAAAATAGTTGAATCTGTCCAATATAGGTGATTTTTTAAGTCCACACCTGATCATATATATAAATAAATACACATAGCCATACATAATAGCCTAGATAGTTAGTATTTCACTAAGTGACTCAGTCTTCTGAGTTATGGATATGGGACAGAACGACGACAAGAAAATGTTGATCCACCCAAAACTAGATACTGTCAGTGGCGTGCACAAGGTTGCTGGTCAAGGTAGGCAGTTAAAATGTTTTGATTTCATGGGTAGACAGTGTCTATATGGCCATGGTCCTTCAGGGTAGGCACTGCCTTTGTGCCTATATGGCTCGCACGCCACTGCATTAGTCATTCGCAGAATGTGTCACTAAAAAGAAAAGAGTGATATGCATCTTTCGCTCAGTGAGATACATATCACTCTTTTAGTTCAGTTTAGATCGCTTATGATTTTATCACTCATTCGCTCACTGAGCTATTGAGAAGAATGGATTTCGCGCCGTTCGCGGGTTGTAATATCGAATCACCTGCCGGCATGACGTTTCGCTCTACCGGAGTGAGTGATTAAGTGAACTACTGAACTGCATGAATCTGTATTGAACTAGAGAGTGAAAGAGTAATACTAACTCATATACTTCATTTGCATCATTCATTCGCGAACTACACAAGTCTACACTGCATACTAGGTATTTATCCACATCGCAGGTTTCGTCCACTCAAAAAATTGGTATCCGTAAAAGCTTTATATTTTTTTTAGTATTGGGTCTAATTTAGTAAAGAGATTTGCGCCCGGTATGGTCGATAAATATACACAACTAGTACAAGCATTTTAAAAGTATTTGTTACAGTACTGAGTTTTAGCTGTGAACAGATTATATATAACAAACAGTCTTGTGTCAATTAGTAACGGAATAATTGAAATAATTATTGTCATTGCAGGAAAAATCGCCGTTTCGAGATCGTTCACACGAAGAACCAAGAGATAAACAATATCCTTTTTAATATGTCCCCATCGGTTTATACATGGTGTTACATTTACACCTAGGCCATAGGACATCTCGCAGTAATTATTTTCACGTGTCAAAGGTAGTCGACGCACGCAGCACGAGGCGCGAATTTTACATTATCAATATTTATATAATTTTAACAATAGAGAACCGTATTATTGTAAAAAAGAAATAAGTGTTGTATTTGCATGCGTATTTTTTTGTGGCAACTGCATGAAAATATGCGCATGTGAGCACAATTTATTGTCACATCTAACCAAGACACAAGTTCGCGGAACAGCAAAGGAACTATAATCCATTGATCTAGACTAGAAGATGCCTAAAACTTTGTTTGCGGAGGAGTAAAAAGTCATTATCATCATCCTCTGTTTTGCTTCAGCATAGGCTTATGGGTAAATCCCATACTTAAATGATCCTCCAATATCCAGTTATCTTTACCATAAACGGTTGCCAACCATTCAACCGTTTTGACACGATGAGGCTGCAAAGACACAGACATACATTCAATCCTAAAGCCCGATTCACTTATTTTTCTAAAAATTCATTCGTGCTAGTGCAGATTATACTCTATAATTCATGCTTGAACGACTATTAATTGGCCCAGGGCCAACTTTTATATGTAAAGAAAAGTTTATTGTAATATTCCTTAATAACGCTATACTAGGCGGTCTAACGAGTCTAAAATGAGAAGATAATAAGAAGAAAGAACAGATTTGAGTGACTCAAGAGTTCAGTGATGCATTAGATGCAGATAACTAGAAACAACATCATCAGCAGGCTTCGACAGGTCATCAGTCCATCGTGTGAGAGCCTCCCCACGCTACATCTTACAGTGCGTGGTCGCCACTCAACTTCTACGCGCAATGTCTATTGCCACTTAAATCGAACTATGTCGGTTACTCCGGTTCTTCTACGGATCTCTTCATACAATAAAAACAACAATTTGCATGAATAGTGCAATAAAATATCTTTCTTGACTATCTCCAGAGTGTTATTTTAGTGTGTCTGCTTAGTTGTTTAGTATACTACTTTAGTGATACCTACTAAATAACTAAGCAATCATATGACACCTTACCTTTCCAGGAAAGAATGCATAGGTTAAGGCAAAGCATAAACAAGTCGCTGGGTCAGTATTACAGAGTTTTATATGTTCAATTTTCAGGGTATTTGAAATTTTCGTCCACATTCCCATTTTGTCAACGATGTAATGGAATTGTTGACGAGCTCAATCACATTACGTCCAGTGCCATCTCCTCTCTATCTTATTTTGTCAACAATCACAAATGGTCTACTGCCTATATCACCCACTTTTGTCAAGACAAAACGGAACCCTTATAGTTTCGTCATGTCCGTCCGTTCGTATGTCACAGGCATTTTACTCAAAAACTACAAGATGGATGTACATTTATGAAATTTGGATTATAGGTGTTTTGTGTAAGCCGCTACTTGGTTTGATGGTTAAATAATAAAATAAAATAAATCTAGGGGGGCACTTCATACATGGTAAATACGACGTCGTTTGAAACTTTTGACGATGTAACGGTTAAGGAAATTTCTTCTATATACCTATACCTTCTAGAACTTCTGCCTTTTATCAATCAAAGAATTTCTCCGTCAAGAAACCTGTTATGCACTGTCTGCGCTAGGCGATTGAGCACACGCCAGCTTAAGGGTACGAGTAACACGCAATCTTTCAGGTAGGTCAATTATCTTTTTTTCAGTAATAACATACACGCGCTACCTACGTGAATGTGGACTTCACTCTGAAGCCTTACATATATAAGACTTGTCTACGTCTGGTAACAGTTTGTGGCTATTAACAATACACGCTGTATAACTTTGGTTTTGATTACGATGAAAATATTGTTTTGCTTGCATGTTAGTAAAGTTATCCCTTCGACTAGACAAACAAAACGGGCCACGCCCCCTTGATTATAATACGATTTAGGTAAGACTTGTACATAATATAGGTTGTGTTAGGACAGGGCGAACGATATGAAGTATTACCAAATTCAAAGGGCTACGATTTTTTCTGTTGTAACAGATTATTATTACGAAAAAATTTGGAAAAATATCAATTTTTTTAAATTAATTTACTTTATTGAAATAAAACAATTTAACGGATTATATCGCGTATATTCGCGGAAACAGAAGAAAATAATTTACTTTAACTCGATATGACTACCTTGACTGTGGCCTTCAGACGGTCGAAAAATGAGTTGCACGCTGCACGAATGTGGTCCGGCGGGTATGTTGTGCCAATTACGTACTGATCGCTTTCTTCAGTGCATTCATACTGTTCACGGGAATTCAAAAGCCATTGTTTGGACGAAATGAAATGTGGAACGCTGTTTTTCAGCCATTCTTGATTCACAGAGCTTTATGAGTCGGGGCCGAGTCTTGTTGAAATGCCCACGATCTACTACCGAAATGTTTGCGTTCCTAAAAGCTCCAATGCAGCTTCCAAAACCTTTGATGCGAAATTTCTTTACTGAGAATTTTGTCAGATATGGCCAGTGTGAATTTGGTAACACTTCATATCGTTCACCCTGTATTGTGAAATTAGGCCTAAAAACTTTTAAAGTAGCTGAAGTTAATAAATTAAGTATAAGTCAAATGCAATATTTCATTATTTTTGGAAACAAAAGACGAAGATAGCAAATAAGAAACCATGCCATTCAAAACGACATCTTAAAATTAGAACTAGCTGGCTAAGCAAAGAATAAAAATTTTGGTAATGGTTTTTTATGAGGTAATTTCTCAAGGGTTCGTCCTAAACTAAATAAAATCTATTGAATGCAACGCCAAAAAAGTTTGTACATCAATTAACATATCCCATTTTTTCCATTTAGTGAGCATTTTTTTAAATTATGCTTTTTGAAAGTTAAAAAGGCTAGTAAGTAGGTAACTAGTCTTTTTAATGCTGTTGAATGAAATTGTGCTTATATCAAAGTGGAATGAATACCGTAAATCATTATCGTGTATTTGTCAATTAAGAAATGTTCTTGTACTCTTTGTCGGTTCACTACTTGACGGGCGTAATTCGATGGTAACGACTACATTACAATACTCTTTGGGTAACGATTACAGAGAAAGGTGAAAACGGGGCCCAAGCGTATAGTAACCTTGTGGGTATTGATGATACCTACAATACTTATACAAATATTAAGAAAAATAATCATTATCTTCTACAGTACATACAGTAGAAGCGTCGTATCTTAGGGACCAAAGAGAAGTCACTACCTTGTAAGTCTGAGGGGTTATTTCAGTTAGTTTAGTGGCTTCCTTTACCCTCTCACTCATGATAATCTATATTTCAGGGTAAGTGTTGGTGAGCACGAATGTTTGTTATAGTGCCTTGGATGTTCTCTATGTATTTAAGTATTATCATTTATCTGTATATTATGTATATCGTCGCCTAGTACCCATATGACAAGCTTTGCTTAGTTTGAGACTAGGTCGATTTGTGTAAGTGTCCCTGTGTTATTTATTTAAGCGAGCGGGACAGTAGGCTACGAAGTCAGGAGATTAGCCCTCTAGGCGCTCATAGAAAACAAATCGTCAAGTTGACAGTATCTGGGTGAATAGGCGAATGGCTATCAAAATACATTTCTTGCAATTCTCTTACCGATTATTTCTGTGAGAGATATGGTACGGTACGGACAGACATGACGAAGTAAGGAACTTTGAATAATCCCAATAACTAATTTTCATATGGACAATAACGTAACAAATCCACGTGTTCTTTAGCCCATGTGCTTCATTATACCGTCCTTTTCATATAAAACAACGCAATAGGTACATTAAAATAAATATGAAGATATGATAGTAAAAGAGTGAATGAAAAATACCACTGACAAGTACGTTCTTACGCGTCACTATATGTGAGCTAGCGTTTTAAAATGTTATTATAGGCATACAATCTTTTTTATCGCAGACTCGCTAATTCCCCTTTTACGTAAGTTAGGAGCTCGATCAAACTGAAAATTGGATTACTAGTATGTATTTTATTAAACGTTTTCGAAATTTTTAGATACGGTTTCATAACAATGTATAGTCTGTGGCATGCTGTAAATCTGCTGCAGTTTAGATTTTGATGGCCTGCTTTCCAACAAAACAATTTTGCCAGCGTCTAGGTTTTAAGCCGCGGTAAGGTTTTCTATATAGTCTACACATCAATTTGTAAACATTTATTTATCTATATAAAAATAACACGTCACCAACGTCACGCAAGTAACGTGAGTGCTTTTTGACGATGCCATGTTTCTTAGTCTATGGATTGATCTGTTGGCAACAAAGAATGAATGAATGAATTGAAATGGATACTAAACGAAACGTGTCCTAACAAATACGTTGTGCTTTACAGTTGTAAGAAACAGAAAAAATTTGTGAAATGGGTTAATATTTCTTGTGAAAAAGGATTATATACTCAATAGTAGTGTTTATTTTTCAATGGTTCTAGAGATATATTCAGATTCAACTGAGCTTCAAGAACTATTGTAAAAAGTAGTTGGCGGCCATTTTGAAATGTGTTTATCTTCCCATGGATGTGTTTGAACGAATTGCTTAGTAGACTAAGGCAAGGGTAAGGCTTATCATCACTTCCTTATCATGTATTAGGACATTAGTTTTGTAAGTCCGGCAAATGTATAGCCCAAGTTTTAACAACGTGTTGTATATGTGTGTACTCCGCCATCTTGAATTTTATAATATCGTGAGACATAGACTAGATAGAAGCGAAAACGCCGACGTCCCTTTTTTATTTACATTAAAAAGAAGAATATTGATGAAAATATTTAATAAAATTCAAACCAAGTTTGTACATTATAAAATCATAATATTAACGTAAATATAAACTTAATTGGGGAAAGGTGATTGATCTGTTTTTCTAAGTCAATAGTAGTAAAAGGCAATACTAAAATTACTTTTATTCCATATTAAGATTATGCTTTTACGGATATGCGATAAGGTCGCTCGAGTTTTAATGTAAAATTAGAATATTTGCTGCTTTGCGGTTTCTAATGCTGTGATTATACCGTGATAAAGTGAGTTTTATTTATCCATATTTAGTGATGGAACGCGATTTCAGAAAAATCGTATTCAATCGTTTTCCTGTTCGTTTAAGCTATGTTAGCTATGGTAATCTGGTCGGCCATTTTGTAATAACGTTTGCAATATAATAAGATTTAGGTTCTCAAATATTATGTTAGTAGGTAGTTTAGTGGTGTTTGGTATTCATTCATATTCGAAAATAAAATAATATTCAAGTGATTCCAAAGATTTTGGTAGGTACTTTATGTAACATTTTTTCTTTAATATTTTGAGGTTAGTGGGCTCGTGAATTGTGAACCATTGGTTGACCAAAGTATTAATCGTGTGTTAGCTTATTTAATATATTACCTCAGCTGTACATGCTCGCCAAGACGAAGTAAGACACGCATCACATCCGTTTTGTATTTTTTACTTACTAAAATTATATCGTGCGAAGTTTATATACCTCATTGGTCTTATCCGGTTTTTACTTGTAGGTATAATGTGGGTTAAAGCCCGGCCAGGAAAATAAAATACCTGCTATGGGGGCGTTAAATTAGCAATAATTATAGCAACACTAAGTATGATGTACCAACCAGTCATGTTGGCAACAAGGTCGGAGATGTTATTTAGAGGAATAGCGTCAAATTATTCAGGCTTTTTATTCGACATATACTTCGTCATATTGTAAATCACTTTTCTTAAGTGACTTAATAGTTTTCGGCATTTTAACGTACAAATAACTTTGACAGCAATTGACAGATGGCTTTAATGACTGTGAAGTTACTATTGCCAGTGAAGAAATTAGTTCCAATAGTCTTCCGCAACATGGCGAAGTTTTTTTATTTTCCTGGTCGGGCTTTACAAATATTTTATCTTATGGATTTATTTGACACAAGTGTGCGTAGAAACTTCTATGAACTAAAAGAAAGAGTGAACTTTCAAACATTTATGGCATATAACCTGATATTGACATACAAATTTCATTGCGCACGGCATGCGGTGTAGAGTGCAAGGCTTCTGGGAGGAGATGGGCATTATTCGATTTTTTTTAAACACAAACAATCTATCGTGACAGGATTAATCGTGATTCAGATAATCAACCGAATGTTCAAATGACGATTTAATTTATTTTCCTTTGAAACGAATGAATTTCACGATTAATTCTCGATTAAATGAGAGTTTTCAACAATGAAAATATCACCAGTTGGCTCCACCATGACATAAGGTCTAACAGACAAGAAGTGTTAACATCTACCAATCACAGCACAAGATTTTGACACTTGTCAATTAGACCTCACGTTACGGTGGCGCCAACTGGTGATATTACCATTTTAGAAGACTCATAGTGTAGCTTGTCGGTCTAGTGAAAACCTTAGTGTACTCGTGCTCGTACAAACTAATAATCAAGACCAAGCGCGGGTAGCTCGAAAAACACGCTCGGTTAGTAGTTCGTCTCTCCAGTTTCTTCGAAACAATAGATGTAACGCGATGTCCGAAACGTGGCTGAATTACCAACTCAAGGTAATTCGATAAATTATATTTATACGCGATTAAACCCCGTTTTGCGGTGTTGTGTTGTGATAGTGAATTAATGCATGTTTGACCGCAAAAATCCGGCTCTAAAATTATTTTTTAAAGAAAATGTAAACTATACTTTCATAAAAACCTTGTTGGTTTTCATAAAAAATTGTTGGTTTTATCGAAAATCGGAGGCGTTCCTGAGATCAAAAATTTCCATTTCTGTCAATAATGTCTCGAGACGGGTGTTTGCTTTGCAACTTTGAGTGTAATATAAGTATTCGATTATGACTGCAGCAATAAGCACGACTTAGCATGAAAAGTACGCTCGTGCGAACCAAGCCTAATTCTATTTTGAACACTGTTATTTTACAAGCAGTAAGATTTTCTTTGTGGGATTACGGCGTACCACACGCGGCCTACTGGTAAAATTTTCGAGATTAGGGATTACAATCTGGTCCGGCGGATCCGGTAATCCGGCCGGATCCGGTACTTTTTGGCGGCTACCGGATCCGGTTGTAAAGAAACGCACTCAACAGACATACAATGCGGACTACCCAACCCAAGAAAGCTGATGTCAAGAGTTAATATGATCTAGATCTAGTAGTTAAGCTTTAAATAACGATGTCATTCTTCATTATTCTTTGAGATTAATTGTGTTTAATGGTTAATTATGTTTGTTTGGCCAAATTAGAAAAACAGTTTTTTTTTTCAATTAACGTTATTACAATTATAACATGTCTCTTACCTAGTATTTAAAGTGCAATGTGATGTGATTATCGATTCGATTTCTTTATGTATGTTTAATATTACGGGTGTTAAGGGAGTATAGTATTTTATTATTGCTGATGTTACCTCTTATAGTATTAATGAAGTTGATTAAATATTACATAGTAAAGAAGAAAAGTGGGGTCAAAGTTAAACGAACGATCATGAATCATAAACCAATAGACCAAATTAGTGGTAAATTCTTAGATTTGGCAATTAAAACTATAAAAGTCCCTTTAATTAAAGTATTTGTTTTATTTTTTATAAAAAAGATTTAATTTTGTTTATATTTACTAAGAGACAAGGTTACCATGTCTTCATGTGTGGCTGCAAATAGGTTGATATTGTTATTATTAAGTTAAGGCTAAATATTATTGAAGCAGATGCTTAAATTTTCATATGACTGTGAAATTAGTGGCTAGTGATACTGATTTTTGACTTAATAAGGGTGATTTGTAGCGCTAAACCATTGTTACATTAATTAATTTGCAAAAACTGCTCCGCGTGTCTACTTTACGGCCAATAAACTGGACAAAAAGCATACTTTTGGATAAACGCAATAGCATAACTTCAATCCGGCCGGATCCGGCCGGATTGAGAATTGGACCGGATTGCAATCCCTAGTCGAGATGTTCCACTGGCAGCCCACATGGCCTCCTACGAAAGCTATACAAAATGATCTATCAAATCAAATCTTGTGTTTCCCTCGCGCGGACCTCACGGCTTGCTGCAAAAGGTTGGCCTAAAATAGGCTGGACGTGCCGTGAATTAAATCACGTGCAGAAACAGAATTTGTACTATGGCGCTGAGAGAGTGATAATTATTTTGCTAATAATGACACGCGGCACTTAAACGGAGCTATGCTATACTATTATAAAGTTGTAAAAATAAAATGTCTGTACATTGAATATATTTTCAAAAAAACTATTGTAACGGACTATTTGGAGGACACTGAATCGAAAAATATTTTTTTGTATGTTCGTATGTGTCGTTGTGGCTTTATCACCAAATCGGCTAAACGGATTTCAACTATTTTTGGTACACGGGTAGCTGGGTATCTCCAGATGATTATAGGATACTTTTTACCCGACTACGCTGCAGATAAAAAGGGGTTATGACTTTCTCCGAACGAAGTTGCAGGCACCTTCTAGTATACATATAATTCATCTATATTGTAGCCGATAACATGGGAAAATGCCTTTTGTCAAAGAACTTCTTTTGCCAAATCTTACTACGAGCCGAGCGCCTACCTAGCGGGTTCCCGGTGTCTAACATTTTAATTACCTAGCGGACTCGCGGAATGTTGTGATGCATGTCAGAATATTTTTTCACGTTTTAGACGTTTATATTAGTATGGACGCAAAACGCCAACACTGCCATGTATGTATGCCATGCGTCTGGAAAAGTTGCACAGTTGCTCCCGTTGAATTTCCCATCAGAATAATTCAAAACTTTATTGGCTGGGGCCACAACTCAATCAAAATCGTTTTTTCGTAAAATTCGTAAATTTAATTTTTGATATTTAAAAGAATTCGTAAATTCTTGATTTCTGGAGAAACAAACATTTCCTAATCGACGTTTATGATTCAAAGGCCTATGTATCAACAAATCGGTTCTCTAATATCAATGCCTGATGCCAATCCAAAATTATTGCAAATCTACGACATGGATGATGAGGAACAGCAAAAAAATACACGCACAAACCATTTAGAGTAGATATAGGACCACGGAATTGTGGCTAATTTGGAAACATTTGTCTGCCGGGTCTGGTAGTGCTATTATAATGTTGGAAAAAGATGAATTTACTTTTAGACCCACACTTTTGAAATCTCGAAAATGTCTCTGGAGCGAGTAGTCTTTAGAAATTAGGCTGCTAATATGATATTTTCCTGTTTACGTAGTACGTTCAAATGTATGTTCACCATACATTTGAACAAAGAAAGACCATTATTTAAAAGCGCTTTCACGACCGAAGTTTAAGTAGCGGACAGATTTGTGAGGGTCCAAAAGTTGATTCACTCTAAAATCAAATTTGTGTATTAGGTTAATGGAACATATTTTCAAAAAATAAGTGATACGGTCACTGAATATAAACAATTTTTTTAGTATTGTTTGTATGTTTATAGCGTCTTTGCGGCTTGGTCACGTCAAAATGGCTGAATGCATTTCAACCATTTTTGGTAACGCGCAGCAGGTCATCCACAGCTGGTTATAGGATACTTTTTACCTAACTGCGCAGTTGCGAAAATGAGAGTTATGGTTGTGACTCATTCTCTCCCGCGAACGAAATTACGGGTACCATGTAGTAACATACATTAAAGACTGTATCGTTAAGTATAAATACAAGTGAAATAACGTAAGACTGATAAATTTTATTTATTTATTCATAGAAAAAAACGTTCTACTACGTTTTAGACGTTAAATAATGATAGAAAACTTCTTTAACCCGCCCAAAATGTTTTATTTTTAGCCAAATTCCTGACTTTCTGTGTGAACATAGACATCATTCTTGATCAAACGTTTTTGTCACCCTGTTCCAGTCTCGACGAAATTCCTCTTCGGAACCTGTAGAGCGCCCATTCTTCCGCAGTTTAGTTTTAATTATAGCCTAAAAACTTACGACAGGCCTAAGATTCGCGCCCTTTGGTGGGTTCATAGTTGATGTTTTTCACTTCATATCACTTCAAAGCCTTGGACACTTAGAGGCAAGATTACAAATCGGGTCAAACAAAATACAGTCTGAACACTGTGCTTTCTAACCATAGGCAAAAGTCATTTATTAAGACATTCCTTTATATAGATATCTGCTGTCATTGTTTAGCCGTAGCGAAAAATTGAGTCGATTTTAGGCCACACTCGCAGATACTGCAATCCCGGCAGCGATTGATAATCCAACTTTACGCATGTCGTCCATTACAACATACAGATTTTTCCTTTTTTGAAAGAATTCTATCGTATAATTTTCGAACTCTTTATTTTACTGAGCTTTGCGGTTTTTCGCTTCGTTTTGGCTGCCTTTGCTTCTTATACAATACAATGCAACAATTATTTATTGCACTCTAACAACAGAACCAGTACAATAGAGCCTTAACATAAAATACAGTAGTCAATAGGCGGTCTTATCGCTATCGCTAAAGAGGTATCTGTTGCAGACAATATATACAAAAGAAGAACGAAAACTATGATACAGTTGACCACAAACCGATTAGAAAACAAGCAGCATGATTAAAAAGTAGAAATTATGGGAGTGATAAATAATGACCTTTTAAGTTAGTTTTAAAAGTGGCAAAGACTTCGCTTGCCTTAAATCACAACAGACTAGCCTGGAATGTAAAAGAATTTGTATTAACTTTGACTTTAGAACAGCTAGAAGAAAGTTTTGAGCGGACCTTGCTGATAGAAGATAACTAAAACGTTCTCTGATGACTTTATATTGTAGTTTCTTGATGTTTTAAATTGTTTGTTGGACCATACCAACCGTTGCACCAAATTTTTAAGCTAAATCCCGAACAGACACCTTCTTGTTGGTTTTGTATGCCTTCACTATCTTTCTATCCAAATTGGGGTTTTAAGGACCTGGTTTGGCCTAATTTTGGTTTGTCAACGAAAGTATAATCTTGGCCGAATATTTCAATCGCATTTTGGACTGCACCAACGCTAACGTTTTCGAGTTTACCTAGCTCCCTGAGAGTGATTTCTTTTATACTACACCATTTGTCCACAATCGATCATCATTTCTGGTAAAAGTCCACGCATTTTTAATTCTAAACGACTAATAAGAGTAACAAGGAAACCAAACAATCCAAGTCAAAGCCGACATTTATGTTTTAATCAAATTAAACCTCTGTCAAGTTGTATTTATGCTTAACGACACAGTCTTTATATTCCGTTATTTAGATTTTTTTAAATATATGAACGGGGAGAATACCTTAAAATGGGTAACTTATTGAGGTGTAACTTTGAGTGTGTGAAATGCGTATGACAACATTTTTTTCAAAATAATGATTTATTTGGGTTATATTTATGCTTTGTTTAAATGAGTCTGAAAATAGTTATTTTAACTCATTTATTGTTTCCAACAACTATAAGGATGTTTTTCCCAATTTGTTACATACATAGACAGAAAAATAAAAAACGAATTCATACAAGAATAGGACGATCTAGTTGATTTTTTTCTGTAAAAATTGAGTACGGAAAACTCAAAAAGCCAATATTCTGAAAGAAAAATATGTTTCTCTAAAAAGCTCTGATCAATATAGTTTAGGTACTTATGTAAACCATACCTGATCTAACCTATTAATGCATTCCATCCCATCTCATGGAGTCCAATTCATGCAGCTAATTAAAAATCCGAGTATAGTTATTATGAGGAAAGGCATGCTTTCTTTTTATTGTTATCTACACAAAATTTATTGGATTTATAAGCAAGTAAATATGAATTTCGCTTGGCGACGGTGAGTATCGCAACATAACTCAACAGCAATCATTTTTGTTTCAGACTTAGTTTCTAAAATGGATGAGGAACCTCCAGTCTTCTCATCAAATATAACGCGTAGAGCAAAACCATTAAAAAGTGATCTCGCTGACCTCTTAAAAGTAGTTCCCGCTGAACCTGTTCTTCAAAAAAAATATGAGATAAGAAATACTTGCGAATTTAAACCAAAAATCAAGTATTATCAACCAAAGAGGAGACCCAAATTGAAGGTTAGAACTGTGAGAGACATAAGGCATTTGTTTGAAAAAGATGTTTTTTCAACCCTTCCTGTTGATTTGGAGAAACAGCAAAATACTTTACTTCGTAAAATTAAAGCTGGCTCAAGGGATGAAAATACGAAAACCCTTACAAAAAATATGCTTAAGAGCGATAAACCTATGTCTAGATCCGCGTGGCAAATGTTAATGAATCTTAATCCCGAAGAATATCCACAGTCTACTCAGTTTGTTGTGTGGAATGGTAAACGTATTCGGGTCAATGGTAGCAAAGGGGGAACGTGCAAGTTCATCTGCAAATATGATTTAGGAACAGGGCAATTTTCGAAAAAAACTAAGTCTTCTATACCATGTAAACCTTTTTTTAAAAAGAAAGGTCTTTTGCAGAATTCTTTAAGTGTCAATTTTAAACCTGGCCCACTTGGGAAAAAAATATTTTTGGATCATTCTTACCAAAAACATCACGTCGGTGGCATAGAGGTCCAGGATTTACCAAAACCGGCTCTTGAAATCCAACCAACTGTGGGAAAAACAATTGATCCAATAATAACCCATTTTCTCCATAACATGCGACAAGTAGACGGAATTATATCTGATAAATGGGCCGAGTTTTCAGTTTCTACTTTGGCAACAGTAAAAAATGAAATAGTTACTCAAATTGATGATGGATATAGTGTAACATTTGACCTTAATTACAAGTGCGACCAACAAAGAATTTTAATGCGTCGTGATGTGAATTGTGAAAATTTCTCAAAACCGCTCACTAAAATTGTTGAAAACCAAAATTACATCACAGCAGAAGATTCAGTTCTCACATCTGAAATTCAAAATATACTCCATAAAATGATTGATTCTGTAGAAATCAGTTTAAAACAAGACAATCTGTACACGGGTGAACATGACCCCAGGGACTTCAATTCAGAACCAATTCTTAGCGGTACAAGTATGCAGCCTAAAGAATCACGAGTGAAACGTAAAAACTGGAATGCAAAAGAACTGGAAAGGCTTGATGTAACCATTATACGATTATCAGAAAGTGGTGATCAAAAACCCAATAACACGTGCTCTAAATCATACTGTAAATTAGGTTGTGTCTGCACATCACTTGGATGTGCCTATAATTTAAGAAGACACTGTGGCCTCATCGAATGTATGTTTGAATGTAAATGTGATTACTCAAAATATAAAGTAGTCGATTCATTGGAAAGTGATTGCTCTGAATTCTTACCCGGTTTACTAAAATTGGACAATGAAAAGAGTTCAAAAATGGCAAAGGAGGAGCAAAAGTTCCATCACACTGTAATAGTTACTCCTGAAAACAGTATGCTTTTAAAGTCGAAGCGAAGAGATTGGAAGTCTTCAAAAAAATACGCAGAATTTTACAGTAATATGTGCTTAAAAAATGATAACAGAGCGGAAAAGGTCGCAACACTTGCTATCGAGAAACTAAACTTGCCTAACGTTGAACCTTGGTGTATGATTCATAATTTGTATAAATGTTTTTGTAAAGGTAGATTTACTGATAATGCGCTCCCTGATGATAAACCTGAGGAGACCAATGCAGACGATGCTGTACAAAAACATACTAACACTGAAGACCTAACTGCTGAAGTGGAAAAAACTAATATCAAAGACAGTATGAAATCACGTATCACGAATGCTCCGCCCGGAATCCATAATTGTATGAAAAAGAAATGTAAATTGAATGAAATCTATCAGCCTGATGATTTTGAATATGGCTGTAGAAGCGCAAGAGTAAAACCATATAGAGGACGAAAATTCTCTGATGGCCATTATGTTCAAGCAAACAGAAAAATCTTCGAAATGGAACAACACGATGTCAAGTTACGCAAAAGAATGATACATCTTATTAACATAAGCATTCGTTCGGATGAGGCACAAATACAAAACACTGAAGAACCAGTTAGTATAAAGGATATTACAATGGACGTGGCAGAAGCACAAAGCACTGAAGAACTAGTTAGTGTGAATAAGGTTAAATTATTTGTACCAACAATGCCACCACTAACACCAGCTCCATCAATACCACCAGAACAAACGCCAGTTATTCTGTCACCGCCACTTTTATCTCCACCAACTCTACGACCAACCGGAGCCTCTGATAAAATAGATACTAAAGTAAGTTTATTCACGAATCGATGGCTGAATAAAGATAAGCTAGTTGCATGGATAGGACACAGTTATAAAGAATACACGCAACGTATCGCAAAAAAATCACTCGAACCTCCAAGATTAGGCGGATTGGCACTCCATCCGTGGGAATTTATTTTGAGCAGATATAGAGATCGAAAAAATGTGTTTTTAATTACGACTAATACACCATATCGGATATTTATGGCAGTGGATCAAAAACATCCGTTTTTCCAAAATTGTATTAATATCAATGATATCCGCTTCGCTGATTTACTCAAATATCCCATGACTGTTAAAAAATTGCTCACGAATGATAAAGATCTAGAAGGCAATTTTTTGATATTAAGTGGTCTGCCTAACTGTTGGGAATTAATTGGTTCCGTTACTAAAATAAAGGAAGAAATCAAAGATAATACGCCAGTAAGTGAAGAAGATCAAAACGATAATTTGTCTGAGATGTCCACAGATACATACCAACTCGATTCGGATTCTAATACCAATTCATCAGTCGATCTGCAGTTACAAAGAGAAGAGTCCGATGGCAAAAATACTGAACAAAACAATGAAATATCATCAGATTCCTCAAGGTGGTTTGTGATGACTGTAGAAAATGACTTTGACGAGATACAATTTTACAATAAAGGGTTTTTTGTGAAATTGGAAAGCATAATTAAAGCAATTACTGTAGCTCGTGCCTCCGGAAAAACAGTACGGCTATCTTCCCAAAAATGCGTGGATAGCACTGGCCCGCAATTTGGTATTTATGCTATACCAAATGATAAAGAATCTTGCGTATTTGTCGGACCTTATGAAAAAAACGAATCACTTGGTATAGAAACTGTAAAGAAGTTTTCTGATATCGGAAAGCAAAATCGAACCAAAGGTGTATGGATTACTACCAAAAAAATTGAAAACTTTAATGTCATTGATAATCCTTTATCGTTCATACCACCAAAAAATGCTCCAAACACTGAAATGATGACATTAGCTTGTGACTCTAAGAATGCTAACAAAAACACTGATAGTTTTGTTGAAATGTCGAAAAACAGAAATAAATGTCAAAACCCAGAAAAAGATTTTAGAGGGCAGCTAAAACCAAAGGTCTTAAAACCTATTAAAATTGGAAAAACAAACAACTTTTATCAACTGGCCCCAAATGGAACTCTGAAACCAATTACTCAGCAACGTATTATTGAACAAAAACAAAAGCCTGGTGCCAGTGAGACTGCTCAACAGGAAGTGATTAACAAGTCCTTGTTAAAATTGTCTGAAACTTCTTACGGTCCTTTATTAAGCAACTCTTCATCGATACTAACGTGTATACCCAAAAGCAACTTAAGCAATAAGAACAAAAAAGTTATTAGAATTAACAAAAAACCAGTTGCAGAAATTGCACCACACGTGAAAAAGAACAATGAATGTACAGAATCAATTGTTACTCCGAAATCTAAAGGTGAGCCCATCAAAACAGAAAAAGGTATGTTCATTCTCAAACCTGAAGAAATAAATAAGAGACTTCAAACTCAAATGTCCTCGAAGTTAGAAAATTTACCAGAATCTAGTACAGCAACAGATCCTGAATTAGAGATGGACATAGAAAGTTTTCTAGCCACTGCCGAAGAATGTGAAGATCCTAATGATGCTATTTTAATTATTTCGGATGATGAGACAGATTTACAAAAAGAAAGAAATGTGTGGATTGAATGTAAAACCGTTGAAGGTTTAGGTTGGATACGAGGAAAGAAAAATAGTACAAATCTTATAAGCTTTGAGTTTCCCGGATTCAAGTACACCGAATTTTATAAGGAAGAGGAAGCATTCGCTAAACTTAATCAGTAAGTACATATTCGCTGCTGTCAATCGTTTATTTATTTTTTTATAGACCAGAAATACGGAAATGCCAGCGTAAGCATGCCTTACCTAAAATCTTAGAACTACTTGCCCTCAGTACTAGGTATTCTATGTATTACAAAGTTTAAAATATTAATAGTCCGATATTTCACTTATTTAGACTGAAGTTCCATGGATACCTTTTGTTATTTTGTAGGTATGTTGCACTTAACACGAAACGATTGTCCAGATGTGTAGTGTAGACATCAACATTTTTGGTATAGGGATAGCTGGACATGCACATTTTTTATTGGAATCCATAATATCCTTTGTCCTATTTGTAAACTCCATAATAACTTTGGTCATAATAACGTTTACCCTAATGTAAATGCCATAATATTGATTATATTAATATGAAATGCTCTAATGCTTATTTACGGTATTTTCTTGTACTAATAATCAAGTGGGGGTTCATTTCTTTGTCATAACATCATTTGTCCTAAAGTCTTTACCCATAACACTTTTGCCATAATGACTTTGAGTCATAATGTTAAATACCCATATTTTATCTTTCCCATACTGTATCGATTAACCTAAACTATTATAGTCATAATTGTATTTGTCCTAATCGTAAATTATCATAATTTGGCTTGTAATAAACGTTTTAATCCTAATATCTGTAAACATAACACTTTTTTGTTATAATGTCAATTGTCCTAAATCAATACAGTCATAATTGCATGTGCCTTAATTAATAATGTGGGTATTCATTTCTTTGTCATAATATCATTTATCCTAGTCTTTACCCCATAACACTTTTGCCATAATGGTTTTAGTCATAATGTTAAATACCCATATTTTCTCTTTCCCATGCTGTATCGATTATCCTAAATAATTTCAGTCATAATAGTATTTGTCCTAATTGTAAAATTTCCTTTTTGTGCTTATAATAAACGTTTAAATCCTACTATCTGAAACAACACTATATATTTTGATAATACTTATTGTCCTAAATTAACATAGTCATAATCATAACTGCATGCGTCCTAATTAATTAGCCGGAATTCATTTCTATGTCATAATGTCTGCAACCGATCGAAGTTCCGAAACACACTTGTCCGAAAACGGTTAACCGAATTCTCATAATTCTTATACTTTGTTTACCATACTTTGAAATGTCGCCAGATTGTTTCCCACATCAACAATTTCCCGAAAGTCGATAACCAGAAGAGCGATTGCCAATTTTATTGTTTGACCACCTTTTCATAATTCCGATGCTACGTAAAACCGAAATCTCATTTTCCCTAATTTCATTTCACCATCACGATTAAAAACCCATTAATCTAGTTCTAAGGCAGGTCCGACTTAGCTTAGGTTAGGTACGACGACGAGCGAACCAATAAAAATAGGTCACTTTTTATTAACAATGCAATGCTATACAAAAAGAGACGTTTTTGTTGCTCTTCATTGTACTATAGTATATTTAAAAACTGGCCAAGAGCATGTTGGACCATGCTCAGTGTAGGGTTCCGTAGCCGTTCATACAAAAAATGCACTACAGATATAAAAATACGATATGAAAACGTACACTAGCAAAAAAGCGTATCTTCACAGCACTTACGTCCTTTTGCTGAGAAGCGCAGTTTTTTGGCTATAACTCGAAAACGATATATCCGATCATGTTGAAAACAGTTTGTTGAAAGTATTTTAAAGTTTTATCTTTGTATTTTTTGTCATATTTTTTGGACGTACCACTTAGAAAAAGGGGGGGGGGGGGGGGGGGGTCACAGTGTCACAATTTATGCTACTTCAATTTATGCTAATTTTCAGTTTCGATTACATGCATGAAGTGCGCCCCCTAGCTTTTATTTTATTTTATTATTTAACCAACAAACTAAGTAGCGGCTTGCACAAGACATCTATTATCCAAATTACATTTTTGAGTAAGTTTTTGAGTAAAATGCCTGCCAAATGGACGGACGGGCGGACGGACATGACGAAACTATAAGGGTTCCGTTTTACTGACTGTTGAGTTTGTTTCGGTTTTCTTCTCAACAGTGGTCTCCTCTTGGGAAACGCCGTAGTCACACTTGTAAAAGTAACCTTGCGGCCTACTTACAGAATAAAGATCATTATGTCATGATTTCATTTAAAGTAATAATAATATTACGGGACAATTTTACACAAATCGAACTAGTGCCATGGTAAGCTCAGTAAGGCTAGTGTTATAAGTAGGGCTTCCATTCCGTTATTACGTAATTACGGAATTTCGTAATTACAGAATTACGTAATTAATAAATTTTTGACCTTTTTATAATAACGTTATTCAAATGTCAAATTCCGTAATTTTAACCGACTTCAAAAAGAACGAGATTATATGTATTTTCCACTGTATGTTCACCGATTTCTCAGTTAATTGTAGACCGGTTTTCAAAATTATTTTTGTATTCGAAAGAGTATACTCCTGAAGTGGTCTCGTTGTCACCATGTCAGGATTTAATGATGGGATCCCAGGGAGAATGAGGGCAACCCTCAAATTTTATAGATATCTAACGGTTTCGGTATTTTAAATTGGTGAATTGGAATTCATGGAGAAGACCACAGAAGGCCACCGGAACCCCTCAATGTGATCTACGGGTGGCGACAAGATACGTATCTCAATTAAGTTAGCCAAGCGACTTCTTAGTCACGATTTCAAATGCTCCTGATGAGAATGGTACTGAAGATGAAGTCGGAACTTAGGCACCGGATCTCCGAAATAAAATAATGTACGCTAGCTAGAAATTTTACTGAAAGATTCACTGAAATGGAAGAAATAGATAAATACATTTTTGACAAAAACATAAAAACAGGACTCCAAAAATTACTAAAAAGTAAAAGATATATTTAGTTTCAATTACATTTTTTTTTGGTGGTCACAAAACAAACCTAACCTAGGTTACAGTTTTCGGTTTTTGACCCATTTTGACGATCCACTCGCTTCGCTTGCTCCGCTATATATGGTCACCTATATGGTAAGAATTTCCTTTTTAGGGTTCCGTACCTAAAAGGTAAGGAACCCTTATGATGCGACTTTGGCTGTCTCTTTGTCTGTTCGACTTTCTAGTCGAACAGACAAAAGCTCTTCTGAGTGCATATCTCAAAAACTAGTTATGCTATCTATTTGGGAATATTTATAAACATAGTCAGGTCAGCCCAAATATATTGCAAAGGAAACATTTTAAAATATATTTTTATTTAAAAAAAAAACAACGAATATGAGTGAGGGCAAGAGTTAAAAGTCTAGCTGCTAGGTCAAAGGTATCATATAAAGGGGCTTGATCTGCATTTTTTTTTATTGTGATTTAATTTCGTTTTATTGGGGAAGATGTGGAAAAAAATATCATTCCCCCTCCCCCTTTATCTCCGATGTGCCAAGTAATTTTTTTTTAATTTTTACAAGTTGTATGTTTAAACATAAATATTACACTAAAATTATAACTATGTCTTTAACCAACATTTTTTTTTTAATTTTCATAAACCTATTTCAACAACCCGGTTGCGTTAAGTTTGCACCTCATTTGTATGCAGCGCTATAGATATCAGGTGCAAACTTAGCTTAACTGGAACTGGGAAATAATCTTAGGGTAAGTGAAAGTTGGCACAGTTAGGGTAAGTGATATTAGGACAAACGTTGATAGGGATTGCGAGGAAAATGCAAAATAAAACGTTAGGGGTATTGATAGTTATGGAAAAAATGTTTCAGACAAATGCGGTTTAGGGAAGCCATTACATTATGGAAATTAATTGTTATGACAATTGCTCGTTAGGGCTAATGACCATTAGGACAAAACAGTTAGGGCAAGTGATATTAGGACAAACGTTGATAGGGATTGCGAGGATTATGCAAAAAACATTAGGGATTTCGATAGTTATGGAAAAAATGCTTCGGACAATGAGTTTAAGGGAAACCATTACATTAAGGTGCGTCCACACTTGTATCATTCACTCGTATCCGATCACCGTGCCGTAGCATGAATGCGTATCGCGCTGCTTGGACGCTTATTGTCGGCGCGCCGATCATACTGTACTCGTCGGATGTAACTGTGTGGTCCGCGTAGCAAAATGGATTTCGAGCGATTCGATCGGCGCAACGTCCAAACGCGTGATCGTGACACGCGATCATGCCACGCGACGATGATCTGATACGGGCAAATGATACAAATGTGGACGCACCTTTATGGAAAATAATTGTTATGACAATTGCTCGTTAGGGCTAGTGCCTATTAGGACAAAACAGTTAGGGCAAGTGATATTAGGACAAACGTTGTTAGGGATTGCGAGGTAGACCCGTAAAGATGGCATTCGACTTTCGCACATACTATTTATAATTTTGTACAAAATATATGAGGTATTTCTAGCATTAGGTAATGTAATATTATGGCAAGTAATCATTATGGCATTTGACTTAAGGACATGTGATTTATGGTTTTGTATATTATGACTCGTAATATTTTCTTCTGTCTCCGCGATTATTACTCATTTAAATAAAACAATTTAACGGATTAAGTATATCGCGTATATTATCTCACGGTCACGGGTGGACTGAGAAAAGATATATTTTGAGAATATAATAACGGATAATATACGCGATATAATCCGATAAACTTAATTTTTATGTCTTAATAGATTAGTACAAATATATAAGGTATTTAGAGCATTAGGTAATGTAGGTAATATTATGACTTATGATCATTAGGATGTAAGATCAGTATGGCATATGATTGATATGTCAAAAGTGTATAGAGTAAAAGTGGTATGGAATTTGGCTTTAGGACATACGTAATTATGGATTACAAAGGAGACCCATCTATTATACCTAGTTGGGCGTTTTTCAAATATGGGTACTTTTGATTTCAGATTTTTTCCACACAACACGCCTTGTATGGGGAAATTAAGAACTTAGTTCAGCGGCTATGATTAAACTTGCGTTCATCGAAACGGTTTTATAATAAAACTTACCACAAATTTCAAGGGTTATTCAATGGTATTATTAGTATCTTTATACTTTGAAAATGGACCCAATTTTCAAAAACTCAAATTATTTGTAGTAGTTTTTTCATAAAATCGCCACTTTGCTTTAAAGTTTATTTTTATTTGAGTAAACTAAACATACGGATTGTGTCTAAAGATATATTTAAATTTTATAATTGCGATTCGTGTTATGTGAAGTAAGTCATTACTCCTACATAGTGTGTTAGGTAAAATAAAAGTAGCATGAATATAAAAATTAATACCTAGTGTCTCACACTTACAGGGTTTTATCGCGAAAAATCTACATTCCTAAAACCATGCATCTAGAATGGCATGTAGTGGAATCTGAGCAAGATCTATGTTCCAAGCAAATGCTTAAACAGGAAGAACTCGGGCCAAACTTAGTAAGTATAACCAGTGTAATTACTACATTACGTTATGGTACGAATGGGCTATGTTGGTACGCTGAACTTTGGTGTCGCTCGAGCGTATGAGGCGACGGCTGTAGATAGCCCATTGTATAATAGTCAATTCATAGGAATTGTTTACGACGTTTCCTAGTACATTAACAAACTTTTGTTTTTTAATCAGGTTATGACTAAACGAGGTATATGCCCTCAACATGCAGGCATAATTATCAAATCATCGAAGCAAGACGCGGTGGATGAAGTCCAAAGTAGTAACTCGAAAACTGAAGAGAACAGGAATGAATCACCTTATGATGAACAGGTCTGTAATGCAACGCTATGAAATGACTTATTATCGGAATTAAGAGTCCCCAGTAAGCTCGGCCCAATTTCACCTTCCCATACAAACGGAGTTTCGTTCTTATTTTAAAACTACGTGTTGGATTGTAACGAAACTTTGCATACACAATAACCTCAGGTATATCTAGGCCTGAAACTAGTTTATATGGCTGCAGTTCATAAAACAAACGAAATACAGCAAAAACAAGTTTTGTATGAAAAACTTAAATTCGCTGTATTTTGTTTTACTGTGGTATCTGAAGCTACATGAACTAATTACAGGCCTGCATATACCTAAACTTATTCTAAGTACAAAGTTTCAGAGCAAAGTAGTTTTCAAATGAGAGCGTAACTACGTTTGTATGGCGAACCGAGCTTACTGCGGACTCTTAATACGTTTTTGTTGCTATTTCCCCAGTAATGTACATACAGCATAGCTTGTCTTAATGTATATAATTGTCTGTATTTCAGCGCATGAACATCATTGATCTGGAGGCAGAGAGTCAATTATTAGAAGAGAGAGGAGAGGCATTATGGCAAACATTGAAAAATAACAGTACTCATTCCGTTATTGACGAGAAGATGCAAGAAATTGGCGATCTCCGCGAGCAAATCGCTGCAAGACTTAAGCGTATGATGTATGAGAAATAATTTAAAACTATTCTTGAATTTTCCATTAACTGCAGGTTTCTATTTAAGTGTGCATTAAACGTGACCGTTTTTGTCATCTAAAACTAGATAACAAAGTATAACCTACTTTGTTATCTCGGTAGGTATATGGCATATAATATATGTACTATACATTAAACCAAGTAGGTACATGGCAAATGTTATTTGCATAAGGATATAATTAGGTATAAAGTATGTTTTATGTAAGTACATATATGGGAAGAAATATTCAACTAAAGCCGCTTTTGTGTTAAAAAAAAGTAATAATACTTAAGTAAGGGATGTCTATCAATCTATTACCATAATCGGTGGCTAGTATATTGGCCAATATTGTAATACCTAAACTCTGTGGCAGTCAGAAGTTGTTGATTTGTATGGGACTGAAACGGTTTCCTTCTGCAACCTTTGTAAAGTTTTAGACTGATTTTGATATTAGGATTTTAATTTTAAGGACACTTCTTTGTGTCTTAAGTTTCGTAATTAACAGATAGTAACAATAATTTGGGTGATGCAGCACCAAGTCTAAATCCGAGAAATTAAAATATGATCCATAGATAGAGCTTCAAACCATTTGTATATTCAAAATGTTAAATTAGCATGATAATGAGATAGACGTACGAGTATGATGTAGAATATTGCCAGGTGTTGTTTGTTAGTGTGCTGAAATGAAACTGTGGCTAAAATTAAACAGAGCTAGTGGGTCGTAGCGCATTTTAACCATACCTATAATGTAAAAAATCTGTGATATTAATGTTTAAATATGTGTACTTTCCACAATATATTAAGTATTTAGCCCGTAGCAAGATCATTAATTACTATGTTCATATTTATGTGATGGGCAGAGGATGTTATCTGCTAAACTCAAACATGTATGTCTAGTTAGGGGAGACCGGGTAAGGTTGTTTCACTAGTTGGTGGTCACACGACGGCCAAAACGGAAAACTGAACGAACGAATAAGTTCATCGACTGGTGTTGCGAGATCGCGAGAACTTGATCTAGGAGGTAGATATAGCTCTCGCGATCTTTCGACGTCGAAATCGCTGCGCTGAGACAACCGACCCGTAAGACATCTTACCCGGTCTCCCCTACCTACATATCGATTCAGCAACCGCGATTTGGCTTATCACGTTTTGCGATATTCGGGACCGTTCCATGATAGAATAAGTTGCATACAGATGATGAGAACGACAGAAAAAGAAGACATAAAAAGTGAATATGTTTATTCGTGGCAGGGCCGGATTTAGAGGGGCAACTGGGGCTGCAGCCTCCACAAATGAGGGGCCCCCACGAGCCCCACAAATAAAATAAAAAAAGTATTTGAAAAATTACTAAAGTAGGCTGTGCTAGGGGCTTCCACCTATTCGTTGCCCCAGGGCCTCCAGACCCCTAAATCTGGACCTGATACATAGCATGAAAGTTGAAAACGCTTTCAAAATGTTTCACATTCATGTTATCGACTTATTTTTGCGCAAAAGTTAGCAGGTATCATCCTCGCCCATTGGCAATGTGATCAGAGCTCTGCCGGCGATGGATGGTCTTTCGAAACATCTATTTACCACGATTCAGACTGATTCGAGTGATTTGAACACTTGTAAGTTCATTTCACTACCTAATCCTAATAGGTAAATAGTTAATAAAATTACGTAATTAAAAAGTATTTTATTTTCATCCACTTGAAATTTCAAAGTTCCCATCTAAAATATATTCTGTTAGATAATCGAACAATCGAATGTTCGATAGATACTATGAAAAACTTCAACGCGTCAGTAGTAGAAGTGCTGTCTATACATTTTTGTTTCTGATTGTGCGCTTCGGGTTAGAAGCAAGAATTGTATGCCATAGATAGGATCCTGATAATAATTTTGAGATGTAGAATGGTGAGAAACCTTGAGGTGCGTCCACATTTGTATCATTTGCCCGTATCAGATCATCGTCGCGTAGCATGATCGCGTGTCACGATCACGCGTTTGGACGTTGCGCCGATCCGATCACTCGAAATCCATTTGCTACGCGTATCACACACTTGTATCGGAAGAGTGCGGCATTATCGGCGCGCCGACAGTAAGCGTCCAAGCAGCGCGATACGCAGTCGCTACGGCACGGTGATCGGATACGAGCAAATGATACAAGTGTGGACGCACCTTTGAAGGGCACACATCTAACTCATAATTATTAGGCTTATTTTTATTTATTCAGAATCATATACATTATGTTTGATATATAATAAAGTAGATAAATTACATTCTACAATTAAAATGACTTAGCACTCGTTGCCGATCTTTTCGTAGCGCTACGCACTTTCCTCTACATACGGGGAAACCCACGGTATCGGCTACGCGTCTACGAGCAGAGCGCCCTGTGAGCGGGTTCCTCGCAGTGAATGTGTTAACAAATAAAGATAAAATAATTTTCCATACTTATTATTGTGATGTGCATAAAGCATCGTTTTCAATGGCGAGGCGAGACGAAAGCAAGGGTTGAATGAGAAAAAAAAGATCAAGTTCATATCTATACTATTATAAAGTTGTAGAAATTAAATGTCTGTACATTATAGTATTTTATGCAATCGTTATATAATGTATGCTTTTTCAGTCGAGTACCGTGTTTAGGCCACGAAGCTTGCTGAGTGGCCTAAGTAAGGTACGAGACTTAAAAAGCTAATTATATAACTATTGTATACAATACTTTTTCTACGAGTAGGTATCACCATCATCATCATCGTCATCATGATCATCATGATCATCATCATCATCATCATCATCATCATCATCATCATCATCAACATCAACATCACCATCACGATCACGATCACCATCACTGTCACCATCACCATCACCATCCCCATCACAATTACCATCACCATCATCACCATCATCGTACCTCAAATATCTTGGACTCATTCATTCGACATATTTTATGAATATGTCGAATGAATGAGTCCAAGATGGCTTATGCCAACACTTCAATTCAAAGTGTTGGCTTATGAATATATCAGTTCAGTTGGAAGTGCCATAGAGTATCCGACATTGAAAAGTATGCTATTAAAGTTTACTCTATGAACTTCTTATTGAGGGATTAAAGTCGACGAGTAGAAAAAAGATATTTTCATAAAATACATATTGTAATAGACTATTTGGAGGTTAAAGAAAAAAAATTTGATATATTTGTATATTCGTATGTGTCGTTGTGGCTTCATCATGCCGAATGGGTTCGGGTCGTAAGGACTACATTTCTGAATGGTTAAGTAAGCAAAGACACGCAAAGAATCCAATTTGCATCAGCCCCCCTATTGCCTAACGCGTTTGACGCTCGCAATCACAATCAAGTGTCATGATTTTGTATGGGCTATGACAGTTGATTCGTATACCAAGTGTCAAAATTTGGTCTTGGTTGTAAATAAATAAAATGTCCAAGCGTGTAAAATGCTATAATATTAAAATGTCTGAGTATAAAATTGGACTTAGTTGTATAACGTCTTGTTTGCAAAACGACTGAATAAGCAAAAAATCCTACTGGAAAATTGACTCCAAAATAACATTAATTGTACGGTTACTTGTAAGTAAATTGATGAAACTGAATTATGCAGTTATTTTTTTAGTTTTGTTTTTTGGAGTCGGTTTTATTTTTAGTTAAAAATTTATTATTTGCAAAGCTTTTGCCTTCCTGCAAATGCTGCAGTTAAAGTGGTAGGCATGCTTAAGATATCATGGAGAGATTAAATTTGAAATTTCGAAGTACTACAAAAAATTAAAAGGAACAAGAATTATACCTAGTAGATACTTAAAATAATTACCAAGAAAACCGCTTACTTTGGACAGACATATAAGTATGAAAAATGTAACATAGTTAAAAACATTATAGAGAGTAAAATCGAGGGGAGAAGGGGCAGGGGGCGAAAACGGCTAACTGTGATGTATAACCTCAGGAATTGGATCGGCATTGACATTGCCGCGCTGGGTACGAGGGCTGCTATTTATATATCCGGAAACCGGGATTACAATCTTCTTAAATAGCATATTTGACCGCCATGGTAAAATTTGAACTTTTTTAAGTATATAAGGTATATTTTTTCTTCCTTATTAACGCTCGTGTTTTGTTTTTGACGGGTTTTAAATGTCATCTCGCAGCAAGAATGGAACTCACTCGTGAAAATATTCGTGCTATGATTTATTATGATTTTCGGCGTGGTTTAACGCAACAACAGTGCATAGATCAACTAACTTCAACTTTTGGTGATGAAGCCCCATCTAAAACTACTGTGTATCACTGGTTTAGTGAGTTCAATCGTGGACGTAGTATGCTTACGGACGAAGTTAAGGCAGGTCGCCCGAAATCGGTCGTTGTACAACAAAATATCGAGGCTGTGCGAAAACTTATAATGGACGACCGACATGTTACGTACCGCGAGATAGAGGCGACTCTGGGTATTTCTATGACCAGCATTAATAGCATATTACATAATTATTTGGCTGTAAAAAAAATTTGTTCGCGTTGGATACCCCACAACTTAACAAATGAGCAAAAACATGCTCGCGTCGAATGGTGCAATAAAATGTTAAAAAAATATAACCGTGGTGACTCAAAAGCCGTTTATAACATCTATACAGGTGACGAATCCTGGATCTATGCATACGATCCCGAAACGAAGCAACAATCAACGGTATGGGTGTTTCAAAATGAACCGAACCCTACGAAAGTTACTCGTGCAAAAAGTACATTGAAACAAATGGTGGCCTGCTTCTTCGGTATTAATGGCCATGTAGCTACAGTGCCACTAGAAAACCGTAGAACGGTTAATTCAGAGTGGTACACGACCATTTGCTTACCGGAAGTATTTGAACAAATTCGTAAAACTAACCAGCGACGAAGAATCATTCTTCATCATGACAATGCCAGCTGTCATACGTCACGCGAAACAACTCTATTTTTGGAGGGTCAAAATGTGGAATTAACGGGTCATCCGCCGTACAGCCCTGACTTGGCACCCAACGATTTTTATTTATTTCCAAATATAAAGAATAAATTACGCGGTCAACGATTTTCGACCGCTGAAGATGCTGTCGACGCATTCAAACAACACGTTATGGAGGTACCTCAGGCGGAGTGGCAGAAGTGCTTTAAAAATTGGTTCACGCGAATGCAAAAGTGCATAGATCATCAAGGGGAATACTTTGAAAAACAATAAAACTATTTTCAGCCGTGTACGTTTGTTTGTTTTTTTGTTTCCCGATATATAAGTAGCAACCCTCGTAGAAAGACTGCAGATAAAGAAGAGTTTCGGAAAGTGGTCGCCGACATCCGTGGAGGATAACGCACTTGAAGAAGAATTGTAGTAACACCCTGGAAATATAATCCCTAGAAATACTTTCTTAGTAGCTTTAATCTAACAGTATTTCATAAGTCGGTGATTATTTATCACAGTCAATTAAATATTTATTGTGTTACGCACAGGTTTGTTTGATCAAATGCGTGTATCGTATGTAATTGTTTGAATCTTTTTATATCTTATACAGTTTTAAAGTTGTAAAAATGAAATGTCTGTGTATTTAAGATATTTAAAAAATATATTGTAACGTACTATTTGGAGGTCACTGAACCGAAATATATATATTTTTTATTCTTTGTATGTGTCGTTGTGGCTTCATCACGCCAAATCGGCGAAACGGATTTACACTATTTATGGTAGTACTCGGGTAACTGGGTATCTCCAGACGGTTATAGGTTAGGGTCATTGTGGTAACAGCGGATCACCTGTTTTTTAGAGGCACACAGCTCCGAAACTATAGAAACTATTAATTTCAAACTCAAATGAAATAAAGATCAGCTATTTAGCTGCACTTTATTCTTTAGAGTCTTTCATAATTTCTACCAGATTTAGAAAAAAAATAGTACATTATTGGCGAAGATGAGTGATGATCTTCAAACGGCTAGGTACAGGACAAATTATTTTGAATTGCGATGATGATGACGAAATAGGATCGTCATCATCATCACAATTCAAAATAATTTGTACAAGTAGCCGTTTGAAGATCATCACTCATCAGCCGTTTCTGTGTGTTGGGTTGTTTATCGCAACAGTAATTATTTCTGGAAATAAGAAAACGAACAATAAGGAAATATTTCGTTTATTATAAACGGTACACATATTTTACTATTCCTAAAATTAAACAATATTATTCATTATTTTATATACACAAACATTAAAACGATATTGCTTTATAATGAATTACTTATAATTTAATTTTATTATCATTTCCAGGTAAAAATAAATTAAGAATGTATTCCGCAAAATAATTAGCAATATATATTTTTTATGGGAAAGTTGTAAGCTGTTGAAACATCTTACCTGCAGTGATGCTAAATATTTTCAGTTGTACGTATTTTCTGTTCAACGTATCTACATATTGTGTAGGACATAAATTAAAATGGATAGTACATAGTAAAATTTACCTAAGTACTACAAAAATGTATATAATATAACTGTAAAATATGTCAACATTCTAGCTAGGAACATCACAGCTCACTAAGGGGCATAAGCCTATATTTTACTTAATTATTAATACCACAAAGTAATACATCCAATTTGTTAAAAGTTTATAGTATGTTTTAATGTATTTATTTGTCGATATTATTATAATGGTCGGTAGCAAATGTTATGATTATGTATGAATATTCGAAAAGGACTATATCGCACATCGTGCTTCAATAAAAAAATAGTCAAGCTCTAGTGAAACAGCACAAAGTTTACCTTGATTATGTTTGTTTACATAGACATACTAAAGGCCGTATAGATATACGGAATAAAGTGATTTATATCATCTAGGTCCTCAAGACGTTGATGTGAACAAAATTCATGATAAAATTATCTGAAGAACTAAGTAACCGTTGATCATTTAGATAAATAGACGTATAGATTGTCGCAGAGAGTTTTTAGAGGGAATCGGTATACATTCAATGCAGGTCAAAATATGAAACAGGTCACTATGTAGGTACGCATTGGTGGTCTATTATAATACAGTTACTTTATATTGTGGGGTTATAATGTCAGTTCAGTTGCAAAGTCGAGAAACATGTCAATGCGGCATAAGCGATCGACCAACAACAATGTAGGAGTCATAATCACGATTTCTACTTCGCCTGCTTCGAAAACGCTACCTGCTAATCTATACTATTATAATAAAAAAGATTGCAGCGGACTATTTGGAGGTCACTAAATCGAAAAATATATTATTTTTTGTATGTGTCGCTGTGGCTTCATCACGCAAAATCAGCTAAAAAGTTTAACTATTTTTAGTACACGGTGGTTATAGGATACTTTTTACCCGACTACGCTGTCGAAAAAGAGGAGTTATGACTTTTTATCCTACGCGAACGATGTTGCAAGCACCGTCTTGTACCTAATAAACATAAACCTATTTTTATGGTTATAGTTTAAAGTCGAACTTTGACTACTGTGGTCGTCGTCGGACTCAGCAAGTTTTTTCTGAGAGCTTTCTTAACTAGGAAGGTGTAAGCGAACCAACATTGACCTTAAGCACGTTTAGTACTTTCACACACAAAGGCTTGCAATTTTTTTTTCGATTTCTGGTTTGGACACACATTCAGTCTGTTTGCTTATGCCTACTGATTTAACATCGTAAAATTTTTAGCTCACATAGCTAATCGTAGTAGAAGTTGGAGATAATAGGTTGTTAATTACAACAACTGTATGTTTATATTGTCTCTGTTACTCATAAACAGCGCGTTTTTCAGTAATATTTGTCCCATAAAAATAAAACTGGTTAGGTGTTTTTTTACATTGATGGAAAATCCAAACTTTGTTGAAAATGGTCTACCAGCTCTTTTTCAGTTTATGGATTTCAGGGAAACGTTAAATTAGGAGCCATAATATAACCACTAACACACACTATTAGTTTAGGTTGAACCGCTTTGCTCGCTTGCGAGCTTTATGCAGTGGCGTAGCTCGAGTAGACGAAGCGGGCCCTCGCCCACGGCCTCACACTTAATGGGGCCTCGCGCGAAACCCCCTTGTCGATGATAAACATTATCTTGAAAGAAAAAGGGCCCCGCTAATACGACTGGGCCTACATTTAAATTAGTCCACGCTACGCCACTGGCTTTATGCATAGCGAAACAATAGTATAAGACTGGTTTAGAATGACTGGTAAAGCTGTCCACCGACCATACAGTTTCATGCCAGCTATAAGATACGTCTTATTTAAGTATATAGTAAGTAATCACTACCTAAAAGGCGTTTCGCAGCGTGCCAGATAGAAATCATTTAATATCGCGCGAACGGTTTCTCCTAGTAAGTTATTTTGACTTTGCAAGTGAATCGAGTATATCTTATGACTTATTGATGTCCGTGGAAGGGCGGCGAGAGTTGTTTCGCTGTGGGATGACGAACTCGGCGTGTCTCGGTGTAGTGAAGGGGTTGGTGGGCGCGAAGGCGCCGCTGACGGAGCCCTGCCGCACCGGCAGGCGGCGCTCCGCGCGCGTTGGGGGACTCGCGGGGCTACACAAACATAACACTATTTTAATATTTTTAATTGATAGCGTAAAGCTGGATCCAACTATTATTTTATCCTGGGCCTAAAATGCGTATGGACGATTTCGCAAACGGTAAGTGGTTTGATATTTCAATTTTAAAGTCGATTAAGCCCGTTATAAAATATTGATCGGATCCACTAAACATTGACAGTATGGCACGGTTGCAAGGTTATTTTTATGTACATATTTATATTACAGAACGGTTACGAAGTCCTCTGCTATAACGAGTGATAATGAGTACTTGTTTTCTAATCTAAATTCAATCAGCTTTAACGACGAACTGTTCTGTAATCAAATATGTCCGAGTCTGGTAGTTTCCTTTTTTTGTAGGTTTGGTAATTTTTTCATTCGTTTTTTTTCTCATTTCGTCTAAGGCGTTCACATAAAGCCAATTGTTAGGAATCAGTAAAGTCACTTGTATAGAAAAATAACACACAGCAATAAATTCATGTTTGTCATAGCAAGGTTACTTTTCTTGGCAGTTTACAGTACCATACGAGTTTAAATTCGTTGATAGAATGAACATTGAAAATCGGATAAAACGAAACCTTAACCCTTAACAAGCGGACCAGAAGCATATATAATTATTAATCTGAAGATAATGTGTATATAAACCCAACATAAAATTAACAGTTAATATAGAAAATTAAATAGGTACCCTGGAAGTTAATATAGATTATGTATTATTTTTTATAACTGTCTTATTATTAGACATGGCAATGCATAGTTGGTTTCTCTACAGATCTATTTCTACATAATTCAAGTTAGTAATAAGGATCTCAAGCGACTGATAGGCGGAGATGAAGTGACCGTTGGAACAGAAGTGAATGTGTGAACGAAAGATTCATCTACGATCATGTAGTAAGTAAATACGTTGGTGCATAATGATTTTACAGAGGACAAAGGATTCTATTGTGACTGCTATCTATGTTCACCTTTCGTCCGCCATGACAGTTACACAGCGCCATCTAGGGTCGCTTAAGTTAGTTTCGCTTAAGATCGCCAATAGCATTGCTGAAAATGGTAATTGACACAAATTCAAATAAATGGATACAAAACAATTTGTTTACATTCTACTTAGACATTTTTAGTAGCTAAACAAACTTTGTCAAAATCAAAATTATAAACTTACGTTAAATTGTACTATCTGCCGCAAAATAGACACATAATCCCTTTATGAGCCGGAACTTTACAATACGCACGAAAGAAAATTACAAAGGCATCGGGGTCTCCAAATGCCATTCAGATTCAGACCCTCTCACCTAGTGCCTTGATACCGCTCTCTACTTGTACCTACCTACTATTGCCGCCCTAATCTAGCAATCGACGGACGACTTCCATGAGACCAGGTGTCAAGTTACAGGTACATTATAAACCATAGTCAACATCTAGGGGACTTTTATCCGATTTTATAGCAATAAAGGCCAGTGGGTATAGGTCCTTTAATTTCGCGAAATCCCCGATACAGCTAGTAAAGATGGGAGTTACCTCGGCGCGGCGCTGAGGTCTGCGGCGGCGGACAGCTGGCGCGGCGGTGGCGCGGGCGGCGCGCCCCCCGCACCCGTCACCACCGCCCCGCCCCGCGCGCCCGGCCGCGGCGGGATCTGCACCACAGTATTGGGATTATTATCTATTTCTGTAGGTATTTCAAGTAATATAATCAAAGAAAGGGTCACCGATTAGCGGAATGACACGAGACACGTGTTTTTTGTTCCAGTAGTACCACGAATATAAGTTACATCGGAAATCTTCGGCCACGCCGACGAGTGCTAACAAGTACCGAATGAAGCCGAACGTGTAACCATTTCAATAAAGACCTTGTTGCAATACGTACGGTACATATGCAATGGCAGGTGAACTCGTGCTCTCTCGCTCATGCTCTGACGCGGCGCCAAACGAAATGGCGGTTGCCGGAGCTGCCAGCGTCGCGCGCAAAATTTTGGCCAATGGGCGTTGAAGATTTTACCCGCGCAAACGCGCTGCCTTATAATTGGCTAATCTGTTTTCAAAAAATGCTTTCTGCGCAGGTACATCGTAGTGACTTATATTTGTGGTACTATTGCAACATACTTCTTAAACACCTAAAGTACGAGACCTACAGCTACAATACAATGAAACTTACGCTACGTCGCACAGGTTTCTGAGAAGCTCATTTAAAATTTGAAGCTTGGTCTATTTCATGAGACGAATCGATTACCTTAGTTCGATGTAATCGATTAGCTAAATAGATTTTTTAAGCGAATCGATTCCCTAAGCCCGATCCATTCCCTCGGCTCGATTGTTTCTTCGTTTAATCGATTCATTTTGTTCGTTCCATTCTCTCTTAACCGAATCGATTCCGTCAGCTCGATCACTTCTCTCTCACATACCCTATTACCGCATATATAATAATTTTTGGGGGGGTCATAATATGAGGAACTTTTTTTGAGGATCGTCTATGGCTTGGATTTTTATTCAACGGAAAATTGCGGTCGGGGTAGGGGGGGAGCGGCATGACCTCCTGTGACTCAAAGCCGATAGCATCCTCTGATGAAATCTACCGATGTTCTAGTTGGAGTCGGGTGTTAAGGTATAGTGTGTAGTGACCTGTGGCGGGTCGTGCGTCCTGGCGGGCGCGGCCTGCGACTGCGCACGCGCGAGACGCGGCGCGGGCGGCGGCGGGCGGCGCGGCGGCACGCTGTCGCGCCGCTGCGGCGCGCGGCCCCTGCCGGGACAGACATGGACATTCGAACGTACTTCAATAACAAACTAGACTTCCTTGAGACTTTTCGAACTGTTTAACACGAACATACAATTATATCACACTGTTGTAGATCATAGATCCGATTCAACGTATCTTAAATTTATTTTACACTTTTTAATTAAACGTTACTTAAAAGTGTATCTCGTGAAGATTCGAACAAGCCCAAACACGGCTAGGATACATTATTTTATTACATAGATCTGGTGCCTACCTTCCGGCTCCATCATCAAATCAATTCGATGGTACCATTCTTATCAGGAACATTTAAATTTGTGACTATGAAGTTGCTTAGCTAAATTAATCAAGATATTTTGTCGCCACCCGTAAATCATTTATCATTGAGGAGTTCCGATGGCATTCTGTGGTCTTCTGCATCAGTTCCACTTCACCAATTTACATTTTCTGAATGCAAATGCTTATTATGTTTCTTATAATACCAAAATCGCTATATGTATGCCTACAATATTTGAGGAGTTCCTTCAATTCCTCATGGATTCCATCATCAGATCTTCACCAAAAGTAAATGGGACCCACTAGAAAGTACCTTCTATAAAACCAAAAAAAAAATTTTGAAATCGGTCAAATAGTCTTTGAGTAAGTAATCGGTGAACATCCATAAAAAAAAAAAAAACATTCCGTCGAATTGAGAACCTCCTCCTTTTTTTGGAAGTCGGTTAAAAACGTTGTTGCAACAGACGGGGAAGTTTTGCTAAAATGTTAGACAAACAATGTTTTGTTAGATTTTCGAGGCACCAGACGCGCCTTTAGTAAACTCACTTGTTGGTAAATAAATGCTTAACAAAACACGATAACATGGCGCTGCGGATCCAGCTTTACAATACAAATACGCACCCTCTCATCGCCGGACTCGACCCGTCCCTCGCCTCCGGCTGACTCGGCAGACTCCGCGTCGGCTCGGATTGGCTCGGCAAACTTCGGGTCGGCTCGGCTTGAGTCGGCAAAGTTCGTGACACCTCAGCCTGACTTGATATAGCTCGCTCCGGCTGGCTCGGCTCGGGCCGGTCGGGGCTGCGTCGCATCGCGTCCGCTCTGGTCGGCGAAGGAACCTTCGCAAACGCGTGCGAGTCGCCGGATCGGTTTACTGGTGATCTTCTATCCGTCTGTAACTGTGGAAAATGACGGATAGTAAGATATCATCACCAGTTTACTAAAATAATATGATACCACAAACATCAAAAGTTAAAAACGAACTCGTCTCCAATAACTCTGCGCACCAACACGGGCGCCTTAACCAACTAAGCTATTGAAGCTATTGACTCAAGCATTGAATTTTTCAACCAGTTTCTTTCAGTATAATACGATGCGCCCTAGAGGAGTTTGCAGCTCAATTTAATCTACCGTAAAATTCTGTGAGTCTTAAATTAAATAACATTTGTGTCGGGTGAAATAATGCTTATCCAACTCGCTCTTAGTGTTTCGAGAGCTTGGCCACCGGCACGCACGCCGCTAGCTCGAGTATCGACTTCTGCCCGTTAGTGTAGCGTACCTGCGAACTGGGTCTGTTCTTGAGTCCCGGGGCGTCGGGTCCGAGGTCGGAGACGCTCCGCTGCGAGGGCGCGGGCGAGAGCGTGGCCACCGGCACGCGCGCCGCTTGCTCGAGTATCGCCTTCTTCTGCTCCTGTCCCGCAGCGAAGTACGAGAACACGCATAGCACCGCGTAGCATATTTGATCTGCCTGTAATTTCGTCACGGTTAAACTTCAATTTTAGAGTCCATGGGATAGAGCAATTACACAATTCTGAAAAGTGGTTTCTCTGAAAAAATCGCTGTCAAAGTTTGATACAACGTTTTGAATTAATATCGTAACAACTAAATTCGTAGACCTAATTCATTGAATCATCACTTGCTCAGCATTAATTAGCACTAGGCTGAATTAGATTCAGCTTCGCGTCGCATACTAGGTTAGGGTTGCGATAAGGAAGAATGGGAGCTGTGCCAAACGAAGATCAGCAGGCCAGACTTAGTCCCTAACCCAATAGGTTTGATGATAGTAGAAAGCATTCCGCCTAACGATTTCAATCATTATACAATTAGACTAGTAATTTTAAAGTTTCCTTTTTCAATATTTTACACATTTCTGCCAAAGATGTGTAACTAAAGTCAACTTTTGTAAGTTTTAGTTCGCGATAGTGAAAGGTGCATTTATAAGCGATTTAATTAAATGTTTAGTAAATGCCTAAGGCCCAATTCAACCATGTTCTGTTAGTTTTACGGATGATTACGCCTGACTATATTGACCCGGTGACAGGCGTAATCATCTATTAATCAGCTGTTAGCAACAAACATGGCATGGTGACATTGGGTATAAATCAGTATCACAATCTGACAATTTGACAAATAACTATTCTTTATGGTTATTGCATTTACTTGAAACGAAAAAAAAATAGAAGAACAACTGGCTTGGTAAAATAACCCCACGAAAACTGAGTCGCAAAAGGCGGGGCGTCCAAACAGGTTCAAACGGGCCGTCTACTTGAAACTGAAAAATATGTACATTACTATATTCTTGAAATACAAAGATCCAAATAATGAAAAATTTCAAGACTCCGACCGGATTTGAACCAGTGCCTTGTGCCTTGCCTTATTTGGATCTTTGTATTTCAAAAATATAGATTCTCAGTGATGAAATTCACTTTAAAAATCACGAAGATCGTGGTGGTAAAACATCAAAATTTTCGTAAAAAATCAATATGTACAGTTAGATAAAATACTCTGACAAAGACAATAAAGAAGATGGAAACACACATATTGACTTTAATTTCTTCCGTCAGTTACAGCTGGACTTACATCATCAACATTTTTCGTGATAATTTTTTGTTGAGATACATGATTTCATGCACAACACAAATTTATAAACTGCCTAAAAATATGCAGATTTGCAACAAATCAAGATATGAAGTATGGACCGAAGCTGTTCGTAAAAATAGCACGATTCTAAATGGTGACAAAACCAACCTGGTTGTTTACCTCTACTTTCAATCTTCTTTTATATATTGTGTTCTATAATGGATCGATATAATATGAATATCGGAACTCGTTTAATTGAGATATCCATATGATAGCTCAAAAGTGCCACGAGAATTCCGGCCTCTGCTCATAACACAAGCCTTATTGAGCTTACCATGGGACTACTATTACTACGATTTGTGTATAAAAAATCCTGTAATATATATTTATTTTGATATTATAATACGTCAGCGCTCGGAGCCAATCACAGCCAATTATTCTGAAATTGCCCAATCACATTTATTTGTTTTGGGTAATCAAAAGTAGACTAATATTTAGGCCTAGTCTCATGATCTTATGGAGTATATGGCGTGCGGGCCATATAGGCATAGGCACAGAGACACTGCCTACCCTGAACGACCATGGGTCTTTATAAGTAGGCATGAAGAAACTGCCTACCCATGTCTTTAAAATATAGTAACTGCCTTGGCCTTGGCCAAAAACCCTGTGCACGCTAATGATAATAGAACTAAGGAGAACAATCGCTATATATCCAAAGTGTCTGTCTGAAGGCGTTTTAATTGGTGGCACCAATAGTAAAAAGTGCATAAAATAAGTTACCATAATAATGGCAAAAAAATCCACAACGATGCAAGAAAAAAAAAATGGAACACAATTGAATATTTATATCTGAAGAAGAACGAAGCATTGAGTAGAATTTCGATAAAATGCTTTGTATTTGGTTTAAATAATAGTACATTTCTGCAGACGCCGGGAAAGAAGGGCTCACCGGGTGAGTAGGTGTAGACCGGATAGTGATACGAAGCCGGCAAACCCTTTTCACGCCCAGAGGCATGTGCTTTTAATAATACACCACCAATAATACACACCAATCCCTCCATAATGTTTTTTTTTGGGAAGTCATCCGTATTTCGCGTGTTCGAATACACCTATTATCAGCCCTAATGCGGCTGTTATACACAGCCTGATAATAATAATCTAAATTTCTATAATGAATAAAATAAATGCAGAGGATTTTAAATATTCTGTATGGTCTCTGGTGATTTACGTGTAGACAATAATTTAAATTTATTCATCATCATATGAATCATACAGATTTGTGTTCTTAATATCAGTTCGTGTGTAATAGGCATTAACGCGGATATTTTTCGTCCGATAACCATTCAGCCACTGGAAAAATAAAATAACAAAATATAATTCAGCTGTTTAGCCTGCTCATGAACAGGCCGCCATGTTAACATTAAAAAAAATTACATTAAATAAATTACTTCCCGGCCTAGGCCTTCAATTTTGTATAAAATTCCTTTACAGTTCTTTCGAGTACTTCCGCCCGAATCGTGATACTTTGAAGCCTGTTATAACGCACGTAATGACGACATTTCATTGCATGTTTGAGAAAAACAATTGTAACGGATTAAATATCGCCTACCTATATTATCTCATTTGAGTTCCCGACGTTCCGGAAGCTTTTCAGCTTTTCTTGTTCACGGGTTTTTATTTAAATGAGTGATAATCGCAGAAACAGAAGAAAATATTGTAATTGGTTGTTGACTTCATAATATCTTGCTACTCTAGCGCCATTGTGGACGGATTTGAAACTATTATTTACTGCTTTCCTATTTGAGTTTGTCGTCCTTACCTTTATATTCCATGATCTTATTGGTACCACAACACGCACGCGTATTTAGCATGTTTACCACATTTTAAACTGGAGTTTTGTAGGAAGCTCATGTTCTATGTTACATTCGTTCACTGGATTAAGCTGCTTACAAGATTTTTTAATTACTTTGTTAGAAAATAATCTGATCATTTATCTTATTTAGTAGGAATACTAAGAAGAAGAGACAAAAACTGCTTGAATTTATTCAGATAATAGATTAAATTAAAGGAATATAAAGTAACAGACCAATAGACAGAAAATCAAATATTGAAGAATTGTTAGTAAAACCGCGAAGCCAACCCAAAATGACTTTAGAATATAACCACTAGACCACCGATATAAATGCACTCACACAAAAAATATGTATGTAGGTAACCTACGTTTCCTTTAGGTGGCCCTGCTTGTAGTATTTCAAAAATAAGCATTCATATCTTAAAAATAGTTCAAAAAAATAATGAAGTTAGTTTTTATATACGCATTTTCAAAATAAAGCAAATAGGTTAGTCCAAACCTCAGTATAAAAAAAGCATCTTCAAAATATGTTTATTTTTCTAGATAGATGCCACTTGCCATAGCACCGGAATTATTTATATTAAAAGTAAAAAACTGTTATTTATGACGGTGGTCTATGCCAATAGATAACATACTGATCAAGTGCAGTGGGGTAATTCTGAATGCGAGGCAATTCCGAAAATTATTTTATTTCGAAACAATTCGAATTTTTGTTTTTCATTTTATTTAGAAAGTATCCCACTGCATCATAAGTAAAATATGAAGCAACAATAAATTATTGTTATCGATTTTCGACTCAAATACGTTTAGGAGAGTTGATTAATAATTTGCATAATGAAATCTATAAGTAAAGCTAAGAAGGAAAAAGTTCCTGAAAACATGTATACTATTATAAATTTATAAAAATTAAATGTCTGTACATTGAAGATATTAAAAAAAAATAAGTGTTATGCACTATTTGAAGGTCATTGAATCGATTTTATTTCTTGTATGTTGTAGGTGTCGTTGGGGTTTCAACTATTTTTGGGTACACGGGCGGCGGAGAAGAAAAAAAGAGGGTTATGACATTTTAACTTCCGCGAACGAAGTTGCAAGCATCTTCTAGTTTATGATAAAGAGAAGGTGCCCGCAACTCCATTCGTTGAAATCTGTTTAGCCGATTTGACGTGATGAATCCACAACGTCACACACAAACTTACAAAAAAATCTAAAAAAAATTGTATTATATTTTTGATGCACAGACATTTCATTTTTAATACTTTATAATACAATAGATATAAAAGGCAATGAAAGCAATAATGAATATAAAAACTGCAGGATGTTAAAGGCTTTAGAAGCGTTGTAAAAAAACATGCAAAAATAAAAACCAGAGACATTGTGTACATACATCAGTACGAGCTATGAAACGAAAGGTGCATAATTCATTTCACTTCTAGTGGTCTCGATATAGTACCGAGAAAGCCATATGGAGAAGAAACGATGCAGGTCAAGCACTACTTTCTCTGCCTACAACATAAAAAAACAGATTTTCAATGAAAGTAAAAAAAAAACAAATTAAAATCAACAAACAGGACATATTACATTAAACATTTTACATAGGAGAAGACATCAACCACTTTCATTAGGGTGTCTCATAGATCAAAATAGTCACGGCGATTGTTCGCGTTTCGTCGGTTTCAACAATGCATCTCTTATGCCTCTATCATACAAGGGCAGAACAGTAAGCTGGAATAGGTAATTGACACCAACCGTACTGCTAACGTTTAAACGCTCTGACAATATGTACTGTGCTGTTTCCGGTGAGTGCGTTTAAACGGCGGCATGTTATACAGTATTTTCCTAACTCACTTGAGCCTCAGCATTTAATACATTTCACGATCAAGATGCACAAATGATTACTATCTTCATTCATTGTCTTTCGTAGATAGAAAGTCTATGAGATCTTCTCCTTGGTATACACTGACAATAATGATGAGGTACATATTTCACATAGATACTTACCATTATAGATTTGTACTTTCTCTGTATTATTTGTCTTGTTTTTGGATCTGGAAATAAAGAAAAGGTGAATAAATATTAATGGTCGTAATTCTTAAATCATAATTCATAATATGTACACAGCAAGGACCATTAATAATAATAATAATACTTCGTTATTTCGGACTATTTTCTTTTTTACATCCATAGAGTGTTAGTAGTACTTAACCTATGTTAGTGACGTACAACAAACTTACAAATTATTTATTATTTATCTATTCCTAAATTGGGCAACCCCCCTCGTTTGACTGATCCAATGATGTAAAATTGGGCAGTCGTATCTGTTAGCAATGCCATTCAGGATACCGTTGGAACTCTCTCTGAGTCTACCTAGCAACGAGGCGATTTTCTTGCGCACAATGGCTAGAAAACCGTGCGTGCGGGCCTCAGCAAAACATAAGTGAGGCACTACACCATCTGGGCAGTCCCAACAGCATTCTGAATGCATTATTATATTGAACACGCAGGGCGTTGTAGGCTCCTTTAGTGTACCTAACCTACAGGCTGCTCGAGTAAAATGACTGGCTAAAAGGTTTGAAAAGTATAATTTTTACCTCTGTGGTACATCGGGCAATTCTGCGGGCAAGCATATTTGCCCTTACAGCCAACGTCCTGCGCTCCCGTTCAATGTCTAGGTCATCATTTAGGTCATACGTAACTATGGGACCCAGATACTTGACCTTTTCAACTACTGTCAGGGGGGTCCCGTTCAGTAGAACTGGAGGAACAATATTAGGCTTTATCCTTCCCGCCTTAAAAACCATGACCACACTTTTGTTTAGGTTATACTGCAGTCCATGTGCTGGAGCATACGCCTCACAAACCGCCAACAATTTCCTAAGAGCACTGATAGACGAACTCAGCAGCACCATATCATCTGCATAGCTTATGTTATTGATACAGATTCCATCTATGTAACAACCTACATGCATACTGTTGAGTCCGGCTATCAGCTCGTTTACAATTAAAACAAGAGGACTGACAGTTGCCATACTTGGGGTCGGTCGTATTCCGATCGCAAGGAGATATTCTGGCAAAAACTAGATGACATTTAACGATGTTAAAATTGAATAAAGAAACATAGTACAGTCACAATTATTTCGCAAATAGCTAATAATAAATGAATCGTAACATTAAAACACTGTGTCACGCTTGAAAAGTTGAATAATTGTAAGAAATAATTCTTGTACATAGATGGCGTTGTACATATCGGGAAACGGCTTTTTGTATGGAGACGGTCAGTCCTCTTGTTTTAATGGTCCTTGGTACATAATAATATTAAGGAAAATGTCTCTTTGATTTTGTTTTTATGACTAGTTCACAATACAAAGTTTATGAAGTGAATGGGTATTTGGGAACAACTTACTAAATTCTTCTAAAACGAAGATACCGCCATTCTGTGTGAAGCACTTCCGGATGTGGTCAAGCCTCACAAAGAACTGGAAAATAGAAAACAGTAAAATTAAAACACATATCGAAATTATTTTCAATTACTAGTCAAACAGTGGATAGATCAGTGGCAACCCACTGATGTAACTTTTATGAGAATCATGTGTGTAGTCAGTTATTCTCTGAATGATTTGAAGTAACGGTTTGAATATTTTACATTATCATATTGCATGTAACCTTTGTTATGTACTTACTATACAGATAACTACATACTGCATGCAACAAACCACACACACAGTGTATAACAGATTTATTAGCAGCTAGGCAATTGCGTCTATTACTAACACATAAACTCAAGTCAAAGTCTTAGCTTGTTTTTTGTTTCAGGTAGTGGTTACATACATATGGATGTATTTACATTCCAGTTTTGTATTTTAACATCTACTTTGACTATTTACCCAAAAACTACTACTTTCGTTTACTTATATACAGTTTCTTTCGACTACGTTCTACAACATAGCAAACGTCTCATAAGAAGAAACGAGTAATTATACAACCTGTGTCCTTAGGGGTATCGAGTGTGTGTTATATGCAACAAAAGTATTAAAATAAGCTAACTAGTTATTTATAAGGTCTGCTCTGAATTTCGTGCTTAATTTTCTCAAGTTCAGATCAGATCAAAAATAACAAAATAATAAAAAAAACTCATAGATACATGCATTCATGCGATACGAGTAGCGCAACGCGAATACTGAATATCGATTGGATCCACTAATGTCTTCTTGCATTATTTTTCACAACTTGAAACCTGAAGGTGTATTCACCCTCACGCAATGACTGAGAAGCAGAACATTAGTGCATCTCTAGAACGATACTCCAGTTCAAAATTCAACGACAAAAACTGCTGATCAGGAGCCGGCTCTCGAGAGCTTCTGCATGTCGCGTTTCTGTTGGTTGAATTGAGACGGCAAAGAGGCGGGCGTTCGAGCATTGAGCTTGGCTCAGCATCAGCGGGGACTTGTGCGGTGTGCGGTGTGCAGTGCGGCGTGTGCGGGGAGCGGGGCGGGGTGGGGGCGAGGGCGGGGGAGCACCACGCGGCCGGGCCCGGAGCCGCACCAGAACTTGTGAGATGGCAATGCTCTACGACTGACCTCGTGACTCGCGTCCGGTTAGCTTTGGCCTGACGTGACGCTCGCGCGGGTTCCGGGTGAGAACATGGGGACCAACGAACAGACCTCGCCGCGGAGGGCGGGAGCGAAAGGGGAATCGAGACCGCTCGCCGGACGATCCACGATACGAATGCAAGCTATCGGGTGCGATAATAAACAAATAAATAAACAAAGGGCGTCTATGTGCATGCACGACGCGCGCTTCGGCGCTCGCCGCACTCGGGAGAACTAAAACAACGCTAACAACGGCTAAAAACAATCTGTAAGCCTCAAAACTACAAGTAAAGCCCTACGACCTCAAACGATCATCGCTAATTGCACATATTAATGTAACCGTGACAGAAATCATAAGGTCGTGTCGATCATCGTAAGAGCCAGCCATTACTAGTGTATGAACCACTGAGTACCTCGAAATCCTTGAGCGCAGCGGCGCGGGTTCGGCGTGTCCGGGAAGAGTAGAACAGACAAAAAGAAGAGATTAGTTGGGGGGCGGGCGAGCGCGTGTCAAGGACCATCTCAAAAGTTCCTAGAGCGCCACCCTGCCGGGTGCCCGACCCGCGGCGCGGGACCGCGACCGACCGCGACCGTCCGCGACCGACCCGCGGCAAGGGACCCGCGGCACCCGCGGCCGACGAGGGAGGTGGCAGACAAATAGCACATGCACAAAGTATTGTAAAGAATAGGTATACGAAAATCAGATGGACAACGGTCAACCTTAAAATGAAAAACTTCTAACTATTACATCGATTTAGTAATAGAGAAAGATAATTTATGGGCAAAAGTAGTGATTTTATTCGACAAAAGCTGAATTCGTTCTGTGATTATAGAGTGATAATTAAATTCGTTCGCTACGAATACACCATTACTTAAAAAGAGGATCGAGATACTAATATAAATAAGTAATACACAAATTTAAGAGAAAAGTTGGATAATGATGAAGTCAAGATAGGAAAGTTTGAGTGGTCCTTGAATCCGGATTAAATATTGCTAGGATCTGAGGGGCAAGCGAGTTTAAAGTTATGATTTGCCATTCAGCGTAATTTGGTTTGGACGATATCACGGCGGGCGCCTGTTTTGTTTGATATCGTAAGATGGCACAATGTCGCACGTATGAGGAAGCTTCGTGTTGCCCGGGCACTGAACGCACGCGACGGCGCGGCGGCGAGGCGGCACAGGACGGAATGAAGCACCGTCGCCGTTCTATACCGAGACCGAGATCTCCGAATGAAGCGTTACACTGACAAACCTTACCTGACGACGGTAATGACCGTACCAAAACCGTTGCTAGGTTAGCTTTTACGTCTGTTTAACAGTTTTGGTAAATTCATTACTATAACAAATAAATAAGCTGACAAAAAGTTACGGACAAAGATAACAGAGAAAACACATACCTTGCTGTGCTGGAACAGTAGACCGACGCCTTCCATGCACACCTTCGAAATGATAAAGTAGTCAGTAAACATTAACACGACTCGAAAAACTCAAATTCTTGAGCGTTTCCATACAAACGCTCTCGATTGTGTCCTCCCTGTTTTTTTATTAGACAAATGTTTTTTTTTCATAGGATAGATAGGTACAAAGAATGTCTATATGTTCACATTATGATTTATAATTGTATTTCTTTAAAGATAGAGCGCTTCAATAATAATAATAATAATAATCGATTTATTTAAAGACAACAGAATAATGACCACAATTCCTTTATTCTAATTTCCGCCAAAAAAGTCTCAAGTAGAAATAAAAACATAAAATAAAAAACAGTAAAACATAGAGACCTAGTTCCACTCCTTCTCATTCTATGTAGAAAACATCTCTTACGTATGGCAAAATCTGAAGGAGGGAAATAGTCGACAGCCGGACCTCGAATTTGGCCTATTTTAGTAGGATATTCAGCCGGAGCTGTAGGCGTCACTATCGCACCGAGTGATACTCGAAAGAGTATTTTCAAGTCCCTTTTTCTCCATATGTTTCGTTTCCATCGCCTCTCAAAGATCCCATGTGATAAGAGCACAGTTTTTTCTTATCTTCTTAGATTAAAGGAAAATATACTTTTCGCCAAATTTCTCGGTCATTACCAAGAGCATTATCTTTTTGATAAGCTATTCGACACGTATACTGCGCGCGCATCACCACGATGGCTTAGATAAAATGTTGCGTATTAATAAATACCTGTATAAGTCCGCCTTCTCCTGAGGCACAATCCTGTATTGGGAACTCCCCACCGAGTTCTGCAGCGTCCTGTCTTCGGCCGCTCTTTTCCATCGCCTCTTTGATGCAATAGTACAATGATTTACACTGAAAAATAAATGATAAAATGGAATACATAATGTAAATATTCGACTATTTGATGTAGTTGTTATTAATTTCTGAAAATGATTTTACCTTTTTCGTATAGTATTTATGTAATTGCGTCTGACCACCGTTCTTCCTCCAAAGGCACAAAACTCGTATTTTTGGACTGTACGTCATATTTACTAGCCTTTCGTACCACCACCTCTCCACGATAGTTCCTGAAATCGAATGACAGTAAGAATAAAAGGTTACGGCAATCTTTTTATAGCTGAAGTGCCCTGGACACAATATCTAATTTAAGCATCGGCCTGTATATAAAAATCGGAGAATCAACGTGTGGTCCTTCGAACAAGCCAGCGCTTGCTGATTGGTGTCCCAATAGTCTCAAGATCACGAGATCGCATGCTTTTCTGTTCCCAACATCACTCCATATCAATTCGCTATCATGAATACGCATGACGCCCTGCATCAAGCACATTTGCGATACGCAACTCTTTGTCGTGTGTCCCTTCCCATGATCTAAATACGGTTCGTGAAAGGCGGTTGACATTATTTCACGCTAGAAGCGAAGTGACGGCCAGTAATGCCAACCCAATGTTGTGCTCTACCCGTTGTATAGCAGGGCTGATGTGTCCACACAGGTGTAGTAACAACGCACCTTGCGTGGAGCGCAGCACGAGCCCGTCATCGCGAACCTCCATAAAGCGCAGCTCGCCGCTCGCGTCGCCCTCGTGCACAGTGAACGACGCACGCCGCAGCAGCCGCGAACCCAGCGGCTTCAGGTCGATGTCATTGCCGTGCTGTGGTAACGTGCAATACTACACTCAGTAAGCATTTAAAATAGCGCAATAACCTTGTAAGAATCACAAAGTCACGTTTAATTTTCTTTTGGACACACTACGGATTCAATTAAGGAAAAAATGTATGACAATTATACACCTAAACGCAGTTTCTAACGTCCAAAATAAGAAAATGTTCTGCTGCTCCTCACTTCTCCCTACACTTGAGACATGAGTGACGTCACCTATGTCACTCGATTTGTATGGGGCGTTTTGACGCTTAACCTTAACTCTCGATTTTAACGTTCCTAGTGTTCAATTTTCAATGTAATCATATAAGGATATACATTTCTTAGTGATAAGAAGCCATATCGACTGGTATCATTGGAAAAAAAGCATCTTCTCTATAGGATTCGGGCTGTGGAGTAGGTTTCGGCTAGTCTGGCTACTGGAATATGAGACTGGAATCAACCCCGAAATTTAAAAATGTAGCTGCGGTGGGCCTGTTTGAATGAGCTAGGTATAAACAAAATTGAATGCTTTTCACATTAACTAATAACTTAACAATTAATGACAAAAGCAATGAATTTGTTTAACTCTAGTTCCAGGCACACCGCAGCTACATTTTTAAATTTCGCGGTTGATTCTAGTCTCATCTTTCATTAGCCAGACTCTACTGCCGGAGGTACAAGAATGTAATAGTTATGCTTTGCTGCAATAAACTCATGATGTGATTGTAGACGTTGTGTTTATAGGTCTTTATGTCATAAAAGGACAATATCACCTACTAATAATTCAAACATAGAAAATCAAAAACACTTCATTTAGTTGATTTATTACAGATATATATACAGGGCGGTGAATTCCCCCTTTAGACAATCTATTCATTTCGGTAAAATTATTGTTCGGTATTATCTGCTCCATATACTTCCTAGATTGTCATTCGCCGCGTTCATTCTAATACACGAAAATGTTTGATTTTATCCGACAGTATCCGAATCCTATTCAATAATAATATAATAATAGCATAAGTGCTCACGGGCTGTACATTTTACGGAAAAGGGGCTAATCTTTAAATGCTCGACGTCTTATAGTGCGCATATTTTGTGTAAGGCAATATAAAATAATTTAAATAAAACAAATGATGTATCACTCACCAACGTGTGGACGACATCAAGCAGATGATTAACTTCTTGACTGTACACGAGTCCGATGTGACTCTTCGCGAGCAGCCTCCGCACCTTATTTCTTATAATATCCGCTTTTACGTCAAATAGGACCATCGCTGCGGTCAAGTTATATAAAGCAGTAGACAGTAGTCTGTCCTCTTCGTGCTCGAGGCGTTTTCGCTCTGTCTCACTCAGACACTTGTATCGTTCCATCATCTCGTTGGCGCCCTGGTCCATCCCGATCATGTCTCGTTCCTGGCTTACGGCGTCCAAAAACGCATCTTCCCAGAATTGCATTTGGTCCCATAGATTTGACCTCTCCTTGCCTTGAAAAACAGATTAGAGCACAAAGTTAGATTACAGAAACCAATCATCTATAACAATTATAACTTAGGTCAATTCATATTTTTTTATCGTGCATATAAAACTAAAGAGATTTTTTTATCCTGCCGCAGTGAACGGGGTCCAGGCACAGGCTGATGTAAAGACTATTTATTACTCGATGTCGCTGGTTTCTTGCAAATAAGGCGACTTCCTAAAGTGCATGTGAAGTATTCAAACCTGCCATCTAATGTTATTTCCAAAATAAACGAAAAATATGGAGTTCATTTTGCAATTTTGTTGATTTAGCTGGCGACCTGACCGTTTTGAAAGTCGACAAAAAGAAGCCGATTTTATCTGTGATTAAGTTTTCTGTTAGATTTCAGTTCTCATGTGTATATGTGAGGCGCGGCCGTCGAAATAAGATACTTAAACAATTGCGGAGAGATACAATAATGATGAATCGAAGACAAAGTTTATTTCATGGCTTGCCTTCATGGCTGCGGAATAGTTATAAAATTACCAATGAGTCCTTGGAAGAGATAGGTCCTCGCCGTGTCCGGCGACGTGAGAGGCGACGTGGCCGGAACGCCGGACGGCGGCCGGTAGCTGAGCGACGACTTGGACGAAAACACTGACGCCGCCCGTGGCTTGCCACTCCCAGCACCGCGGCCCATCTGTATTATGCGATTAACCTCTTACCTTTATATACATAATATTTTTTGTGACACTATTCGAGAAATTTTTCAGTGAAACAGAAATTTCACTGGCTCGTGAAGCTTAAGATTGAAACATGTGTGTATTTGGGAAGTCTAGGTTTGCTTAATTTATTCCGGGTCGCCTATTCCGAAACCGAAACGTCAAAAGAGTATAAGTATATTAAAGTTTTAATCTCAGGATAAGCGTTAAAACCGGACCAAAATGAATGATGGTTGGATACAGTTTAAGAGAGCTACAGGTTTTCTCTTGAGACGGGTATGTGTAATCTATTTGAATTGGAAATGTGCTTAGTTTCGTGTTTTGAAATATGGTAGTGGGTAGTACTATAAGGCCAGGTGGAGTAGAGCGGTCATAGATGTTTTTGTTGGGGAAAGATAAACAAAATGTTTGTCCTCTCCCGGTAATTCTCTTACTCCGTCTGACCCTGTGTGATCTGATTTACCTTGACATCTGACTGTCTTTGACATAGTGGTAACTATATACTCGTAGTTCCCAAGATATAATCCGAATTGAATTGGCACGAACTATATTTTGCAAACCATAAGAAACAGCTGATACAAAGGAAAAGCTCGTTTAAATATAATGGAATATCTACGAATCGTTACCATGCGCACTACAGACGCGCGACGGTCTGGTCACGACAAGCGGACGCTAAGCGACAGGACAGCGACTAAAACTTACATTGAGGAACATGACTTCAGTATCAGAGAGGTTGGACTTAAAGGAGGCGCGGTGGTCGTAGAGATTGGCTCGGTTGGTGGTGATCGAGCCGCTCTCGTCGACAGAGCAGTCAGACGACGGCGCCGCCTGCCCACAAACAACCGCTGTAGCCGCAACGAACAATGATCCCCGCCAAACAACAATATACCCCAATTCAAAGTTACTTCCAACATAAACTCACGTACAAAATACGGAGAATACTTGTAATTTTGCAGACTGGTCTCTTTGCTCGTTTGCGTTGACCCAAACCTTACATGGATACTCTTTTGCGACGCTTAATTGATACGGGGCGCTACAAATTTAACGCTTTCAGCCATGGCGGGACGAAACGAAACACAGGGTTAATTAAAATATATAGAGATCTCGAAATGATCTAATTATACATATCCATTCAATATTACTTTCACTATTAAATAAAGTTAAATACAGACACGGAATGCACAAATTATACTTAATGGAATACCTTTTTTTCTTTTTAATATAAGTACATATTATATCTGGTGTCATGCTCAAGAAATAAGCAATAACACGGTCAAATAATATTAGGCCCCTAAGTACGGGTCCAGTAACTCGAAATGAACACATTTACTGATGAACGATTATGATGATGTCCCATGCAGCAGCACAACAGACACCCTCCCCTGAAAATATTTTAGGTTATACTTACATCGGAATCGAATGACGTCAGTTTACTGAATAAAAGATTCCTCTTCTGGTTCAGCATGTCTTTGAACATTTCAGTGGTGCTCTGAGCTTCGGACGAGTCCATTTCAGGATAATTTAGAATTGGCACATCTGTAAGAAAAATTCGATGGTTTATAAGTGCCGCATCAGAATCACGGATGAATCTTACAATTATTTCGGAACATAACCGTCTTTCTTACTTCACCACGATTGGGTTAAAATATTCTTTCCTTGAGTGGCCTGACGACCACAAACGCAGAGTACTTCTATACTGCATTCGTACTAGGAGCTGTCTTTCTTTAGCTTCTTTCGTGTGTCAACAATTTTATCAAAAAGGTTGGGATTGCATTTCACAAAGATAGCTGTCTCAAAGATATACAAACAAGGTAGAATAAAAATGTTTAGTGATCTGTAATATGGAATGCAACTATCTGTAATTTTCAAACTGCAGTTGGCTCGTACACACCTTTTTTGGGCTTTGAATACTGCATCTTTATCAACTGAGTGAATGAATTATGAATTATTTTTATTGAATGCGGGATTTCCCGGATGAGTTCACTTCATACGCATAAATTAATTTTCGGGGTACTTGTCTGTCTATGTGACTTGATGTATGTCTACTTTTGGGTTGTCAACGTGTTTGAATTCTCTCCATTAGAGAATTGTTTTTCATGAATAATCTGACCTTAATACTTAATATACATTAATATTAAATTGACTCTTTATTAGTTATGGTTGCCTGGAAGAGATCGCTATTTATGATAAGACCGCCTGTTGTTTACCTCCATTTAATCGTAACTTTCATTCTTCTGTATTTCTGTGCACACCTCAATGCAATAAACAGTATTTATATTGCATTGTATTAGCTAATCCGGGAAATCCCGCATTCAATATAAATCAATAATTATTTTGGTGGTTATTACTACTCTTCATTAAGAGCGTTTATACCCGCTTAGCTGGCAACGTCGCATATTTTGTCTTCTTACTTCATTATTTTGTGGTATTTGAATGAAACTTAAAGATATAATATTTTCTTCTGTTTCCGCGATTATTACTCATTGAAATAAAACAATTTAACGGATTATATCGCGTATATTATCTCATTTTAGTTCCCGAGTCGGGAATCCGTTAAATTGTTTTATCTTAAAGATATGTTCAATACATACCCTACATTTTTAGCATTTATATTGTGTTTAATTAATGTACTCATCGATTTTGCCTTAATTTTCTTACAAAACAAGACTTAAATTCATTTTTAGAGCCTTGGTTGTGGCAATATCATGAAATTTTGCACTGTGCCAGCTTATCTACCGAAAACGTAATGAATGAATTGAAAACATGTTCAAGTTACATACACATTTCTCAAATAATCAAGAAAACCAAAAAATATGCGACGTTGCCAGTTAAGCAGGTATAAACCCTCTTAAGTCCTTTCCAGAAGTTGAGGTAAATAGGCACTACCTATTCCGACCTCTGGTTATGAATGAATGACTTGAAATGTACAGACATTCCATATTGTCAGTTAATTCTCTTCTGCATCTTGTCTTTACCTGATTGTGAGCTCTTCCTCGAAGACGGCGACGAGGGTGTGTCGAGGTAGTTGTCGCTGATAGCCGACCCACCCATGCCGCCATGCTCCAAACCGGCCACCTCCTTGCTCCAGTAGTGCGTGTGCGCCATCTCCGCGAGTTGGAACACGGAGGCCATGCCGCCCAGTCCGAAGTTGGAGTACGTATGTTCAAGTCCGTGAACTACCGCTTGGAGGACTCGCAGCATGCCCTTCCATATTGGTTTGCTGACAAACTGTTGGCAAATTACAATTAAGTACATAATTAAGAAATTAAACTTTGTTTTTGAGTTGTCCAAAACCTCGCAATGTGCTCGAGGGACGAAGGCGACCTTTCAGTGATAATGTATCTTTGATTTTAGCAGTAGACAATAGACATCTTCAGGTTGAAATCATGTTAGCCAATAACGAAACGAAAATCCAATGCTATTGCTAACGCGCAGCCAAAATCGTTGTCATGTCAAACCATGCAATTTTCGTACAGTCCCTTTTCATTATATGACGGTAGCGAGCACTAAGGGTGGGTTTTTGAAAATTCATAAATAAATATCAGGGAAAATCTTACACAATTCGGCTTAGTCCCAAACGAAGCAAAGCTTTTACACTAAATTTCAAAAGTTAGTGATAATTTTACTATGCATCTTACATACGAGTATTATGCCGGTGGTGCAAGTTCAGCTACTTTTGATGCTGACTGTACTATGGTTACTAGGGGACGATATACATAAAGACCTCGGAACAACATTTGAGGCCCATCACACAAATACTTGCCCTGGCCGGGATTCGCATCCGTAAGCCGTTGTTCAACCAACTCAGACAACCGTGTCGTCATATTAATTCCAAGTTGAATAGGGGTTGAAAAGTTGTTAAAATAATTCCTAAACGAAAGTCGGACAAAATTTATAAGATCTATTCTATACTCTGATTTTTAATTCAAAACCAAAATTTTATGTCAACGGCCGCACATTCCCTGTGATTACTATATACATATTATATGTATGTATGTAATCACTTTATTGCACATAAATTAATACAAAAAAAATGTATTTACAATCACAGATATGTACAAAGGCGAACTTATCCCTGTGAGGGATCTCTTCCAGTTAACCGCATATTGGTTAGTGTCAGTATTTTTATCAATAAAACTTACATTTATATTACTAGTTACACGAGTTCTCATTCATGTTTTTACGAAAAAAAAAATATTTGTTTAAATAATCAAGATGGGAACCGTCAAATTTTTAATCAAATCTGATTAGGTATAGGAAAACTCTACGTCATATTCGTTATCTCACCACATCGTAGACTTTGTCGTTGGGCGTGGTCTTGCGGTTGAGGTTGCGGTTCAGTTTGCTGAGCACCATGTTGCGGTAGGACTCGTCTTCCATGAGCTTCTTCAGCCGGTTCAGTTTGAGCCAGCCTACGCCTTCTCCCTCCAAGACATGTTGCACCAGCTGCCGATAAAGATTTATCCTTAAGTGTTATACAAAACCACGAATAACACTAAAAATGTTGCCGGTAACTGATGATAGATTTTGTCTATCATCAGTTATTTCCTTTGCTATTAACGCTTTATTTATAACGTACTTGATAAAATAGACATAATCAAACAACCAGCTCTTAGTAATAAAGTAAGCAGAACCTCGAAAGTCGCCGGCTTATCGGTACTGTACAGGTTACATTTCGGTGTGATTGCATCGGGGTTACATGAACCAATTCCGCCAGTTTCACGCGGCAACACGTAATCCGTCGTAGACGTTAAATTAAGTCTCTTAATATTTAGTTACCTGCTTGATAACTTTATATGTGAAAACCAACCTTTTGTGCTACCGATATTCCTGACACGTGCGAAGCGTTTAGCGTCTATATTTCTCATTAGAGTGGTCATGGTCTCTCACGGAGACGCTTTCTTCAGGTCAAGAGTAAATACATATATTGTAGAAAAAAATGCTTCATCTTGGTCTTTGTCTTTAGTTTATATAAGGTGAGATTATTGTCAAATGCTTGCCTGTGTATATTATTTTAAAATTGTCAATAGGCAATATCTGTACATTGAAGAAGAATATTTCTTAAAAATAAGTGTATCGGGCTGTTCAAAGCCGCTGAAGGTAGATATTTTTATGTTCGTTCGTAAAGGTCAAGACCGATTTCAGGCATATTTTAGTACAGGGATAGCTGGAGATCCGACGCCGGTCATAGAATACTTTTCTACCCTGCTCTACGCCGAAATAAAGAAGAGGTTTACGACTACATACATCGCACATGAGATGCGCTGAGTGGGCACGCCAGGAACTAAGGTGTTAAAATGAAAGTCGACAGTCGTAAAATTTTGATAAAACGTAGATCTACGTGTCGAGTAAACTTATGTCGCGACATTATTTTTTCAATTATTGGTTTAATTTCTTTATCACTACTGAAATGCCTGCTCGGCCTTCGTTTGCGACGTATAATAATAATAAATATCACGGACAATCTTACACAACCCGACCCAGTCCCAAACTAAGCAAAGCTTGTACTATGGGTACTAGACGATGATATACAATAAATAGATAAATTATAATACTTAAATACATAGAAAACATCCAAGACCCAGGAACAAACATTCAGGTTCATCACACAAACACTTGCCCTGGCCGGGATTCGAACCCGAGACCGCTGGCTTCGTAGGCCGTCGGGCAACCCACTGAGCCAAACGTGTCGTTCGGTTACGAGTCGTCGCTCCCCCACGAAGCGGGACGTACGTCGTTGAGGAAGGCCTGGTTCTCCGCGCTGGCGTTGGGGCGGTCGTCGGGCGGCGGGGGCGGCGCCTGCGGCGCGGCGTGGCGCACGAGCGGCGAGCGCGCCACGAGCCCGCGCGCGCCGCCCGAGAACGGCCCGAAGGTCGCCGCCGGCGCGCCGCCCGCCGCGCCGCGGGGGCGCGCCGCCTCCGGCCCGCGCGGCTTGCCTAAGGACCGACATCTTATAGTGCATCGCACATCGTGCGTAGAGGGCCGTGAGAACGGAATCGCTAACGAGACACTATCAGAATTAGATGGCTCGAGTTTGTAATCTCGCGTCCCGACCCGAGAAACACACAATATTTTTAACATTTGCGAGGATATCAAAGATAGAATAGACAATAATAGTAGATTGTTTGACAAGGGGCTAAAATAAACCACTATGACACGAAGTGATTATTTGGACGAGCTCAGGAAGTGAGCGAGGACAAATATGTCTCAGTGTCATAATGGCTTTTAGCCACGTGTTAAACACGCCGCTTTTCACTTCGACTGCGAGAAAATAAAAAAGACTGAACATTGAAATTGTATATTTCATGAAAAACTAAAAGGACAGTTTGAGCAATTCTATCAGAAAGTTTGGCGAATGTGATCAGGATGTTTGTTTGATTTTAATTATTCGCAAGGAGTATGTAGCTGGCCGCAAGTTTTTTTTTCAGTGTCATAGAAATTTTTATGGGATTATATGGCTTTGTTTTAAACCCTAGGGGCTAAATGTACTTCGCTTCGCGAAACTAATATGACGTACTTTTTGAGCAGGAGAAGTGAACAATACATTTTGAAAATAACGGTCAAACTTTATTCAATATACTCTTTTACAGATAATACTAGGAACTGCGTTTAGTTTTCGATCTTGATAGGCCATACTGCCAGATTGCACCGAATTTCAAAATGATTTTTTTTTTCACATTTTCCTATAAAACTCAATTTAAACACAATAAAAAAATCGAAAATGTGCAGATCAAGCCTTTTCATTATGATACCCTACTTGACTCAGTGGCTAGACTTTAAATTTTTCCCCCTCTTATTGGTCGTCTCCTTTGCAATACATGTGAACTGACCATGTTCATAAATATTCCAAATTTGTGACAGCTTAAGTAGTTTTTGAGATATAGCGCTCTAATGGCGGACAGACAGACTGACGGACAGGAGTCGCACCATAAGGGTTCCTCTTTAACCTTTTTGGTACGGAACCCTAAAAAAACTTATGTCAATGTCCACAGGATATTAGGTCACTTCAGTGTGGCTGATAGTACATGCTCAAAGTGGAAACCGATCATTTCAAGTTGTGTTCTTTGCAAAGTGATCCATTAAGTGGATTTAAAAAGTAACACACGAACGCACTAGGAGTCAAAGAAGTCGCTGAACATACTCAAATGAATTTAATTAATGAGTTGTTGAGAATGGAGCTAATGTTGATAAAGAAGTCCCGTTGCGAGGACGTTAGGAGATTGGTCGTTTGCAAGGCTGTACATCCAGGCACGCACCTTTGGATCCAAAGAAGTCGCTGAACATGCTCGAGGTGGAGGCGGCGAGGCCGTTGAGGTCGGAGCTGATGTTGGAGAAGAAGTCCCGATGCGTGGCGGTTAGAAGATTTGTGGTCTGCAAGGCTGTGGAGTCTCGCCGCGGGACAGCGCCAGGTGGCGGTGTGCCGCCACCGCTATCATGGCTTTCACCCTATAAAAAAATCGTTTAGTGTACAAGATTACAATGTCCTCTTCATTGTACATTTAACTATATCGTTATAAAATATAGCAAAATTTTTAAATTGTTCAATGTAAGACACCTTTCGCACATTCAGTCAGAGCTAAAGGTAGGTCTAATTATAAGCACTCATAACACTCCCTTTGAGCCATAATAAAAAAACATTTGATCTATTAGGTCGAGATCGGTAAATGAACGTGTAAGCAAAAACTTAATAAAATAAAAAATCATTAAAAAGTGAATTCACTCACCTTGATTAGTAATCCCTTCTTAGCAGCAGCTTCTTTAGCGCTCTTGGTCAGGTCACCGAAGGTCGATTTGCCGACGTAGGTCAGATCTTCAAACGTGTTCTTGCTAACTGCTGTGGCTGTCTTACTCGCTTCTAAGGCAGACTTAGATGCTTCTTGTACGCTCTTCGACGCTTCTTCTGCGGCTTTCTTGGCGTGTAGCGTGAGCTAAAAAATTATAGTCGAGCTATAACACGGACATAGTATAGTAGCAGTATTCCAAGCGTGCAAAGAGAAACGCATGATTTAAGATGGCTGCTGTAGGATATGTTGGCAAGTATGAAAAAGTAAGAAATACGAAATTAATTATCAGTGTCAGTTATCTACACTGTGTCATTGTCCCCAAAGTTCAATCAACACAATCAAGCTTTCCTTTTTCTATTGGTATCACACCAAAACTTGAGCAAAACGAGGCATGCTAGCAGATTTTATATTAGTAGTAAAATACATGTATTACTGACGATAAAGATAACTAACAATAATTTACTTCGTATTAATGTATTCTACTAATCTACCTTTTCAATCAAATACCTAATGGTGTTTAATAAATTACAATATAACAATTTTTTTGGCAAGTGTAAAAGGCATTTTAAACTTTACTGACTAATATTCTAGAAATGTTTAAATCATTATTTATTGAAGTAAGTATAAATAGTGTGAGTGGTAAGCAACTAATGAACAAGTGGAAAGATTGGACTAAGTTCTGATACAAGCAAGATGTTCAAACGTTCTCTCTTGTATCTTTATTCAAGGTAAACTAGACTACGACCAAATGCTAAGTTTCACTCGTTGTCTAAAATATGTCTCCAAGCGGTCACGCAGTGATCGATACCTGTCCAAAGGGCGCAAACAATTTCTTTTCTTCACCATCTGCCGCTTTTCCTTTCTTCGAATTTCGATTTAAATAAAGCAACATTCGTGTTAAAAAAGAAACCAAAATAAGTCACAACCTGGAGGTGATATATATAGTTGGTCACGTTATAACTAAAAGTAGTTAAGGTTTGCGCTGCGAGCTTCAGTGGTCTTGTTTATGGCAATAGAGAAATCATTAGTTTATTTCTAAAACGTATGACACTATGCCAGAAACGTCTACGATGATAGACGTGGAGGAAGTCTTGAGGAAGTCAACGATCGGTCTTTCGATTGAAGGCCATAATATTTTGTGCCTATCAAGAACTGGGTATTGTTAAACAAAGATCCTTTAAAATACATAACATAACGTTATCCCAAAACAAATACCTTGTCCATATGTGCTAAGAGCCCTTCTTGACTGCTTTGTCGGGTTGTTTCACGCACCAACTCTTTAGCTTGAGCTGCGAATTGCTCTAGCAAGGAACTCTGCGACGCCTGCCTAGACACGCCGCTGTTTGTGCGCTGTAATGAACACGCCATTAGAAAATATTACTACAAAAGCCAGAGACATAGACTCACACTCGACACTCTGGTCTCGACTAATAAATTCGGGGCCAACAACCCTTGTACAAAATGTACAAATAGAAATCAGGTTGTATATATTCCTTCTTTGAGAAGCTCTCATGAAAATGTCCAGGGTTATTATGCAATCTGCTTTCTCAGATTGTAGTATTTTGTAATAACAAAAACGTCACGAGAATAAACATCTCCTTTTGACAATGTGCAGGTTTTGGTATTTTATGATGGGAAAACCAATTTTTTTTTGTTTATGGTACATGGCTGAACCTTGACGTGAGCGAATGCGAGGGCAGCGAGTGTGAGGGCGTGAGCGCGCAGTCGCTGGTACTAGTGCTGGCACTGGCGATATCGGGGTGCATCGCGGCACCAAGGTCTTCGATGTGGTCGTCAAGTTCGAGTCGGACTGGATATATACCTTGACGTGAGGCGGATGCGAGGGCAGCGAGTGTGAGGGCGTGAGCGCGCGGTCGCTGTCGCTCGTGCTAGCGCTGGCACTGGCGCTCTCGGCGGCGCGGCGCGGCACCACCGTCTTCGGTGTCGTCGTCGAGTTCGAGTCCGACTCGCGCCCGAAACTGCCGCTGTCCGTATCCTGGGCAAGTAAGCATATAACAGGTTATTGGATACATATGGCCAGGTGACCGGGCGCAGTACTCAAAACTGGACGACGAGGGTGAGGTCCATGAACTATCTTTGACTAGGCTAGGGACAGTAGAAAACATACACTCGTTTTGTTGAGGGGCGTCCTGGTGACGGCCAGGTCACCGAGCTCATCATCGTCAGACAGCTCGCTGTGCTCGGAGCTGGACAACCAAGGCGCGGGCGACTATCGTCTTTGTCTGAGCTACGAATATTAGGAGACTTACGCTCTTTTTGACGGGTGGTGTTCTCGCGTCGGGCATGGCCGCGGCCAGATCGCCGGGCACGTCGTCGTCAGACAGCTCGCTGTGCTCAGAGCTGGACGACCAAGACGCGGGCTACTATCGTCTTTGTCTAAGCTACGAATATTAGGAAACGTACGCTCTTTTTGGCGGGTGGGGTTCTCGCGTCGGGCGTGGCCGCGGCCAGATCGCCGGGCACGTCATCGTCAGACAGCTCGCTGTGCTCAGAGCTGGACGACCAACACGCGGGCTACTATCGTCTTTGTCTAAGCTACGAATATTAGCAAAACGTACGCTCTTTTTGGCGGGTGGTGTTCTCGCGTCGGGCGTGGCCGCGGCCAGATCGCCGGGCACGTCATCGTCAGACAGCTCGCTGTGCTCAGAGCTGGACGACCAAGACGCGGGCTACTATCGTCTTTGTCTAAGCTACGAATATTAGGAAACTTACGCTCTTTTTGACGGGTGGTGTTCTCGCGTCGGGCGTGGCAGCGGCCAGATCGCCGGGCACGTCGTCGTCAGACAGCTCGCTGTGCTCGGAGCTGGACGGCGACGGAGAGGGCGAGGTTGACGCGCGGCCGGTCGCTTTTGGCACAGCTGCGTCACCGAACATGAGGGAGGACGGCGGGCTGTACACCTAAACGTAATACATTACATTACAAAAAAAATCGGTAAGGAATCTGAACTAGGCTGCAAGTGGCACGCAATAGTGGAATTTATCGTTCGCACTGCATTTTGAGGGAGTTGACATTTCGGTCCCACACATTTAACAGACTGACTAACGTTAAAAATAACGTCTATATACGACATACGATTGCAGACGATTTTAAACAACCGGGTTTAAGCTATTACGTAATGAGAATAGCATACTTGACTGACAGATCAAATCAGTTCCTTTTTATGAACTGTCAAAACGGTCAGAAAGTATGAAGTTTGAAAGGAAAAAAGGTTTATGACGTCATAATTCTATACGGTCAAATTGCCTCCTCATTTTTAGTTTTTGGTCATTTTAAAATCGCCAAAAGCTTAAAAATAAGTATTCATGAATGTTTTCTACGTATTTTCAGAAATAACATTTCACAGCAAGCGTGACATCATTTATGTTGACTACAGGAAAGTACCCAATGGCATAAGTACTCATCTAATAATACAAATGAGTAATTAAAATTCATACCGTTCCTGGGTCTAATGAAGACGACAATGTCATTGGCACTTGCACCACCGCGCTGTAGGTCTCGCCGATCACATGTTGCTGGTGAGGATTGCCTTTAAAATAACGAGAGAAATGAATTGAAATGCACTGCGCGAGATTATTTCTTTAGGATGTCAAATACTGTAAAAAAACACACGACAGTGAGAACCAAAGGTCATACAGCCATTGGCGCCGTCCCTCAGATACAATAGATTTACCTTGGTTGGCGGATCGGCACGGACCAGTCACGTGGTTTTTTGTTTACATTATTTTAAATACCTAAAGAAACAGACTTTACTTTACTGGTATGATCGCTTTGATAACAGCTAAAGTTACTAAAAATGTATCGACTTTGGTGGTATTAATTAATTAGTTATTTGGCTCTTGTTAGAATAGGGCGCTAAACCGAAATCTAACTGAACGGGTCATGTTCTGTTCTACTTTATGCATCTAAGAAAGTGGGCAATAACCGTTATGGAAACGATTATACAATTTTATCACAGGAACAAATGCGAACTGAAACGATGTCGTAAAAAACTACGAGTATGGAGTAGATATTAGCACAATTTTATTAAACTTGATAATACGGTGAGGTGGCTTTATGGTAAGGTTTAGTTACCTGGTGAAAGATCAGACGAGACCATTTCAGAAACAAAGTCACTGAGTGACGAGTACGAAGAACTCGTGCTTTCTGCAGCTTCGGAGTCGGACCCACTTTCGTCTGAAATTAAAACGCATTATTACTTTTACAGCGTCACAAATACAAACTATCTTTGTTTTCCAATAGAGCGGCAAAGGTTACGATATTGCATTACGAAAAAAATAATTGATAACATTTTTGAACGAGATGCCTAAATTGTCAGCGGATTCTCACGCCTCTGTAACTGCCGGCGGCGTCATCCTATACGACAAACCGGGTAGAGCGGCAGATCCTTTTGCAGGTCGATTAGGCCCGGTAATGATGCCTAATTTGTAGGCTGATTCTCATGCCTCTGCAATTGGGATGATGAATTTTTTTTGTCGTGGTATATTATAGAACAGTGGTTCTTAACCAGTGGTCCGCGGGCCACGGGTGGTCCCTAGAAGCACACGAAGTGGTCCGTGAAGCCATCCGAAAAAAATATGATATTACTTCTAAACCTCGTTTGTAATTACTGCCTTACCGCCCTAGATACTTTCTATTGCCTCCAAACAGTTGGTGGTCCGTGGCAAGACACAGATTTTGTCAAATGTTCCCTCATCACTAAAAGGTTAAGAACCACTGTTATAGAACGACCTTTCAATAATATAAACATTGGTGAAAAAACAACTTCAATCGCTTAAAAACTCACCGAGATACAACAATGTTTAAAATCACATTTGGGGACTTTCCCAAAAAACGCTCGATACAAAAGCCTAGGAACGTGTGACATCACAAGTTCCTACCTTGTATGGGGAAATTAAGAAGTTTGTTCTGCAGGTTCCGCTTAACATAGGTTAAAACTCGCGTTTATTGAAACGGTTTCAAAACCAAAGTTACCATACATTTCATGGGTTGTGCAATGGTATTTTCATACTTTAAAAATGGACTTCCCACCCAACTTTAAAGACTCATAAAACAAGCTACACATAAGGTATCGAACAATTATATATTTTTTGGATTTTTGTCATAGAACTACCATTTCGCATCAAAATTTTTTTTTTATTTGAGTACAGTCAACATCCCAATAGGGTATTTGACAGTGGAACAAAAATGTAAAAATTCTACAAGATCCTGATAAAATTAGCCAAATAATAAACTACGTAACCATTTTGAGGTCGAGACCTTACGTGTAGCTTGTTTTATGATCAAATCAAATCAAATCAAAATATTCTTTATTCAAGTAGGCCTAGTTACAAGCACTTTCGAAATGTCAGTTACATGAGAGTGAATGTTTGCTGGGAGAAATACAATATGATCCAACATTTGCTGCAAGGATTAGGGAAACCCAGAAAAACCTAATCAGATCATTTAACTTAAGTGTAATATTATTGATAAAATCATCATTTTTAAAATTAAAATAATCAATAAGATAAATCCCAAAAGGATTGTCAATAAAAAATATATAATCTAGAATGTGTCTAGAATAAAATTCTAAATGTCAGAGTATATAAAACAATTAAGATTAAAATAATAATAATACCTTAGGTATTCGTTAAAATAATTATTCCTATACCTACATGACGCTATAATTTACATTAATCCCACGCGGCTTCATCATTCATGTAGTCTTGTGTGCTATAATAAGCTTTAGAAAATAATTTTCGTTTCACAATATTTTTGAATTTACCAATAGACAACTCAGTTATGCTGCTAGGAAGTTTATTATAAAATCTCACACAGTTACCCATGAATGATCTCCTTATTTTATGGAGCCTAGTAGCAGGCACTGCGAGCTTATGCTTATTTCTAGTATTAATATTATGTATATCACAGTTCTTCTTAAAGTCGGTAATATTTTTATGTACATACATAATATTCTCATAAATGTATTGACAATGCACTGTCATTATATTGATGTCCTTAAACTTATCTCTAAGCGACTCACTATAGTTCATTTTATATATCGCACGAACAGCCCGCTTCTGCAGAACAAATATAGTATTAATGTCGGAAGCACTGCCCCATAGTAAGATGCCATACGACATAATACTGTGAAAATAACTGAAATACACTAATCGAGCCGTTATCACGTCTGTTAATTGACGAATCTTACTTACTGCAAAAGCTGCAGAACTCAGTCTATTCGAGAGATTAGCAATATGGGGACCCCATTGGAGCTTAGAATCTAATGTTATACCGAGAAAGACTGTACTATTAACTAGTTCCAGTTCCTCACCTTTAACCATAACGCTTGCTTGCTCGTGTTTTACGTTACTCGTGACAAACTTAACACATTTAGTCTTTTTCTCATTCAACAATAAATTATTTATATTTAACCAATTTACTACTTCACAGATAGCATTGTTTACGTCATTGTAGGATCGTTGATTTCGTACGACTTTGAAAATTAGAGACGTATCATCTGCAAACAAAACTATCTTATGGTGGGTCTTTACGAGGTGTGGCAAGTCGTTTATATAGATAAGGAACAGGAAAGGTCCCAATATTGATCCCTGCGGCACACCCATAGAGACTAATGACCCCGGTGAACGCTTTCCATTCACGTCAACCCTTTGTATTCTACCATTTAAATAAGACTAATAAATTTAGTGCTAATCTTTTAACTCCGTAGTGGTGTAGCTTCCTGATCAGTGTCTCATAATTAACGCAATCGAAGGCCTTAGATAAATCACAGAAGATGCCTAAAGCATCTCGTGATTCCTCCCAGGCATCGAAAATGTGTTTTACGAGCTCAACTCCGGCGTTGGATGTCGAGCGACCCCGCGTAAAACCGAATTGCTTACTATGCATCAAATTATTCAAATTAAAATGTTTTTACAATTGATATAGAATTAGCTTTTCAAAAATTTTACTAAATGTAGGTAGTACAGATATTGGTCTAAAGTTAGTGGGGTCAGAGGTACTACCTGATTTAAATAAAGGAGTTATTTTGCTATGTTTCATCAGATCAGGAAACTCACCGCAGTCAACACTGTTATTGAATATATCTGCCAAGTCAGGCGCTATTACTTCTAATAGGGATTTGACAGCATGGACTGAGACCCCCGCATAGGTCATTGGTTTTTTTGACATTAATAGATTTAAATGCTTTTACTACATCTGAAGGACTGACATGTTCAAAATAAAAGTCCTTACTACATTCTGGGACGTTTTCTTTTAACAACAAAACGGCAGACGAAGGTGATAAATTTAAACACTTTGTTATGGATACTGGTATATCGGTGAAGAAATTTTCAAATTCTGTTGCTACATCTAAACTAGAATGTATACTTTTGCCATCTATTTTTAATTCTAGATCACTAATTGCGTGCCTTGATCTACCATATTTAATTCTAGATCACTAATTGCGTGCCTTGATGAGTCTTTAAAGTTGGGTGGAAAAGTCCATTTTTAAAGTATGAAAATATTAATAACTATAATACCATTAAATAACCCATAAAATGTTTCGTAATTTTTTTTATAAAACCGTTTCGATAAACGCAAGTGTTAATATAACTGCAGAACAAAGTTCTTATTTTCCCTATACATAATACGAGCGTGTGACGTCACATGCTTGTAGGCTTTAGTATGAAGCGTTTTTTGGGAAATTCAAAAATGTGCTTTTAGCGTCGTTGTATCTGAGGGAAGTTTTTATGATATTGGAGTAGTTTTTACACCAATATTTATATTATTAAGACGTCGTTTTATAACATAGCATAACAAAAAATGGCAAATAGCCTATTGTCTGAGCGCGTCGTTGAGCGAGTTTCCATCGTCACATACCACACGTCACAACCAGATAGTCTGTAGATGCTCGGCAAAATACTGGGGCGTGTTACTAAACTGTGCAGGTTGAGTAGACTTGATAATGTTGACAAACCTGTAGGCTGGTTTTCATGCCTCTGCAGTTGCCTGAGCGCGCCGTTGAGCGAGCTGCCGTCGTCCCACACGGCGAACCGGATAGGCTGCAGTTGTTCCGCGAACCACTTGGGCTTGTCACCGACCTGCCGCGGGTCGAACAGGCCTGTTTGTACCCGCAGGAACGCCACATTGCAAGGCGTCAGTGACCACTCTGCTAGGAATTCTACCGCCTGGAAAACAGATTTAATTAAAATCGACAGTTTTTATTACATTTCAGGCGGGATTAGATGAAATAAGATAAATTATCCTGGTGCTGGTAATTGGCGAAAAGTCACAACTTCTTAATTTGATATAGTTATCAGGCACTTCTTTCGATTTTCATTTTCAAATGAATATGATTACAATTATGGAATTCAACTCAAGTAGGGACTTATCTCACCTTGTAAACATCATACAACTAAATATATACATCAGATAACGGCAGCGCAAAAGTGATAAAATCCAGCTTAATTGCAACTCCTTTTGTGTATATATATATACCGTAAGCACCGTACCTGAGTCCTGGCGAACTTGTTCAGGAAGCTGGTGGTTCTCGGGCGCGAGCGCAGGAAGCTGTTGATCTGGAAGGCCACTACGGGCCGCGGGTACAGCCGTAGCGTCCGCGTGTGCTCCATGAAGTTCGCTAGTATGTTTTGCGAGTTGAAGAAACGGACCTGAGGACAAATTCCCAGAAGACAAATTAACATGAAGTGGTGTGCTATTTGAATGTGTAAAAAACAGACAACCTGAGTTTCATGCTGTCTGGGTGAACATTTCATTACAATAGCAACTCTTGTCACGATATCGACGCATGAAGTGCTGTGGCGAACATTGCTCCCGGGTTGAAGGTCCAGCGGTGAAGAAGCGAGCAATTGTCCCTGCGGAGTCTGACCTAAGCTGACCGCTCTCGGGCTCGTGATCCATACGCGCCGGCTATCGGGCGGTCTGTGCGGCATTGATTGTGGCTGGCGCGGTTTGCTTACCATAGCAACTCTCGTCGCGACATCGACCGAATCAACATCGTTGCCGTATATAAGCGGGTTGAAGGGCTGCGGTGAAGAAGCGAGTGAATGTCTCTGCGGTGTGTGTCCGACGCTGGCCGCTCCCGCGCTCGCGATCGATACGCGTCGACTCTCGGGCGTGCTGTGCGGCATGGATTGCGCACCATCCGTTGATGAGCGGAAAGTTGGCGGTTGCACTCTAAAAATAAAAACAATATTCTTTTATGGGGGACACATAACCTACCCATACTTAAATTATGCATATCAATTAAATGTCCAATAGTGTAATTTTTTTTTTATTATTTTTTAAGTTTGCTTTTAACAGTTAACCGGCAATCTGTATATCTCTATTTTACAGTCGCCGACTCAACAGTATACCTATATATATGACAATATATGCCTAAAAATTACACAGGTGTTCTAACGGAACATTAGCACCAATAAACGTTACGTACTTCATTGAATCTGCTAAAAAAATCGATGTAGTACATTCATTGAGCTATTATTACTACGTATAGAGAAGACGCCGCCCAATCACTTAGTGTTTCGTTCAACTGCAGTCGGCCGGCCCCAGTTCACTCAGTGACGGTGACATCGCATCTATGACTCATTAGCCGCCCCCCTCCCGTCCGCGCGCGCTTCGCACTGCCGCGCTTGTAGCACAGATTTTGTTCGCGCCGTCTTCTCTATACGTAGTAATAATTCACAAGCAATGAAAACGGGTAATCTATATAAAAACTCCTTGTAAAGTGTACCCGTTTTCTTTGCTCTTGAGTGTAGAGTGTTTTATTGAGTCACAAACCGATTCGACTCACTTGAGAGTGGCACCTCCAACGCTGTCCCTCATCGACGGCATGAGCGGGACCGTAGCCTGCTCTGTGGAGCTGTTGGTGAGACTGCTCAGAGCCTGAGGAACGAATATACAGGCTACAATACAGGCTACAAGCATGAGTACAGCTGAGCACCAGAAATGTACAAAACAGTCGAGGGATAAGTATGGGAATTATCTTCCAATAGTTCCGTGTTAGTGGTAGATTTTATCATGGTTGCTTGTGTTTTATTGATCTCTTATAGCAATAGCACAATGAGCGCGAAAAAATGATCTGACTAAAACCAAGTTACATATAGTTCAAGTTCAAGTTCTTTATTGCTTTCATGTAGTATACAGATGGTACCTTAAACTAACATGACACCCGGTAAGGGTAATAAAACTATACAAAATAAAACACAAGTTACATTTTTGTGGTTGAGCCTTTGGAATTGAAATAGATTAGCGTTTTTGCCTACTTACTTTTTTCCAAATCATGAGTGTACAAAAATTATGATATAATAGCAGCTTTTATTAAAAAGGCAAATACGATGTTTTTGATGATTTCTGTTGGACAACGTGCATCTATTTATATTACGTGAAATCAATATCGCTTATCATTAATTGTTCTGGGACGTCTCTGGTGAACAACTGCTTCAGAATGAAATATATCTAAGCACTCAATTAGAATAGAGCTGCCAAATATTATTACTCTTTCATTTAATACAAATTAATAATAAGTCCAAGAACGCCGGATGGGATAGGTTTTACTTTCATTACAATTGTATGTATAAAAAGAGGCATAAAGCTTTATTTTAAATTAATGGGTCATACTACCCACTTTATAATATTGCATTTTTTTAATATGCTGCAATATAAATAATATGAAGCGAAATTTTAGATTAATATAAAATAAATATTAATTATTCGTGTATATTTCGTAAATGCATATTACGCTACTCTATATATATATTAGCATAAAATATATAATTGCCTATTTAACGTCGAACAGTACCTACCCACCTACTTATTGGTGCTTACGTCAAAAAAACGCTTACAACAAATCTAGATAACTGTTTTTCAATCAAGTTGTATTCATATATGTAATTAAATATTGAATGTTCAAGAAAATCGCATGCAGACTGGACTACCAAAACAGAATCGGTACAAGTTGCAAATTGTCATTGTTAAACAGTAATAGGCACGCAAAAACCCTTTCAAAACACACAATACAAAAACATAACGTAACATAGCCACACCATGCCAAACACAACAAGTAGCGAAGAACAGACTGAAATTGTGTTACGTTTGTTACCACAACAGTGAAGTATGCAAGTTGGAGTGATTAAACTTGAAATAATATGACAATGCTGATTGTGTAATGTCCCCAACACTTATTTCAGTCAATAAGTTAGCAAATGTGCCCCCTTTCAGAACCATAATCAAATAAATAAACTTGTACATGCACAAAAGAAACACCACGAAATGTTTTTATTCTAGTGATAAATAATAAATGGCTGTACCTAATAACGTCATTTTTATATGCCTTTCTAAAAGGGCGGCACATATTAATACAGTACTGTCTTCTGAGTAAGTATTATGTCGTGAAAATATAAGGTAAAGTGTGCAATATAAAGAGTAGTAATATTTACACCAGATCCGGCGTTATCCATGAGATGCATGGCCTAGCGACGGGAAGAGAAGTGAGGGCAAATGTTAGTGGAATTCAAACCAAATGTATTTAGGAAACGACGTTGTAAACCAAATACAAATCAGTTAATTTCGTATTGTAGGTATGTAGTGTATTCAAGAATAATTGAAGTTTCAATCCAAGAAATGAAAATAGGCTTTAAATGTTACGGTAAAGTTTAAAGATTCTCAGAATGCATTCAGCAGAATAGCGACATCGACAACAATGCGCCACGAGTGCATTTAGTAAAAAGAAGGTGACAGAATATGATAAAAGAATAATAGACACGATACATTGGTGGAGGAGGAAGGGTACCATTTTACCTGTTTCAAGTGACTTTTTAACACAGATCCTTCTGGTTCTGGTAATGGCGGTAGTTCATGGTCATTTCCGGTAGGCGCAAATAGTTTCGTTGCATCGAGATCCACTAGCCAAATGTCATCTGGTAACCTGCAAACAATTCACATTATTCACACCGCAGAAACGAAGATCTCCAGCGATGCAATTTACTATTACCATACTTGGTGAATGATACAATCTTTCATTATCTTTCGTTATTTGTATATTCAAATATAGATTTTAGGTAACCAAACCTAAAATCTAAAACAGGGTTAGAGAAAAACTTTTATTTATCCATTATGACGACCGGTTTGGCTCAGTGGGAGTAACGTTGCCTGCGAAGCTGAAGGTCCTGGGTTCAAATCCCGGTAAGGGCAAATATTTGTGTGATGAGCATAAATATTTGTTCCTGAGTCTTGGATGTTTTCTATGTAAATAAATATATCTATTAAGTTTATCGTCGTCTAGTACCCATAACTCAAGCCTTATTGAGGACTAGATCGATTTTTGTAACATTGTCTCGTAATATTTATTATTTATTTATCCCATAGGTAGTTTCTTTAGTTTCCCAATCCTAGCATCGTTTTTCTCGTTACTGAGGGTCGAGATCCCCTGAAGCTGGAGTAATATTTTTCGTAATTTTTGGCATCGTGGAGCGCATAGTGAAGCTCGGTGTTCAACGTAGAGCGAATTTGGTCCGACCATGTATGGACTATGGACGTTATAGAAGTTTTCATATTCGTTGTTCGAGATTATGACCGTCCTTCCTGGCTATGTGACGTGTTATGGCAGATGGTTTTGATATTGAGCTCACGGATAATGGGTTCGATGGTGCAGAATGCAGTCTAAAGAATCTGAAGCAGTTCCTCTAGCACCACATCTCGAAGGCATCTATGCGGTCTCGGTCGACCTTCTTCAAAGTCCACGTCCATATTTGTAGTTGAATATAGAGAAGACCAAGGATTTGATCAACTTTTAATAACCCCCGACAAAAAAGAGGGGTGTTATAAGTTTAACGTGTTTGTGACTCTGTGTATCTGTGTATCTGTCTGTGGCATCATAGCGCCCATACGGATGGACCAATTTGAGTGCGGTTTTTTGTGTCATAGATAATTTTATCCCGAGTGTTCTTAGCTTTGTTTGATGAAAATCCGAGCACTCGTTTCCAAGATATTCAGCTTTTAGTGTAACAAGTGACCGGATCTCAGCCAATATTGAAGCTAGGAACTCCAAATTTTGTTGTTATGTTCATTTGTGTCGGGGGGGGGGGGTTTAAAATTTTTAATTTTCTATAGTTATTTTAGTTTTTCGCGAGCATTTTTGGCCATACCTATACGTCGTCTCCCTTCTTTTTTTACAGGATCCTGTGTTGCAGGTATTAGAACGAAGATAAATAAAGTCCTCGATTGTTTCAAGAGTAGTAAGTAAGTAAGTAAACTACGTACTTACTTACTTACTTACTACTTACTTTTGAGTTCTTTTAATACTCGCCACAAGGCTGATCAGTTGACGCAGTTTAAAGCTTTGCTGTAGTTTACGAAAGTCAACATCATGGGTGTGTTGAATTCGTATGACTTTTGTATCGAATATTTAAGATTTGTGCGCGATTACCTTTCCCTTTTACAAAACATGGCTGCTCCTGTTGGATTTGCCAGTCCAGCCGAACTCGGTTATGTGTCATGTGGAGAATCACTCTGCCCGTGTGAAATATAAGCAATAGGGTTCTGTAATTGTCGCATTTAAAAGCTGGCCCTTTAATGTCCTCTTTCTTTAGTTCAGAGCGTGTAAACATCAAAGTCGATACTAGTTTCAACTTCAAAAACTTACCTAAAATTCTTCTTGTACTGAAGAAACGTAGCCGGAATGCCAATAAGGAAGGGCGTCGGCGCCAACAACAGTTGCTCTGCGCAACTCATACAGCTCGGCAACAGCGGGATAGCGGGGAACATGTACTCCAGTGGATACAGCATCGCCACCAGCGCCATCACCGACATCGACAGCGCGTTGTAGTCCCGGGATTGTACCACCACTTTGTTCTCCAATATGATCAGTGTTAGTACCTTTAAACACGTGTCAACGCCTGGAAATAAATTACCATTTATCGTTCGTCTCGAATAGTACACAGAAGAACAGTAATTTTAGTAATAAGATGACTTATTATTATATTTGTCTAGTTAGGCTAATGTGGAGTCCCACTGCTGGGCAAAAAGCCTCTTCCCAGGATTTTTACTTCCTTATCCTTATTTGAATTAGTACAACTAAGCTTTATAAACATCCACTAAATGACTCTTCATAAAGCATAACAGAGTTAATAAATAACTACATTCAAATCACCCCCTATGTTTATGTAGAGAATCGACAAACCGTCCCTTTATAACCCTTTACGTCAGGCGTTAAAAAGGTTCTCCCACTCACCAATTATAGACATAAACGATGCTCGTTGAAATATTACTGGCGCGTGAGAGATAAATGATCGTCCTATTTTAAAGATTAGCATATTACATATAACGCATGCATGAAGACATTAATGAATGTTGGTGAAGCGGCAGTTGTATGTCAGGACCGTAGCAAGTGGAAGGAGGTAGTCTCTGGCTACCCGTTTGGGAAAAAGGCGTGATTGTATGTATGTATGTACAGTCAAGGGCACTAATATGTATACACCACACAGTTTCAAAAATATGTATACAGGTCTTATTATTATGGCGTAAGGTTTATGTATACATATTTTGAAACTTTATGTGGATATTTATCTTTGCCCTTGATTGTACATATAACCATCTCTCGGTGCACACAAATAATTAAGATACAATTAATTTTAAACGCATTAGTACTTTTAATCACTTACCTAAGAGCTCAAGTGGTAAATGTAGCGGAAAATCGACAAGGGTGAATCTCGTGTGGTCCGGTAGAGCGAAGAGAAGAGGAGAGTGCGCGGTGGGCGATAACACCTCAAGTTCCACCCTGGTTTTGCCCGGCACTGGTACGGGGGCGGAGAGAAGTCGCAGGATCCACGTCTCGATCTCCTTCACGTCATGTAACACTATGGTCGGCGTGTTGTCGTACGCTTGACCCGTTAGTACTGACCATACCGTATCCCTGAGTACAAAAAATATATCTTTGTTATTGAACCATACCTTGCACAACTATGAGACGACTCTCTCTTGCGCGACAAATATTGTGTGTCTCTTTAATTACAATGCAGTGCGAGAAATACGGGTGAAGCTATGTCACGCGATAAGTGAAGTCGCGGTAAGTTAGGCTAAGCCCGTAGGTGAACTATTAAATGAGTCGCTGATCTCGTAAAAGTGGTTTTGATTATGGTGGGTCTTTGTAATTCACTCAAGAGAACTCACGAAAAAAATAAGTTGGACATGCAACGCAATACGTAATATAAATAATTACCTAAATATTTGTCTGGACGCTCCAACGCGCCGCGGACTGGAAGACTCGTTACAGGCATCTATTAACCTCTTTAGGATAAACAGGCACTCTCGGAATGTGGAGAAGAATGGGTGATGTGATAGCAGGCAGAGCGACGTCAGAGAATGATTTCGTATTCTCTGTAACAAACAGTCAAGTTAATATATTTTTTTAATTGGATAATCAAGATTAAATAAGTATAATCCCATCTAAAGACTCCCACGCTGATTATCAAAAGCGCCATTGCGTGGTAGTAAACGTACATATTGTTTCAACGCCTACTTACTCGTTGCGATGAAGGGCGTGATTCTATATTTATTTGTATTTTGTATATTGCTTTGAAAATAAGCTTGGTATCTTATCTTAACTGCCGTGAGTAGTAAGCGATTATACCTATATATATGTATAAGAATTTTTCATGTAAGAAGCAGTGCATTCGTGGAATATCTCACCATTTTTAAGTATTAAATTACTGACGGTACTATCGCTGTATATTTATAAAAATATGTATTTTTTCGTAACATCTCATCCAGAATTATTAAATAACGCTATTCCGAATGATTTTAAAACCCTGTCAGTTGGAGAACTTAAGTGCAAACTCGCACAGGTTACAAAATGAACGTTTCTGCTTGCATAACGAATATTTCAAAAGAAACGAAATTGGTTGCAGCTATTGATTCTTAGCATTTAATTGTATGGAAACTTATATTTACGGGTCATCTTTTATCAAAGGGTGTGAGACGGATAGTATCTATGTACCTATTGTACCTACCAAGTTTTATGCAAATGAATGATTTTGATGTATGATGATTTCGTTGATAATGCGGTTGTATGAAAAAATAATCATTTCTCATCAACCTTTAGTACTGGAGTGCCCGCTCGGCGTCTCTTGTTTTGCAATGTATGATCATGAGATGTTCATGTTACCCATCTTCTTGCTGACTCAGTGGCTGATGGAGTGCGCTTTCGGAGTTGGGCGCGGTCGTAAGCCGCGGGCGGAGCGCGGCGCTCTTTGTGTACTCTCAAGAAATGTTCATTACTACTTGTCGTTTCCTGCTGGTTGGGGGCTGGGCCAATGTGAGCCGCCGCTCTCAAAGCAGGGTGTGCCCGAGCATCACGCTCTTGGTGACCTATGTAGGGATGTTCATGTTACCTGCAGGCTCGGGGTCTAGGTGAGTGCAAGCCGCCGCTCTTAGATCAGGGTGTGGCCAAGCGTCGCGCTCCTAGTGACCTATGTTGAGATATTCATGTTACTTGTCGCTTCCTGCTGGCTCGGGGGCTAGGCGAGTCCAAGCCGTCGCTCTCAGAGCAGTGTGTGACAAGCGTCGCGCTCCTAGTAACTTATGAAGAGATGTTCATGTTACATGTCGCTTCCTGCTGGCCCGGGGACTGGGCGAGTGTGAGCCGCCACTCTCGGAGTCGGGCGCCGGCGCGAGTCTCGGGCCGAGGGTTGCACTGCAATCTCGCTCCGAATCGCTCGGGGCCACGTTGCTGCTCCTATAGTCACTGGAACATTCGCACCGCGTTAGCCTATACACAGACAATTTCTAAAGCTGAATATCGGTATCTACAAGTCCGTATACTGTTTCTGAAATACATCATTTGTAAAATAACCGGTAAAAACTAATGTAAATGCTTGTAAATGGGGTTTTATTTAGTTTCACATTAGTATAAAATGAGTAGTTTGCATTCATGGTCACCTGGAGAAGGCGGAGTCGGAGCTCTTCTCCATAGATTTGCGCCAGGACTCGCGGCGCAGCATGGAGCGCTCGCGCGGGCCCGGTGTCTGCGCGCGCTCCACACCGCGGTAGAAGTTGACGCAGATGCCGTAGCGTGTTTTACCTACAATTAACATGGAGTAGTTAAGTACTTATGCAGAGCAATGGTGTGCGCTATGCACAGAGTTTTATATCTAAGTTGGCTGTAGAAGTATTTTGATAACAAGGGTAGGCATGTAGTTTATTTCCCGTATGGAGGATTGGATTGTTAAGAATAGACAGAGCCTTTCTGTGTTGTTTGTTATCAGCATGACCTGCATGCCACTCATACAGACTTTAAATTTAAACAATTAAAATATTTGTATATACAAATATTTTGACTGTGGTTCATATGAGACTATATGAAAACCATTCAAAATAATTAAACGCTGAGTGTAAATAGACACTCAATGACGCATAATGACAATTTATCCACATTCTTATCATAATTTAAACCAAATGCTCTTGCAGTAGTAGACAGCGCCACTGGTATAACTCACCCGAGCCCTTGTCCGTGAGCGTGTACAAGAAGGACGAGGTGTCCCGGGCCGCCATATTTCCGGGCGCGCGACGCCGTCCCACCGACACGACACACAGCCCTCGGGATGGCAGAACTAGACAGCGCCACCACTGGTATAACTCATCCGAGTCCTTATCCGTGAGCGTGTACACGAAGGACGAGGTGTCCCGGGCCGCCATATTTCCGGGCGCGCGTCGCAGTCCCACCGACACGACACGCAGTTCTCGGGATGGCAGAAGTAGACAGCGCCTCTGGTGTAACTCACCCGAGTCCTTGTCCGTGAGCGTGAACACGAAGGATGAGGTGTCCCGGGCCGCCATATTTCCGGGCGCGCGTCGCGGTCCCACCGACACGCAGCCCTCGGGCTGGCAGAAGTAGACCATGTCGAGCGGCAGAGGGAAGTCATCGTGGTTGGTCAGCGGATACCGTCGCAGCAACTCCGGTGCCTAATAACGTGCGTAGGTTAAAAAGGAATTGAATCACCAAAAACGACATCTTCGAATCGGCTGATACGTGCTTCATTAAACATATTATAGAAAAATTCTGAAAATTCAGATTAAACCTGATTAATAATAAAAAAGACGCATTGAAATCGGCTCTTCCAATTAGTGACACAGACTGAAAAACAGAGCTAGTCGTTGCGTATAACATCTCTTTTTGCGTCAAGGGTTAAAAAACAGTGGAATCAACAGATGTGCTACCCAATAGGTGTAATACCTAGGGATTATAAAATGGTACAAAGGTACGAGTAACGTAACTAAAATTGCAATTAGAGCTTGAATCACTCTAAAATGAAAACAATTATTTGTAATCGTTAAAAAATAGATACCGGGTTTAATTATGTTCAACTAACCAACCAATTTTATAAAATATTAACTTACTATTTTATATTCAGAAGATAGGGTTTAATTATGTTACTATAACGATGGAAACATGAGTATTTTACACAATATTGTAGTCTACAGCTACTACAGAGTTATTACTTACTGAGAGTTACAAGCCAAAGAAAACCTTCAAAGGGTAAGGGGCTTACCGCAAGATTGGAAAGGGCTTTTATCCCAAGCGCGACAAGTTAATCACAGATTGAAAAGGTTTACGTAAACCCGGCCGGATTATCGTATATTTTTATATATACAAGGTTTATAAGGCTTGTATTTTAATTGAAAAAGAGGGATTACCTGAACTGGAGCGAGGCCTTTCCCTGAGGTGTACGGCCGCGCGCCGACGATGGTTAGATAATCCACCAGCCGAGGACAGAGATGCTGCTTCTGAATGTCCATGACTCTTCTGATATGCAATTATTCGAGTACTTCGCTGCTCTAAGCGCCAGGCTTTGCGAAATCATTGTATTGAATTAGGATATTGCTTGTCATAATTATCACTTTCAACTAAAATTCTGAAACAAAACGACAGTTGGTTACAAGAAATTTCAAAGTTATACCTAAGTTTCAGAATAGACTAAAGAATTCTTCGGTCCATTATTTGAGTTTTTTCAGTGAGCTCGACTTTAATTACCAAACAAGATATCTTTTGATTCAAAAGTGAACTTTGAAAATATTATCAGATAAGATATGTCAAACTTTGTAATTGGATTTTATGATGAAAAATAATAAAGCAAAGTTATCAGGATAAAGTTTCGAGCGAGGAAAAAAACCTGTCGCACCTAACTACGTAGTATATAGTTGCGGAAACTCGAGTTTACTGGAGACATAAAAACTAAGTAGACCTACCGTATTACCCGGAGCCGCACTAACAAGGACATTTTATGCGCTCTTATTGATTTAAGATACATTTAAGCGTACGAGCATAATGCTGGGCGCCTTGACCCATTTATCGCCTTGACCTATTTCCCGACAATTCTCAGTAAGCCCGAGAAGGGCGCCCCCGCCGTTTTAGCTATTCTCCAGATCCCCGAGAACCTATACAGTTCAAGAACCTTCCAATACTTCGATACCAAACCTATAAACGCAGTTAATGCATTCGTAAATAGATATAAAACAATCGATCATCAGCAAACATGTCTTTTTATCTCACGTAGTATCAAATCAAAGCCCAGCTAGCACAAAAACGTAAGATGTTACATATCAAAGCGTCCAAAGTGATGAAATATAACTCTACAAGATTGGTTTTCCTCGTATTTGGCGTAATGAAATCGAGCATAATATTCTCGTCCCCTTTTCAATTTTCTCGTCTCTTCGAATTAAATCAACAGTGCGCGACGTAGCGAAATAATCAGCCCGTAAAATAGGAGAACGATATCATATGAGTGCTGCAGCGCTACAAATACGTGCGTCATTTTTTTATTGAAAGAGCGAATAAAGTACCCATTACGTAAATACTAGTCTTATCTTAATACTAGTAGTAGCCCGTTTAAATATACCGACATTAACATAAATGAGACTAGTGGGAATATAATAGCGCTGTAATTGCCCAAAGCGATTCTATGCTCAGCGGTAGTATGTGTAAAGTAATGACGCGATCCTTGCGTTTGTATTACGTCATGCCGAAGGGTATATAAAACTTAGAACACGAGTTAATAAAAGCGTTAATGGTTCTGAATGAAAACACAGCTCTATTAGTCATTTGATATTCTGAGAAAGCCTTACAGTGTGTACGTAAGTACTTTGAGGGTGAGCAACGGTCAATATATCATAGCAGCACCTGTTAGCCAATATAAGTACAAGTTCTCCACAGTCCCGTTAAGATGTCGTCACATAGGTACGTATGTACCTATTTAATATTATTATGAATCAATCGTTTCAGAAAAAACATGATGAGCCCGATTTAATATTTGTAAATATTCAATCGGGCTCATCATTTTTTTTCTTTTTTAAGTTAAAGGCACTGTTTATTCACATGTTAGTAAGCAAACTGATCGGTTTTATAGTTTACCTAGTACACAAATATTTACGTTGCCAGTTGGCATTAAGAAGTTAGCGAGGTTTAGCATTGTAGACGCTTTATTAAAAATATACTGTAACCAAACTGAAAGTTGAAATAGACACGAGGGAACGAATTGTATTATAATGCAGAATACCTAGTCGTAAAAGATGTATATAAAAATTTATTAGCTCACCGCCCACTCAACTCATCTCAGTGACTAACACCTAACATGGAATATAGGCACCAGGTTGACTGTTATTGTTCCCTAGAACAACGCTGAAGGTTACACTTGGTTTTCCTATCTATAACGTTATTTTACCAAAGAAATTACAACAAGGCTCTAGCCTGTCATTTATAACTCAAGTTCACATTACAGCTGGCCTCCACAGGACTCTTGGGGATACCCCTGCCCCGCGAACTGACATTTGTTATCACCGCTGAGAAAAAAGTTTCAGCCCAAACACGTACAATAAAAGTAACGAAAGGTCCTTATGGGCACATAAACATTTAGCGATGCGGTTATAAGTGTATCGAGCAATAATTCAGACAGCCACCCGGCGGGTATATTGCTGTTCGAGACGTCTCCTGCAGGCCGTAAATTGGAAGAAGGTTAATGAAGTAGACACTTACTCGTGTCGCGATGTAGGTACTTCGCTCTCAAAGTAATGGCTTTGAAATTCGGGCGGAGGGTTCAGGAAAACTTTTACAATGTATCTTCACGTTACAAAGCTAGGGATTCTGGTTTACAACTAGTTAGTCTACAGCGCTGAATAACTGGCTACTGTTAGCTCCGATTTATTTAACGAGCTTGTTAGTGTTACATGAACTTTCCTTGTTACGTTTCGGAGTAGCATTCGTTTAAACTCAGTCTACAAGACTGTGTTACCTGTAAGCAATCTGGGGCCAAATGTTTGCTGTTGTTCGGTTTGTGCTTCGCATATTTTTGCTATCAGTGGACAGTTAGATTTTCAGAGACAGTTTTTAGAGAGATTAGAGTTCCGTATCCAAAGAGTAAAACGGGACTCTATTACTGAGACTCTGCTGTCCGTCCGATTGTCTATCTGTCTGTTTGTCACCAGGCCGTATTTCATGAACCGTGATAGCTACACTGTTGAATTTTCACAGATGATGTATTTCTGTTGCCGCTAAAACATCAAATACTAAAAACAGTATAATTTTATGTCTGTGTGTCTATGTCAGTAACCAATATAAAATGATCGAACACCGCGTAAATTTTTCTAAGGAATAGGACTCTGCTAACACTGGATTTTCATGGATACGGTCGTTTCTAGCGTATATTTTGTACGGGATCCTAGGCGCGCGAGTCCAACTCGCACTTGACCGGTGTTTTCAGTAGCAGACCGCCAAGCAAACCGTAAAACAATGAACGAAGTAACCGTTAGTACAAAGGTACCTACTCGAGGACCAACCCAACTAATCATAGCTTTACGAGACAATTAAAAAAAAGTGGTCTCTAGCTCGCCGTATGTATTATAAAATGAATACGCCAAATAGACCTGTCGGTCTGTCCGGGATAAACTTACATCGAATTATATTTTTTTAGCAATAGGGTACTTGACTGACAGATCAAATCAGTTCCTTTTTATGAACTGTCAAAACGTTCAGAAAGTATGAAGTTTGCAAGGAAAAAAGGTGTATGACATGACGTCATAATTCTATACGGTCAAATTGCCTCTTTATTTTTAGTTTTTGATCATTTTCAAATTGCCAAAAGCTTAAAAATAAGTATTCATGAATGTTTTCTACGTATTTTCTGAAACAACATTTAACTGCAAGCGTGACATCATATATGTTGACTACAGGAAAGTACCCAATTGTATTATGGAAGCCGTAGGTCTAACAGACACGGCGATCTAATACAAAAGATAATAGAGGGAAAAATTGAGGGAAGGAAGGAAGAGGAAGACCAGGAATCAGCTAATAGATGTATCAAGAAGTTAAGGAACTTGCATTAAGAAGAAAGGACTGGAGGGAACTGCATCGACAAGAGTCAAACTCTTAAATAATGAATGAACTAGTTCTAACATGCTAATAAATATTTTACCTACGGTAAATTATTTAACCACCATGAGTAAAGTAACGGAAATAGTATGATATGCCGAAGGAGGCTAAGGATAGAACCCCTCCATTTATCTTAATCAAAAGATGGAGTCTATACATGCGACCCGCATACCTGATTCAAAGAAACCTAAATAGAGCAACGTTCAACACGTGGGTGTCCCTATTGTGACGTTACACCTGCATTGTATTGCAGTCAATCACAATATGTAGTAGCGTACGTACGAGTATACTATTGATAGCGCATATAGCATATGTTGACTAAAACCTACACTTATGTAAATAATTCATCTATACCATTACCAAGTTGTAAAGATGAAATATCTGTACATTGAAAATATTCCCAAAAAATGATTGTAACGGCCTATTTGCAGGTCACTAAAACGAAAAATATTTTTTATGGATTTTTTATATGTTTGTATGTGTCGTTGTGGCTTCATCACGAGAAATGGGCTAGAAGGATTTCAACTATTTTAGGTACACGGGTAGCTGGGTATCTCCAGATGATTATAGGATTCTTTTTAAGCGATTACGCTGAAGAAAAAAGAGGGGTATGACATTTTCTCCTCCGCGAACGAAGTTGCGGGCGCCTTCTAGTAAATAAATATTAGGGGGATATTTTGAGATAAATCGAAGTAACCTATGGTAGGCTCAATAATTTATTTATTTATTTATTATAAAATGCTTGTGTTATGAGTTTTACGTGTTTTATATTGTAGGAAACGTCCAAGACTAAGGAACGAATATTCATACTCATCATACAAATATGTCCCGTTACCGAAATTTGAACCCAGGACTGACAGTTTCGCAGCCAGGATCGTTACCGCTAAGCTAAACTCCCAAGTTAAGTTATTAAAATGTGAAAATACTGAATGTCTTAAAAGGGAAACTTTTATTAAATCCTATGAAAATTCTCAGAAGAAATATTTGCAGATAAAATATTTACAGGTGAAGCAGAAGATAATATTTATCTCTTTTGTTTCACTTGTACATATTTTATCTGTTCCAAAGTAGTTTATTAGTGTCTTTGATGCTGGTTTTTTTTTTAAAATATAACAATTAGCCCTTCTGGCCCATGTGTAACTGTCTTTATACATTAGGCCCACCTGGCATGTATGTTCACCTTTATTTGTTTTCTCAAAGTAGGTACTTTGCACTAATTGTAACTTTGACAGAGAAAAAAAAACTCAGTCTACCCCGTGAACACGGAAGCCGTAAAGCTTCTGGGAACATCGGGAACTCAACTACATAACTCATATAATCAGTTTATATTGTTTTATTTCTCGGAAATTTTCGAGAACTATCCCAAATATTTATTTGGAAACTTTTCGCAACTTGCACGTCTGTAATCATAACTAACTGCATTAGGTTTGTTTTCAACCTCCGGAAATATGATCACGTAGCAGCGTGCAGCAGTCAGTAAAATGGCTTCCAATTCGCGAACGCAGAACTTTAAGAATTATTTTAATTTAATCCAGCCACACCGGACTACGTAAATTAAATCCAAATTCCAATTTGTAACTGCCGGTTCTAGGTGCGAACTGCGCTCGTCCCGCACTCTCAGACTCTCTTATATCTCTTTTCTCAATGCATACGTTTCATGTTCAATTCTTTCGCTGTTCAATCAATTCGCTTATGAAACGATCTTCCCCTCTCTATAAGGCAAGCTCAGAGCAATTTCTCTTTCAAGCGCATGTTGCGCAAACATCTTTTCCATAGATTTAAAGATTGATTGATCGTCTGTGTTAATGTTTCGCAAGGGTACATATATGTATATTGTTTTATACTATCAATATATGTAGGTGCATATCAGTTAATTGATTACTTTTTCTTCTTTTGTTTTTCTTAGCATCAATGATCCTGCTGTGATGTGCCGCGTACCTAACGCACACATACTCATCTCTCGTCCCTTATATTAGCTCGCACCTTATATTATGAAGTAGTGATAAATCATATTCAAACACATCACTTGTTTCCATTAAGCGCCATCCTTACATGGCGACCCTGCCAGTGCTCCTTATACGGGGGCACTGGCGGGCATCAATGTGCCAGCCAGTGAAAAACAAGGACCTTGAACCAGGACATTAGTGAAAAAATAATTTCACGAACGAAACCTTTGTGACAAGAGGTGTGAAAGACTTGTGGTATAGTGTTAAAAAAAAAATGAAGGTCATTTTTATTCATTTTTTTATGTTAATATAAGAGTTGTCGAACATTGCGAACGATAATCTTTTCGAGGACGCTAAACAAGTGCATTTTTTTTTCGGTGACTAATTCGTACCTACATCCTGCTACATCGAAATCATCATCATCGAAATCATCGAAAATAATTGACATTATAAAGTCGATTCCTACATGTCCTTGTGACGGACGAGCGAGACATTGGACAACCTTGGGTGCTGTGTTTGGTCTGGTTTTGCGGCAGCAAGAAGGATGCCGATTTATCAACGTGAAGAATCGAACTATGTAAGTATAAGTGTCAGTGAAAAGTAAAAACGGTGTGACTTTGTGATTTTTTTTTTCTTTCATGGTTTTAGTGATTTTTATGTTTTTAAGTAATACAGTAAGTTCATATTTTAACACGTAGGTTACTTGTTTGATTATCGTTTTATAAATTTTCAGCTAAGTTTTAAAACTTAGGGGTCTAATAAAATAATATCTAGTTAAATAATGTACTCATGTACCTAATAATCTTTTTCATTTTATTTCATTTAAATTTATAATATTGAATATAATGATTAATGATGTTCAAGAAAACAAAGTCATAGGTATATTAAAGTGCAACATATAATACATATTTTCGATTAAAGATATACTAATAATACTTTAGAAAAGATTAGATGATCACGGATGGCCAGCATGTCTCCAAATATGGAATGGCATGCGGCGTTTGAAATTTCAGCTCAGGTTTCGCGACACAATGTTCGCTCTATGCACTTGATTTATAACTTTTAATTATACTAATGAAAATTGAATTTGAATTGGTTGTTATAAATAAATTTGGATTGAATCAAAACTTATGTTAGAAATACATTCTTAAATGTTAATATATCTATCTATGGATTTTGTTAAATGATATTTTACAAGGACATGACATATTTTGAAAACTGGCTATAAGGATTATGAAAAATACAAACTGAGATGTGATGTGATTATACCTAATAATAAAATTGTAATAATTTTAACGCATATTTAGAGACAAATAATGTTTGAACATAAGCCAGAGATACATAAAGTTTTTTTGAAGAGTTTTTTTTTATAAAGGTGTTTGTAATTTATGGATAGTGTCGATATTGAAGAAAGTCAGATAGGGCGTAGGAAAAGGGAAGGTTATATTCGAATGAGCGTAGGAAATAGTTTGACATTTGGATGGTGCTTACAGCATAGTGTTCATGAAAACTGAAGTAACTAAGTTTTTCAACGAGCAGTTAGCTTGATCACCTAAGTGTTATTGAAATTCTTATATACTGAAGTTTTCATTGCGTATGAGTATTTTGAATGTTATTAAGAATGTGTTGAAAAGGTCAGATTTTTTATTTATTAATTGTGTTCTGTGATAAATATGACGAAGATGATACCATTCGTGATCAACAGTGACCCGAGAGGCGCTGTTGCACGAAGTGATATTTAACAAGGTACACCAGGGTACAAGACAGGCAGGGATATCCTTGCGATCTGATCATGATTCGGTCGAGTACCAATCGTGAAGGTCCTTGGACACATGGTAAGTATTAATGAAAGGACGTGTTAAAAGAACTGCCTGCATGTATAATGTATAAAAGGAAAAATATGTTAGTGCGCGCACGTAATAAATAATATCTTGTATCCTGAACTATTAAATAAATGATTATGTACAAGGTCGGCCGACCAGAAATGTAAAAGAGTACTGTGTACCTTGCCTAGCAAAGTGATGCGGGTTGCACACTTAATTAATGTTATAAGAAAGAACACTTAATTGATGCGTTGAGAATACATATGATGACAAATGAATTAAATGACAAATAAATATACATTGTAATAATGAATAAAAGTGAATATATAATTAATAATAATGACGTCAGTAAATAAAACTAATTTGTAAAAACTTGCAAGTTAAGAACAAAGACCAATGGAAAAGTAGGGACCTAGAAAAACATGGATGTGACACAGCCGTAATATACATAAACTTTTAATTAAAATAAGTTCTTAGTATTTTGTTATAGGATAGCTCATAGACTAAGTTTTAACATGTGCGTTATGTTTTACGTGAAAAGGTAATATTAAGTTTTTTTTTATGATTGAATACATATACTTTTTTTTTGCTTTTAATATGTGTATTTACTAGATTAAAATTTAACACTTGTATACTTTTCTTTTTTTTATGTAACTTAAATTTGTGTGCATATGTTTTTTTATGTGTGGTGTGTTTTATTGTATACCTTCTAAGAATACATAGGTTATAGATGCTTTTTTGTTTTCATTAATGTTTCGTTGGTTTGCCATTATTGTAGTGATTTTCTATTCGATTTTATTGATAAAATAGCTTTATAAAAATTAATACATCAGTAATTGGGTTTCAAAATTAGGATGATAGAGGAGTTAAATACAAAAATAAATATCTAATTAAATAAATTTTATCACTTCTTTATCGCCAATTGTATGCAATAGCACTTATTTTGAGAAAATTGTAAATTATATCATTATATATTCATATTCATTTATTAATAATATTCTCAATATTACATGTCACAACACAGCAGATTTAAAATCATTTATAAATTAATATGTAAAAATATACAAACATAGAATAAAAATAATTGTAAGGACGTATACAATAGTTATGTAATTATATTACAATTCAACATTAAAAAATTCGTCAAAGCTATAAAATGCGTGCTCGACAAGCCAATTTTTTAGTTTTATTTTAAAACAACTTAGAGAGGGAGCGGAGGTAATTGCCACTGGCAGTTTATTGTAGACTGTAGGGCACACAACGTGAGTCACTATAACAGATCTCGCGAGTCGTCGTTTTATCGGCAGGAGCCTACTCGGGTGTCGGAGCAAGCGGGCTTGGTCTGCGCGTTTTCTATACTGACTCAGATTTATATACCCATAGGTAGCAATCTGTTGTATTACTACCGATGGCAAAGTCAGTATGCCCAGCGCCTTAAAATAGGGCCTCACGGAAGTTTCCTGAGGCAGTTGCAACATCGCGCGCACAGCTTTTTTCTGGAGTTGGAATGCGCGTTCCCAGTCCGCGGCGCGCCCCCACAAGTCAGTGCCGTACTGCAGGAGTGATTGGACGGTTGCAAAAAAACACGTTCGGACGACATGACGTGGCACGACTCCAGCCAGACGGCGGAGTGCGAAGCAAGCGCCACCAAGTTTTCCGCAGAGCTTATCTATATGAGACGCCCAAGTTAGTTTACGGTCGATTTCGAAACCCAAGAATGTTGTGGTTTCCACCTGTAGCATGCATACGCCACCAGCTTGAACCTTAAGTGACCTCGGTGTTCGGCCCCCGACATATAAGTGGAGGAAATACGTTTTGGTTAAATTAAGCGCCAGGCCGTTCAGACTAAACCACCGAGATAATTGGTTTGCGGCGTCATTGAGGCGGGTCCCCAAACTATCCACAGTTGGTGCCGTTATAATCCCTGCTGCATCGTCTACGTACATTAAAATGTCGGCTGCTGTTATTGCATCCGGCAGATCGTTCAGTAGTAGGGAGAACAGAATATTCGAAATCGACGATCCCTGGGCTACTCCCATAGACGTACTCAGCGGATCTGATCTGGCTAGCCCCCCGTCCCCTACCACAACTTGCGATCTGTCACGCAAAGCATTAGTGAGGAGGTTATGGGCTTTGCCACGTATGCCGTAATGTAGCAATTTGGAGGCAATGACGCTGTGGTCGGCTACGTCAAATGCCTTGGAGAGCTCGCAACAGAGCATCGCGACCTGCTGTTTGTTCTCCAGGGCATCCATAACCTTTCGTATGGCTTCACGCGCTATGTCAGTGGTGCAGCGGCCGGGCCTGTACGCATACTGCCGGTCAGTATTTCTTTAAAAAAATGAATGTTAATTCTATGTATTTAGTTTTTAATTGTATGTGTTTATTTTTCATTAAATATAATATTGTGTGTAAAAAAAATACTTTGTATTATTTTAAGTTTTTTTTTTTAAATAAGAGTGGAGGTGTGATGTGCCGCGTACCTAACGCACACATACTCATCTCTCGTCCCTTATATTAGCTCGCACCTTATATTATTGAGTAGTAATAAATCATATTCAAACACATCACTTGTTTCCATTAAGCGCCATCCTTACACTGCTCCCACTGCAGAAACCAGCGATTGGCCCATGGATTGACTGGTACTCCCAAGGCATTAAGTCTGCCATCTGTACTTTCTTGTATTGTGTTATAAAGTTTAAATAAGTAACTAAATTATGCCGAGTAGATGAGTATATATTACAAGGACAGGCAATCTTAATACACGGATTTTTCTATTAACTGCTGATACCTACAGATGACCTATTGCAGGTGCAATTATCTTACTGACCGTTGCAATAGCGAATAACAAATTCGTAGTCACATGTTTGAAAACCGATCAATAAGATATGTTTATTAGACCCGAAGCCACGAGAAAAAAACCCGGCAAATTGCGAGTCTTAACTGACCCTGATATATATATTTAAAAAAAATAACTCTTGGTTTACTTCGGAAATAGATTCTCTAAGCCTCAAATAGAATCAGTCCGTCAGACAGACTGACAGACACAGTCGCACTATAAGGATTCCTTTTTTACCTTTTGGTACGGACCTTAAAAATGATGAAGTACTTAAATATATTATAAATAGTAATACTTCGAAGTATTAACTAGAAGTGACTTTTGCTTGAATATAAACAAAGCCCTCATTACTTGGAATTATGTGGCCTATGTTACAAGCGAGGACCTGATCTATCTGTGCGTTTAATTTAAAAGCATTGGATGTTTAATATGTTATTGAGTAACAGACATCCAAACATCTTCACAAACTTTTATACTTTACATTAGTAGGATTATAAATAAACATTTATAAGTTATACCTACCTTTAGATTTTATACATTCATTTTATTCTACAAAATACTTTTTTTAGGGACAGGAGTAAATATTTCAGGGAGGGTTTACCCCTATACCTGCGTTAATGGAATTAACAGGTCGATTTAACCTTAATTAATGGAACGTTTTCAGGGGGCGTCTATGTATTTTGTTACTAGCTTTTATTTCACTTTCCGTGTTAGTCTGTACGTTCGTGTGGGCAAATTTTGAAAGTTAAATTTGACACACTTCTTGTGGTAGGTACTGATCTAAAATTTAGCATACTTACTTATATAAACTTGGGGACAATGCAATATTATGATACCATCAAGCTGATCCATTGATGGAGCAGGAAGGTGTTAAAAGGAACTCTGTGATAAAATATCGCAACTCTTTACTAGATGAATACCTAATTGACGGATGTTCAAAGAATACTACTGTATTGTACAATGTATTTTTTGTAAAAAACTTATTTAATACTGAACGAAACCAATATCACCTAACTTTTATTTTAGTAGAACATGCCTTAATAATGCAATGACTTCCGATCTAAGTAACGCTGAAAATAATGAAAATGAAAGGATCGATTTTAAAAATCGTTGGCTAGGATATACGAGTAGCTCCGATTGTCTAGACTAGTCCTAGTCTAGCGGTTAAGGGTTAAACAGAGCGACTACCGCAAAATCACTCAACCGTAATCCAGGCACCCAATTATAGTCCAGAAAGTAAAAATATGTTATTAATAAATAATTATTAAGGATACTTAAGAATTACAATAAAATTATTTGCCTATGACACTTTCATAATATATTGCATCTAGGCGGCTTAAATTCGATTTAATTAGGGCCGTAGTTTTTAGACTACAGAAGGGTGGTTTTGATATCATAACAAATTCACCTTGTATGCTTGTATATCGGTTTGCAGTCGGACAAGTGGTATCGGCTTACAATTGTAGTTGAAATGCAGGCCGCCTGTTCAAACCCGTGCGCCTTAGCACGTGTTGACCCGGAAAACTGATGCATAAGTGGCTTCAGAAGCCGCTCAAGGCACATTCTTTTGAAATTTAAAAATAATTTTCACTTTACTGAAAACGTTAACTACTCAAAGCCTTAAAAACAGCGAGCCCAAGTTTGCAGTTCTGCATAATCAAGTTTATCCGCAATGAAGAAATCGGTGCAATGCGACTGCATATTTACATATTCCTGAAGGAAACTTAGCTGCACTTTTCAAGTTTAATATTAGCTGAGGGCGTAACTTAGCGCCTATATTATGAAACTCTTAAACAGTTACATAAATTCTTAACTCAATTTCCATCTTTTATATCCAGCAGGAAGTATCTTTACTAGGCACCATGTATTTGCCAATTTGTCATATAACACGTACATTTCAAAACCTAAACCTTGCGTATAATTTGCATTAACCGATATGCAAATGCTGTCCCATTAAAGTAATCGCAAAGCACCAGCATTTTGTAAAAGTCAATGCCGTTACAGGAGATAACGCCGATGATAACACGGCTTCCTATCGAGCGCTCCCGCGTGCCAGCCAGCCAATACAGGGAAGGACAGATTTAGTAATTAGGTAAGCCAATTTTAGAACAGTACGTGTGCCTCAGACACAGCCTGTCTGATGAATATCTGTTTTGTGACGAGCCCAGATGATTGGAAAATAGCTACAGGGTGACTGTGTTTGTTGAGCGTAGTGATAGTCGAGTAAAATTAACATATCGTTTTTGGGGCCATGCAGTATAAAACAGCAACTTGTATTTGTATCAATACTTAAATTAAGCATCGCATTCCACGGGCGTTTTTAAAAAAAGGGTACATTTACCTACCTAAACTAATCTTTCACAACATTAATATTTTGAGTTTACCTTATTCGTATACATGTTTTTTTTTCAAAGTATTTAAGTATACAATATACTTATATGAATGTAAGCAAACTGTAAAATATAGTGATTACATTCATATATGCATAAATAACAAAGGCAAATTAATCGCAAGTTAAATGTGATATGCTAAAAAAAATCTTAACTTATAAAAAGTTTTTTAGATTTATTTTTGTTTTAGTTTGATATTTATAATTAGTTGGGTTTAATTTAGTTAGAATTTTATTTATTGTAACATTTGTAACTCGTTTTACTGTCTAGCTACCTAAATTAAAATTTCTTACATGATTCACACAGGATTTTTTTTATTTTTTTCTGACTCTTGTTTTGTAGCTGCTATGGCAAAACAGGCATATATAACCCAGACACAAAAGGACAAAATCCGCAAAACCTATAATACTTTTGGGCTGGTTCTCTGCTTTGTGGAAATAAAAATTGAGATCGTTGTAGTTTAATTGAATCACAATAACTCACCTAATCTTACGAAATACCACTTCTGATACTTTATGAAAACAGTTGTCAAACAAACAACTTTTAAGTCCCGAGATTTCGCCTAAAAGCCATGTTAATGTTTAATTTTAGTATTAACTTCTATTGAACTTTGATAGCCTTTCATACACAAGTGAATAACTTAATATGGAAAGTTTGCTAACTCAATCGACGACTAGGGAGCACGACTCATGCTTCCTTCTGGAACTCAATTAATGGAAACTTAAACGTTATTACCCGCGACCTTGAGTGCACTTAGCTAGGGCACCGCTTAACACAACTACACTATATAAAACCACCGCGTTTGAATGCCTTAAACGTCATAAACGAGGGCGGGATCCTACTAGACATAAGTATCATATATTCAATATAATTTCATTTACATATCAGCACTATTTGATTACGGAAAACACTTCAAATCACGACGATTAATCAGAGGGTAATTAAATTAATTATACACTTATAAACTCCTATCCTCTATAACATATAAACTATCAGGCAAGAACAATATTGCTGATTATGGCATGGGAACATGAGCACCTTTCAGACCTGAGCAGGAGCCAAGTATGTACTTACAGTTATAATCATCTGACGAGTTAGCAATGAACCCGTAACGAAGGACGATTCACTGTCGTATGCAAACATATTTCCACCACATTACGTCACCAGAACGTCAGCACCATGACGCAGTTCCACTTCCAACCCACCACTACGCTCCAGCATATATGTTGTACTAAAGATGAATGGGTGAAGTAAAAAAGTCAACTTACCTAAGTTATTTGCGAAGAGCGCTCGTTTTCCACTATTTGTACATCGTTTCAGTGTCGTAGCTGGTGCGAGGGTTAGTACGAGAAGTGTTCGCGTAGTGCATATCGCGGGGAAGGCTCGAGTGAGGCACAGGCGGCATGCGCGTCGCCCACGCTCGATACAGACCCGCCCCGCGCCGCGTTGCGCTCTGCGCCCCACGGCTAAGAGGGCTGTACATTAACCGTGATTGATAACAACTCAATTTAAAGCCGCGATACAGCGTTATCGTTTTGGCGCGAAATGGGAATACACACTTTACATTGAACTGTCAATTAAAATCTACTTTTAATCACAAGTCCGATACATTATAAAAAAAGAACACTGAGAACAGGCTAATTTCCGAAAAAATATATACTTTTTACGTTTTTTCTTTTAATTGTACCAATGCATAATGAAAATAAAATAGGGACGCCTGAAATATGGTGCATAAAAAAATGATACTAAAAATCTAAGCAATTTATTTTCCAAACGCATTAACCAACTTTGATCCTGCCGGCCAGGGCGCTCTACAGGTTGCGAAAGGACCTTGAAGGGCAAACGAGCTACAAGTGAGCAAAGAAAAACATTAGTTAATAAATAAAAACTGTTTATTGTATAAACTGTATTAAATACGATAAAACAACATAGACATAGAATCTATTTCTATTTTCCAGTGTCTTCTTTGAGTGAAACCGTCCTGTTGAATACCATCTGAAATTAACAAAAATAAAATATTTAGCAATTTTAATCACATAATTGATTATAGCCTATATTATATTCCATTTCAGGTGCCGGTATTTATTTCAAATTTCATATACGTTTAGGCCCAGTTCTGATTAGTAGCAGAAGGAAGCCAATTTCACATCGAGTTTTTAAACTCGAATATCGTTCTCTACCGCAATTTCATTTGTATGTAAATGATACTCGGAATAAAGTCTGTTTAGATCTGTGTTTTAAATATAAATATATGTAATGAACACTAGTGACCACCAAATCAATGCACAATGTAGTACATGGACAGTCAACGTGTTACCGATAATATAACGAAAAATAAAGTATTTTAGCCAAACCTTAAGTCAATGTCTCCGCATGAATGATGAATGAGAGTATAAAATAAATCTCACTTTTTATCAATTCGACATTCGTGATGTATGGCCGACACAAAAACAGTACAATAAATATGTATTTATAAGGATTCTTGCCGTCCATCATGGACGGGCGACATGATGGGTGTGGATCAACTCATTATTTTATAATTTTAATATAACCGAACACTGGCAAAATTTTCGTAATGGACAGAAGCCATTAAACTTAAAAACTGAACTGTATGTATTTATAAAATGTGGCGGCCGAAAGCTTGTTTTGTTATACTAATGCATTCAACTTATTAGACCAATAGTATTATTATATACATTGAATACGCGCGTGAACATATTTAAACTAAGACTATGTCTTAAGTTTCAGCGTTCGTTTCAGCCATTCAATATTTTGTGTCATCTCGAAAATATCACTCGCCTCTCCTGGTGTTGAAATACTATTTATCACGCCATAAAAGTATTGCGTGGGTGGCCTGTAAGCAAGGTATTTACGTCACGTTGGCTACAGTTGTTGGCTTCGCTTCATTTATATAGGCCATGACGTAACATTTCCTTTAAAACACCCTGTAACTTTTTTGGCAACAATTTTCTAAATCTTGGCAATAGAAATGAACACTGCAATCATATTAGCTGTTCGGAATAATCGTAATATCCAGGAAATACTATATTCATAATATCCAGGAAATAATTCGAATTGATGTTAGGCTGTTAGCCACACGTTCCTAAATCCTCAGTTAGACACATTTTTTCGAGTCGATTATTAAAAAATATGTTAGTTAAAATATATTAGTTTAGATTTGTTTTATAGCAGTTCTGAAAGCTACTATCAGTAAAAAACGTCGTTCTAACTCGCGATCATTTCGGTAACATCATTCGGAATATCTTCAATGTATTTCAAAGTGCGATCGATATTATACGTGAATCGGTTAGTGATCGATGGCTAAACCTTCCGAAAATGTATGTTTAATATTTCAGAACGGATCAGCCCGTATTGCAGGCATACGACTATTTCTCCACTTGAAAAAAATCATAATACTTATCGCGCGTTAAAAGTTTCATGTTTAGCTTGAACAGATTATAAAAACAGAACCTTTCTCTAACGTAAATACAATAAAAAAATATTAAATATCCACTTACATTGGCAGCGTTGGTATCAGGGTCGACGGAGAAGAACCCGATCCTCTCGAACTGGAACTTGTCGTAGACCTTGGCGCACTTGATGGAGGCGTCAGCGAAGCCCTTCACCACCTTCAGGGTGTCGGAGCGGCAGTCTGACAAGAACCCTCCAGGGACCTCGCTGGGGTCCTCGGGGTTCTTATGTTTGAACCTACATTGATATAAATAAAGTATCTATTTATGTTAACAGTTCCTGACGGGTGACACACAACCTGAGTTTAGAAACATGACAACTTGAGCGGAAGTTTCTTATGTAACTTAGGTAGGTAAGCACTAAGAAAGGATATTCTTCAGCATATTTCATTCTTCAACAGTCGGCGCTGAAAGTAATGACGTAAATCTCTTCGCGAACGAATAGAATTTATAAGGATGAAATCACTACTGGCGCGCGGACATCCGTTACTAGAACGGAGATTGCAATGGAATTAAAATAAACTTTGTTATTATTCCTATATTTGTATTTGAGACAAGAATAGGATCGTCATAGATCATTCTAAATACCTACAATATTATCTAATTGAAGTTGATAGACATATACTTACAGAGGTTCGTAGAGCCTGACTTCCACTAGGTGAAAGGCTTTCGGCTTCTTTGCGGACTCGGCCAGCTACGATGTGCACTCCACCCCTACTGCCTTGCCCGACGCGTTGTAGATCACTTTCGGTACCTACAATATTCTCTTACTCGAGTGGATAAGACGTATACTTACAGTGGTTCGTAGAGCCTGACTTCCAGTTACTAGGGCGGTGCCCAGTGGATGAAGGCTTTCGGGTTCTCCGTGGACTTGGCCGGCTTCTCCGCGGACTCGGCTGGCTCCGCCGTGCACTCCACCTGTACCGCCTTGCCCGACACGTCGTAGATCTCTCTCGGTACCTACAATATTCTCTTACTAATACTGGAATTGATAAGACGTATACGTACAGTGGTTCGTAGAGCCTAGCTTCCAGTGACCAGCGTGGATACCCCCCAGTGGATGAAGGCTTTCGGCTTCTCCGCGGACTCGGCCGGCTCCGCCGTGCACTCTATCTCTACCGCCTTGCCCGACGCGTCGTAGATCACTCTCGGTAACTACAATATTCGGTTACTAATAATGGAGTAGGTAAGACGTATACTTACAGTGGTTCGTAGAGCCTGACTTCCACAGTGACCGGTTCGGATACCCAGTGGATGAAGGCTTTCGGCTTCTCCGCGGACTCGGCCGGTTCCGCCGTGCACTCCACCTCCACCGCCTTGCCCGAAGTGTCGTGGATAACTTTCGATACCTAGATGCAATATTATTCACGTTTATAAATCCACTAGTGTCTGCCATGCGGCTTCGTCCGCATGGCCTACATATTTTTTAAGACCGGTTTGGCTCAGTGGGAGTACGTTGCCTGCGAAGCTGCAATATTTGTGCGATGAGCATAAATATTTGTTTCTGAGTCTTGGATGTTTTCTATGTATATAAGTAAATATATAATTTAATATATCTATTAAATATATCGTCGTCTAGTACCCATAACACAAGCCTTATTGAGCTTACCATGGGACTAGTTCGATTTGTGTAAAATTGTCCTGTAATATTTATTAATTTATTTATTAAGCTTATTTTTTGAAAATCGTGCGTTTTTAACGGAGAAAAAAGTAGCAGATGTCTCCCGGGTCATATCCACATCCATAGGAATATTATAAATGCAAAAGTGAGTCTTTCTGTCTGTCTGTTGCCTCTTCACGCTTAAACCGCTGAACCGATTTGGATGAAATTTGGAATGGACTTACTTTTTATGTACTTTTTATCCCGGAAAAATACCTTTATCCACGATAAACAAATTTAAGGCGGACGAAGTCGCGGGCAGTAGCTATTATTATATAACTTCACAATATCACGCGTTGATCTGTTTTGCAACAATAAAAAAAAGGAGTAACGAACTCGCTTTCGCATTTATCGCGATTTATGGAGTGCACTCCACAAGAATGGGATCGTCGTAGATCACTTTTGAAGTTTGGTACAAACAATATTTTATTTTCACTCGACTGATAAAAACGGTTACTTGTTTTGTTTTGCTTAAAAAACAGCTTTGGTTCCATAAATCTTAAGATTGAAATTAGAAGTAGAGTTATACGAAAGATAAGCTCTTTTAATAGAAGATCCTTGGTTGCTTCAGCTCCAGAGTGTTAAATGTCATCGCTAACACTTGGTATACTAAGCACGTTCTCTGAACCAAAGCTCCGTACTTCAAATGGATTCTCATGCATTAAATATGCGTGTATAAATTATAAACTAAAGCTGCTCTAATAATTAAGTTAACAGACTTTGAGTCAAAAAGTCAATAATTATAGTCAGCGCAGGACTGTCTAAAGTTTATTGGGATCATACAGACAAACTTTCGCAAACAATAAAAATACGTAACTCCGTTTTTAAAAACGGCAGCCGCGGCTTGAATTATGAATGAACGAGCATTTAACTCGATCAAGACTTGTTCCGAGATTGCCCGGAGCGATTGGCGTTTTATTACGATCGCGATCAAAGTTCGAACTTGTAGGTATATTCGATAGCGGATACCTTAAAAAGAGAATTCGAGTTTATTTACGCCAAACTTTTCGTAATCGGTATTAGGGATATAAATACAATCGTGGGTTTATTTATTTGACTGGATATTTTAAGTGAACAAATAAGCTATCTAAAAATAAACTTCTTTCAGAGGACGTATCAAGAATAACACAAAAAAAATACTGTAACTGTAACTACACTAGAATTCATGATCATATTGAACAAACTCGCACATTATGACTAAAATTTGTATAATGCATAAGGCTGCCCCTTTTAACATTTCGTCCCTTTTTATTGTAACATGTAAAGCAAACGGAATTATTTTTGTAAATTTCAAGGCAAAAGCTAGTTAAACTTACACGGTAACTATTTCGCACACGTAACTGTTACTCCAGCGCGCGGCACACTACTGGTATAAATTTGTCAAACCCTCCATGGCTCATGATCGTCATCGAAAAATATACCCTAGGAGTGAATAATTTCTTTCCATCGGCTTTAAATAATAGGGATGATAACTAAATTTTAATAATTAGTCCGCGTCCGTCATGTAGATTAATAAAAAATATTGGACACGTATTTTTTTTTTTCACATAATCGAGAAATAAAGGCAATATATTGAGTCAAAATGTCGCGTGATGTCACTCCTAAGTACAAATTTTACTTAAGAGTGACGTCACGAGCCCCCACCAGGGACCGGGAAACCCGTTTTTTGGCGTAATTCGGTCGAATGGCTTAAGTTATTCGAGGATTAATCGCTTGTTCGGGTTAAGACCGGACTGGCTTAACTTATAAGGGGGTTAAGCTTATTGGCTGAGTTAAGCATAATTATCCTATAGGTTTTTTAGAGGTTTTTAAGCGGTTTTTATTTCGCTTCATTTAAGCGGTTACACTTATCGGAATGAGGCACGTCTTCGGGGGGGAGGCGTCCTCGTGACGAGTCTAACCTTATAATGTTGGTTGGTAGACCATGTTTTAGTTTCGTTTCACGATCGCTCCAGCCGTACGGTGTGTCACAATGTCAAGACTCTCAAAGAGATTGATTACATTTTGGCAAGATTGAGTTTGGTAAGTAAATATTGTGATTCACTGCAAGCAATATAAATATTAGTAACGAAATTTATTTAATCATTCTTGAAAAAGCTTACATTGGTACTATATATGATTTTGTACGCACTAAATTGGTTTACTTGTGTTTTAGGCCAACAAAAACCAAAGTAACTATCCAGTATCGGATTATTATTAGGGATCCGAATGCATCAATCTTATACGGCAAAAAAGTTATGTCGTTAAAGGGAAAAGAAGTGCAAATAAACTCCTAAGTCTTCCATATCCGGTGTGAGCGGTAAGCACTACGACTAGCAATAAGCATGATGATAAGTACCTGGGACCGTTGAAAACTGCAAGAATAGGTATTTAATACAACTTATAAAGAGGTAATGTTTGTGAGATTGTGACTAAAAGTAAAATTGGGTTAACTGTCAACTATCCAGCGCCGTGTGTCTACACGGCAGTGTGACCGCCAAGTTCACAATGCTCTATTTTAGATGATTTATACGTAGGTAGTGGGTTGACCATGAGTTATTTTCAAAGTAGTGATGATAATAAATTTAAGCACAATCATATTTCATGTTAAATAGTAATTCTTTTTTCAGGTGGTCCTAGTGTTGAGGGTGTTTCTACAAAAATATATAGCAACGCGGTTTTAGCAGATTGTTTTTGTGTTTGCAATAAAGAAACTATATTAAGTATTTAGACGTTTTAATTAATCGTATCGCAGCAGAAGAGGACATCGAAGAATTTTGGGAGGATGTGGTTGAAATAATAAATAAATATTCATAATTTAGCTGTATTTATTAGAATTATCAACTATCGTAGCCTCAAAAAACTTCCATTTGCAAATTTGCGATTCAACTGATGAGTCGAAAACGAAAATACAACATAACCAGTAAATACGAAATCAAAATATCATAAATATAAAGAGGCATAGCTTATAATTATAATTTCTGATTAAGGAAGATTAACAAATATGCATAGGGACGATGGCTAAATCTTAATTATTAGTTCGTAATAAAAAAAAACCGGAGCCGTATTTTTTCGTTTTTTACGTAATTGACAATGACAATGTATCGCCTTAAAAATAATAATTAAAATAACATGATCCGTTACCTGTTATTAACGTATGTTGATATTTTGCTGTTATGATCCATATAGAATATGAGCCGACGCATAACGTAATCGTCCCAATAATTGATGCCCTGTTTGTCAACTACCGGGACATTTACCTTATATTTAACAATTGTAGGACTAGTATCAACTGCACGTTAGTCATAATCATAATCATAAGCACTGAATCGGACCACTCGCTTGCACTTGGTGTTTCTTCTAAAGCGCGAGCGAGAAGGCCGACTTTGTTTTTATGATATGACCCGAACGCTCACTTGATTTTAGTATAGCTGCAATCGTGCCTGTCCTTTTTGTTTTCGTTTAAATTTTAAGCATGGCGGAGGAGGGTTGCCTAGCCAATAATGTTTGACAGCGGTCCTATTGAAACGTTATTTATTAAATTAAGGATAAATATAATTTGAGTGGAATTTATTGAGTATTAAATAAATATGTGAGTATATTTAGTTAGTATTTTCATTTTAATTATTATTTTTAAGGCGACACATTGTTTTTACGTAATTGAAAAATATAATTTAAGGCAAATCATCAAGGAATGTTGCACAAGGCAGAGACGCTCTTTTGAATTTAGTGAAAAGTAGTTTTGAGGTACTTTAGTTATTACCATAGGTCGGACAAATGGGCGTCATTGCTCGCAGTAACATGGGCATGACTCAAAAGTTTGATTGATTGATCGAGCTCATGGCGAAAATTGAAGTAAATAGAATACGCCGAGGAAATGGTATGTCAAAATTATGTTTTATTTATTATGGTTTATCTTAAACAATTTGAATGAAAATTAAATTATATATTCTCTTATATATAGGCAACAAAGAAACATGCTTGTGCCGCTGTTATTTCAATTTTAAAGAAATCCCGCACGTAATAGAGAGTTTGTAATCTAATTCAAATACTATTGAATTTTCATTAAGTAAAATACGATGTATGTTGAATAATCTGGAAAGCATTCAAGGTGAAATAGGAATCAGTTTGCAAGGAAAATGAAAACAGTACTTAAAAGAAATCCAGATTTTGATACTTTCATCCAATACATAGAAGGCAAAATAGACTCTGAATCCTATTGGCATGAAAGTATTCCTATTAAAGTACTGATGTTTGCTCCGTTAACTTCAGTAGATTGCGAACGGAGTTTTTCAGCTCATAAGTATATTTTGGATGTAAAAAGGAATATACTTACCACGGAAAATTTAGAAAAATTACTGTTTATTTACTTTAATAAATCTACACAATAAGAAGTCTCTGTTTTTATTTACAGCGTTTACAAATAAAATTACAAGTAAGAAATTAATCAATCAAACTTTTGAGTCATGTCCATGTTATTGCGAGCAATGACGCCCATTTGTCCGACCTCTGGTTATTACCCACCAGTAAATGTAGACATAATAACGACTAGTCAGGAAAATTCATGAACTGTAAGGAAGTGACTTATGAACTGCAGAAAAATCAAACGACACTTTATTCAATCTTCAAAAAGTAGGTAATGCTTTCGTAGTGTTGAGCTTGAAACATGTCATAGAAAAAATATGCAGTTGCCAATATTATTTTTTTGGACTGAACTGACATTTGCTAATTTGTTGCCATATGAATGCGCCCTCTTGACAAGCCTCATATATATTAGGTCAGGCTTTAATAAAAAAATCGTCAGTTGTTGTTTCCGAAGCGCGAGTCTTCCTTCGTTCGCGGGCTTGTATTATTTTATTAATTACCAAAAATGGCCAGCAACCAATAATGTTGCTTACTTACCTTTAATTTATGAGTTGACACAATCTGGTATTAGACATTTCATCATCATATCTAAAATACCAATGAAGGGAATTTTGTTAAGTAGCGGCATTGCACAGTAGGTAAGTACAATGCAAACAGCACAATTTGTTTTTTTTTAGGGTTCCGTAGCCAAAATAGCAAAAACGGAACCCTAATAGTTTCATCATGTCCATCCGTCCGCATGTCACAGGCATTTTACTCAAAAAATAGGTACATGATCTACGAGTTTATTAATGAAATTTGGAGTATGTGTCTTGTATAAGTCGCTACTTAGTTTGATAGTTAAATAGCAGAAAAATGAATTTTTAGGGGGCACTCCATTATATGTAGGATAGATGGACCGAAACTGAAAAAAGTAATACAGCAAATATCAAAGTGCGGCACATAATTTGACAGTTTTTTTTATGACTAAGATTAAACATTTTTTTTATTTTGTTTAGTGAATATTTTCGGAAATAATTGGGTCCCCCTTCTCTATTTTCTAAACGGTACGTCCAAAAAATACAAAAAAGAACTACACAGATTAAACTTAATAAATAATTTCAACGAAAAAAGTATTCAACATGATCGGATATACCGTTTTTGAGTTATTGCCAAGAAACTGCGCTTCTTAGCAAAAAGACGTAAGAGCCGTGGCGATATGCTCCTTACCTACACTTTTAAATATCCTATTTGTTCATCTGTTAAGTAGTACATTTTTTTGTACGGCTGCGGAACCCTACACTGAGCATCGTCCGGCATGCTCTTGGCCGGCTTTTTATTTTTCTCACTTAGAAAACGTTCACAATTTCACTGCTCACTGTTCGCTACTCGCAAAAACAGTAAAGAACTTTATAGGTAAACAAACAAATTTGCCGAAACAAGTTCAATACATTAATGCTCTAACGCTAATGGGATCTATATTGTAAACAGTTAGGTGCAAGTTTGTTTGACGCAAAAAAGAAGCGGCGTTTTGCAAAAGCTTTGACAGACACCGCCTGCGCCGCTCTGGGCCATATCGGACTCGACTTGGCGAACTCCAATCAAAAACAAACTGTATCACTAAAACGCTTAAGACCGTAATAGCTTGCGTTTAATGCTGAGCCTTACCTATACTAAAAACCCTGAGGTTTTTATTGGGTTTCGGGTTAACTTAAGTTAATTCAAGTAACGGCTTAGCAAAAATGAATCGAATATCTATGAAGGTTCAGATAAATTTTGTATGCTCTCAGCAAAAAGCCGTTTACTATTAAAAACCCTAACCGGGGTTTGTTTGGGTTATGAGTTAGCTGAGTTAATTCAAACGATCGCCTTAATCGTTTAAGCGCTAAGCCGTTGATAAGCTTAAACCCAGCGTTATAAAAACCGGCTTAAAAACCCTATATAAAGGTAAGCGGTTCCGGTCCCTGGCCCCCACTCCTAAACTTTAATGCGATTTATCTTAGTTGTTTTCTGACGGACTAATTAGAATTTAGGTTTTCATACCCAGTCATCAGTCATCATGCCCATTTCTGATACAAACCTTAATAACGTATCCAGCGTGCCTCAACCCCACGGTCTGAGTCTGCGTCAGGCGACGGTAACCCTTCTCAGGCTGTTCCTTGAAGTCCGAGGCTTCGATATAGATGACCCGGTTGAGGATAACTTGGTGGGAACCCTTCTCCGGCTCATTGGGGAAGTCTGGCACTGGTACTGAGATTGGCTTGTCGCTTGGGAAATTAGTGATGGTGATTTTGAGTGGCTCTAGGACGACCATTACTCTGAAAAGGGAATCAATTGAGTCTAGCCACCGGTTACAAAACATTACATAAGAGACAAAATATAAAATAATATATATATACGACGAATTCCAAGAGTGCTAGAGATATTTAAAAAAGTTAAAAGAGGAGTTGAATTGAGACTTTTTGGCGTAATAAGCGTCACCATTTCCGTGGCTCGCCGCATTCGCCAGTGCTGTGCAAACAACACCTGCCACCAGTACGCCCAGCGGACGTGTATTTTCGTAGGCAGGGTGAATTTAAAATGCTAAACGGGCAGCTCACATTCAAATTCAGCGCGGGATTATATTTATTCATCATTCTTATAAATATAAAGAATTAATAATGAAAAAATCAATACTGAATTTGAACCAGTGCTTTAGGCCTTCCCGGGGCGCACGCTCTTGCGAACTAAGCTACAGAGTCCAGTCAGCGTGTCCACGAATTTTGACACTTACAACAGATTTCTGCATTTTACGTTTAACCCTTTGACAGCCAAAATTCGTGCCACTGACGCCAGCGTGGGCATATGCTGACCAAATTTAATTGTTCAAAGACCCCGAATATAACATCAATACCTCGTTCCACAATTGCTATTATATTTCTGAAGGATCATTTTATTTTATTGCCGTGGCGTCTGGGACACGTCGTTTAACTTCGCTGCTTGGCGCTCAAAAAGTTAAATTGTTTTTGCTGTCAGCGCCACGGTGAGCATTTATGTACCTACGTAACCACGCCGCCAGCGCGTATTTTTATGGCTGTGCACACGTCTATACACACGTTATATTAAAGTACCTGGGCGCCGAGACGTTGAGCGCGTCCCGCACGGCGGCGTCCAGCATGGTGGGGTCGACGGCGCCGAGCGCGCCGGTCACGCCGAGCGCGGCGCAGAAGCTGTTGACGGCGGCGGCGGGAACGCCGCGCCGCCGCAGCGCCGTCAGCGTATACAGCCGAGGGTCGTCCCAATCTAAAACATAACAATAATTAATGCAAGAAAAGAAAACTTCAACAAGGACAATAAAAAAAGGTGTCAATTAAACACAATAGAAACTTATAATAGGGTATATGCAATGCGTTTAATTTTCATAATTTCTGTATAATACACTATACACATACAAACGTAAAAATACCAAAATGGCAAAAACGGATCCTTTTTAGTTTCGTCATGTCCGCATGTCACAGGCATTTTACTCAAAAACTACAACATGTATATTGATGAAATTAGGAGTAAAGGTGTCTTTTATTATAAGCCGCTACTTAGTTACGTAGTTAAATTATACAAAAAAAGATTTCTAGGAGGACACTCCATACATGTAACTTAAATACATATAAAGCTTACTCCGCGAAAATTATTTTCAACATGATCAGATATAAAGTTTTTGAGTTATTGCTGAAAATCAGTTCTCGGGAAAAGAACGTAAGTGTCACGAAATACGCTCTTTTTATGATGCACTTTTTCACATCGTATTTTTTTTCATCTATAGTATCGGCTACGGAACCCTGCACTGAGTTCGTCATGCTCTTAGCCGGTTTTTAGATATTGTCCAAAAATTAGACGTTACAGTCACCGGCATCAATATCTGCCATAACAAAGCGAGCGAAAATATCTGACACGTCTTAGCGGCCCTAGAAATAGAGTCATGTCAGATATTTATGCGCACTTTGTTGTGGCAGCTATTAATGCTGCTGACTGTACCTTGTAAAGAAAAAATGTATGACAACTATTCAGGGTGCGCCACGGGTATGCCACATGAGAGAAAAGTACCTTAAGTATTGTACATTATTTTGCTGAATGGTGACATTATGTTATTTTTTTTTAAATAAATAATATTGTATTCGAGGATATTAAATATTTCCGAATTTATTATAATAAAATAATTTTACCCTTCAATATTCTACTCTTATGCACAATATTTTCGGGTAGTTTTCCTTTATGCCCTATACCCGTGGGTCAGCTTGTATACTGAAACTAAAGGCTAAAAAAAAACAATACTCGTTTCTCCGTACTCTGTGTGACTTGAGTCATCTGAGTGACGTCACACGTGTCGTTGGATTTGTATGGGGCGTTTTAACGCCCAGCCGTTATGGCTGACATTGAATCTCGTTTTAAACGTTTCTATTGTTTAATTTTCAGTGGGTGTAATATATACATCTCTTAGTCATAAGAAACCGAATCCATCTTATCATAAAGAAATTATGCAACTACCCTATTTGGCATGGAGATAATTTGAGACCCTGGGAAGGACATAGTATAGTTTTGTCCTGGAAATAATTATTTAAAGGGGGGGGAGAAGTTTTTGTGGTTAATCAATCATGAAAACATAGGCTACTTATGAGGGTTCCGTACCCAAAGGTTTACTCTACAGGGCCCTATAACCAAGACTCCGCTGTCCGTCCGTGTGTCTGTCCGTCTGTTTGTCTGTCTGTCTGTCACCAGGCTGTATCTCATGAACCGCGATAGTTGACATTTTCACAGATGATGTATTTCTGTTACCTATATAGCAACAAATACTACTAAAAACAGAATAAAATAAATATAATATACTAGAAGGGCGCCCGCAACTTCGTTCGCGGAGGAGAAAAGTCATAACCCTTAATTTTTTCTTCAGCGTAGTCGGGTAAAAAGTATCCTATAAGCATCTGGAGATACCCAGCTACCCGTGTACCAAAAATAGTTGAAATCCGTTTAGCCGATTTTGCGTGACGAAGCCACGACACATACAAACATAAAATAAAATAAAAATATTTTTCATTTTAATGACCTCCAAATAGTTCATAACAATATTTTTTTTGGAAAATATCTTCAATGTACAGACATTTCATTTTTACAACTTTATAATAGTATAGATATTTTTTTTTTATTTTCAAAAATCAATTTTGAATAATTGAACAAGTTTACACCTCATTTGTATGCAACATAACTTAACTTAACCGGCCAGTTAGGTTAGGTTAAGAGAAAGTTTGTACGGAACCCTCAGTCCGCGAGTCCGACTCGCACTTGACCGGTTTTTTCTACGAAACGCGGCGAAGCTGCGGAAAAATGCCTGTATTGAATAAAACCATGTTAGGTATATTATACAGTTACCAAATGTACATGTACACTTAATAAAAGTTTGTGGAAAGTAAGTAGCGTGTTGCTACGTAGATAAGATAATCATTAGTGAATTTATTAAAGTTCAAGTGGTATTTTATAGTTGAAGCACTGCCTGTGCTGACATTCCCTCATTTGTCAACTTTTAGATTAACAATCTGTCATTACTTGGAGGCTTGGAAGTGCCCCAGTCAAGCTCGGCTATTTATTTTATTTCTCGATGTGTATTAAATTATCAACCCCCTTATTATGACAAATAATTGTTCTAATTGTATTGAACTATACAAGTTTCAGTGATGTTTGAAACCATTTCTAACTATTTGGATACTTATGAGATGACTGATTAGCGATCATCGCCAAAGTCTACATAGTTATTGAATAAGGGTTCAAAATTAATTTGGTATCTAATTTTGTTTGTCAAAATGAGGTGCACAACCGGGTTAGCATAACAGGCCGTCTCTCTCGCACTGTGCTGAATAGAAAGAGACATGTAATATTTCTCTTGCGACTCTGTCGCCTGGCGAAGTTGTGCTAGAAGTGCCGATGTAAAAATAAAAAATGCGTATCGTATGTAGCCACATAACGTTATTAGGTAAAATATTGTTCATAGAAAGTCTGTGTAATCATTTACAATATGATATTGGCGTGATAAGATTGGCAAGGTATACGAACACCTTTATATACAGACTCAACCGTTTTTTTAACGATCAGATTAATTATTATAATTTGACTCTACAAGAATTTTATTGAAAAAAGTAGGCAGTAATCATTTATTGACTTGGATAACGACATAATCGATTTGATTTGGCTGATAATGTTGATGTAGTGTTTTTTGTAAAAAAATATTGTTTTATGATTCATTTAGGAAATGATTGTAGTGGATTGTAGTGATAACTGGTCATGTATCATAAAATTGTACTGGTTAGTTTTATATACCAAGCGTACGCTGCGAATAGTGCAATAGATATAATTAAACCCTCTATAACAAATGATATAATCGAGACATGTATCGTGGATATAATTTTATCTAAAACTCTATACGGATCCGATGTAGCCGTCATCGAAAATAACATCTTTGGAGACGACGTGATTCGTAAATTACACGAAAGCAACAACATCAGATTATATTTAAAGGATTGTAATGAGTTTGTGAATATAGCACCGAACGTTTACATAGTACATTGTGGCAACAAAGACAATTTTGAAGATATTGTGCGCAGTTTGGACAGCGATTGGTATCGGCAACCACTCGCCTTATACATTATAGCGTTGACCAACATGACTAAAGATGATTTGCCAGAAATATTTGCAGTATTATTGGACTACCACATCATACATGTTCTTCTTATTATACAAGACGAGGACCAAGATGCATCTATTTATTCGTATTATCCATACGCAGAAGGTCGCTGTGGTCGGGACTACAACAATACTTTGAAGCTGGGACAATGTAAAAATGCTCAAGATTTGGACACCGTCGAGAAGTTAAGGGAATACGATATACCTAGTTTAAGAAATTGCACTTTTAATATTTTGGCTCACGACTATGCACCTCTAGTTATATCTAAACCGGCAGATGGATTTCCAGGTGGTATAGAAACATACCTTGTTGAACTACTACTGGAGAAAGAACACATAGCTTTGAATTTAACATTTGTACAAGAAACAATTGAGTTCGGGCGCATAACAGACAATTTTACAGTGACTGGCGTAATGGAAAATCTGTATGAAAATGAAATAGATTTGCTGTTCGGAGGGTTTAGCCTAAATTATAAACGGGCGGTATTATTTGATTTTATATATATTCATTTAGCCTTTAAAGATGTATACATCCCTATCACTCCTATTGCTGATTTAGAGGAAAGATGGAAATCAGTTTACCATATGTTTGACTACAAAGTTTGGTTGCTCCTGGTGCTAATATTATTCTTGTGTTCGATAATAGTTTCCGATTTTAATGATTTGCTCACATGCCGGACTAAGAATTCTTCACAAATGTTGAAATTCTTTGGAAATGCGACACAGAACGTAAAACTGAACCTGACAAAAAAACTGCATAAAAATTTAATTATTACACATTGGCTGTGGTACATGTTTTTGGTATCCTGTTATTACCAAACACGGTTAACAAGTTATTCCACCTACCGGGCATACAAGCCGCAAATTAATGAATACATGTCTTTGCAAAACTACAACCTAACTCCATGTATGCCGCTGGAAATAGCTGCGTTCTTGAAGGACTCCGATTGTAGGAGTCAGTTGGCTCATACACTTGCTTGTTGATGATGGAGTGCGTAGAAAGAACACTGATGTTAAGTTAAAGTTAAACTAGTTTATTTTCTGTTATTATAAAGATAGGTACAAGGTTTAGGTTAATTAGCTGTTCCTTCCGTTGATGTTTATCGTACGCGTGTTAAGTATGCACTCGTCTAGATATAATTCGATATTTCGCAAGTAAACAACGTGACCCCAATTGGATCGCAACGTAAGCTAAACCTGCATGTACAGTCAGACTGTACATATTGGGCACCCCCAAAAGAAGGGAGAACATAACTTTCAATAGAAGGAAAAGCTATTACAAGAAACAAATAATAAAATATTAATCGAAGTTGAACGCGACGTTGTCGTTGGTCGCGCTGGGTGGCCGCGGGCGCTGCTCTCGGCTGCTCGTCGGCCTGCTCGTTCCTTGCTGGAGATTTCTTTCTTTCGGTATGGGTTGAAGCTCGATGTCCTCGTAGTGGGGCTTCACTGATCGAAGGGAGCATTCTTTGCGTTTCAATTTTGGGCAGAGTGAAGGATATCGCCTTCCCACTCCCCACAGGATGACAGCAACGATTGCTGTAGTTAGGAGGAAATAACTGATGGCGTATTGGTGAATATCGTGATTGCTTATGCCAGATGGCAATCGTTGTTCGCTCTTCTTCAGGCGATTTATTTTTCCATCGACCTCTTCTATATCTTGATCTGCTTCCGTGGGCAGGTAAAGGTGCGGTATGTTGTGGTAAGTTATGTTTGCGATTTGGTTAATTGACGATGTTAACGTAGGTGCGTTGACGTTGTAATCAATCTTCATCTTGCTGTTGTATTGACTGAGCGAATGAATAGTTAAGTATTCGGATTGCAGCATGCATCCCTGGGGTAAAGTTATAATTGCAGACGACATCATAGTGTGTGACGTAATATCATCTTCACATATGACTCGCAGTGGGCATGTATTACAACAAACCGCTAGCCAAGCGTTCGGCGAATGCAACTCAATCCAAGCGTCCTTGCATGACGTACTTGTGACGTCACATGGAGTCGTCGTGCGATGGCCTATTAGTTTAGCTTCGCACGGGATATTGTTATTATGTAAGTTGAACACCGGGAGATTTTTGTCGCATATAAAAATATCGAGTTTCAGTTGGATGCATTGCTTGAGATCTTCTTGCTTCAAAGAAATGTAGGTATTTTTGTGAAAATTTACCGCGATGTATGTTGAACTAGTTTGTACCGTAACCGTTCCCGATTTAGTTTTAACGGGCAACGGGATGGCACGATGTAGCGTAAAATCCTCGTCCGAAATCAGAGGTATATGTACCTCAAATAAGAAAAAACTGTCTGTGACCCGCGCTTTGACATAAAGCAGTTTGTAAAGATCCTTGACGTCTTCTCGCATGTTGTCGACTGGTAAAGATAAAGTTTTAGGTAGTTTTCCAGCGATAACGTTCATTTGCTCTATTAAGTTCACCGGAGATACGAGGTGTATATCAATACGGCCTTTATATACATCAGTAAGAGTGTTAAAGAGCATTTCTTGAACGTTCTTCAAATTGTTTATCAGTAAGTATGCTGATAAAGCTGCAGAATTGAAGTAACTGGTGGCCATCGCCGTTTCCAGCGCCGATTCAATCTTCGCATTGTTAATGTTTGTTTGATTCATAAAGTTTTCTATGACGTCACATTGCCGCTTGATGTTTGCTTCATTTTTCTTCAAAATCTTGTTTTCTAGTTCTACAACGGATGTTTGATTTTTAATAAGCTCAAGTAAATAGTTCTCATTGTTCTGGATGGCCTTGATGTCGCTTTTGTATTTGTCTGCAAAGCGTTGATCCAAAATGCCGAATAGGCTGTTCGCTAGGTATCCCACTCCGTCTATTAGTGCTCGTTTTTTTTTGTTGGATAGATGTTTGTGCGGGGCGAGTAAAATGGCGTTGTAGTACTGCAATAGTTCCATTTCGTGACGAAGTTGGTCCAGAGTAGTTTTACAGTACCTGGGGTCCGTTTTCTGACACCAGATGTTTACAACTTGAATATAATTGGTGATACGATTTGTTCCCTCCCAGTAGTCAGTTAAGTTATAATACATAAGCAATGTCCATTTGTCATGTATTACTTGTATCTTGCCCATTGTATCGTAGTAAATCGGAGGCTCGCCTTCCAAGCTTGTAATGAGAGCCGTAGCCGGCGCGGCGCCGGCGGCCTGCGACCCCGTCACCAATGCGCATATAACTATAAACGTTGTTAATAATGTCAACAAACTATGTGACATATAACCTTTTTCTCGGGTGGCTCGTGCAGGTTTCTTCACGATTGTTTGTTGTTTGAGTTCTGACGATTGTTTTTCTTCAGTTTCTTTATCTGTCGTTTCTAGTGGGAGCGGCGATAGTTTGATCACGGGACGTTTGAGAGTCCCAGTTTGAGTTTTGATCGTTGTTACACGGACATAACCGTCGGCTCCCGGGTGGACCTCCATTACACGGCCCAGGGCCCATTTTCCTGGCGGCAAGTTGTCTTCCTTAACTAGTACAATGTCGTCGATCTTTATGTTTTTTGTAGGTTTGTTCCACTTGCTTCGACGCTGCAGTTGAGATAAATAGTCACTAGACCAAGTTTTCCAGAATCGTTGCGTCATATGTTCTATAAGTTGCCATCGACGACGTATGTCAATGTTTTTGATATCACCATGATCCGCATGAGGCATAGACATCGTGGGTGATCCAGTCAAGAAGTGTCCCGGAGTAAGGCTGTTGTAGAATTCATCTGGATCTTCTGTCAAAGCGCACAGTGGCCTCGAGTTGAGACAGGCTTCGATTTTCGTCAATAGTGTTGTGAATTCTTCAAAGGTTAGTTTTTGTTCGCCAAGGACTCTTCGTAAGTGGTATTTCAAGGACTTGACTGCAGCCTCCCAGATGCCCCCTCCAGTGGGCCATGCGGGGGCGTTGAAGTGCCATTCCACCTCCTTTTTGCCAATTTCATCGAAAAAGGTTGAGTTGTTTAACATTTGCTTGAATTGTTCGTATTCATCGCGCAGGACCTTTGATGAACGTATAAAGTTGGTGCCACAGTCAGAATACATGTGCCTAGGTGTGCCTCGTCTCGCACAGAAACGTTCGAAAGCCGCCAGGAATGTTTCGGCACTCATATCTGAGGTGAGTTCTATGTGTACAGCCTTCGTGACTAGGCACACGAATACAACTATGTAGCCTTTCGAAGTTTTGACACCCCTGCCTTTGTTTATCTTGATTTCTACGTTTCCAGTGAAGTCAACACCGGAATGCGTGAATGGCCTCGACGGAATTGTTCTTTGCGGTGGTAGGTCCGCCATCAGTTGATGATGGTCGCACGGCTTGAAGCGATGACAGCGAACGCAGTGTTGAAGTTTACTTTTGACAGCCCTGTTACCTCCGATAATCCAGTAACGCTGCCTTATGTAGTTTAGGGCTTCGCGGGCTCCACCGTGTAATGTTGACATGTGACCGTGGTGAATCACTAGGTCAGTCATTCGCCCTTTTCTGGGAAGTATTGTGGGATTCTTCATGCCAGGAGGTAAGTTGGAGTGGTTTAGTCGCCCACCTACACGAATGATTCCCTTTTTATCCAGGAAGGGCATTAGCTTGTACATACAGCTATTTTTAGTTACAAGTTTGTTCTTAAGTAATAAATTATACTCGTTAGAAAATGCCGTTTTCTGAGTGCATTTAATTATGAGTTCATTGGCCGCTTGTAGTTCGCGTGCAGTTAGGTAGTGAGTGTCAGGTGTCTGCTTGCGACGCAACTTTGCCGTAGCTCGTAATATCCACGCTGTGACCCTGATTACTCGTGTTAATGTACTGTATTTTTCTAACAACTCGTCAATGAAGTTGTTATTTTGTTTTACAGCTAGGGTTGCCTCTTCCTTTTTTATGGTTCCGATGTTAGTAGTAAAGTGACAATTTCTCGACATTTGTTCATTTTCGTTAGGTTCAGCAAGTGATGATAATGACGGTCCTTGCCACCAGAGGTCGTGATGAATCAGTTTGCTCGGATGCATCCCTCTTGAAGCACAGTCGGCTGGATTCTGCTCCGATTTGATGTACCGCCATTTTCCCGCTGGTATTATTTGTTTGATTTTTGCTACTCGGTTGGTCACGTATTTTTCCCACCGAGATGCATCACCTTGCAGCCACGCTAAGACAACCTGAGAGTCACAGTATGCTTCTATATTTATTTCATAATCTTTGTAGACATCCATAACCTTCTGCATGAGCTGTGATAGTAGTAGCGCGCCGCATAGTTCTAGTTTGGGTAAAGTTGTTTTTTGAGATAACGCCGCAACCCTAGTTTTTGCCGTCAACAATGTTGTTATCGACTTTCCTTCGTCATTCTTGATGCGAGTGTAGATGACACAAGCGTATGATTTTTCACTTGCGTCTGAGTAGCCCAATAGTTCAATTTTCTTCGTTGTTCCACCAAGCCATCGTTGGAGTTTGATGTTTTTTATTAACGGGAGCTCGCTTTTAAGTTTCCGCCATTCTTCTTGGATGTTGTTTGGAAGTTCTTCATCCCAGTTGAGTTGTTTGTTGCTCCAGACCTTTTGAAATATTAGTTTGGCTGTCACAGTGATCGCGCTGAACCAGCCTAAGGGGTCATATAGACGTGAAATTTCTGATAGCAAACCTCTTTTTGTCAGAGGGTGTTTTTTATTGTTCACGTTCCAGTTAAATACGAAGTTGTCAGTATTACAATTCCAGCCTAGCCCCAGAGTTTTTTGGGATTCTTCCTGCTTGAAGTCAAATATGTTCTTTGTTGAGACTTGATCTTCAGTTAGGTTTTCTAGTAGTGCTTGATGACTTGCTGACCATTTTCTAAGATTCATGCCGCCACCACGAAGTAACTGAATTAGTGAGTTTTGGAGTTGTTTTGCTGCTTCAATGGAGTTGTGGCCGCTGATGAGGTCATCAACGTAGAATTCGGTTTTCAGTGTTTCAGCAGCTTCCGGATATTTGTGTCCGTCATCAATGGCTAGTTGTTTAAGGGTGCGCATAGCGAGCCATGGCGCGCACTTAAGACCATACGTTATGGTGCAAAGTTGATACTCCTGAAGTCTTTCAGAGGGCGAGTTTCGCCATATAATCTTCTGAAGGCGTTGTTGATCTTCTGAAATCCAGATGCATCGGTACATCTTCTCTACGTCGGCTGTGAAGGCATATTTGTAAGTTCTCCATTTTAGGATTAAAGCCTGTATATCCTTTTGTAGGTTAGGCCCTTTTTCTTGTAAACTGTTTAAACTACAGCCGCTGGTAGTTTTCTGAGATGCATTGAAAACGACTCGCAGTCTTGTGCTGGTAGCGTTCTCCCTCAGGACCCCATGATGAGGCAGAAAACAGTCGGAAGTTGACGTTGAAGTTGCAAGTTTCATATGTTGGAGATCCGAATATTCTTTTATAAAATCTTTGTACATTTCTGCGAGCTTAGTTTGTCTCTCCAGCCTCTTTTCAAGTTGAATGAATTGTGAAATGGCGATCTGTTTAGAACTTCCCAGGTTATCTTCGAAGTTGTTAGACATTGGCATTTTCACGATGTATTTTCCGTCCGATGCTCGTTGAACAGTTTTACAGTAGAATTCTTCACATTCGTCATTTTTGGAGATATCTTCACTATTTTGGGTGATGTCCTCGTTTTCCCAAAATTTGGTAAGTTCGTTCATGTCTATTAAAGTTATGTGGCAGTTGAAAGTTTTTAATTTCCCGCAAAGGATGTATCCTAAGCGAGTTTGTTGAGCGACAGGAGCCTGTTTATCCCCTTTTAGGACCCCGTCCATGATGATATCGGCGTAAACGTCCGCTCCGAGAAGGAGATCCACGGGGCGCGACACGTTAAAGTCAGGGTCGGCAAGTTTCAAATTTTCCAAGTGAGACCATTTAATGTTGTTGAATGTAGCGTTGGGCAGATTGTTCGTTATTTTGTTAAGGATTAATGCTTCCGTTTTGAATGTATATTCAGAGTATAAGGACTTGCAAGTTATTTCCGTTTTTCCTTTGCAGTTACCGGATAATTCTCCTATACCCGATACAGTTGCATGTAGTCTCGTCCTTGGTAGGTTAAGCAGTTGTGCGGCGTTTTCACTCAAGATATTTACTTGGGACCCCTGGTCGAGTAAAGCGCGTAGGACAATAAAGTTTCCTTCATGAGCTTGGATTTTAAGTTGAACCGTTGTTAGTAGGACTTCCATGTCCTTTGTAGATAAATGATGGTTAGAAGCATGTTGATTTGAAGTTGAAGGACGAGGCTCGTAGTTATTTTTTGAAGTTGTTATTTGTTTCTTCATATTATTGTGCAATAATGAATGATGTTTTAAATTACACTCTTTGCACGTTTTGCTAGATTTGCATTCCTTGTCGCCGTGGCTAAACAAGCAATTCTTGCATATTTGTAGTTTCGCAACAGTATTATTCCGTTGCGATGCGTCGAGGTCAATGAATTTCTGACATTGCATCAACACGTGTGAGCCGTCGCAAAGCGGGCATTTCCCGTATGCCGTATGATATGTTTTAGGGATCGTTTTGTTGTAGTTATAGTTGACGTTGGGTTTCTTGATTGAATATTCTTTGTTAAAGGGCTTTACGTGTGTCGATTTCTGTGGAACGACAGAGTCCTTTTTGGTGCGTTTCATGGCCTCGTAAGCCATAAATTTGCTTTCCAAAAAATATAGGAAGTCATGTAGGGTCGGAATTTCTCTGTGGTCTTGAAGATCCTTCACGTAATCACTATGCGTGGCGGTGTCAAGTTTTTGCGTCATTAGGTATACAATCATCGGATCCCAAGTTGAGGTGTCTAAACCGATGTTTGTTAAACCGCTTAAACATTCGGTTATGACGTCATGCATTTTCTTTAAGTTGTAGGCGTCCGGTTGTTGAATAAGAGGAAGATGCATCATAGTATTCATGAATGAGATGAATTGGATACGTCGATTGTCGTACCGCTGTGTCAGTATATCCCAGCAGGATTTATAGTTATCGGCGTTGACGGTTAAATGCTGGACTAATCTTTCCGCTTCACCTCGGAGTTTAGTTTTGAGATGCTGCATCTTCTGGGCGTTGTTGATTGTTGGGTTGTTGTGAATAGTTTCAATAAACAGATCTTTGAAAGAAATCCATTGATTAAAACTTCCAGAAAATTCCGGGATTTGGATTCTCGGCGCTGATTGTTGGTAGTGCACCGTCGACCAAATCTTGTTGCTAAGCTCCTTGCGCAGATAATCGTACTTCGATTCGATGTTGATAAAAGTTGTATAATATGTTTGTTGAGAGCCTTTTAGGAGGCTATCAATTTCCCAGTGCAGCTTGTCTATGTCGGACCACTTTGATTTTAATATGCTCAAATTATCTTCCAGTTCCCATTTTTCGTTGCATGACGTTATATCAATTTTTGACATAGCTCGGTCAATAGCTTTGAAGTTACATTCTTGTTTGTTGAGTAGAGAAATCACGCCATCGCTGATATCTTCGTCTAATAGTCCTGTCAAGTCGAATTTGACGGTCGTTTTTTCTTCCGATAGTGAGTGCAGCCGGTTAATTATGTCGGCCTTAGTTGCCTCGAACATGGCTTTTGTTTTTCCGTAGATATCTTCCAGGAAATAGTTGATGTTCTTGTCCTCGACTTCAGTCTCAAGGACAGAATGTATGTTTTCAAAATCACCCCATAAGGCATCAAGAGACGTTAGTCGTTTGTTTAGATAGTCCGCAGTTTTTCTGGTCGTGCTATCCTTCTTGTAGTTGACGCACAGAGTTTTGATGTTCTCAAAACAGGATTGCTGTTTGGGAAGTTTATCCATTATTAGTTGTAGTTAAGTTAGTTCTTGATAACCGAGTTTAAGTTTAAGTAAAGTTGAAGTGCGTAGTTGAAGTTTGTTTGTAGTTGAGGCTCGTAGTTGAAGTTTGTAGTTGTAGCTTGAAGTTGTAGTTTATAGTTGTAGCTTGTAGTTATAGTTTATAGTTGTAGCTTGTAGTTAAAGTTTGACATTGTCTCTTGTAGTTGTAGTAGTAGTTAGTTAAAGTTCGTAGTTGTACCTTATAGTTGAAGTTTGCAGTTGAAGTTTGTAGTAAGTTAATAATTTCAGTTTCACTGGTTGGCGGCCATTCTCGTCCGGGATTACCTCCGCTAGTAGTCGCTGGTGTAAGAGCTCCGGGCCGGGACGGTCGCTTTGGGTAATCCGTGTAGTTGCACTCTAAGAACGGTATGTGCGCCTTCTCAATTCACTGGTGGAACCCGCTTGTGGGAAGCCAGCAAACCGATTCGCTACCGAAATAAAGCACAAAAACACAAAATTACCTTTTCCGGTTCGAAGGACCATTTAATGTAGGAGTCAGTTGGCTCATACACTTGCTTGTTGATGATGGAGTGCGTAGAAAGAACACTGATGTTAAGTTAAAGTTAAACTAGTTTATTTTCTGTTATTATAAAGATAGGTACAAGGTTTAGGTTAATTAGCTGTTCCTTCCGTTGATGTTTATCGTACGCGTGTTAAGTATGCACTCGTCTAGATATAATTCGATATTTCGCAAGTAAACAACGTGACCCCAATTGGATCGCAACGTAAGCTAAACCTGCATGTACAGTCAGACTGTACACCGATATAGCCCCAATAATAAATGAACAGTATCTAGACACACACAGCTGTGAGACTGCTGAGCTTGCGTTGGATGAGCTCGCAAACACATTTAGCAAATACACAGTGACAATATACTATAATTATCTATGGTGGGCCGCAAAACATGTAAAAGAGAAAAACCGAATTCATTTAATGAGAGATAATATATACAAATCTCATTACGCTTTGTTTTTCAAACGCGGATTCCCGCTCCTTAAAAAATTCCAAATAACCATATCTCGTATGGTTGATCACGGATTTGTTGATGCAATTATTAAATTGCATAGGATTCCGGACGATTCGAGAGTGGTCAGCGACCCCGTCGGCGCGTTTAAACTATATCCTCTGTCATTCCACGATCTTATTATTCCATTCAGTATTTTAGTCGGCGGTCATGCTGTGGCTGTTCTAATATTTATTATAGAAATTATCAACCAAAGCCCGAAAACGTATGTTGCAACCAAATAAAGAAGAAATTATAACAGCGAAATAAAAATAAAACAGAATTAAAGTTACCAAGGAGTCCCAGTATAAATCATTTTTGTTTTAGACTCACAAAATACATGCATGAATGTGATATTGGCTAGACAATAGGAGTAAATAAATTCCAAATGTGTACCATGAATTTTGTTTTCCAATCCAAGAATTGACAGTTTCTTTACATTGAGTATCCATCGAGCTGGTAAGATAATATTTATCGGTGTTTAAGTGTGTTTAAGTTTAGTGTGCTGCAGATTTTTTATTGCATATTTTTTTATTGAAAAATAAAAGAAAAGGTTAAAGTCATGTCTTACCAAGAAGGGAAGGAGGAAGCCCAAGAAAGAAGCGGCTGGCGATTGCTGCACCGACAAGAGCGTAGCTCTTAAATTGAAGAAGAAGAAGAAGAATGTTAATTGGCAGAAATATCTTTTGGCAGAATTACCTTTCGTATAGTTTCCTTCGGCATACAATCATTTCGCATTTTTGTCTAATTTAAAATTAGGCTTTGGCATAAATTGTCGATGATAATATTTAATATTGTTATATTCGAATATTGATTTTGCAGATAAATATTTTGATAAGTGCCATAGTTATCAGCCAAGTTAGTGTACTCGTAAGTTAGTAGTGGTAACTAGTGTTCGCTTCTGTAGGATGGGGGGAGCAGTTTTATCCTTACGTATGCTCCTTTTCTCGCGACCATTTTTTTCTGCATAGAATCGCAGTTCCAACCTAACCTACTTTCCTGGTAGCCGTTCGTTTCGGTATGGGGGACGTACTTTTCTAGCAACCATTTGTTGTTTATAGGGTCGCAGTTCTAAACTAACCTACTTTCCTGGCTGCCGTTCGTTTCTGTTTGGGGACGTACTTTTCTAGCAACCATTTGTTTTTTTTATTGGGTCGCAGTTCTAATCTAACCTACCCTACTTTCCTGGCAGCCGTTCGTTTTTCTAGGAGGCTCGCAGTTACACCCGTAACTAACATACTTTCCTGGCAGCGAGAGTAAAGGTTCCAAGCTACACTATTCAGCCGCTATCATAAATGCCGTTGATAGATAGCGGCCGTCGAAAGAGCGAGAATTGAACGAAAAGTAATCAAATCTAATCATTTTTCTGTTTAGCTCAACAACTGTTATTTGCTTGATTAGTAGAATCAAGTACGTTGTATGGTATACCGTGGGCAAATAAAATTGTATGACGCCACTAAGAACACGGATCGATCTTCATTTTATTTACTTTTTGTTCATTTTAAAATACGCACGTGTTGTTTATAGCTCCCCAAGCAAAGTTAGCGCCCTTAGCTAGTGCATAGTATGTTATTACTTCCCATCAAATTAAACGACATCTTATGTAGCGAAATTACACTGATGACAAATGTCACGTATACTTAGGACCTCCCTACTTTTCTAACTCGAGCTCAGAGTTTAGCGGTAGACCTATTATATAACAGTGGTGTGTGGTGTGCATAGGGTTTTTCACTTAGGTAGGCAATAAGAATGTTTTGATCACACGGGTAGGCAGTGCCTATATGGAGCCATATTCGTTCAGGGTAGGCGGTGCCTTTGTGCCTATTTGGATCGCACGCCACTGTGATATAATTTGGCCGGAGCTGCAGAGAAAATCTCCCTTGTGATAAAATTTCAAAGCCGGCCTTCTAGCATACAAGCCATGACTTGGTTCTCTCGCACCGTACTTAATGGAGTTTGACACTATGTATTATTAGTTCCGAAAAACAGAGTGGTCGAGTGAATTTTGCTGGAGGTATACTTAATGAAATAATGATCTTTATTCTGTAAGTAGGCCACAAGGGCACTTTTACAAGTCTGACTCTGCGGCGTTTCCCAAGAGGAGACCACTGAAGAGAAGAAAGCCGAAACAAACTCAACAGTCAGTCATTTTTTCGAAATAACTCTTATATCTATTACAATATTCGTGCTTAGCCTAACCTAAATATATGTTTTGAGTATAAACTCAATGCGTAGTTCTTCAAGGAAACATATCAAAACTTATAAAAGTAAAAAAAAAAATGTAGAATATAAAAAAGCAAAATAGTGATTTTTATTTAAAATAACTTACATACGTTTGATATGCCACCTCATAAGAACCGTGTCCCGGTAAAAGTAAATTATTTGGTTTCTGTTTTGGGCCATGCATTTTTGTCTGTTAAATAGTCCTCTACCCTATAATAAGCCTTTGCCATTAGGGACTCTTTTAAGTACTTTTTGAGAGCTGGAAACGATAATTTCAAAGCATCATCTGGTAGCTTATTATAAAAATGTATACATTGGCCTACGAATGATTTGGCTACTTTACGAACGCGGAACTTTCTCTTGGGGCTTTGCTCTGACTCGGACTGTACTATGAAATACTTACCATTAACAATTCCTTCGTCAATAAGCTTGGCTATCTTCCTCTTGGAGACAACTGTGTAGTTGACGTTCAAGCGGCCGTATTCCCACTGTACGGGGCAGTAGATCCCGAGAGCGTTGCATAGCCAGTAGTAGGATGATCTGTGACATAATCGAAGTATCTTATTAGTAGTGCCATAAGTTTTAATAAGTGAAGTAGAAGCTTGTACAGATATGGTCAATGGCAGGTCTGGCTATTAAGGCTGACATGGATTTCTTTAAGACAAGAGTAAATAGGCACTATCTAGGTAAGCATACTCCATCGTCAGCTTCATCGTCGCTTACCAACAGGTGAGATTGAAGTCAAATGCTTGCCTATAGAACATAAAAACAAAACATCCCAAACTACTCCTAAACGAACATTCCAAAGCCTCAAGAAAACTGTTTCTAGAAACTATACTCTGGTTCATAATTAAATTCCAAAATGTGACAGTTCCTTTTTTAATTGTTTCCTAGACATATGAATGAGATTTCGTGTAACAAGAGAAATTAAGGTACATTTTATTTATGAAAATACCTACACTTGAACCAAAATGGAGTAATCACAGCGAATGCTCGTAAACATCTGATTTTAGACTTTAATTTTAAATTGGAGTATAGTGTATATCTTACCGTCGTGACTGGAACTCCTTAGTGCACAAAGAATGTGTGATGTGTTCAATGCTGTCGCACAGGCAATGGGTGTAGTCGTAAGTGGGATAGATGCACCACTTGCTGCCGGTGCGGTGGTGGGGTTTGAACTTTATCCTGTATGCCACAGGGTCCTGTTTACCCTCTTCCAGGGTTATCTTCATTCGCAGGGTAGCTTCTCCCTCATCTATTTTGCCGTTTTTCATATCCTAAACAAAAAAAATAATTTATAAATTGCTTTTGGTACAAAGTATGCCCTTTGCCACGTATAAAAAATAACCATTAAAATTTAAATGCCTATTTTGAATAATTTAATCACGCTTTTGTTAAAGTTGATAGATGAAAATAAAACCTATCATTATGAGAACTTTTGCATGTTTTTCTATTTAATTTTTTACTTGGTCATGCAAAAATATTTTAACACTGTCACGACTAGGAACCCAGTCGGTGGACGCTTTGCTCAAAGTGAATTGTCGCTACATACGCATTCACCCATGATGACTACGCGCGTAGCGGTACGAAAACCATGGCCGTGAAAGTGTTAATATTTATTGGGAAAAAGCTGTAATGTTACCTCAAAGAGTTGTAAACTTTCTTCAATAGGCCTATTCCTGTATGGTGAAGGTGGAGGGTTGAAACCTTTGATTTCTTCCGACTTTTGATGGCACACATAAGCCAGATCTTTTTTGATCAGCTGCACCGCCCACTCATAGAGCTGGTCAAAATTGTCAGAAGAGTGGGTGATCTTGTATGGTTTGTAACCTGAAATTATACACAATACTTGAATAATACACATGTGTGCGCAGATAGTCAGAGTTAGAGTAATACATTCATTGTTGTGTAACAAAGTTATTTAAAAAAAAACGAGTACTTTTGCAAAAGTAGACTTTACTAATCATTACAGATTTTTTTTATCATACACAAAGCGTAACAAAAACGTCTCAGTATGATACACATTATTTTGATATTTACATTTTATACCTCTAAAATCAATAGCAACACACATGGTTCTATGTTGAGGTTGTAAATTGAGAAAAATGTAAAATATGGTCCTCACCAAGCCACTCCACCATATCTTTGATTCCCACAAAAAACTTCTCCTCTTCTTTCTCAGGGTTGGTGTCATCATAACGCAAGAAACAGATGCCATCATGTGCAGCGGCATACCCAAAATTAATATTAATAGCTTTGGCATGTCCAATATGGAGAATTCCATTTGGTTCCGGAGGAAACCTCGTCCGTACTTTCGCTCCGGTAATTTTGAGATGCTCTTGCAGTAATCTTTTGGTTTCCGGAGTCACAACATAACCGTCAGACTTGAAGTTTTCACCAGGAGCATGGAATGGAAGCTTTTTCATGAGGTCATGGATAGACACTGCTCCACCAACATCTCCCGCTGCTTCAGCTTTCTCCGGCTTGGCAGCAACTGAAAAGCAATATGATTATTCTCTAGAACAATTCATAAAATGATGTTTATACAATACTCTTTATTGCACAGTGCACACCAAAAAAAAATAACATCACACTTAAATCTAAAACAGTCTGAGAAATGGTAAACAACAGATGGTCTTATCGCTAAAAAACAATCTCTTCCCGACAACCTTAAGGTAGTAGAGGTGACACAAAGTAAACAACCAATGAGTAACTAAGTGGTGCACAAGAAGATGAGACAAATCATAAATTAAAGCCAGAAAGAAAATAAAAGGGAAAGGAACAATTCAGATACTTACAAAGATACTACATACTAATAAATAAATATATAAAATACAAATAAACATAAACACAAATATATACATATAACCAAAAATTTACTGAACTACACAATATTGACATTTATATTATAGGAATGATGTTTAAAACATAATTTGACTTTATTCTTATATTTTCAAATGCATTGCCACTTCAACTACACATAAATCAACTTATTCAGCAACAAACTTCACTATCAAAAGACCATTTCTTCTCTCTTCACTATCAGAAAGCCATTGAAGAAGAAATAAACATCCATTTCAGAAAACCATCTCATTAGAGTAGTAAACATGCAAAAGAAGTAAAATATTTTTGAGTCATTTCTTATTATTGAACAGGTTATTTGCAAAAGCAAAACTATATGTAATTTAATATTTAAAGAGTTCAAGGAAAAGTCATTGAGATCATTTTAACCGAATTCTTGTGTTTATTTATAATTTAAAGTTCATGTAAAAGTCATAAATTACTATATGTAGTATTTTATGAGTATGAGATTAAGGTATACCTGTTCAAAAAATAGGCTAAAATGAGAGGCAAAAATGTATAAATATTACAGTTAAAAATCAATTATCTATTAAGGTGGTGAAATGGATTCATCATTTTTCCCTCTACCTACTCTTATTCTGTAATTATTATAGTAAGATGTTTATAGTTCTTTTTTTATATAGTGGTTTGAGAAATTAACTTAAATTACCTTTGGCATCCTTGGCTGGTTTTTTACCCCCCTCAGCCCCTTTTGTTTTCTTTTCAGGTTTAGGTGCAGGTGCAAGATCAGCCTCAGTCTTAGGTCCTAGTAAATCTAGGATCTGTAAAAAATACAAAGGAAATGCAGCCATGTACATATTATTTGTTACATTGAAATCAAACAAATATAAATATGGTATCAAAACTTAAAAGCACCTGAACAAATACAATTACTCAATGTGCATTGTACTTGATCAAGAAGTTTAACTGTATTATTTGATCAGTAGTCTCAGTTTGACATAATACATTTCAAGTTCACCTTATAAGTAAATAGTATGCTATATGCAATAATATCAATGTGTTACTTCATACCTGAACATCAACTTCGTTCTTAATAGCTTTTCCGTCAGCCCATGGCAAGTCTGCTCTTACTCCTTGCATCACAATACCCGAATTAAATCGATACCTCTTCTGTACCAACTCTTCTTTATACTTGGCCATATGTTTCTCAACCACCTGTTCAACTTGTTCCGGAGTGACCACCACACCTACTCCACATGCCTTTTCAAATGCTACATTGTCGATATTAGCCTCACTGACATGACTTAACAGATATTCCAGAGCAGCATCCACTCGTAAAGTTGAATCAAGCTTTCCGTTTTGAATATATTTACAAACGAAAGACAGCTGACCGGCAATTTGAGGCTTAATTTTAGTTGCCAAGTGGTAGATCAACATTCCCGCGCCAGCTGGTAAGCTCGCAACGTTGACCTGCGAAGGTTTTTAAGTTAAAGCTTCTTTGTAATTGTACATGCACACGGTATAGGTTTGGAAAACTTACCTCATTAAGACCGGCAAGTAAAAACTTTGTCACATTAAGATTTTTCAACGTTTCTTTAGCTTTTTGTTCACTTAAACCTAAAAGTTTAAACTTCTCTATAGTTTCTTCTGGTGACATGTTAAAAATAAACCTACGTAAACCTTAAAGAGTTACGAAAAGCAAGACTGCTCACTATACGGCAAGACGTGAGAATCGTGAGAGGAAGGATGCGTGTCGTTGATGGATGGATATGACATTGACAGTATTGACACTGACATGTCAGTTGAAGTTGACTGCAAAAGTACAATACGTTCAGAATTAGAAAGTTATTAATTTTAAACAGCGCTATTTTCATAAAGACGCGATTTACTTATGATACGATTTTTGGATACTAAAATAAACAAACAAATCATTGAGATTTTGTTTGAATTTGGATTTTTAGGTTATTTTTAACGTGATAATATACTATAATCAAGTGAGCTTAATTATTGTTTTAAGGTTTCAAAACGCACAAGGAATTCAAAATGTTCAAGACATAATTAAAAACGTTCAGTTTGATTGCAAAAATTCTCCGTCATAATAGAAAAATACTCTTTTGTCTAGCGACATCTATTGCTAACTTTATAACATCTGTCCAACGATATTTTAGTTATTCGCTGTAAGATGGCGCTAGGCTACATCTACGCCAGGTAAGGAGGCCAAACTCATATTATATGCAAACAGATGAAAAAGTGTCCAGCGGAAAACTTTGGGAAAGCTGTAAATAATAGTACCAAACCCATCCACAATGGCGTTAGAGTAGCAAGATACTATGGAGTCAACAACCAATTAAAAGACATTATTATAGAAATGATACTTCTTAAGCCTTCGTTCTTCTTCTGATGTCATTATTCACTCGTGATTATTCCATCGTTGTGGATTTATTTAAGCATTATTATTTATGGTAATTTGTTTTACGCACTTGCTATAGTGGCGCCACCATTTAACGCCTTTTGACGGACACTGGATATTATTCAGATTATTCTCCTTAGTTATATACTCCATTATTATAATGATACCTAGGGCCCGTTTAATAAGCGCTTGTAACTTGTATTACAAGAGGAAGTTTTTTTAAATACACATTGTTGGAAAGAGATTTCCGCTTGTATTACAAGTTGTAAACTTTTGCGAAACTGGCTTCTAATCGCTATCCTTCAATTTCCTAATAAATAACTCAATAGAAATCGTCATTACAACCGCAAAGCTTGATGGCTCTGGTTTTTTAGTATGTTGTATGGACCAGTTATAATAGTAAATAGTCTCTTCTGTTTCCGCGAATATCAATAATTTTAATACAACAACTTACACGGATTACATCGCGCATATTATAAGTTCCCAACGTTTCGGAAGCTTTACATTTATAGGTTCCGTGTGGGGAAGATTGAGATAAAAAACATAATAACTCAAATGAGATTAGAATTGTTTTTTTTTTAATCAGTTAGCGTAGTGTTAATCCAAAATTTCAATTTCGAAAAACGTGAGCTCGTAACGAAACTGCGGGTTGTTATCATAAAGTATGCGTTTATCAAAAATCTAGCAAATTGTGATTTGTTTTGAAAGGCTTTGTTAATATAATTAGATACGTCAATGCTCGGAAAACATAACCCTTCTCCTGACGTTGGGATAAAAAATAAGTGCAACTAATGCAGCTAGCGAAATCTTACCTTCCGCAGTTGAGCTAGTAGACTAGAAGTAGTTTTTTAGGACTTCGTTCGCGAAGGAGATAAAAAGTCATAACTATCTTTTTTGATTCAGCGTACACATGTAAAAAGTATTTAAGGTTAGGTACATGGGCATCCACAAATGGTTAAGGGATACATCAAAAAACATAACAAATATAATTTAAAAAAATCAAGTGACCTTCAAATAGTCCGCACTTATTTTTTCGGAAATATCTTCAATGTACAGACATTCAGTCAGATTTTTCAATCTGCTCGCGCTGCAGAAATTCCTAGTTGTTTAAATCTTGAATAAAAGTGAGTTTTATTACATTGTTTGACTGCAGAAGCTCCTTAACCCAGTCGATAAGCTCTTGCCGCGCTGAGAAAGCTTGAAAACACAACTCAGCTAATTGGTTCGGAATACTCTGTACTTCGGCCTCCGCACTTAAATGAAAGTGTATTCATCTGTAATACAAAAAGATTATTTGTTCTTTCGACACCGGTTCATAGTACATTATGGCCGCTGTGATAACCGACTCGTGAGACAAACTTACCCGGGCTCCCTTAGTCAACTGTGTAAATCCCGCACCAGCGTCAACGCCGCCGCAGGGGGCGACCAGCCCGTAGTTTCTTATTCTCCCCGATGTCCAAATTTTTTCTTTCTCTCTGTCCCACGTACCAAATCGAGTTGAACTAGTTCAACCCAACTCTGCAGTTCTTGTGTGCCTTGCGCACTGTGTCTCATGTCCCATCTCTAAGTGGCAGCGGATGGCAATCCGGTATGTAGGCTTGAGGAGGCCTAGTCAGACCAAAAACCCCTCCAAGTGCGAGTCCGACGCGCGTACCGAGGCTACCGTACAAACTTTCCCATAACCTAATTGGCCGGTTAAGTCAACTTTGCATCTGGTATCTATGGCCTTGAATACAAATGAGGTGCAAACTTAACGTAACCGGATTATTCAAAACTGATTTTTAAAATTAAAAAAAAAGTATATGTATATTATTGTGTGTTTAGTACCTATTTTTTGTTATAGCGGCAACAGAAATACATCATCTGTGAAAATTTCAACTGACTAGTTATCACGGTTCATGAGATACAGCCTGGTGACAGACGGAGAGACCAGCGGACGGGCAGACGGACGGACAGCGGAGTCTTAGTAATAGGCTCCTGTTGAACCCTGTGGGTACGGAACCCTAAAAAAGAACATCTATCTTCTCGGGTGGACGCCGGTCAGCTTGATGATGCCTCGTTGAGAGACGTAACGCGTGTCGAGGGTTATTATTTATACTGTTTAGTGTATTTGCTCGCGTATTTTTTTGTGGAAACTGCATGAAAATATGCGTACGCGAGCACAAGTTATTGTCACATCTAACCAAGATACTATTTCGCGGAATGGAAAAGGAACTATATCCATTCGTCGACTGTTGAATGCCGCGACGTAACGCCTGGATCTATCAGTTAAGATTACGTTATACCCGAGAATACACACAATGGGGAGACGAAGAATGGGCAAGAGTAATGTTTTTTGACGAATCTAGATTTATGCTGCATGCACATGATGGGCGGCGATAAGTCTACCGACGGCCAGGGGAACGTTTTGTTCCAGTTTGTTTTTAGTCTATAAGTGTCATTTGGCGATGGATCTGTTATGACTTGGGATGGAATTTCTTCAGATAGTCGCACGCAGTGACTTTGCAGTCCATATAGGCACTAAAACACAGCCTACCCTGAACGACCATGGCTCTATATAGGCACAGAGAAACTAAACGACCATGTAATAAATTAAAATCCTCACAACGAGCCCTTTCCTTTAATTTGTCACACGATATACTTAGTTTCCAATACTTTTTATTTTATTAGAAACTACTATTGGGGGCAAAATTGCTTAACACCCAAAAGTACCCCCCATGTTTAAAATTAATTTATTTACGTTACAGTCTTCGGATCACCGACTTACATATGTGCAGTAGCTTCGGAGCACATTGGCTGTCACAGACGGACGAAGAGACCGACAGACACACGAGTGATTTTATAATTTATAAGGGTTCCGTTTTTTTTTCTTTTGAAGTACGAAACCCTAAAAACTATAGCTATTAAATTCAAACATTTCATTGTTCTCATCACATGGACCTCGGTTCTGAATGGGGAATGAATGTTTTTTTTTAAATCACTTGATTTTTTTTATTAGTAGGAATAACCTTCCTGGAAAAAAGTTACAGATTTTTCTGTAGCTATAAATAATTATAAAAAATAAAAGTATTTTGACTGTGACCCGTTCGAGCCTGGGACGGTCAGCTGGACGCTTTCCTTAGTCACTCAATCAGTATATATAAAATAGAAAAATATAATCTATGCTTAATGTCAGATTGACCTTGTCAACTCGTCATAAAGGCACCGTTATTTTTAAAGTTTTCGTAATATAATAGAATTTTCTTTAAATTTGATCACTGTTTGCTTGCCTGCTGTGATGACTACCTTCGCTTTGGACCCTGGACTTGACCTTGATAGCTTTTACGATGACCATAGGAACGGAAACTGGACTACTGTTATTTTGTCGTTTTATTAATTTTCTTCGATGGCCTAGCATATCAACGGTATAAGGAACCCAAGCCATGTTTTTTACCAACATGCTCCAATCCAACCAACTCCAATGATATAAAAAAAACCCAGGTTTAAAGTTCTTTCTGTCGAAAGAAAAATGGTGTCAAATGGTTAAAAGAAACTGCCCGAAGAGTCGGCTTTATATTTGCGAAGAACACATAAACGTAAGTGATCGTGAAATATATGCAATGGCATATCCTTGAAAAAAATTGAGAACATTGTGAATGAAGGCTTGGTGACATAGCTTTGAGTGGATGTTTTCTAGAATCTGTTGTCGAGACAAACATAATACATAGGAATATATTTTACAGTTTTTAATACTTCCAATATTTTTGTTACAATATGTTTGTTACATAGATATCATCTGAAATAATAAAAGAATACTGATTTAATACTGGTGTTTTTTTACGAAGACTATACCCGCGTTCTGGTATAATGGGCATTTTGATAAAATAGCAATGTGATACTGTGGGCGTTCTGATACAGTTGACATTGTTATACAGTGGTCGGTATGGTACAGTTGACTTTATACTAGAGTAGTCGTTCTAGTACAGGGAGCATTTTGATAAAGCGGGCATCCTGACACTGTAGACACTCTGACACAGTGGACGATCTGAGACAGTGGACGCTTTGATACAGTGGATACTGTGGGCCCAAAGGCTTAATCGGGTTTCGAATCAAGATAGTGATAATCAACATACGTAACTATACATACATACAGTGCATCATCAGAGCAATATCAAGGTTCTCTTGTTGGTGTGCAATAAATAATGATTGTATTGTCAGGACAGTAGCAACTAGAGTGCCAAGATGCGTGCAACTTCTACAAATATTTCCATGCATACCTATTGGTAAAAATAAAAATAAAATATCGATTTAACGAGGCTTTATTTCAACCCTTATTTAAGTTGTGGCATTATTCAAAATTACAAGTCCGTAATAGTGTTATTTAGTCGTCAAGATGGACTGTCACAATGTAATATTTCTGTGATATTTTATGTACAGGTTCAATTTTGGCTCGGACATCACATAGGCTTCCGGCCCTTTTCACTTCAACATACCCAACTGCATTTTCCCGCAAAGACCTTAAAATAAGTGAAGGTTAGAGTAACGAATTGTTATAAAATCAAAGCAGATCTCAATATAATTACAGTATACAGAGCATTTCTCAAATAAGTCCAATGGGGCATTCTTTCTTCTAAATACTACATAAACATAAATAAATAAAGTTCCTTGGTTGGTAATAAAGCACAGCATGCTTTCAGATGTGTCTTACAGGTGTCAGGCTTTATCTTACACAACATCCATATGCAATGTTACACACTTGCATTGTACTTACATCAACGCTTTGATGCCTCTTATTTCAGCGATGTTGTGTTTGTCACTATACTTCATGAATTCTATATGCATAAAAGTGTCTACTTATGGTAGATTGGAAGAATCCGCTTTAACAAAAACAATTTTATCCATAGTCGTGGTTTCAAAATCCAATTTCAGTTACAATGCTCGTCGTAAAAGCTATAAAGGTCAAATCCGGGGTCCAAAACGAAGGTAGTCATCGAAGCAGGCAATCAAAAGTCCGGTGGTGAGCAAACAGTGGTCAAATAACAGTGATTAAAGAAAATCCCATAATATTGCGAAAACTTTAAAAATAACGGTGTGTTTATGACGAGTTGACAAGGTCAATATATAATAAAGTACTCTGTGGTCAATGTGACATTTAGCATAGATTATTTCTTTCTATTTTTTATGTACTAATTGAGGGACTAAGGAAAGCGTCCAGCTGATCGTCCCAAGCCCGAACGGGGACAGTTAAAAATAATTTTATTTTTATAATTATTTTAAGCTACAGAAAAATCTGTAACTTTTTTCCAGGAATGAGGGAGGTTATTCTTATTAATAAAAAAAAACAAGCGATTTAATATTTTTCATCCATTCTCCATTGACCCCCCAATCGCCATCATAATCATCGGCATTCTCAATATCATCTTCACCCGAACTCATTACCATCAGCCGAAATGTGCGTGTTCTGGTAACCACATCAAAAAAGGATTGTCAAGACAAACGCAAACACCAACATATTCACAGATCTCGATCAGAATTCAGGTTAGGCTGCTTTACGAGAATTTTAAACACACCACACTGCTCGTAATTTAAACACACCTTGTATTCAATGATATGTTAATAATGTCAAATGAAGTTGCTTCTGTTCCACTTAACCGTGAATTATGAGGCGACGAGACACGAACAATAAGTCGGTGTAGATTATGCAAATTCTGTTAAGTTTATATCTTGGAGCCGACGGCTCACTGATCCGGGCATCAGATTGTCGCTTCTCTAATCACACCTTAAACGGTTAGATTTCGACGTTAAATTCACTTTTTGAGATCATTTCAAAAATTGTATTGAAGGTAGTGGCTATGTCGATGCAGGCATATATATATCTAGACTAAGTATTATAAACTTGTAAAATGAAATGTCTGTACATTGAAGATATTTTCAGAAAAATGATTGTAGGTAACGGACAATTTGGAAGTCAATTAAACGAAATTTTAAAAATATTTTTTTATTTTCTAAAAAAACGACGTATATGCGGGGCAAAAATTTAAAGTCTAGCTCCTAGGTCAAGTAGGGTATCATATGAAAGGGCTTGATCTTTCCATTTTTGGTATTTTTTTTTATTGTGAGTAGATATTGTTTTATTAAGGAAAATGTGAAAAAAAAACACGATTCCCTCCCTTTATCTCCGAAGTTTACCAAACTAAAAATCTGGAATTTTCTGGTATTATGTAATTTAATATGAATATTACACGAAAATTATAACCATATCTCTATCTGTCATACTTTTTTTTAATCACCAAAAATCATTTTTGAATAAACCGGTTGCATTAAGTTGGGCCCTCATTGTTTTTTTTTTTTTTTTATAAATAGAATGGCATTTGACCGCAATCTCACCTGTTGTTAAGTGACGATGCGGTCAAGGATGTATCATGCCCGTCTAGAAACAGCCTATTCACTCTTGTCTTGAACACGCCCAAATTATAATGGTCGGGGAACACACTCGCAGGCAACGAGTTCCACTCCTTTGCGGTACGCATGATAAAAGTTGCACAATAGCGCTTCGTGCGGATTCGCGGAATATTGACCACGTGCGGATGGAACGAACGCACGCGTCGTGTGTCCCGATGATGGAAAGGGCCTGGTGGAATTAAATCATGTAATTCCCCCGCACACTCACCGAAATGTAACCTGTAAAAGACCGACAGACGAGCGACCCTACGTCGATGCTCAAGGCTCTGCAGCTTAGTGTGTATGTGACGCTATAGATACCAGAGGCAAACTTAACTCAAGCGGCAAGTTAAGTCGGAAAAAGTGAAAGTTTGTACGGAACCCTCGGTGCGCGAGTCAGACTCGCACTTGACCGGTTATTTTTTTGTAAGTACCTACTTAATATTATGTAGGCGTCACAAATAGCACAAATGTTTGAACACATATGTTGCGTCCCTTTCGTTTGACACAGAAAACGAAAGGCACGCAACACGAATATTTTGCAAATGCGGCCACGTGAAGCGCCGGCATTATACATATATCACAGTGAGGTTTAGCAAGTCTTTAAATAATAAATTAGTAGTTTAAAAAACACTAGAAAAACACGCTTTACAAGATTTTTCTAACACATCCAAACACAGCAATGATACGATGTTCCATCATGAAGTTCCAATTTATAATCTCCCGGCTCCATCATCAGCACATCACCATATTATTGTACTAGCTTCTGCCCGCGACTTCGTCCGCCTTAAATTCGTTTATCGCGGATAAAGGTATTTTTACGGGATAAAAAGTAGCCTATGTCCTTCCCCGGGACTCAAACTATCTCCATACCAAATTTCATCCAAATCGGTTCAGCGGTTTAGGCGTGAAGAGGTAACAGACAGACAGACAGACAGACAGACACACTTTCGCATTTATAATATTAGTATGGATGGATTGTCATCAGAACTACATACAGCTGCCAATTTTCATGACACTACGATCCTTGGAAGATGGTTAAATTAGTTACCTTAGATTCCATTACATACTTACATACAGGTCGACCTAATAAAAGCGTGTTAAAAATACATAAGTGATGTCAAATTATAACTACCTAGACAAGTATTAAATAGTTATTGTTGTTAGTTTTTAGTGTTGTAGGTAAAGGTAGGGTAGCGTGTGGACTGATGACCTCGTGAGGCTGGAGTCTGCTGGATGCGAGTGGCGTAGGAGCAGTCGTGGTGAAGCTTTTTGGGGAAAGGCCTATGTTCAGTAGTGTACGTCTTTTGGCTCATTTGATTGGTAATTATTATGACGATTTTGTAAATGTCACGATAACCTTCTGCCGCCTAAGAAAACACAATGATAAAAACAAATACAACTTTGTTTTATTTAAAACTAGCTTCTGCCCTCGATTTCGTCCGCCTTAAATTCGTTTATCGCGGACAAGAGTATTTTTCCGGGATAAAAAGTAGTTTATGTCCTTTCCCGGGACTCAAACTATCTCCTTACCAAATGTCATCCAAATCGGTTCTGCGGTTTAAGCGTGAAGAGGTAACAGACAGACAGACAGTCAGACAGACACACTTTCGCATTTATAATATTAAGTATGGATACATTTAAAATCAAATGAAACTAAAGCCCGTTTAAAAGGCCTCTGGGCGGTTAGAGGGAAGATGTGGCCTCTGTGAGGACTATTTGAATATTACATGTAAATTGATTGAAAATTAATAAACCTGTGCAGATCAGCTTATAAATTCAAAAATATTTAACGAAAATGGATTAAAATGACAATGACGCAAGACGAATGTCCTCATCCTGTTTGGACTAAACTTCCAGGTCCGGACCTAAATTCATACTGCATTAGGTAGGTGCGGTATTATATACTGTTTGGAGTCGGAGGCCTCATGCGTGGGGTAATTCATCCCTCAGCAACAGCAAGAACATTAATGTAACCTGAGGCCCCATAAGTGGGGTAATTCATAAGTAAGCAACATCATTATTCCTAATTCGCACCCCGACTCTTATGCGAACTTCACTTCCCAACATAACTGGCCGGTTAAGTTAAGTTTGCTCCTGATATCTAATGAAATAATGAAATAATGATCTTTATTCTGTAAGTAGGCCGGCATTTTTACAAGTCTGACTCTACGGCGTTTCCCAAGAGGAGACCACTCAGGAGAAGAAAGCCGAAACAAAGTCTCGCGTCTCATACAAATGAAACGCAACCTAAACCTAATTGGGTTATTCAGAAATGTTTTAAGGGATAGAGATACGGTTCTAAATTTCCTGTAATATTTATTTTAAGAACTCTCCGTTTTTACGCCAGGAACAGGTGAATCCGTAAAAAATAGCACACGGGAGGGTCGCGCGACCTCGCCTCGGCGGAAGGAAACACGCAATTCCTTCCACGGGGGCCCGAGGCAGAAATCAAACTCATGTATGTACTTTACTTTTCATACCTACGCTCGGCGGTCGGTTTAGGGTTGTCAACTATTGGCTTATGCATGAAAAACAATCGTGGTACTGGCTTTTTCAAGGAGTATCATTTGAAAGGTGTAATGGAGTTCGTACTTGAGCATTCGTTTGAAAATCATAATTACACTGTACATTTGCATCGGTTGTTTCAATAACGGCTTGACTAAAACTATATCTGCAAATGTATTCTTAAATGATAATGGTAAGAGAAGTTCTAGAATTGAATTTCTTTTTAACAACTTTCATTTTGAATCCATACTAATATTATAAATGCGAAAGTGTGTCTGTCTGTCTGTTTGTTACCTCTTCACGCTTAAACCGCTGAACCGATTTGAATGAAATTTGGTATGGAGATAGTTTGAATCCCGGGGAAGGACATAGGCTACTTTTTATCCCGAAAAAATACCCTTATCCGCAATAAACGACTTTAAGGCGGACGAAGTCGCGGGCAGAAGCTAGTTTATTATAATGCAGTCGGGACTAAAATGAGACACACACGAGCACGACGGCAACTTGCTGTGGCTGAGGGGTCTAGGTACTCCAAACCCGCAGTACCTATAGCTACAAACCTTCTCGCAGTACCTACAAAACAAAACAATAAACCTCTCTACTATTACAATACAAAACGTTTACAGAACAGAAAAATACCGACACAATTTTACGTTTGTCAATTTTCATTATCGAAAATCCTTAATAACTTCTAAACGGATTACCCGTGTTACAAAATGTCCATTGCCCTGAGCCTTTTAGACCTAAACCTATCAAATGAAACGAAAAACAACACAATATCTATACAAACAAAAAAAAGTCTTCAACTTAAGTAAGGTGGCGTCAATTTACCTTACAAAAATGTATTTAATCCCTCATTCGTTTATTATACCAATTCAAAATAGGAAACTGTTATTTATTTAAATCGATCTTAGATATATTCTTCGGGGGCTATAAAAGCCAATTCACCGTATAATGTTGAATTTAGACAACCGTCCACTGAAGAGTTCAGAGAGTTTTATTGGAGAAAACAGTTCACAGACGCGCGTGTCAAGCGGATGGCACTCGCGCTCGCACTGTTCCGAACTGTGCCGAGATATCGTGTCCGTGAGCAGTGTCTATGTGTGCGTTGCTCGAGCGCGCTTGTATGTAACGGTGCGTCCACATTTGTATCATTTGCCCGTATCAGATCATCGTCGCGTAGCATGATCGCGTGTCACTATCACTCGTTTGGACGTTGCGCCGATCCGATCACTCGAAATCCATTCGCTACGCGTATCACACACTTGTATCGGAAGAGTGCGACATTATCGGCGCGCCGACAGTAAGCGTCCAAGCAGCGCGATACGCAGTCATGCTACGGCACGGTGATCGGATACGAGCAAATGATACAAGTGTGGACGCACCTTAGATTGACTTCTGAGGCACGGTTGCGGTCCACATCGCTTGCTTCTACCACTCAACAAAACATAAGAAATATAACAACTGGCGATTTTCACCTACTTATCAATGCAAATTTCCGCTCGCGTCTATGTGCCTGTACGCTATGAACTCGAAAATGAATTAAATTTGCGTAACGACAATAGCGTACAGTTCGAGATTTCTACCAACTGTCTTTTGTTTGACACATGACAGCACCCATATAACGCAAATGTGCACGTTTTATCGAAGCTTTAATTAAAATATCCAATAAATAGTTCTCAAGTTTCATAATTACTGAAAAATAATATATATGCTCATTTTAGCCCCAACTAACTCAATATTATTTTTTTTTCTAGCACATTCGTATGCTAACATCATTATACGCAAACAGTTACGTTCTAGGACTTTTTATTTTTAATTTTAGAGCCGTGCCAATTCCATCTTTACGAATTGGAAGTAAATTGAGCAAATCGATGATAATCGAATACTTTGAGGTACTAAATTACAAATATCTAATAAAAAAACAAACAAATCATGTATGTAATCCGATCCGACTTAAAAATTAAACAAATTACGTGTAAACCTGTCCTCATTTATTAATGTGTAAACAACAGTATCGATATCTGAACCATGGAGAATGGAGATAAGGAGGCCAAACTCATATAGTCAAAAAGTGTCCAGCGGATGGAAATGGAAACCAGTGATTAATTCCAAATCTGTCCTCAATGGCGTTAGTGTGGCACGTGCGTATGAAATGAACTTACATAAATGTTGCTTTCCTTGTTTATTATCCTACTCTAGCATTTTGGGCACTTGCGACAGTGGTGCCACCAATTTAACGTCTTTTACCGGACTCAGGTATTAGAATACGACAAAGCAAAGGGCATATAATAAATATATGTGATACTTTAAACAACGATACAAACATAATCTTTTTAAGATATTTGTTATTCTCTTAAGCTGGACTTTCATGGCTAGCGGCCGATGCGACAGTCGCGCGCGGCTGACGCTCAGCGACAGTCGCCTGGCCTCGCGTCAGTAATAGTTACTATGAAACTATATGGCGCCACTTTCGAGGGTAGCGGCTCGCGTCACTAGCGACAGCGACAGTCGCGTGCCGCGTGCGGCCGTGTTCGGTTGGTCTTCTACTGACGCGTGACGCGCAGTAAAACTGGCGAATATTGTAATATTTTCTAGAATAGAAGAAGAAATTCTAATTAATTTGGTTGCGCAGCGCCCTTTTTTATATTAGTTAATTTACCGGACTGTAGAAATTCTTATAAGAGGGACAAAGTGTGGGAAGAAATAGGGAAGGAACTAAATAAAAGTGGTAAGTATTTATTTATCTATTAGCTTTAATTAAACGGCGTACCTAATTTCTTTACTGCCAGGACACCTGTCCTTCTGCTGAACAAAAGAATTATTTTAACTTGTCGCGGACGTGAATACCGTCCCAAGAATATTCTCTTGCGGCTGCTATATCAATCATATTTTCTGTGGGAATGTCAGTTTCATCACGTACGTAATATGGCCTTGGATTGCGTTCAAGATATCCGTCTCGCAAAATATTGTGCAGGCAGCATGCTGTCAGTATTAAATCCGTACAAGTTTCTGGTGCTACTGCAATCGGAGTATACAATACTCGGAATACCTGACTTAGCAGCCCAAAAGCATTTTCAACAACACGACGGGCGCAGCATAATCTGTAGTTAAAAATATCTATTTCACGATCATGCAAGGCAATCCTTCTCGAATAAGGTTTCATCATGTAGGTATTAAGTGGAAAAGCTTCATCGCCTATCAAAAAACGAGGCAATACTTCTTGAGTACCTGGTAAACACTTTGAAGCCGGAATTTTAAAAGTATTATTAGCAATATTTTTTCCCATCGCAGATTTTCTGAATCTATTACTGTCTCCTTCTTTGCCATACGATCCGACGTCAACTGCCACGAATTTGTAATTCGCGTCTACCATGGCTAGTAAAACGATTGAGTAAAAATCTTTATAATTGTAATAAAGTGAACCACTGTGCTGTGGATTTTTAATACGAACGTGTTTGCCGTCAATGTCAACTAGATATGCAATTCGGCATATTCCATTTTTCCCAGAAGTCTAGTTCGTTTTTTTTGAAATCATTATCGGTAGGTACAGGTATGACTACGGGCATTAATTTTTCCCTTTGCAATCTTAATGCGCTTTATGATCTTTGATATATAACATGCCGATATTCGATAGGCAAATGATAGTGATGCGTAACTTTCTCCGGTTGCTAGAAATCTGTAAAGAAAAAGTCTAAACTGAAAATAGATCCCATTAATCCCATAATATTGTAAATGTGAAAGTATGTAGGTATAGCTCAATGGATTTTCATACAATTTGGCACACGAATTTCGGTCGGTTCGGTAACCTTGTAATTAAACATATTCTACTTTTTATCCAAATTGAATATAGCGTGTATATTTGATATTACCGCAAACTCTACGGGGTCTTAGTATAGGCATTTATTAATATATTGCACCGTTTATTTTTTAAATAATCGAACTTTTCTTTCCATATAAAATAATTCAGCACGCAATGTATTTGTTTGTTGTTGTTTGTTGACACTTAACATCGTGATGTGACAACTGTCACTAGAAACAACTACGCCATACATTGCTGCTCAGAAAATTTTCAAAAATTAATTACGCTATAGCAGTTGACGCTAAATCAATAATTATTATAAATATCAGATTATAGCACTAAAATCTCCGTCTGGCTTCAATTTGCGGTTATATCAAATATACACGCTGTACTTATTATACACTCCATTTTATTAAAAACAATGTAAATAAATTTAATTGTGTTAACTATTTCTATTGTTGTTTTTTACAGGAAAGGTTTCCAAAAATAGGTGGAAAAACATCAAAGATAACTACTACCGGCAAAAAAAGAAACTCAAAGGGACTCCGCTGCAAATCCTCGAAGTAAGTTTGGAACGTACCGTGAACAACTTTCATTTCTGGAAACTATTCCTCAGGAAAGAGCAAGGATTACCAACATTTCGGAAGAGTCGCGATCCTCATCAGACCGATCACATGTGGCGCGCAATACAGAAACACTAACGCTGATGGACTCTCCCGAACCTTTGGGTGTGACGCCTGATGGCTCCCCGAATGTAAATGAAACTCCGGAAAGCCAAACTGAACAAACACAGGAGTCATCGACTAAAACACCCGATACTACTTTGAAACCACCACAAAATGTAAAAAAAAAATCGCAAAAAACAAGACGATATAATGACATATATAGAGAAAAACATCATCAGCAAATTGTAGGAAGTATTTTGTCTTCGAACCAGGGCGAAGAAGATGAAATAGATTCATTTACAAAGCATGCCAACAGTGTCCTCAAATAATTACCCCCCTATTTACAAATAACAGCGATGCAGGAAATTTTTGAAACTCTTACTAAATACAAGACGAGGGCAGTAGAGGCTACACGTTTCGAGCGATCACCAACTCCAATAATGTCGTCTGGATCAGACACACGTGCATCAAGGGCTGAAGCCATGTACTATTGACGTAGTATTTCCAACAGTTACAGCAATCAGACCGCAGATAGGTCTTTCGTAGGCAACGTCTACTCGCCAATAAGATCCACGTCTCAATTCGAGCGTCAAATATCCCTCAAATATCTTAAACAACGTGTACGCGCCAATAAGCCCCGCATCGCAATATCAAGACGAAGCAGCCGATTTATCCCTTATAGGGGTGAATGATATTTTATATGATTACTAAACACTTCATTTTTAGATGTAGAACCCTTTGTTTAGATGTTTTTGTTTGGATCTTCAAGATCCTTCCGGTTTTAACAATATTTTTTGGCTTAATAGATGCACAAGTATAAGTTCTCAATAACTGTCAAATTATTTTCAATATAAAATCACAAATACTTACCGGAGTGTCAAGAATAACTTCTCTTCGGGACAGATCGATTGTCTACATGTTTTCGGTTTCATTTCGTGATAAATTAAAGACAAGACAAAATTATTTGCCTTTTATTCAATCTGCAAAACTTCTGGAATTTCTCTTCATCAGATTTTAGTTGTCTTTCTATTAAAATACGATAAAATCCTTCATCACCTCTACTTCTGAAAATTGGATCAATTGAACTCCTTTGCTTGTAATAATATAGCAATAGCAAATCGTCATCCTCTTCTTCTTCTAGCATTGCTAACAAAATATCTTTTCTAGAAGCCATAGAGATCACACACAACTGCACTGGACGGTCCCACACATCAATATGGCGCGGCGTGCCAGCGGCCGCGCGCGACTGTCGCATCGGCCGCGACCCACGAAAGTTGAACCGGACGCATCAGCCGCGCGCGTTAGTTGTTGCGCGCGGCTATGCTGGGCGACAGCCGCGCGCGACTGTCGCATCGGCCGCTAGCCATAAAAGTCCAGCTTTATACTTACACTGTTTAATATTATTCAAGACAACGACTGTTTAACGGTATTCTTGCATTAAACAGACTTAGGCTTATTTTTCATCCCAAAACAGTAAGTAATGGTTTTCTGATGCGTTATAGTGGGCACACCAGTGGAATGCGTCACATAATAACGCATATTGCATTGGTATAGTATTTACGGAATCAATTTTTATTCATAACCATCCATACTCCCCTGTAATAAATATGTCATCCAGACAAATGATTTTATTTACATACTGTTTATTTACAGCAGTTAAACATATAGAGATTATAGCAAAACGTAATCCAATGCAGCCACCTAAACGCATCTTACCCGAGCGGATCTCTCGCGGACGCACACCAGTAAGGTTTGCTGGTGTAAGCGTGGCGTCTCACTCTCACCCCGTATATTAATATAACGCGCGGCTCTTGCGCCGCGCAGTCAGTCGAGCCACGGGTCTGAGAGGTACGCACGTAACGCTCTTGTCGCGAACCACACGGGCACCGCAACGCGATACCTTATATTTTATAACCAAATGTTGTTCAGTACTGTTACCTCGAATAATCCATAGTTTCTCCAATAAACTTTATACAGAATCTACCCTGAGATCTCATTATCTACCTTGCCGGCAGTGGCGCACACTCTTCAAACCTAGCTCAGTAGTCTCCAGTACTATAAGATTGGATTATTAATATACAGAATAAGTAATTGCATAAATCGATTCAGACAACCTGTGGAAACCATTGATTATCGGTTATTATGACAATCGTAACGCTTTTGCCTCATCACTATTTAAATCATCTGTCATGTGTCAAAAGACAGATGGTAGAACTCACGGCCTATACTAGAACGTTTGGTTCACTCAAATGTATTTTTTTCTATCGAGCCAGTTGTTCATATTTATTGATATATAATGACTAGCGTTTACCCGCGGCTTTTTTTTTCAAGGGGTGAATTCCGGAATAAAAGCTTTCACAGGGTCTCCGACAGAGTTACGTATACATTTATATATATCATTAGAATGGATAGTATAGCTCATTGCAGGTGACTGTACTCGTTTCCTCGTGTACCTACTCGGTCGGGAGGCGAAGGTTGGCTGCGGCCACGTACGGCCGCGAACCTGCTCACACATGACTTCGTCTCCGAGAAACGTGATCTTACGCGGAAATTATACCACGGTACAGTTATCCTGTACCTACCTTACCTACATAACTAATTGCTTACGGATTCGATTACAGTATAGAATATATTATATAGTTATTTTGTGGTTACAAGCGGAAACATGAAAGGACCAATTGAGAGACCAATTCAGATGTAAAGCACCGTTGGTGTAATAGGTCTGCAGTCTGTGAACATGTCATTGACAAACCAAACCACTCAATTAAGTTTGATAAACCTTCTATCCTTGCCAAAGAAAAAATATATTTTCCCAGAATGCTACGCGAGGCTATTGAGATTAAAAAGCATCCTAATTTCAAAAGAGAAGATGGATTGTCACTACCACCAGCTTGGGATCCTGTAATACATCTCATCAAGGAACAAGCGAGACACAGGACTGCAAAACCTTAATTTCCGAACGGTGGAAAATATCTTATCTGTTTAAAAAGTTGTTTAATAGTCTCTGTTTTTATTTAAATATTATAATTAGTAATGAGGTAGTCTGGGAGTTTTTCTCTGCAGCGTTTCTTTTCTCCTCAGTACGCCTCATTTGTGAAATGCTGCTTGGTAAATTATTAAAATAAAATAATTAAGCCTTTCTCGCACATGTGTAACCGTCTTTACAGCTTAGGCCCATCTGGCATGTATATACCTACACCTTTATTTGTTTTTTCCAAAATGGGTAGTTTGCACAAATTGTAACTTTGACAGAGGCAAATACATCTTTTCTCAGTCAACCCGTGACCATGGAAAGCTGGAAAGCTTCCGAAACGTCGGGAACTAAAATGAGATAATATACGCGATATAATCCGTTAAATTGTTTTATTGCAAAGGACCAATTGTTAATGGCGCCATTGATTGGCTGAGTAGTATGACATAGAAGAACTCCGAAAAACCGACAGACTGATGATGTATAGAGGTTCTCTAATGTAGATCAAGAACCGAAAAGAAGTTAAGATCGCGAGAAGTCTTTGGGAGAGACCTATGCAGTGGATGTCTATGGGTTGAACAGACCAATTTTAATATTCTTATAAATAAATGAAATCTCTAATTTCACGCAACATGCGTATATAAATACCTTACAGACTAACATACCTACATGTTAAATACTAACAAGGTCACATTTTTAACTGCGATCTGTTACGCAAGTCCGAGGCTTCGGGTAGCCGACCTCGGAAACGCCGGAACATGACACCTTTCGGCCAGAATTCTTCCTTTGTGTGGGCCGTCAGTTTGTCTTTTGGAACTCTCACTACAAACGAATGAAAATTCATGCTGTGGGAGACTCCATCTTCACAACCCTCAGGATGATTCCGGTCTTCACACGTAGGTACATCTCGTACTCTACGATCTCCTCCGCCTTCGTAATGTAGCCGAGTCTCATACAGCAATATTTGTCAGATGCTCGAATAGTACTAGTAAAATTAGTTTTTTCTGAGTAGCTAACATAAAAACAGATCTAGTAGATGGATCCAGTAAAGGAGAGAAAAAGTATATTAAAGCCAGTAATAAAGAGATCCGCAGAAGAACTAAGGGCGTCGACATATAGTTCAGAGAATTGCTAGACTTAATACACACTTTGTGTATTAACTACAATAGTGCATACTTGCAAAAAATGCGTAAAAAACATAGAGACCATTTAGTTTTTCCCGGCCACTATTTAAATTGGTCACAAGAGGCTAGGGCATGGTTCCGTAACCGGAATATATAATTATAAATTCGTACAATTGTCGTTTTACCATACAATTAAACAAATAGCGGATAGAATTATACATTTTGTGAAAATTTCAAATGCAAAGCCTAAGAGAGCCGTGGCAGACAGACATAGAGACGGACATACAAACAGCGGAGGCTTAGTATCAGGCTTCCTTTCTTTCCCTTGGGTACGGAACCATAATAATGTATCCAAGATTCATACATATTTTGTTACGTAATTGTATGTAGATGATGGAACCAACAATAACTCCGCATCGACAGGAAAATCCCTTTCCATGGAGAACGGCACATATGTATAAGCGTGCTTCTTCGTTTGCCCTATTTTCCAGACCAACAAAGCAACTACGCGACGTAATTTTTCACATATTGTATAGAAAGACTGCAGTGGCATAGTTTATAATTGTTTCGAAGTAACCGCTTGCTTCAGAACCCGGAAGGTTTCCTTTCCAAAGGATACAATTATACGTTAAATTGCTCCCATGCGCAGTTTTAAGACGCCTTAAAAAATGTGTAACGACTTCATTTTTTTCACTTATTGTATTGTATCATTATTAAGCAAGAGAAAGTTATTATGTTGCGAATTGTTTAATAACTGCTGTTTGGGATTGGGAGCACTTTATAGCTATGAGTACTTATGTCTATGCAATAGTGCTTGCTGCTTTTTTTTAGGGTTTCGTACCAAAAATGGTAAAAAAGGAACTCTTATGGTGCGACTTTGTCTGTCTGTCTGTCTGTCTGTCGGTCCGACTATTAGAGCGCCATATCTCAAAAACTACTTATGCTATCTATTTGAAATTAGGAATATTTATAAACATGGTCGGCCCACGGTCAAATAGGGTATCATATGAAAGACCTGGATCTGTATTTTTTTTTTATTGTGAGTAGATATTGTTTTATTAAGGAAAATGCTTATTTGATCTACCCGGTTCCGTTAAGTTTGCACCTCATTTGAACGCAATGCTATAGATATCAGGTACAAACTTAACTCTACCGAAACCGGGTAATATAATAATTTTAGGGTAAGTGAAAGTTTATACGGAACCCTGAGTGCGCGAGTCAAACTCGCACTTGGCCGGTTTTTTACTTTTTACGTTCGCTAAAGTAGATTTAGGTCTAAGGACCAAAGAAATAATGATAAGGCGCATAAAAATCATATACCTATCTATCGTCGACGTCATACACAAATTAATGAAAAGGACAATAAAGAATATACTCCTAATAAAAGAACTGTTGACCAGGTTTTGTAATAAAAACCACAACGGTTTACGACATGAATGGCTTGCTTTATGCTTACTGCCCAACAAAATATTTAGAGGCGCGGAGAATTTGATTACTTTTCTGTAAAACATGTAATTGAGTTCGGTATTATTATATATTCGGTATTCGGTACATCAAAATGAAATGCGGTTATTTCCTTTCCCGACCACTTCTTGTAGTTACAAATAAACTCGATGCCACTTCCACTTCAGCTACCTACATTGTGCGGTAAACATATATTTACGACGAAGAAAACGTTAAGAATGGAACTCACCTTCGCAATTTGGTGTACAGGGTAGGGACACCAAATTGCGAAGGTGAGTTCCATTTGTTGGTACCAAACTATATTTTTTAAATAGTGTGACCTCTGATTTGCCGCTGTTGATGGCTGCCAAGGTTCTTAGGCATGCGTATACCTTAAGAGGATATACTAGTGGCCGTTCCTCCATACAAACGTAATCCCCCGTTTCCTTCCTGGATAATTGTCATAGAGCAATTTTTTTTATAAGTATAATCTATACTTGTGCTATGCCCCTATGTTTTATTGTTCTTAATAATTTGTTTATTTTAAGAATGGGGAATAGATGAAAATTTTTAAATCGATTGATTTTTTTATTAATAGAAATAACCTCCCTCATTCCTGGAAAAAAGTTACAGATTTTTCCGTAGCATAAAATAATTATAAAAAATAAAAGTATTTTTACTGTCCCCGTTCGGGCCTGGGACGGTCAGCTGGACGCTTTCCTTAGTCCCTCAATTAGTACATAAAAAATAGAAAACAATAATCTATGCTAAATGTCAGATTGACCTTGTCAACTCGTTACAAACACACCGTTATTTTTAAAGTTTTCGTAATATAATGGGATTTTGTTTAAATTTGATAATTGTTTGCTCACCACCGGATTTTTGATTGCCTGCTTCGATCACTACCTTCGTTTTGGACCCCGGATTTGACTTTGATAGCTTTTACGAGGACCATTGTAACTGAAATTGGATTTTGAAACCACGACTATGGATAATATTTTATTTGTAAAAGCGGATTCTTACAATCTACCAAAAGTAGACACATTTATGCTTATGGAATTCATGAAGTATAGTGACAAACACAACATCGCTGAAATAAGAGGCGTCAAAGCGTTGATGTAAGTATAAACCAAGTGTGTAACATTGCTTATGGATGTCGTGTAAGATAAAGCCTAGAACCTGTAAGACACCTCTGAAAGCATTCTATTGTTTATTACCAACCAAGGCACTTTATTTATTTATGTTTATGTAGTATTTAGAAGAAAGAATGCCCCATTGTAGTTATTTGAGAAATGCTCTGTATATTGTAATTATATTGAGATCTGCTTTGATTTTATAACAATTCATTATTCTAACCTTCACTTATTTTAAGGTCTTCGCGGGAATCATACGTGGAAAATGCAGTTGGATATCTTGAAGTAAAAAGGGCCGGAAGCCTATGTGATGTCCGAGCTAAAATTGTACCTGAACATAAAATATCAAAGAAATATTACTCTTCTTGACGACACAAATAACACTATTACGATCTAAAAAAAATGTGTTTCTTGTAATTTTGAAAAATGCCACAACTTAAATAAGGGTTGAAATAAAGCCTCGTTAAATCGATTTATTTTTTATTTTTAAGCATTTGTAGAGGTTGCACCCATCTTGGCAAACTAGTTGCGACTGTCCTGACAATACAATCATTATTTATTGCACACCAACAAGGGAACCTAGGTTTTTTACAATAAGTATTTCAAAGTAAAATACAGGATGCAAACAGGTTACATTATAAGTAACCTAATCTAGGGTGCTGCCGGCAGCAAGTACCACAGAGGGACCTCCTGACAATGTACACTGTGTCTAGGAGTACTGCCTTCTGTATTCTATCTCAAGACCCTTTACCGAAACAAGTATTGGGACAATGATCGTCAAATCGAAATAGGTTTATATGATGTTGTTATATAGACTATTCGTCAGCACCCGTCTCCCACCTATCTTGGCCTAGTCAAGTTATGACTATATTTATTTATATAACTTAGTTTAATTTAAAAATAAAAACAATCAAAATCAATAATTTTATAACAATGATAACCACGATCTCGCTCATTTCCGGCCGCCGGCCTTCAACCGCTCAGTGACACACTACCGTGCTAATGAAAAGGGATGTAAAACACATGGAAACTCCTACTAACGAGCCTTTTAAACTAGCACAACGGCACGCCCTCACATATAAGGATTTCAACGCGGGTATATTCTTCGTAAAAAAACACCCGTATAAAATCAATATTCTTTTATTATTTTAGATGATAATATGTAACAAAAATATTGGATGTATTAAAAACTGTAAAATATATTCCTATGTATTATGTTTGGCTCGACAACAGATTCTAGAAAACATCCACTCAAAGCTGTGTCACCAAGCCTTCATTCATAATGTTCTCAATTTTTTTTCAAGGAAATGCCATTGCATATAGTTCGCGATCACTTAAACGTTTTTGTTCTTCGCAAATATAAAGCCGACGCTTCGGGCAGCTTCTATTAACCATTTGACACCATTTTTCTTTCGAAAGAAAGAACTTTAAACCTAGGTTTTTTTACATCATTGGAGTTGGTTGGATTGGAGCATGTTGGTAAAAAACATGGCTTGGGTTCCTTAAATCGTTGATATGCGGGGCCATCCATGGCAAAGAATATTAATAAAACGACAAAATAACATTATTCCAGTTTCCGTTCCTATTGTCATCGTAAAAGCTATCAAGGTCAAGTCCAGGGTCCAAAGCGAAGGTAATCATCACAGCAGGCAAGCAAACAGTGATCAAATTTAAAGAAAATTCTATTATATTACGAAAACTTTAAAAATAACGGTGCCTTTATGACGAGTTGACAAGGTCAATCTGACATTAAGCATAGATTATATTTTTCTATTTTATATATACTGATTGAGTGACTAAGGAAAGCGTCCAGCTGACCGTCCCAGGCTCGAACGGGTCACAGTCAAAATACTTTTATTTTTTATAATTTTTTAAAGCGCACAGAAATATCTGTAAATTTTTTCCAGGAATGAGGAAGGTTATTCCTATTCATAAAAAAAATCAAGTGATTAAAAAAAAAACATCCATTCCCCATTAGAGGCTCTCTAAAAGTACAAAAAATGCCACCATCCGGCGCCATAAGCACACGTTCAGTAAACAAATTTAATGAATATAAAAGAAAAGCGGAAGCCCTCGTTATAATATATGTGAAAAAAAAACTAAAATTAGTTTTGGAAGAGGAAATAGGGTACTACGAAACCCTGTTTTCGCCAATTTTTTGTAGGTCAGATCGTTCCGAGCTGCAGTTGTCCCTTTTGCACTATAATACGGGGAATTTGAGGCGATGCGATAGCAATAGTTTTTAAAGTACATACTTTCCAAAAGGCCTTTTGCTAGTATATCCTCTTAACGCATTCGTTCGCGCGTATATATACGTTTTGCGTCATGTACTAGCCCCGATGCAAAAGAGTTTGTCTAGTACTACTAAACAATTACCTGATTTATTTTGATATTCATTTATTAAATACAAGCTTAGATCAAATAATTTAATTACAATTTAAATGAAATATTTAGTTATTGTTATTTGTATCTCGTGTTTTTTTTAACTGCCAACACTACCAACATATTTGCATTTTAAATTTAATTTCAGTGAAAATAACAGCTGCACTGGTTTGCACTTAATTAATAATTAAAACAATTAGGGTATAGAGCAATAAGTACACATCTGTTGATGCCATAAAGATAAACGTTATACCCTTGAATTGTCCTTTCCCGGCCTCTGTAGTAATGTAACCGTAAATTTACGAACCCACCAGGACAGGAATTAAATGGCAAAATGTTTAGGGTAGTTCCGTGTTTGAGATTCTTCACTTTGCGAACGCAAAATATTTTGTGATTCTCGACGTAGCAAACTTCTAAAAAGAATGTACTACCTATACTAATATGTAATTTGCCGGAATAAAAGAAAAGAACGCTTTGTTTCCAACTGAAAGGCGGAAACAATTTGCGTACACATCGTGTTTGTTTTCGTTATCGCAGCACTCAGGTACCTATTGGAATTATATTGAAGTGCTATTTCAGGACAGGGTTGTTTTTCGTCCATAACATTATTGCCACAAAAGACAGATTAAACCGTGGGAGAGAACACGTGTAGATTGTTGACGAGGTTTAATATCCGCCGAAAAATCTATACAAATACATAGGTAATACAATGTTGTTTGAACTGTGTGTTGTACTTTGATGGTAACAATAGAGCTTCGGCTGTATTCAATAAAAAATACACCGTGAAATATGGAAATTGGGAAAGTGAGTTAAATAGTGTTTACAAGCGTTCGTGTCGTGGGGACCCGGGGTGTACTTTTTTCACTAATATTCTATTTGTAGGCAAAATGCAATTGTGCTGTGAGAGCGAGCTGAAATTAATTTCTAAAATATTGTGAATTATCTGCATCCAAATTCATGATATTCAAACTTGGAGTAAAGCGAGTCATAAAACTGTCAATTAATCAGATAAGCTAAAAGTTTATTGAATATTAGATATAGGTATAACGCTTTGATTGTTCGGGACCAGAACATAATGTCTCACATCAAAAACCAATTTCGTTATGTTGAAGCAGAACTGTCATACACGCGACGCAAATGACCTAGATACACTCTATTTAGCTCACGGAGATCCCCATTACTGCAAACGATGCCCATCTTAAAGAGCTTTCGAATGACGGGTAGAATACAAGTAGCTTAGGTATCTACATACTGACCCTTCTTTATAGGCTAACATTGCAAATTTTTCCATCTATTTGTTTTTTCTATGAAATGTGAAAAGCCAAAGTGTACTAGGTGCCCCAAAATTACGATAATTTAGTGATTTAATTCCGATATCTATGTTCCAGATTTCATTTGTATACACATCTATTTTCCGCGGATTTTGTCTTGCTCCGTATCTAATTTAAATGCTGCCAACCCAGTGTATTTTGATAACAATGATACTAACTTCCATCTGGTTAAAGAACTATCGAAAAACATATACTTTTAATGCCCCCTAAGCAAAAAGTACCGAGCAGCTGAAACCGCCCTCAGTCCTGAGAGCATTGTTTGCATCGACGTACGGTGCGTAATAAACGAACGTTTACTTTTTGAGCCTAATTTTAACAGGCAACCCACTGCTGTAGTATTTTCCTAAATGTACATTTTCATTTAAGAGCGTCCGCTGCTTTGAGCGGGAGCCCGGCGCGGGCGTCCGTTTCCTGTATATTTGAGAGCGACGGGCGATCCGCCAGATGCAGCGCTGCTGTATGAATATACAGGAAACGGCACCCAGAGCGGACGCTCTAAACATACCATCGAAAAATATAAATATAAATACCTAGGTGTAAAAATCTGCATCCTAACCTTTAGCTGAGGCCTGCGGTTACTATAACTGTTCCCAAAGTGCCTTCATTACATACAGATAGGTTGTTAGATTAGATCCTGTTTATTTATAACACGCTAAGCTTATCTAACCTATTTGTAACCTAACTATACTAGACTAATTCACACGTGCTTTAATATAGTTTTAAACACTGGCACCGATTTATATACATACATGCACACATAGAATAACGCCTCTTTCCCATAGGGGTACGTAGAGACCACTTCTATCTACTTGCTACGAGATTTGCATACCTCTTTCGCTACGGCTTTCATTAAATTCCTCATACATGCTCGTCGGTTTAGAGTACTCCCGACCTCGCCCTTGTTTTGTGCGTCCTCTATTTGGTCTAGAAATGTCCGACTAGGTCTTATGTATGTATACTACGAATGTATACTTTGTCCATTTATATGCCTGTACAAAATAGAACGATACGTAGTGACCGCGATAGAAAATAAGTAGGTACCTACATATAAAAGAAAAATACCAATCACTTAAATCTGTAGTAAGTACCGAGCTGTAGAGTATAGCTGTATATATGTCGCAGGGAAATAGCCAAAACAGAGATTTGAACAAATCTCTAAGTGATATGACCAAATCACGCAGGATGTTAAAATGGCGAATTAATTTTATTATTTGCCTAGAAAAATTCAGTAATTTCATCAAATCCCTGAATCTGTTTAGTGAAATGACGAAATCAGCCAAAAAATGCAACTCGTTTTTTCATTTCGCCAGATTTGTTTAGTGATTTGATAAAATTCCTGGAACAAGCCAGTGAGTTGAACGTGTCGAGTGAAATGATAAGACAAGTTGACTTTGCGAGATCGTTTCGTCAACTCACTGAAGTGTTTCAGGGATTTTATCAAATCACTAAATACGAGTAAGTCTGGTGAAATAAAAAAACGAGTTGCCTTTTTTGGCCGGTTTTGATCACTTAACTAAACAGATTCAGAGATTTGATCAAATGACTGACTAACATCGTGCGTGATTTATTGGTCCCTTAGAGATTTCTTAAAATCTCTGTTTTGGCCATTTCCCTGCGACATATACAATGCTATCGAGCTGCAGATAATAAAAACCTCGCCTCAGAGCTTGAATAAGTACCGACAGCCCGCCATATCTTCGCCTCGATCCTCACAACATACGATCGATTCGAGTCGATTTACCTTTACTGTGTTATTTTTCTATGATAACCTTTTAATAATACATATTGTTGTTTGTAGAAAATTTGAGGTTCCGCGAGAATATGGATGTGCGGATTTCTTCTGTGTAATGTATTTTTTCTTTATTTTTTGTATACAAATTGAATATTGTATACCTATGTAGTTTTGTGAAACTACTAATGTTTTGCTTAAAAAGTTATGCTGCGAAATTTATATTTTTTCATATTTTTTGGACATATGGCTTACAAAAATGGGGGGGGGGGCACAATTTATGTAACTTTCGGATCGATTATTTCTTGCACGCGCGGCGCGGTACTGACTGAGGACGTTTCCCGCGCGTGCAGCGGAATAATTATATTATAGAACTTTTGTAACTGAAAAATATTCTATTTTAATTAAAAAAATAAGTATTTTTTTTTACTGATTCAAATGCCACAAAAATGTAATTTAATGTAATGAACGATCGATGCATAATATCAACAATTCAACTATAATCAGAAAACCCCCATTTTTTTGCGAGATTATGTTGAAAAATATGGTGTGAGTAAGGACGATTTACATATGTACTTATATGTACAAAAAAATCGAAAATTGAGGCCATATAAAAAATATGTATATTCTGGTTGTGAAAATTTTTTTAATAACTAAGTAGGTTCCATTACTTACGTCAAAAATTCGTTTTTACCAAAAATACGGATGGACTCTTAAGGCGGCTCCGTAACTTTTCTACCTATTGGCACAAAATTGTGCTTGCTCAGTCGCTACTAGTTTATTCTTGACTATGCCCACAATTGTCCATCTCAATTTCACAGAGGAGCTACTTGATAAACTTGAGCGTATTCAAAATGTTTGCATTCGGTTCATGTTTGGTTTTCACAAATATGACCTGTTTCCAGTTTTCGTACTCAGCTCAAGTCTAGCCACTATTCATTTTCGACGTAACTTGCTTGATCTTTTTTATAGTAAATATATATGTACTCTTTATTTCCGTAACTCCTCGCTATCTCAAACAGGTTTGAGTTATTTTCAGTCTGTTAGATGTTCTCAAAATCTGCCTCTTACTATACCTTCTTCCTCTTCCAAATTCTGTAATGATTCAACAGTTTTCATTCTGTTCGGCTGGGGACTTGGGGAACTCTTCGGTTGGGGAACACTATGCCTGTAGAATGAAGACATCAATCTTCTTTCCCTTCCATAGCAAAGCACCTCGACTTGTTTAATATTGCAAAACTATGTAACATATCATAATAATTATAAATGATTACATATATTTAATTATACATCTACGTATTTGTGCCATTTATATATTTATTCGTAATTAATTAATTATACTACTTATTCTCTCATAAATTATCTAAAAACTAGAAAAAAAAGGAGTCCCCTAGTATAGAACCCGTCTGGGGCACCGTCCGCAGTATGTTTGCCACCAATATACGAGTCATCATCATCATCACCATCATCATCATCATCATCATCAACATCATCATCATCATCATCTTCATCATCATCATCATCATCAGCCCGGAGTCGTCCACTGCTGAACATAGGCCTTCCCCAATTCACGCCACCACACCCGGTCCTCAGTTCTGCGCATCCAACCGCTTCCCGCCAGTCTCTTCAGGTCATCGGTCCATCTGGCGGGGTGTCGTCCCACAGGGCGAGTCGTTCGAGGTCTCCACTCCAGAACTCGACTGCCCCATCGACCATCGGCTCTGCGACAAATATGCCCCGTCCACTGCCCCTTCAGTTTGCTTATTCTGAGCGCTATGTTGGTTCTCCGTCGGATATCCTGGTTCCGGATTATCCGTCAGATAATATTGAGGCTTTTGTAAACGTATTGTGTTTGTTTAATATATAATATATATAATATGTGCATATATCGGCGGTTGATCCGACATTGGTGTAGACAGGTTAGTCCGACAAATATAAAACAGACTATTTAATGTACCGGGTTTATTTCACCACACATAAATTATTTACACACAAATAATTTCAATTAATAGTAACACTTTAAGTAGGTACTCGTAATTATAAACCATCGATAACTCAGCGGTTGAAAAACAAGTGCACCGGACCAGCTACATAGCAAGAATGATCCCCACCGACTCAGGTAGGGCAATTTATAGCCAGAAGTTGTGACGCCACAGTGGCCTGATCGGTTTTCGCGTGAATTATTTTATTAAAAGTGCGAGCACGACGATGCTGCCGCGCCGTCACGTCACATACTTTAATTCCAAACTGCTTTGCGCCATCTGCTAAATAGGTACAGTTAGTTTTTCCTTCTCAACTTCTCCCTCTATCCAAAGGTAGTCTGGAATTTAAGATATCGCTGTCCAGCGATAAGACCGCCTGTTGTTCACCTCTTCGTAAATGTATTATTATATCTTTTGTATTCTGTTTTGTGAGATGTGCAATAAAGATTTATTTTATTGTATTGTATTATTTATTTAAACATATATTTTGGAATCCTGCCATTTTGACAAAATTGTTTTGTGTCAATTTCATTACCCAAACTACTTTTAGCAACTGTTTTTTTTTGCCAATGCAATCTTTGGTATAATTACAATACGCAAATTTTCATTTGGTAAAATTTTCATTCAGCAGAATATTATTCAGGAAAATGAAATTTAGGCATTGGGTCTTTTAGCAAATGCTTTATTAAGGCAAAAAACATTATACAATAAACATTTAGTCAAATAAATTGTTATGACAAAACGTAAACCGACAAAAATCGAATTTGCTTGGCTAACTATTATTATTTATACTTAAGTTAAATGATCTGATAAGGTTTTACTGGGTTTTCCCTAATCCTTGCAACACATGTTGGATCATATTGTATGTTTCCCAGCAAAGACTTCTCTCATTGTATCTGACAATTCGAAAGTGCTTGTATCTAAGCCTACTTGAATAAAGGATATTTTGATTTGATTTGATTGATTAACAAAATTTGATCAAAATAATATACGTAAAACGGCACGATCCCATAATAAAAAATGCAAAGCTATTTTACCAAAAACATAAATACTTAAGTATATAAAAACAAAAATAAATCAAAGATTAAGTACAAATAAACTTGTTGATACCTTAGTTCACACTTGTACTAATTACAGTATTTGTGCACTAACCTACTAATTACAAGCATTTTTCTCAAACAGTTAGTACGATATCGTTGTAATAAATAGACTTTTTGTCTCCGCATAGCAAAGGAAATGAAAAAAACACGGTTTTTACTAAAAATAATAAATTGTTTCGTAAGTCGCTTCCGATTCCAACTACCAAGTAAAAACGCCGCTTCCAAAGTGGTTAAACGCATTAGTAGCAAAATGGCCAAAATGTGGAATGATACGCCGCGCCGTAAACTTTTATAGAAGAGGGTGAGGGAAGTGAATCCTCCCTAAAGTCTCAAAGTAGTAAGCTCGCATTCCATACCAACGCAGTTTTGTTTTCATTTGTAAATAGCACAAAGTGGTTTTGTAACTTCGGGACTAAGTGTGTGTAACGTTAAGTAGGTACTTAATAACAATTTTGTACAATAATAAATGCTACTTAAAAGTTGATTGATAGCTGATTTTTTTCAAATCGAGAATGAAGAGGCAATATGATCTATCTAAGTAAATGCTCCATCACAGGCTTCAGCTGCACTTACCGACAAATAAATTAAATCAAAATACTTCCTGTTCCGGCATAAGAAAAGTACATTAATTTTTCTATAGGTATAAATAATTACTCCGCTGGCGGAGCGAAGCGACCCGAAGTGAATTTTACCTCGGTTTTGAGCTATCTAGTGATAGGTAAGTATAAATAAAACTTCTTATTTACAGATTCTTGGGACAAACCAGATTAAATTTTCATAAAAAAAAACATATGTAAAAGGGAAGTAAATATTTCATATTTAATAGGGAATAAAAACTATATCTATCAATTACTAGATAGAATAGAATAGACTCATTTATTGCATATCACATTTCAAACATAGAAGGTGTTAAAAATAAGACAATACCTTAGGTATACATGTGACGCACTGCAAGGGCATAGCAATGTCAGAGGACATACATTATTACTAATTTACACATTAGCATTATTTAAAATAAAAATTAATCACACGCTAACTTTAACTAGAATCATTTGCTATAATATAAAACATCGTTAAAATATTAATTTAGACTGTAAAAACATTCGTTTACTTAAAATTTTCCGGATTTTTTATTGAATTCGGAAGGCGGTTTAATGTTTATAGCCATGTGGTGGGCGAGACGAGATATTTTAGTTTTGAGAAGTTCATTTTAAGCTGATTTTGACCACGTTCATTTCTTTTAATTTAAATTATTACATTCGGTGAGTATAAATTTATAAGCTTACTGACGACTTTACATGATTCGTATATAAACATTTTAAATAAATGTTAATTTTTGATGTTTTTTTTAAAAAATAAGTGATTTTTTGTATGTTTCTAGGGGAGACCAAGGTGAGGTGTGTGTGACAAAAGAGAGTTTTTTTGGAATTTTGTTTGTTCGTTAAGGCGACGCATCGCTAAACAATCAATTGAAAGACATGTGTTGCATCTCGTTCTCTGTTTGGTCCGCAGCGGACTGATTGCATACAACTACGCGTCAGCGCTAGCTTATGCCATAAGGTCGTAAACGACAAAACGGCTTTTTTCGTTTCAATTAAAAACTACAAATAATTTTAAAACATCCAACTAACAAACGAAAGTGCGTATTTTGACTAATGTACTAAGAAAATTTTGAGGCTTACAATGGTCTGGTTAGCCTGTAAAATGAGAATCTCTGTTTTAAAAGAGGTTTCTTTGATATTGTTTTCTCTGTTATAAAAGGTAAAGAATCGAGTTTCTGCAACTATCAAAATGAAGTCAATGAAATTAAAAATCAGTTTATGAAATATCACTTTCATATGTTTTGTAATGGCTGAGAAATGTTAAGATCTCCAATACGTCGTCTTAAAGTTTCGAGATAACAAACGCGCACTGTTACAGCTCGCTAACCGTTAATAGGTTCCACAAAATCGACGATGTCACAACTCTCCTCTGTCACAACTGACCTCGGTCTCTCCTATGTGTTCTTGTGGCTTCATCACGCCAAATCGGCTAAACGGATTTCAACTGTTTTTGGTACATTGGCATCCTCAGGTGGTTATAGTATACTTTTTACTCCACTACGCTAAAGAAAAAAAGAGGGTTATGATTTTTGACGTAATAAAATAGTAATAAAATAAAAAAAATGCCAAACATTACACTATTGATACAACGATCTAAGTAGAAAACAAAATAGATTGCAATACACCGCAGTCTAAGCCGGAATCGAACCAGGCGGCAGTATTTATGTTTTACTGGAAAAGCGTCCTATACCATTAAACTCAGATCACACCGCTTATGATTCGCAATGAATGAAACATCTACCTTCGGTAACGATGCGTTACGCCTGACGCTGGTTCGGTTCCGCACAATTAATTTTACTCTCAACGTAGATGTTTGTATCGATATTGTTATAAAAGGGTCAATCAACTTTTTTTTACCTCGTTGCGTTGCCATGGTTAAATCTCCTGAATCACACTTTAAAACTACGATCTTAAACGAGATTAAGGCAAAAAAAATCTAGTAAATAAAGTGTCCTGAGGTAGCCCTGACCTCAGCTCTAAATTCAGCACTCTTATGACCATAAAGGTGCGTCCACATTTGTATCATTTGCCCGTATCAGATCATCGCCACGTAGCATGATCGCGTGTCACGATCACGCGTTTGGACGTTGCGCCGATCCGATCACTCGAATTCCATTTGCTACGCGTATCACGCACTGGTATCGGAAGAGTGCGGCATTATCGGCGCGCCGACAGTAAACGTCCAAGCAGCGCGATACGCAGTCATGCTACGGCACGGTGATCGGATACGAGCAAATGATGCAAGTGTGGACGCACCTTAATCAAAAAACTATAACGGTTCCGTTTTTGCGAATTTGGCTATGGAACAAAATTACCTCTCACCGACAAAATTCTGAAAATCAAAATATAATATCAGCACCTCTAGCACAACTGAGATACGCGACTCTGTCGCGCGACAAAGATTGTCTGTCTCTTTCTTTTCAATACAATGCGAGAAAGACGGGTGATGCTATGTCGCGCGACAAGCATAGTCGCGGAGAGTTGTGCTAGACCGGCAGGTGCTTAACCACTTGCTTTCCAGTAATTTAAGGTATATATTATAATGCAAATATTACCTGTGAGCGCAAATTACGTCTTCAGCTTACATCGAAATATATTACACCTGTTGTTATGCTTAAAGCTCAGTCAGGCAGGAAGATGATGGGCGTTATACACAATGGTTCTTAGACACTAGACAGTAAATTGGACACAAGACTTAACTAAGTATAGTTTAGGGCCTAAATGTTTTTACCACCATCAAACTTACTTTAACTATTTACCCGACTGTGCGACGCAAAGGAGTCGTAATGTGTTTATCAGGCTATGTATGTATGTTTATATGTTTGTTCCTATCTGGCACTCTAGAGGCCAAACGCGTGGACCGACTTTGATAATTCTTCGTCAATCGATTTGTCTCAAGTGTCCGAATGTCACTGAAGACATGAAAATGGTGAAAACTCAAAATGGCGATAATGAGACTGTTGAGGATCGCCCGAGCCAAGCAGAGCCACGACGAGCAACGCCACGGCATCATCGTCGATTTATTTAATTTATTTGATTTTAATTGTATTTAGGTATAAGTGAAATGTAATTTTATTAAGTTGTATTTCTGATCCATAAAAGTGATCACAAAGGTCCCTAAAAGAGACCTAAACGATAGGTCAATGATACGATTTCAAATGTGTAATGAGATATCACAAGTAGGTAATTATTTGCAAACGATATCATATAACTTAAAAACTTGTGAAATCTCGTTATAACACATGATCATAAGTAGGCAATACGAACTCACGATCTCACGGTACTCTATAGTCAGCCTCGAAAGACGTGAGATTGATGCCCGAACAGAGTAACACAGAGATGTGGTCGGTAGCACGCTCGAGCAGCGACTAACGGTGCCGAATCAGTGGTCTTCTAAATACGCCTTTGTGGCGCTTAGGATGCCATTACAGGGCGTGGCCTGTTTTGGCTGGGTCATCTCCACCCGCTACTACGGGTGGGTCTTCTCATATGCCTTTATTTGGCGGGCGTCGGGTAAGGTTGCGGGGGAAGCCTTTGCTTGAGTCGATGACCGGAATTGTTGGCCTCTTCCGCGGCCTTATCATAGGTTCTGCTGCGGTGCAGCAGTTGGTAGTGTGGATGCAGTCGACGGATGACGGCTGCAGGGTTCTGGTGCAGCAGCAGTTGGTGTTGCTGATGCTGTTGTTGGTGCTTGTTGGCCTGTCTGCGGCGTTGTGGACGTTGGCTTGTCTGCGGCTTTGTGGATTCCTGGGTGTTTAGGGGACTCAGTTGGCGGGACGAGCTCTTTCGGCAGAGCTCGGCTTCGCTTCTCCGGCGGGCGGGCGTGGAACGGCGCGATCTCTGATTTGATTTGATTTAAAGTCATCCAACCATCGCCATTCAAGGTCTCTGTGGATCGTCTCGTTGCGCATGTAGCGCGGCGCCGAGACGCATCGGCGCCCGGTGCCTTTCGTGGCTTTGTGCGTCTAAGTGCTCGCTGGACCTGGCCGGGGGAGAAGAAGATCAGATCCTCTACCGCCTCGATTGGTGCCGCGAAGTATCTCTCCAAGTGTTGCTCGACTGCTGAGACGTGCTCCACTTCTTGTGTCGGGTTCGGCTGGAACTTCCTCTCAAGGCTGTCGGCGAAGAGCTCCGCCCTGTCTTCCGCCTTGTACCTTGGGAGGCCGTTGTTGTCGTCCAGTGGGAGTGTGGCCGTGGGCGTCATGCCGAGTTGTCGGCAGAGACGGTGAACAGAGGGCATGTCACCGTCGATGGACGCCAAGTGGCTCTCCCACGCTCCATCTTCACCTTTTCCACCAGTGCGTTGAGGGACGCTTTGAGAGTGGGGAAACGGGTCCTCTGCCACTCTTTTCTTAGGCGGCGCTTGCGCTTGATCAGATCCAAGATCCTCGCAGGTAGCGGCTTGCGCCGTTCGCTGGTCGGAACGGTGTGCGCGGCGGTGTTCAGCGCCGCCTGTATGCTGGAGGTGATGCTGGTGGTTGCGCGCTCGACTTCTTCTGCTGAAGAGACCGGCATGGAGTGAGGGTTCCCGTTCATGGCCGCCGAGCGTCATTATGGCACTGCCGCCTTTGTGCACCGCAAAGTCGATGATGTCACTGGAGTTGTAGCTAATATGGTGCGACGGTTCTTGAGGTCCAGTGATATCAAAGTTTTGGTCCACGGCTGCTCTGGCAATCTTGGTGCCCACTCGATTGTTGAGGGACGAACCCCAGTCCTCATGTTTAGCGTTAAAGTCCCCCGCCAGAATGGTCGGCGTGGGGGACTGCAGCAGCTGGCCGATATTGCGCACTATGTCGCCGTGCGCGCCGTGAGGGCGATAAATGGCGAAGAGGCGGAGGTCCCGTTATCTGGAGCTCAATGCCCAACGCGTATATGGACGCGAAGGGAAGGTACGGGACTTCTTGGTGGATGATCCTCCTCTTCACCAATACCGCCAGGCCTCTATAAGCGACGCCATCCGGGGAGACCTCGTCTTTTTGGTACACAATGTACCCCGGTGCTTTTAATGGAATGCCCTCTTTCAGATGAGTTTCACTGACCAGCATGACGTCGATCTCCTGCTCCCTGAGGAAGTTGCGGAGCAGGCCGAGTCTGCCGGTCAGCGATTGGGCGTTCCAATATACCACTCTCAAGCCCTTCTGGCGCTGGTTAGTGTTGAATGTCGGGCAGGAGACTGGAGGTGGCTTGTTAAAGTGCGTCAATCGTTGACGTGTCTTGGGTTGCGGCGAGCCTCATCAACTGCGTAAGGAGCGCGAGCATCGTTGCGGCGGCGTTTGGCGCAGGTGTTGTGTACGCAGTTGATGAAGTCGTCGGGGCGGATTCGGTGCTGGGGGCTTTTGCGGCCGGGCAGACTTTTTCTTCGGCTTCTTTTTCTTTGTTTTGCCTGCAGGTCCTGGAGCGCGCTGGGCTAACGGTGCCTCCGCCGGAATGCGCATTATAAGGCGAAAGGGGGTATATCTCGCGCCGTTTACCGTAAGGGGCCAGGCAATCTTCCACTATAGTTTCCAGTTATTTAGGAATTACTAGTATTTATTAACATTAAACCTTAATTTGAATAATGTAAAAATATGAACCTAATAATACTCTATAGAAATCAAGTATTACAGTAGACTTGCCATGTAAACTTAATGAATAAGACTAGATTAAAGTATCCGTAACTTCATACTGTAAGCATTTTGAACTAAATTATTGCTTAGAAACTATGTAAACTTATATAATTGTTAGGAACCCTAGGTCTTGTATTGAACCCTAATACGTAATGTATGAACCAATGTAATTCCCATCAAGATCCAATTTGATTCTAATTTATAAAAAATGAATATGTGAACCGAACCAAGTGAAAAGTAAAAGAGGATCTTAATCGGAGAGATTTCGATAATCCAATTAGAAGGCTAGTTTTAATATAAAGAGGTCCGATCTCTTTCGAACCGCTTTCAAGGTTTTCAGTCCTTTGTTATGCTGCATTAAGCATTCTAATTGGATGTTTCGGAGAAAGTGTTTCTCTATGGATAGGTGATGAACCGTGAATTGTAAATTGTATATAAGCGAGCTCAGTTTCTATGAAATAAATTCAGTACAGTTTATTCAAATCAAGAAAGAAGAAGTTTAAATAGTGAACCCAGTCTCCCAAGTATCCTTCCTAACCCAGTTGCCTAGTGATTCAGTACAAGTTTGTGTATAAGTATATCGTTAATTTAGGTCTTAGTTTAGGCAGTCTAGTTTAGGTTTTGCGAGAAAGATCGTCTATATCTTATCTCATAGAGTCATAGTGTTTGAGTTTGATTATTTAGTTCCTAATTACGTAAATTAGGTCATCCTTTGAGTTTAATTAAGTGTATATATTAGAATAGTTTAGTTAGGTTTTGATTTCAAGAACTGATCCGATCAACATTATTAAGAACCTCTGTCCTATCGAAGGAGATCGAGTAAATGAAGCCCCGCGTCGGTTTCAGAGACGCGATACTGTGAAAAAGAAAAAAATGAAAATCGACGTACCTACTATATCGAGTTGGATATCAATGAATGGGGATTTAAAAATCTTTATTAGGTTTCTTTTATCATTCTAATTTGAAATTACCAGTTTGGAACTATAACAATTTAAAGTTGGTTATCAAGCCGTTCTCACTAAATTTTCATTTAATTCTATTGTAATAAATCTTTGCAAGCTTCTCAATAACCCCCACGATAAAGATTGCGAAATTGACTGACTTTTATAATTTTAACTAAAGAGTATAAAATACAAAAAAAAAACAAAAAACAAAAAAACAAGCCCAAGAAATTTGTTAACTTTTATAATTTTAACTAAAGAGTAAAAAATAAAAAATATATTAAAAAAACAGAAATCTAAGAAGAAAAAACAAGTCCAGTACCCAAGAAATTTGTTAAGTTATAATGGAAATCTTTCGATACTCACAATATAACAAATAATAAATTCTAATATGGAACATAGCGATTTTAAACAGTCGGGAGTCGGGACCCATTGTTGGGAAGATTTGCGTCGATCTAGATTTCTTATGGGTCCCGACTGGTACTGAACTTGTTATTATGTTTTCAGTTTTTTACGCGGTCGGGTTTTTTGTTTATTTTTAATTATTTTTTCTAATCTTAATTCCCCACGTGTGTTAGGTGACTAAATCACCCACCTCGTGCTCTGCAGGACGCTGTACCTGGACGCTGTGGTACCTTCACTGATATAGCTTTCTTGCTTGCGGCTGCAGTTTGCTCACGCAATGGATATGGAAAATAATGGTTCTCAAAATTCAACGATCTATAAAATTATTTGTTCCTAAAAATATGTTGTTCTTTAGTGCTTAATGTTTACACTTCAATGTTTCAATGACTCCCCATTTTAATATTTCCCTATCTTTAGCTGAAATGGAAAAAATTGCTTACATATTAGTGTAGGACTAATTAAATACTTTATTACATAATTCATTTCCAGATCGAGGAAGATGAAACATCAGTTTTGCTTACTGTAATCTGGACCAATATTGGATTTCAAAACACCGCTGAAGAACTTGTCCTCCACTTAACATGGGCTAAAACAATGAACCACATGGTTAGAATTTTCGGGCACTTCACGACGACAGAAGAAAATAAAAATGTATACAGTGAAATTCACCATGTTTAACTCCGAAATAACAGTACCTGATGGACTTCCATCGAGAAAACCTTCTTTGTCACTATTATCTATCTCCTGAGTTACAGGACAGAATAAGAACAAGAAAAAGTGGATCCACCCACTAATTTTACAAGGTTTATCATATGTTAGGTCCTTACATATAAAATTGGCGTTTCATATGGCAGAAATGGAAACGATTTTTTTTTATGAAACTATTTTTTTATTTAGTCAAAGTAAGTACCATGGCTATCTACGCAGTTATGCTATCTAGAAGGTAGTTCATTGATTCCTTTACTGAAAAGCATGAAGTTATCCAAATTCCGAAAAAATGGTAATCAGTTGGAGCAAGGTCCGGGGAGTATAGTGGGTGTCGAAGACATTCCAGTCGCAGCTCCCTTAGTTTTGAGGTCGTCAAACGTGCCGTTTGTGGTCGAGCGTTGTCCTGAAGCAGCAGTGGGCTAGATCGATTGACCCATTTTTCAAGTTTTTTCACTTTTCCAATTTGTTTCAAGTGAATCAAAATGGTTTTATCGCTCACACCAAAGCCTGCCACTAACTCTGACGTAGTTTGCGATGTATCTGCTTCCACAATTGCTTTTAATTCTTTGTTGTCAACTTGGTCTCCAGCCGTCCACGGGGCTTGTTCTGTAGGTCAAAATTTCCAGAACGGAAAAGGTTGGAACCAATAACGTGCCGTATTTTCTTTTGCAGTAGCTTCCCCGTACGCATTGTTAATCCTACTAGCAGTTTCTGCAGCATTGGTGCCGAGGTGAAACTCATATTCGTAAATATAGCGATATTTTAAGTTCTCTATATTGAGAACAGAACGATGTGAAAGAAAAACCAATGACGCGATAACAAATAAATTTCGAAATTCGAACACAGAAATACGTGGTCTTAAATTTGAAATAAATTTGAATTTGGAATTCCTAGCCGAACGCCACATTTTTTTAAGGAATTTTATAGCCTGGTATCTATTAACTTTCTGTTAATTTAATAAGTATCTATTAATCACCTTTAAGCCAAACCGAACGCCACATATTTTGAACCAAAGTTGCCAGTTCGCCAAACGCCAATTTCATATGTAAGGACCCAAAAAAAAAAAGTAATCAATATATTTGCCAAATATATGTTTTATGAAAAACATTAGCGAGCCGTACAATCTCCACGTCATGTTGGATATTAGCTTCCGGGCATTCATAATGAGGCTTCGATTAGATTAGTACCGATGAGCGTGATCAAAAAGCTTATCAGTATCGATTACTTCAAAATTGTTCTATGAGCCTCTTGCATCCCGGCTTAGGCTTCCCGGCTGAAATATTTTTTACCTTATACAAAATATACTCATACTGCCGTCCAAATGAATCTTTAGTAGGTAAGTAAATCATTTGACACTTATAGTTACTTACACTTACTGTTGTTTACTTCAGCTTGGTACTTACCGATGCCGTTCCGACCGCCGATGGTCTCTTGAATTGATTGGAAAATAGTTTTAACCACCACACGTTCCTGTAGCGGGTCTTAAATAGCATTTACCACCAAATATACGAGGGCAGAAAATTCTACATCCTGGCCTTCGGAAGACGTAAACTAATGTATTCGTTACACACCGCGGATGGTTATGGTTATAGAGAATAATTAAGATGGCAGGTATAAGGCGTCATAAACCGAGGGCGTTATGTTTTTTTAAGGCGTCCATATTAGCTCGCAAGAAAATGTAAAGCAATTTTTGAAGCGCATAAAGGACTGAATTCATATTCATCACTTCGCATAATGTCAAATGTCATGAATCTTTAGTCCTAATAGTGTCCGAAAGCATAAACGTCAAGAGCCATAATCTTTTTACGCATAATTTACTTTGTTCATCATTCATCGTGCGGTCAAAATTTGCACTAAATACAAACTATGTCGTCTGTGAGACCGATCAGGTCCAGCGTAAGGTACACTCTAGGGGTAGGGCAGATAATACCACGTGGAATAGGGTAGTTTCCTGGGTAAAAAAAATATTCTAATTAGTCCGTCACTTCAAAAAATATTGGACACGTATTTTTTCTTTTGTCACGCTCAATGGCAATGCTAATTATTAGATGCTACCGCTGCTGCTAATAAAAAGAAAGTGCCAGCCTTCTGATCACCCGATGCTTCGCGTAACCTCTTTTTCTTAATTATTTTTTTATGACATAAAATCTATCATGACATTAATAATTATGACCATCGAAAATATTATTATAATTTTTATGCGAAAAGTATTTGGAAGTTTTATTTCGAACATTTATTCCTCACAAGTGTGATTTAAAACATTGTAAGCATAATGGCCGGCAGAAATTACAAAATAAAACCTTCAGTTCCGGCCTTTTAAAAGTTCCGGTAGTGTACCTAATGCCATCTATTTTATGTATTCCGCTCTTGATATACAAAGTACTTGCCTACTCTTTATTTTATTGCATGTTACTGTTATAAAGTTAAGTTTTTATTATTATTAAAGATTAAAATTATCATGATTTCACTAAAATAAAAGATTGTAACTTAAGATTTTTAGATATTATACTTGCACACGCAACGCAAGGAAGTTATGGAAGTCTATTTTTTTTTGTAAACCAACCCTTTATTTGATATCCCACCAGAGGCTCTATTTTAATAGGTCGCAATAAAGTCCTCTAGTTCAAAGAAGTAACTCGACACTTACCAGACTCCGTTATTTTACGCGTAAAGCCGCTTGTACGGTTGGCCAAGAAAACGGTCTACCACTTTTGAACTTTAATTCAAGTAAAATAGAGAGGAAAAGTGGTAGACCAATATCTTGGGCGACCGTACAATGTATAAAAATAACGTATAGTAAGTATGATAGACACGAACTGCGACATTAACTATATTATCAATTAGAAAATCGCAACTTCGTACGCGAAGGAGGAAAATCTCATAATCGTCTTTTTTGTTTCAGTGTAATCGAGTAAAAATGTCTTATAACCATCGGATGTCTAGCAATCTTTGCCTTTGGCTCGTGCACTCCACAGTTTTTACTCTAGCGGCAGTTAATTTGAGACTGTAACGCGTTTTTACGGTGCTCGTTTCTAAGACGATGTTACTCAACTCATGTGTACGGTTACCTACTAGGTACTTAGTAAAAGTTGAGAAGGAATGACATTTTCAATAATCCAATTCCACAGAGCTTGCCGTGTTACTTGTCGTATATACACTTGCAGGAACCACTTATTACTTACTGTAAGGAGTTTGGGGTAATTCCGAATTATATTTAATGCAGTTTAATTTCCAAGGCGGTTGATTTTTTATTACGACTACTCCAATACAAAAAGGCTCTGCGAAGACACTAAGTGTAAAATATTTTGAGAGTTGACAGTTTATCAGTAGTTTTTCGAAGCTACCTACTCCAATGTAACCGACGAATATAACTAATTAACACTTAATATTATGTAAGTGTCAACAGGCTCTATCAAACTTATTTTTACCCTACGTAGGTAACTCTACCTTCTTAAGGTATACGTACGGCTGGCCGATCGTACACATGGTTTAAGTTCGTGCTGGGTCACCCGTTCAATAAATATAAATCAAAGCAAATGAATACACAAATGGATCTAGTCCAAAATAAAACGCGTAGGTAGCTTGTATATATCGCAATGACTAGTGCCTATATGAGCTGAATACCTAGCGAGTCTTTCAATCGCCATAGCTCCGCCATTAAAAAAAAAAAAACAAAATACTCATCATCATCAACCTGTTGCAGTCCACTGCTGGAAATAGGTCTCTCCAAGGGTGCGCCACTGAGCACGATCCTCGGCCACTCTCCTCCAGTCGCCGCGAGCCACCCTGGTAATATCATCGCTCCACCTTGCCTGAGGACGTCCTACGCTTCTTTTGCCAAGACGCGGTCTCCAATCGAGAACACGTCTACTCCAACGGTTATCGGCTCTTAGGCAAATATGACCAGCCCACTGCCATTTCAGTTTGCAAAATCTTTGGGCTATGTCTGTCACTTTGGTTCTGTGACGAATCATCTCATTTCTGATACGATCCCTCAAAGAGATGCTGAGCATAGCCCTCTCCATAGCTCGCTAAAAAAATCTGTATAATTTATTATCGAACCTGTTCACCTAATCACCAAATGTCATGAGAATCGGTTGAGAAATGCGACCTGTACTTAGAGGAGAACAGCCGGACATCCGCCGGACATACGGAAGCGTTTTTGCCCAAGCTGAAATTGAGGCTTTCGCTAACACTTGGTCAATTAAACTTAAAATATATTAAAACTATGTAAGTAATTTGAATCGTAATTATGATGATTATACTGGGGACAGTTTCAATGTCGGTAAAATATCCGAACGCTCCAGATACATCAGGCTAAACAGGGGCGAACACATCCAAATATTTTACGCACACACAAATATTTGAGGAAACTGAAATTTCACTACACAAATTACAACGTTTTAAATAATACTGTAATAATATACAATGGTCCAAACTACCAAGTTCGTATGTATAATTAAATCTGAAATCATTTAACTATACATACTACAGATTCATAATAGCTATTACACGCGAGATAATGTATATTAACTTGAGGTTTCGTCGCACGTAATTGTTTAGGTAAAGCCCAGCTCTTCAAATACTCCGAACATTTACCTTTATTCAAGGAAAGAATATTCCAGTAATTACAATTTCCCGAGACAAACAAAACAAATATACACCCTGTAGGTTACGCGGAGTAAACAACCGCAGATTTACGGAGCTATCAGTTGACACAGTCACTCCGCGCTGGAGCGCCGCGCGACCCGCCCGGCCTGACTCCTCTCTTTGTTCCTTTTATAATTAATCCACTCGGAATCAGTCAAATAAACATATCAGTGAGTTTGTGAAAAGAACCGCTGTGGCGGAGTTCAGTGAGAAAATTGATCTGATAGCGGCTTTGCGCGTTTATTATGATGCTGTCCAAAAAATAGTGAGTACCAACCTATTGAGTCTACAATAACTTTGCATCTTTGTTCCATAATTATACCTAATCTGAAAGGTAATATATTTTTTATCGTGTTAAGGAATTATTTTTACTAAAGCTTTAGCCAAAGGTACAACAACTTTGCGAAATGTATTATCCAATTTTTCTTTTACTTAACAAACATTTCTTAATTAATATTTCAGTGCTCAAGCAAAAGCCGGGCTCTTAATTAATATCCTAATAGAAATTTCGGCAAATTTTCTTCAATCACATTTAAGTAAATTTCCAAGGAAAAAGGACATAAATGAATAATAAGGTATCCTATACGTAAAACTGCATTTACGTAATTGCAATTTCCAGTGCGCTCAGAGTATTTTTCCATTATGGTTTTTTTATTTCAAGTTTTTCCATCAACATGATAAACAAATTTGTAAATAATATGTTGTGTAAATATACAGGGTGAAATCTCAGATGTGATACGAGACGTTACTTTCTAAGCTTACTCACATCAATCAACTTTTAGTACGTATGAACAACGTCGAAATAATAAAAAATGGTCTTCCCCACAAGAAACGTGAAATCAACCGATTGTTTTACTATGGGAGGTCGAAATTTTCTTTAAAGATTTCACTGTTGGCCTACACTAAAAGTTGATCGTAATCGTAAGTAGGCTTAGAAATTAACATTTTGTTTCACGTCTTAGATTTCTCCCTGTATAATCGTAGATGAAGTACTTAAACTGACGCTCATGTAAATTGCATGATGTATTATGGGGTCGGGCCTTGATCGGTTTTCCGCGGTCGTCGGTCAACTTCCGCCGGGAAGAGCGGATCTCAATTTCTCAATGTTAATTGCTCTTAAACGTAAAAAGAGGTAGCTAGATATATTTTTTTCAGTTAAGTAGTCAAATGAATTGATTTTTACTGAAGCGTACTAAGTAAGACGGATGTTATCGGAGAACAAAATTGATCAACCATCAAAGGAGGAGAGAATGAAACATTTTACCAGTGTACCTGATTGATTATCAGATCGTGTTTGACACAAATAGAAACGACTTCGGTGAATCATCGTTAAAGATGCTTTCGCGCAGCAAACGTTCCGGTACAGGGAAAATACGATTCAAATTGTTCATTTCCTTAGCACTTAGGTATAGTATACCCACCGACTTCTGTCATGGTATGGTATAATTCGTTCCAGAGAAATCCGAGTGCCTTTCTTAACGTGTTTCTTTTTACTTTCAGGTATGTGTCGTACCTAAAATGAGCATTTGTATCTTTAGCAAATGGACATTAGACGAATGGCGAAGACTGAACCATGAGTACCACAACCTCTCCCAAGTCTTCGCTCGCCAAGCTCGGCCTCTATCCGAAACCCAAGCCGTTTAAAGTCATGGTGTTGGGGCAATCTGGAGTCGGAAAATCTGGTAAAGCATAAGTTTAATAACCTCAGCAATTACTATTTTGGCCGAGGTGTTACTTTTCTGTGCGTCTGACTATACCTTGGCGTCTGTAGCACCGGACCCGTTTCTACGGGCTAGGTAGTTCAATAACTCATTTAAAGCCTTGTATTGCTTTTGGGAAAAAAGTTGCGAAAAGCAAAGCCAAACTGTTCGGGCTTATCTAAAGACAGTTTTGACGCCTCGCCCATAGTAGCCAACCCAACCTTCTTAAAACGTTAAATTTATACGCAGTAAAATGGACACGAGGTCTCGATGAAACACGCAAAAGTGCGATCAAAGTACGAAGGTACCTAAACAATCAACAGGTCATTTGTTGTGAGTTAGTCGCAGGCTATCGTATGACAGTACGGTTTCCTCGACTCGCTTTGCTACAGATAGGTACTTCTAGTTAGTTATGTCACACTTGATCGACGTCGTTATCACAGTTACTCAACTCTATAGAAGGGGCCGCAATGATACACTCACACATATTTATACGTCGCGTCTACACGGTCTGGAAGGTAACGTCACATTGCAAGCAGAGCGCGTGTGTCACAAGTTCCTGAAATGCAAATAGATTAAAACCTCACACTATTTACTTGACATCACTATGTATTTTTTCTTATTAAGTCTTTGACAGTTATTAGTGTTTATAAAACATATATCTTATTGTAATTGAAGTATTACGGAATATCGAAAGGCAATATACATATTGCATAGATGTACCTACACATTTTCCGTTACTCAGATTTCCGCCTAGTCTTGAAAGGTAAGAACTTTTCTCATACAATTAGCCAACAAAAAATTACAATCGAATGAACTGAATCATGGCCAAGTATTACCGCTAATTATTTTTGAACCGTCAATCCACACTACGTTGCCGCGGATACATGCTAGTATTTTATGTACCTAATATTATCGTGTATATGTTACATTCCAGAAAACCTACCCAAATACTAATAAAACTGCATCAATTGAACCTGAAAGCTAATTCAACTTCAAACTTTGCTATCATAGCATTAAATAACACTGGCAGTTGCTAGACTGCGAGATGATGCGAGAAGAGTTGTTTAGAAAGCTACTTGTTGAATGCCCACATATTCATACACTACCTATTTTCATTTAACAAAATTAAAAGTGACAACCCTAGCACTGCACTGAACCTTAGGGGTAGAACGCAGGAGTTGAGTTACTGTTTTAATTTAACTTATTTAAACTGTGACGATATCTTTCAGGCCGGCCGGAGTGTTCCTATATCAACATAAATTCGGAATAACTTATTAGGAAGTTGAGTTGTTTGCTGACTGACAAGGCAACGCCGTATGCGAAAGGATACCTTCTCGTACATAAGTTATTGCATGTATACTTAGTTACTATAATTAGTAGCCAAATCCCAAGTAGTTGTATTCATATCAAATGTAAAAAACACAATTACGTGTTATTCTGACTTATAGGCTACAACTTTCGACTTTAGTAAAAATTTGTTTTTAAATATTAATAAGTTTGAAAATTTATTCTGAATGGAATCGAATTAATTTCCAGTAGTTTATCGACGAACATTAATATTTTATAGCTACGCACACACAGCTTTAGATATACGTTAGTTGGTGGGTAAAGGTGGGTACCTATAATATAAGCATTTAAAAATTTGATAAATATTGCAAATTTTCGGCCAATGAATTGCAGTGCACGTTTGACATTTTAAAGGTTTTTTTAGGTAACGACTGAAAAGATGCTTGAATGCTTCTAATACACGGTAGCAATATATAGATTTAATATTTTTGTTGAAAACTCGAAGGAAACAACATCATATTGCTTCATTGAGACAGAAGGTTACAAAATTACAACAACTTAACACTATTCACGTTTTATTGCTAAATTAAATATTTGTGTGATGAACTAATAACTAAAGGCTCGCCGCCGCGGTTCTTGCGTGCCATCTGTGTTAATAGTAATAAATGAATGGCACCGACTTCAAAACGTGATTCAAATGTGATCCGTACCGTACATAAAAGATTATTTTTGGCGTTTTAGATTATTTTGAAGTCGGTTCTTTTTTTATTAAAATATTTTTTTTTTAATAAAAATACAAACGAAACTATTCAATTTTAGCGCCATCGCAACTGACAACTCTCCATTGTTTTTTCTCTTTCGTGTCTTTAATGTCTTAGTTGCCAGGACAAAGCGCAGGGATAACCATAGAGGTTGGTAGCACGGAGGCGGGCTGGCGAGGCTGGCAGGGCAGGGATTATGTATAGCAGTGTCCTAATGGCGACAGGTAAATTTCAACGGAAGCCGAAGCGAATGAATTTACTCATGTTTAAAGAAAAAGAAGGCATTATTACAGAAGACTAGATTTACACCAGATATTTTTACCAGGATAGCCATGGCAAAAAAAGCGTTTAACACTAAAAGAAGCCTACTGTCAGCTAAAACATCAAGCTCCATCAGGAAGAAACTAGTGAAGGTGTACATCTGGAGTATAGCGCTGTACGGCTGCAAAATGTGGACCAAGGCCCAAAGAGACAGAAAGAGATTGGAAGCGATCGAAATGTGGTGTTGGAGGAGGATGGAAAATATCAGTTGGACAGAAAAGAAAAGCAATGAAGAAATTTTAAATATAGTTAACGAAAAAAGATCTTTATTGAAAATAATTGAGAACAAGAGAGGAAAATGTTAGGTTATCTCTTAGGTACGTCACGATAATAGAAGGAAAAATAGAAGGGGGAAAAAGGGGGAAGACCAAGAAGGACACATATGGAGCAAATAAAGGAAAAATAAATGTTTCATCATATAGCGAAGTAAAAGAACAAGCGGAATGTAGAATAAGCTGAAAATTACTCCACCGACAAGAGCCTAGCTCTTAAATATATGCCGATGAAAGAAAAAAGTGTTTTTTAGCCTTTCCGTGGGCAACCCAGTGGGAATCCGCTTATATGGACGCCACACGCCACTGGTACCTATAGTGACACATATTTTGCCATTTACAGACCCAAACTACGCTGCATTTGATAAAATTTCTAACTAGTAGGTATCTAACTGACCTTAAATCGACACTAGTTGCGTTAATTGATTATCAAGGAACCAAAGTAATATAAAAGTCAATTCAAGGAACCCAAGTACATTTTTTATGGCTAATAATCCTAAAGATATTCTCGTCGTCATTAGCGAAATTATGACAGTTACAGCGCGTAAAAAGAACAGCTGCTCAACTTCTATAGTAAATTCGTCCAAGGGTCGATTCCACCTACATTTAATTAACACGAGAGCGGCTACCCCAGTATAACTTTACTCTAACGATTTACTCGATAGTTAACTTCAATTTCGTTTCACAACGCTGGTCTACGGATAACTTAACTCTGTAACGTTGAGCGATGAATGGATTGAAATTGTAATGCACCCAAACCAAATAGACAGTTCTGTCCCGTGCTTGAGCAACGGTGCTGCGTATATTTTCATTTGTTCGGGTAATACCATTGGTATTATATATTATTAGTATTATACCAATACGTTAATTGGGAAATGAGTAAGGAATTAACTTCAAAGTGACAATGTTAACAGTTTAAAGTTTAAACAGTTTACTCAGTCGAAGTCGAGGAATATAATAAATAGAGATTTTGTCTAAATTATTTATCATTGGAATAACACTTAAGTCTTAGGACTACGTGGGTGAAATCGGCCCATTAGTAATTGTGCTTCTGTATGAATTTCTAAGCTGTGACGAAAAGCTGTCTACTCGTATTTGTCATCTGCGCTCTTTTAGGATTAGGAGCTTTTGAAAAAAAATATCCTTCATCAGATTTCCACGGGAAAAAGGCTTTTAAAAAAATGTTGTCAATTATCGGGACCTCTTATTCATACTTATTATTTACTTATATACCGACTTATTTACTCTACATTGACCGAATGTACCTAATTAATACTTTTGGTCCCATCGGGTCTTCTGTGCTTCTGTCGCCTAAGATCTCAGCTGAGATATCTCATCATCTATAGCACAGTCTCCTCGTGACCACGTTATTCACAAATTTGCCTTGAAGAATGTTTCAGTTCCGTTGTGATAAACATATTTTCGATTCGTTTTCGTATACCTAATGATAGTGAGATATTTATAGCGGTTAGACCACCGAGTTTTTACGATGGTGGCGATTTCATATCGGGCGGTTCGATTTACCGAACCACTGATTGAATGGCAGTGGCTCGAGTGAAAACTACAAAAATAGTTTTATACTCTAAGAAAGACAGATCACAGCATGTTAATGTTTGTACACAAACGTACATTTGCACTGGCAACAAAAGCGTCACACAAACAAGTCATACATATTGATGACCTTGGAAAAAAATAACCTGCATGCTATTCGAAAATTCGAAATTCAAAGAAATACCAACAGGGAATTGCAGGACCATTTATGCATGAATGATGACGAGGGCGCGGTGCGTAAGGTCACGGTTTGTTAGGTCACAAGCTGCACATTATGTACTTACAGTACATAACAGTTCATATAGTACAATGACATGGAATCACCATTTCGGTTAATTTCATGTGTTGCATTGTTATGATATTCACTTTACAAAATAAATCATTATGGCAAAAAAAAAACAAGAATAACTGTAATAAATTCTAGTGTGGAACAAAGCAATTTTAAACAGAATTTGTTTCAAATCTCTATTACATTAGAATTCGTTAAAGTCGGAGAAAAGTTCTTAAATATTACTTAACATACATATACCTCTAGGATATTGTGATGATGATACATAATATTTTCCTTGTTTTTTTTTTAATAACTAGGTTTTTTTTACGCAGTCGGGTAATTAAATTATTTTATTTTTTATTTCATAATTTTTAGTTAGGTTAGGATAGTCAGTAAATTTCGCAATCTTGTTATTTCATCAGGAGAATTCATGAGGTTATTGAGAAGCTTGCGGTGATCTCTACCTACTGATTATTAATCCATCTTAAAATCGTTATTATTCCTAAATGATCCTGAGAGAAACCGAATAATTATTTTCAAATCCCTATTCATGATACCCTGATGATATCCCAGTCGACATAGCACGTCGAATTTCATTTTTCTCAATGTGGCATCTCGTTGTAGCCATCAAATTGAGTTTTGATGACTTTCATTTCTTACTTTAGTGTCATTCGGTATTCGGATTAATTACGACAATTCAATTGACGTAAAAATCATAAAATCGCCTCTGTCATACCCTTACACTAGAACCTTTGCTAGAACTAAGGTAAACGACCCAATGGCTTGACAGCCTAATTCCAATAGCTAACCGTAACACTATGTTTTTCACCTTTGTTGCTTGCATTGCGGATAAAGGTGCCAACGATTGGGGGGTCTCAATCAAGCACTGGGACATTTGCCTTATCGTTACTATTTAGACTCATTGATTTCCCAACTTAATATCGTAAACGGAAGCAATAAAAATGCGCCAAAGCAAAAGCATTACCTACTCGCAAAAGTAGAAACGATAGTTTAATTAACAGAGTTCTAATCTCGTAGTCTGAGAGCGCCTTGCCACGTCTTGCACTAACAAATTAAATTCCGAGTTCAAGCTAGTTTGACTTCCACTCTGAATATCAGATTAATTAAATTTCTCACGGTAGTCTAAATAGGGTCTATGATTTGTGGTGTATATCAGAACTAGCAGTAACCCGCGGCTTCGCAAACGATACTAGAAATTAAGTATCCTACGTTTTAATCTATAGCGTAATCTATAGATGCCTTTCATTAAAATACGTTAGATGGTAAATATGGGATGGCAATATATAAACTTAAAAAAAAAAAAAAAACCGACTCCAAAAAAACTAAAAAGTGAAAAATAACGCCATAATTCAGTTTCTTCAAATTACTTACAAGTAACCGTTTGTATACTCAATCTATACAGTATATACAATTAATCTTATTTTGGCGTCGGTGCCATATAAAGAATGTGTAAAATATTGAAAATTGACGATTTTAGTAAGTTGTGACACGATGGCACCGACTCCAAAATAACATTAATTGTATATACTGTATAGATTGAGTATACAAACGGTTACTTGTAAGTAATTTGAAGAAACTGTATTATTGGCGTTATTTTTCACTTTTTAGTTTTTTTGGAGACGGTTTTATTTTTTTGTTTAAAAGTTTATTTATTTTACACTTTTTAGTTAATCGTTACTTAAAAGTGTATCTCGTGACGATTCGAACAAGCCCAAACACGGCTAGGATACATTATTTTATTACATAGATCTGGTGCCTACCTTCCGGCTCCATCATCAAATCAATTCGATGGTACCATTCTCATCAGGAACATTTAATTTGTGACTATGAAGTTGCTTAGCTAAATTAATCAAGATATTTTGTCGCCACCCGTAAATCATTTATCATTGAGGAGTTCCGATGGCATTCTGTGGTCTTCTGCATCAGTTCCACTTTACCAATTTACACTTTCTGAATGCAAATGCTTATTATGTTTCTTATAATACCAAAATCGCTATATGTATGCCTACAATATTTGAGGAGTTCCTTCAATTCCTCATGGATTCCATCATCAAATCTTCACCAAAATTAAATGGGACCAACTAGAAAGTACCTTCTATAAAACCAAAAAAAAAAAATTTGGAAGTCGGTTAAAAATATCCAAACGCCTTCACTAGCTCACATTTATTATGTATATTAGTAGGAAGTAGAACAAATCAAATTATATAACAATGCTCCAAAAATACAAATAAGTAAGACCATTAGTAGGCGTAATAAATAGGCACTAGCAATATGCCGCGGGCTGACCTGCTACTACTAGACGGGGTATTCTTTTTGCCGAACTGCGTCAGAAGAGGGGGGTCATGTTTTTCGAATGTATGTATATCTATTTCTTGAGAGACAGAGGCATAAGAAAGTGACATACGCTTTAATATTCCACAGGCTGGTTTTTTTTACCGACAATATACTTGGTTTGTAGTTTTAGGTTAACATGTCGGCTATCTTTATTTTAATTTAATTTAGTTTATTCATGACATTGATTCAATAAAAAGTTACAAGTTAGGTTAGGTTAGGTTATGTACATGTATATATACAACACTTTATATATATCCTCGCGGGAAATTAATCTTTTCTAACTTTGTCCTAAGTTTGGGCAAGCAAATTAATGAAAAATATTTTGTTACAGCCTTAGTGGTACGATTCATTACCCGGCGCTTTATTGGGGAATATGATCCCAATTTGGAGAAAATCTACGCGTTCCAAACTGTAATTGACAACGAGATGGTTTATTTTGAAATATTGGACTCTGCGGGCGATCCTCACGTGAGTTATGTTTTTCTCCGACAAAATTTAATCCTCCCTAGCTTAATATATTATCTTTATCATTTCTATTGTACATCGTTTGTACGATCTACAATGCCTAACTTTCCAATTGAAGTTATTTCAGTCGCTTTTGAAATGAACTTTCGTTGTTATACGACACAATAATGTTCACTTAATTACGTTAATAGATTGACTATCTCCTCGTATTTATTCAGGAGAGTGAATACACGAATTTGGAGAGCAACATCAGGTGGGCCGAAGCGTTCATCCTCATGTACTCGGTCACGGACAAGTGCTCTTTCGACGAGTGTCATCGCCTCAAGTTCCTGATCAACTATAACAAAAGACGGCGGCGAATCGCTTCATCAATGAAGGTTCAATTTATTAGTGAAGTAATTTGTACCTCCCCGCACTGGGTGGTCCAGCGATTTCCCTGTACAATCCTTGATTTCCTTTCATGTAATTGGGGTCGAGGGCAAATATAATTTCGCATGATATATGTGGAAATGGCGTTCGTACGTAAAGTACCTAACTAGTCTTTGATCACAGTTAAATTGCTGTCGTTAGGTTTGTTTGTTATGCTTTTTATTGAAAATGAAACGATGTATACTCGGATTATTTACCTATATGTAAGTACCTACATTTAATTTTATGTTTTGAGTTCTTCACTTGAGCATTTACTAAATGTTCTTAGCTCGAGGTTCTCAACGGTAAAAACACAAAATCTGTATGAATATGAAGTCATTAAATAATATGTTACTTAATGGCGTTTTCATGCGGGACAGATGGGTTAAATTGTAGGACATGATATGTTCGAAAACAAAGCGTTTACTGAATAGGAAGTTTACTATTCGCGAAAACGGAAGAGCAAAGCATATTAAGTTTGCGCATGACACTTTCACACTTCCATAATCCGTGGGAAAAGGACTTTGACATTATAAGAGCTTATTATATTATACACAGACCATATCATTTAAATAGATCCAATAAGCACTCATAAAATGTATGCAACCATGTGTTGATTTTTTGACGACGAGACGATGACGTCACGAGAGCAATTCAGTGATTGTTTTATCGATTACACTTCGACTTATAACAGACAGACGAATGAGAAAACTAGCATGTTAAATTGCTTATCTTTAATTCTCGGGGAAAAGTGAAACTATGAGTTTAAGCAGGCACATGGAAAATATTATATTTTATAAATGGTAAAGCTTATATATTTATTTATTAAAATGTATTTTGTAGATTTTTCCTTTAGTTTTGGGTCGTTATTAACTCAAATTGTTTATATTTTAACTTAAAGTGAATAATGATAATATAATATGTATACTAAGTACAGTCAACATCAAATAGTCTGTACCGGTATATATTTTTGCCAATAGGAATAAAGTTGTTTTTCCATGTATTTGTCGTTTTGGATATGATAAATTATATAATGCTGACTGTACCTAACTGACACATCGGCTAAAGTTTTATAATACAATGAAATATATAATTATCATTACGCTGTCACAAGATTCGTTTATAATCGTACTGTACAGCAATATTGCATGAAACATCGCAGTGTACAGTACAACACTATATTCATTTAAATCGACATGAAATTATACAAGTGGCTGTACCAAACAACTTGAATGTTTACAAACGCATCGTTTGTTTCGTTATCCATTGCGTGCTATGAAAAAAATGCCTCGTGTATTGCATAAAGTAGACGCCCCAATATGGATGCTGTGTTTGGAAAACACACTATGTTTTAAATCGTTTAGGTTCATTTCGTCCACATTCCCATTTTGTTTCCATTCCTACTTTGTCCACAATCCCACTTCGTCAACATTTCGATTTCATCCATATTCCCGTTTCGTCCTTTTCCCACTTCGTCTACATTCCCACTTAGTCAACATTCCCATGTCGTCCACAATCCCAATTCGTCAACGTTCGTAGCTTAAGTAACACTCTTAAAGTAAAATCAGAAGTAAATTACATGAAATTAAAACAAAATAAAATACATTTTTTAATATTTCATATGCTTGGTGGTGACCTACATGGTTGTTTGCCAGTGCGTTAAGGCTGGGAATTTGGACGAAATGAGAATGTGGACCGAAAAGGGAACGTGGACGAAATGGGAATATGGACGAAATGGCCAGTAGTAATTACCAGTATAAGGAAACGTCACTATGAAATAAATGAATTGTTTGTGTGGAATTTAAACAAAGTAGCAGCGAGGCATTTTTAGGGTTCCGTAGCCAAAATGGCAAAAACGGAACCCTTATATTTTCGTCATATCCGTCCATATATCGCAGGCATTTTACTCAACACTTTTAACCAAAACCGTTTTTTTTTTTCAGCCAATAGCAATGTGTTGCACATATTGACACAAATCCTCTAAAATGATTTAGATGTTTCTAAAAAAATTTTTAATGGGTATTTTTGGATATAATCACTCCGAAAGTAGCAAAAATTGTGTGCCCGGGGGGCCCCTCAATATTCTAAACCTTAGATACCGAAAATATGAAAAAAAATATAAAAACCAAGCTTAATAAATACTTTCAACGAAAATTGTTTTCAACATGATCGTGTAGAGATTGCCAAAAAACTGCGCTTCTCAGCAAAAAGACGTAAGTGCCGTGGAGATACGCGCTTTTGCTAGTGCACTTTTTCATATCATGTTTTTTGGGGTTTCGTACCAAAAAGGTAAAAAAAGGTACCCATATGGTGCGACTCTGTCTGTCTGTCCAACTATTAGAGCGCCATATCTCAAAAACTTATTTGAAATTTTGAATATTGATATGGTCAACCCTCAGCCCACATGTATTGCAAAGGAAACATTATAAACAATATAAATATATTTTAATTTTCTAGGGGGGGAGATGAGGGGGTTTAGCCACTAGGTCATATGAAACGGCTTAATCTGCACATTTTAGAACTTTTTATTGTGCTTGAATTTCGTTTTATTAATGAAAATGTAGAAAAACATACCATTTATGTCCGACCAAACCATGCGAAAATTTTGTAATTTTCACAATTTATTTAAATAAACATAAATATTACTCGAAAAATATAGCTATGTCTCTAACTAGCTAAATTTTATTTAATTAAAATAAAACATGAACAACCCGTTTGCTGCACCTCATTATTATTATTGCAACGATATACATAGCTGGTGCCCCAAGTAGCAATCAAATGTCTTAAAAAGGGATTGAAGATATCTTGAATACAATTAGACAAATTCTTGCTGTTGTCTTGGCTAAAACCATTATGTCCCTGAAGATATCTTGAAGATATGCCCCAAGACTCAGTTAAGACAGAGTGGGTACAGTATTTAAGAAAAAATCAAGAAAGAGTTAATAAGTACTACTGTTTAGACAAACTTAAACCCTACTTAAGAATGGGGGTTTAACAGATCTCTAAACTTCGATTTCAAGATATCTTGAAGGTTAATTTAAGATCAAGAAATACTTAAACTTAAAGATATCTACGATACTTACTTAAAAATATCACTACTGAGTTCCACAAATTCAGTCATCTCCTAATGAAGAAAATATCAAAACTTTTTTACTCATGAAATGGTATTATAGAAAACATGGCGAACTTTTTTACTAACAAGATAATTCATTGAAGCTGTATCAAATTGGCGATTACTTAACTATTTTTTACGTTTAAAAGACCGTTTTATATCCCTATAGGTATTTAAAAAGTACGATGCATGATTGTTTATCGTGTAAAATTGATCGAAAGTGCTATAAAACAGACGGGCTTACAAAATACTAGAAATAGAGCGATAAAAATTTGGAATATTATGTTGCTAAATTAAAAAATTGCTTACATACATACCGCAGAATACTACTTTTCTGTAAATGTTTGAGATATAAATGCCATTTTCATTGCTATAACAAGAATCTAACTTCAATACACTTTATTTTTTATGAATTAGCGTCGGAATATTTTCATTTTTTTTATTTATTAAAAGTGTAAAAGGGCGTAAGTATTATTATTTTTAAAGAAGTATGACTTTAGATGATACTGATTTTGTAAGGTTACTTTAGATAAAGTATAGACAAATTGCATTTGGAGTAGTACTTAACTTATACTAAAAGCCGCATTAGTGTAGTTCTACTTAATACCTACTTAATGGGATTTAATAGAATCTTTAGTTTGATTTAGTGAATGCAAATTGCCGTCCAATTTATGGTAATGTTTATGCAAGAATTACCATTATGTTTATAATATGTAATATTCATTCAGTATAACCTGTGTTTAAAACGAAGTCTCACTTGTCGCACTGCTAACGTTTGAAGCACTTGGTCGCACACAGTTTCACGATGTTTATTAATTTTATTATATTGCAGAACACGCCGACGGAAACCACCAGATCCTTTTATTTCTGTAATTTCATCCATTCCATTAATTGGTTATAGTTTGTTGAAAAACGTCCCGTTAAACTTATTTTCACTTAAACTTGATTAAATTTAGTCAAAAAAGAATACAATGGTCTTCAGTGAGGCAATTCAAAGAGCTAGGTGTACACTGGACAGCATAATTGCATGGACATTTGTCAGAAAGTTTGCTTTGCAGCGAAACGAGACGCCATCTATCCGGTAACGACATTGGTTTCATAAGATCTTACTAGATGGCGTTGATAACAACAAAATATAAAAAAAAATCTCGTTTGAACTTACGATTGCCAAACACACACGGCAAGTCACTCAAATATTCAATTTACATTATGGAACGTATTTTCAGAATCCAGTATTTTTTAATGCACCTTCAATTAAATATTACTTAGCCATCGATGATTTTGCTAATTCAAACACAAAATACAAAAACGCTTTTTTCCTATACCGTGTTTGAGAGGATTTGAACCCGGAACAGTCGTCGTATAGATCAAGTCATTAAACCCCTTAGCCATCAAGCCATATTCGACATGGATTAAATTTATAACCGTATTTGTAATCACTAATCACCTACGTTTGCAAGGCATGCGTTTAGTGTTAATAGCTTTTTTAAATTTATTTTTTACTGAGATTATTTAACAGCTGCTTACACAAAACTTTTTTATTTAAACAAATAAATGTTTATAATTAAGTCACATGTTGAATAGTTGTTGAATACTGCAACAATTATATAAAAATAACCGCCCATACTTAGAGGGTAGACTTAAGATTATGAATATACCGTAACAGTTTTTATACAAAGAAACTGTTCGTTCGTTCTCTTACGGCTGCCGTCCGTTTGATTGTATTTTTGATTGAGTTTTAGTATGTATTTAGTTCTTTTATTTTGTAATAATGGGTTCTCGTTGCAATATTGACTTAGCCACAATGTTACAAATAATTACTTTGCATAGTCAAGGCAAAAATTTGACAGAAATTGCCACAGAAACCGGTGTAAGCGTAAGTATTATTGTTTACATTTTTTTCTAGATTTTTGATATAAGTTATATCTGTATACTAAATTAATAATGATTATACATTTCTGAAAATTGTTACAGAGGAAAACAGTTGTGTTATGGGTGCGACAATTCACAGAGGAAGGATCATATAGGATCTGCACCGCCAAAGGATCGGTAGACCTCGACTTATAAGCGCACAGCGGCGTCAAAGCATGGTCCAGGAATATGAAGAAAATGGTTTTCCACCAACAACCCATTACACCCGTTTATTTAACATATTCATGGACACTGTTCGCCGTGTTCTCCACACAGTGAGGGTTTTCATCCTCGCAAGCATGCAGTCAAACCCTTGCTGACTCCACAGCTCAAAGAAGCGAGACTAAAGTTTGCTCGAGAATACTTAAATGCCGATTGAAGTAATGTAATTTTCACTGACGAAAAAACGTTTCACTAGTCAACACGGACGTTTTAGCTTTGGCGTCGAAATAATACGCGTTATAATAACGATCACGTAGTGCCCAATGTGCAATCTGGTCGCATTACAATGTATATGTGGGGTTGGATGAGCGGGGCTGACCCGGGAGAACTCGTCAGAGTGCCCAGTCGGGCTAATTGCTGATTACGTCAATGTGCTGGAGGAGACCATGATTCAAAATGTGTATCCGGAGGAAGAATTACCCATAATTTCATTTGTGCAGGATAATTGTCTTATACATCATTCCCAAAGTGTGAGTGAGTGTTTTCGCCGGCGTTATAATATAAATATCATTTCGTGGCCTGCTAGATCACCAGATTTAAATCCCATTGAAAACCTGTGGCTATACCAATTAAGGACAGAAGTAAGTGGAGATACGGTTACACTGATATTTATTAGTAGTTAAACGGGGCGTCATTGCGTTAAGTATATTTTAGTTTTATATTTTTCTATACTATGATAGTAAATAACTACATTTTTATACTACAAACGGGACTCAATCACATATTGTTTTTTTTGCATATATGCTATTTTGTGACAGTATTTTACGATATTTTTTTCATCACTCAGTCTTTGAATTGTTAAGAAATGATAAGTTAGTAAAACAGTAAAAGGTAAATGTTAGAGTGCGTTCGCCTACAGTGATAACCAGTCTCAGATTTGTAATTAATTGTATTCGCTCATAATACTGTTTTGTTGAAGGGAAGCTTCAATCCTCTTTCCAATTTTGGAAATGAATACTTAAGCTTTACCCTCAACAAAATCTTAAGAAGAGATTTTACTTAAATTATACATTAATAAATTGTGTTATTTATCTTAAATAAATATTGTGTAAGAAAGACAGTTATTTTTTCATTTCAGAGTTGTATTATTTCTAGTTGTAAGTATAGATAGTTATTAATTGGTTTTAATGAAAAAAAACCCTACTTTTGAGGATATTATTTTTATTAAAGTATAGTGCCGTAATATCATGTCATCGCATATGTTATTGAAGTGTGGATGAAGTTAAGTATGTTTAAAAACCTCGTAGTTTCATGAAGAAACAAAGTATTAATGGCGGTATATTTGCAATGAATTCTTGTTGCAGAACAGACTCTGTTCTGTTACGATAGTAACAATACGCTTGAAAGATAAATTTTAAAACAACCTTACTTAAAAAAAAAAAACATTCCAACGAATTGAAAACCTCCTGCTTTTTCTGGAAGTCGGTTAAAAAGAAGCATGTTCCAAAAGTTAAATACAGGTGCCATCTTAATTTCAGTGGAAGCTTTTCTTTAATAGTTATTATATTTCATCCATGTAGTAGATTATTCTATTACAGAACAATTTTAGTGCTTGTGAGACTTACATTTCAACAAACAAAGCATTAAATTCTTCTTGTTCGTTTTGATAACAACGCCATCTAGTTTATTTTTTGTAACCATCATGCAATGCTGAGAGCTACGTGCTCTCAGCATCTTAAGACTGCCAAGCGATTATCGTCTTTGCCATGTCCATGCAATTATGCTGTTGATAGTACAATCATCTTAAGTTTATCTACAAATTCAATTTTTACTTTGCGATTCTAAACTGATACTTGAATTATACCATGGAGTCTTAAGTGAGCCTTCAAATAATCTGAGTTGAGTAAAAAACCCATTTTTAGACATAATTGTAGACATATTAATACTAAATAGTTTTTGAAATACTTAACTAGGTTTTAGGTATTCTTAACTTGCTAAAGTAGCGGTAGCTTAAAACTATTTAATTTTTAAGATTAAAATTACGAAACGGAGTCTTTTAAAATGTGGCTAATTAATATTTTAGATAAAGTTTAGATATGTAAGATTTAATGACTATTCTTGTTTGCTACTTGGGGCAAACTTAACGTAACTGGAACCGGGTAATGTTAGGGTAAGTGAAAGTTTGTACGGAACCCTCGGTGCGCGAATCCGACTCGCACTTGTGTTCATGTGTAGTGCATTTTTTTGTATGAACGGCTGCGGTACCCTACAGTGAGCATGGGCCGACATGCTCTTGGCCGGTGTTTTTTAACCGACTTCTTTAGTTTTGCAACACGCGTCTTACTGTTAGAACAGCATGAGCGTGACTGAGCGGTGTTCGGTGTACGCCACCGATAAAAGTCACGCGAAGTATGAGCACTCGCTGCGTCTATTTAAATATATGGTCTGTGATATTATCCTTTCAGCTTTTCAGTGTTATAGATATACATAACTATTAACAAGTATCAGTGGCGAAAAGTTCATAAAGTAATAGATTCGCAAACAGTAAGTTTCATGCCTAGATTATATAATTTAATGAAATAAACAAAATATGTTTGTAGGATAACATGTTGGAGACTCCAGTGGTACTGGTGGGCAACAAGGTGGACCAGCCTGGCGACCGCATGGTCACCACCGAGGAGGGCCAGCGGCGCTGCAAGGAGATCGGTTGCGTGTGCTTTCACGAGATTTCCGTCCGGGAGAGCATTGACCAGGCAAGTAGGGCTCAGTGTTCTGTGGTGGTAGTGGACCAGCCTGGCGACCGCATGGTCACCACTGAGGAGGGCCAGCGGCGCTGCAGGGAGATCGCTTGCGTGTGCTTTCACGAGATTTCCGTCCGGGAGAGCATTGACCAGGCAAGTAGGGCTCAGTGTTCTGTGGTGGTAGTGGACCAGCCTGGCGACCGCATTGTCACCACCGAGGAGGGCCAGCGGCGCTGCAAGGAGATCGGTTGCGTGTGCTTTCACGAGATTTCCGTCCGGGAGAGCATTGACCAGGCAAGTAGGGCTCAGTGTTCTGTGGTGGTAGTGGACCAGCCTGGCGACCGCATGGTCACCACCGAGGAGGGCCAGCGGCGCTGCAAGGAGATCGGTTGCATGTGCTTTCACGAGATTTCCATCCGGGAGAGCATTGACCAGGCAAGTGGGGCTCAGTGTTCTGTGGTGGTAGTGGACCAGCCAGGCGAACGCATGGTCACCACCGAGGAGGGGCAGTGGCGCTGCAAGGAGATTGGCTGCGTGGGCTTTCACGAAATCTCCGTCCAGGAGAGCATTGACCAGGCAAGCTGTGCTATGTGTTCTGTGGTACCGGAAATCGGAACTTTCGTGAAATCTCTGTCCGGAAAAGGATTGACCTGGCGATTGGAGCTCAGTATTTTCTCTCTAAGAAAATTAATCATCGACGCTAGATCAGACGTCAGTATGATGTGCACATCAAATCAAATATTGGAATAATTATAACGCACATCAATAATGCTAATCCTCACCACTTTGATGCCATGTCCAACTCCTTCACCGTACATACAATTAGTCTCTGGAACGCCCTTCCCCTCAGTATACTACGATAAGATCGAAGTACATTCTTCCTCAAGTACACTTGAAGGAGAATGTACTGTGTTGCGCAAGCATCTCTAGGAAAATTGATACTGATATTCCGCAATCTCTCTGCTTAGCCTAATGGTTGACTGGTAGAAAATGCCATTATGGTATTAAGGCCGCCTTTTGTACTTACTTTACTATACAATAAAAAAAAATAAGTAAACGCTCGTGGTAGGCTTTTTGTGGGACTTTGGCTATTTATTTAATAAACATTCCTATTTGGTATTTCAGTAAAGTTTATTAACCGTCGTAAGAAATTGAAATGAATTACTATATTCATACAAAGATCTAAGAAGAAAGAAAAAAATATTGCGATCCACTGCAGTTTAACCCGGAATCGGACCAGCCTTTCTTTTATACTGAAACAGCGTCCTAATCCATTAGAATATATACACAACGAAATAATCCTCTACCTTTGGTAACGATACGTTACTCACAACCTATGTCCCATATGTTTGTTAATTTTTCTTATAACTTAGATCTTTATATCAATACCGTAATTTAAAAATGTAGTGTCATGTTTTCATATTAAAAATATAAACAAAAACATATAAGTGAGCCCTAGTAGCTGTCTTCAAAATACTAATTATGACTGAAATCCAATGTTTTGATTTTGACGTTATTTTGTACCTATACTGAAATGATAGCAAGAACAACATAAAGAAGCAGAGGCGGTACATGGGTATAGGTAAGTAGATACATGAATCTTTATGCAGGTCAAATCCCAAGAGAACAGAGTAGATTTATAGAGGTTTTTAAGTAGGTATCCACTAAGGGCCATTCAGTATACATATAGTTACTTATACGGATAGTGGCAAGATGTTTTACCAGCACGTGATACACGCGACCAATATAGGCCTGCAGGGAATATGTAGTAGATTGTTTGACAAGAGACTAAAATAAGCCATCGTGACACGAAGTGATTATTTGGACGAGCTCACGAAGTGAGCGAGGACAAATATGTCTGAGTGTCATAATAGCTATTAGCCACGTGTTAAACACTCTACTTTTCACTTCGACTGCGAGAAAATAAAAAAGACTTAACATTAAAATTGTATATTTCATGAAAAACTAAAAGTACAGTTTGAGCAATTCTATCAGAAAGTTTAGCCAATCTGATCAGGTTGCTGGCCGAAAGTTTTTTTTTTCAGCGTCATAAAAATTTGTATGGGATTATATGTCTTTCTTTTAAACCCTAGGGGCTAAATGGACTATTTTAGTTTCGCTTCGCGAAGCTAATATGACGTACTTTTTGAGCAGGAGAAGTGAAAAGTTAATTATTGCCTTATAATTCAGAGTTTCCTTATAAAATAATTCATGCGTATCCGGTAGCATTTACACTCTTTGACTCACAAGCACCGAACTTTGTATCAAAGTGCCTACTTTATGAGCAGGCGTTATTCATGTTTGAAGCGAGACTTTATAAACGTTTATTACAACGCTTCAACCCACCGGAAAATCCCACTCTGTGTTTTCGTCACAGAGGAATGCACGATGTAAACAACAGTTATACTCGTATTTAAAAGTGATGGATTGAGTCGACAACAATATCTAAGTATATATTTCACTAACATCTGTTATTGTTATTAAATAACGAGTCAATTGATATATCTCACGGCTGTCGTCGACAACGCCAGTGCAAGTGCTGAAATCTTCCATTTCCAAATGTTTCGGTTTTTTTACAAACATTACACATTGAAAAACATATGTACATGACATAAAGTATATTTACCTAGGTACCACGGTATTTAAATTTAATACACCGGTAGCTAAAATACTTTTTACCCGACTACGCGGATGAAGTTGCGGGCCCCTTCTAGACATAAATAAATGCAGACACACAAATAAATAGAAATATGAGGTGTTACATTGAAAGACAAGAATGAGTCAAAAACATAAAGATTAAACATTCATTCACACTGACACTTTCCATCCATTATAATTATACTATGTTTCATTAAAGAATACCTAATAATCGCTTGGTAAAGGTTCCATGACTACAGCTGACGCGGGTAGATACCTACAAAGTTAAAGCATATAGGAACTTAGGACCGTATAAACAAACGACACTAAAGTTCCGAAATCGCGCTTAAAATGCTGTTTTGTATAATAATTCCATACCCACTGATTAGCAAATCAATTTTTGTGAACAGATAAGAAACTTGCCATAAAAACTTTGTTTACTAACAAAAAAAAAAACAAAATTAACTATTATACCCGGAACGCGACCCAAACTACCAAAAAAATCTGTTTCTTTTCTATGCTATCGCAATATCATTCGAGCCAAGCTACCCCAATATAATAGCGCTTACCAGACGATATTAGTTCCAACATAGGTTATAGGTTGAAGTGGTACCTACGTAATTACAAGATAAACAATCTTAACTTGCATCACGGGAAACCTATGAAATCTTAAATCCTTATTTAATGTGGTCGATGTATATCCGTACACAGAACAGCTGCGCACCATTGTAATATATTAAAATCATTCACCGCTCACAAAAAACATGTACGCGCCTGCCCTGAAAGTTTAAGAACGCCAACTAGGCGAGTTGGCGCCAGGGGACCACGCCGCCCGCTTCCCCGCGACGTCCCGCACCGTTGCTCTGCGCAAGTACATTCGTTGCGCAACTGTATGAATATTGTTAAACTGTGCCTGAGTCCCTGGAATGGCCAAAACAACTTTTTTTACAACTATTCAACACTTTCTTGCATTATATACTTGCATTGTATATTTTTATGTATTTAATTAAGGATTTTTACAGAGAGGCCTATAAAAATAAAGATGCGTATCTTGTCTCTCAATAAACCTTTAATAGACTCAAAACTTATGCCTAATTGTTCATTTTGAAAAGACCTAACTCGCTAAGCAAGCGTTTTCCTTAAAAAGTGTGAATTTTTATGAGAAAAGATGCAAACATTGGTTTTTCGTCGTAAAAATAACAAAGTTCGAGGGCGTTTATCTTGGTTTCGGTGACTCGTGAAGATAAACTGAAACAGTATATTAATAAATACGTTCGCTGTCAACATGATGAGGTGAGACATATACAACATAGAAAGCAAAGAGCGACCGATTGAACGTCACACAGAGCTGCAAGCCCCTTAACATTTTAAAAATCGTTACTTTTTTAAGCTGTGTCCAACAAACGCTGTGCCTCCTTTAGCTTAACACATTTAAGACCGCGAGCCCGCTCGGCGGGAGCTCTGCTCGTAGCAAGTTTTCACTGCATGCTGTTTTTCGATATTATTGGCTACGATACAATTGTAGCGCTACGAAAATGTCAGTTGCGAAAATGTTAAGCGCTTTCAGTAGGTACCTACCTACAGAGACTTTATACTATGAACTGTGCGTAGCAGAATTGCATGGATAGACCCTGGAGCTGCGATTAGGGTTTACAATTCGAATATTCGAATACTCGCATATTCGAATTATTTGACACAAATATTATTCGAATTCGACAACATTGATTATTCGAATAAAACGAATATTTCGAGTAGTGCATAATTTGTCTAAAATTATTGACCTTTGCGAAAAACTATAAGTAAATGTCAGGATTAACTATCCCTTACCTTAACAACTCCGTAGAAATGATGTAAATATTAAAAAGAAGTTGTAATTCAAGACTAATGGCATTCATTTTTATTTTTCCTTGCCAAAATCAAACTTTTTAAAACGAATTAAATATCATGTCGTAATTGGTAAAAGGGTAGCGAGTCCAGCTACCCTCTACGTAATTAGTATCAACTGAGATAAAAAAAAAACTCTAAAAGCTCAATCAACCATTAGCTGCTTAAGGATTAGTTCGTGTCTATTGTGGTGATTGCTATTTCACGAGTTAATTTTTTTGAACTGTCTGTGCTGTGCTGTGATGATGCCGTGTGCTGACTGATAAGTAAATGATGTAAGTAAACTAAATCATAATTTAAATATAAACTAAACCTCTCCGAATATAAATTATATCCCAGGATCTAATTAATACTAAAGAAACCTACTCGAAGGATCTGCTTTGTTAATTAGAAAACTGCGTATATTTTAATTATTATATTTTTTCTACATTGAAGTATACCCATTTGTTAAACTGGACCTCATCAGACCATCAGACCATCACAACGTTGCGTTTTTATTATTGTTCTTAATTATTTCGTGTGATGTTAATGAGACAGGTGTGATCTCTGTTATCACTTAAATTTTATTTTTAGTAAATATATTGTCTTCTGTTTCCGCGATTATTACTCATTGAAATAAAACAATTTAAGGGATATTAAATATATTGTGTAAAAAAAAATCATTATTTTTGACTTTTATTTTCTTACGAACGAGTTTGTTAATTCCGCGAAAAATAAAAATAATGAAACTATGCGTCGTTTACAATATAATAACAACAGTTACAACGCTATTTGATTGACAGATTCACGTCGCGTTATCGTCCATGTTCATTAAGGAGATATACTATACAATTTACAATGGACAAAGATAACGAATTCATGGAAAAAAAAGTCAGCAGTAGAAAAAACTCTGTTTGGCAGCATTTCTAGAGGAGCAGCGATGGAAATGAAGCAAAATGTAAAATGTGTAATAAAATATTGAAAACCTCCCGTAAAACAACATCACTGCACAATCATTTGAAAAAGATTCATGCAATCATACAAATTACAATTGTTTAACTGTAAGAAATTACTACTAATGCTGTTTTATCTAATAATAATAACTTTATAAAGTCTTTACTTTTTAATTTTACCCACATGAACATGACGATTACATATCTTGGAAAATATTTTACTTGTTCATTCTTTTTTCTGGAAATTGTTATAGATAAGAGTTTTTTTAACAGTAACGACAACGATTTACGATAAATTTAATTACAGTTTAAATCTGTTGATTGCCAAAAAGTGGATAGCCACTTATTTTATATATACGGAAAGAGTGCTCACTGTTGATTTGTTTTTATTGTAACCTATAATAAACTATGTAAGATTTTATTGTAACTTTGTGCAGTGATTGATTTAGTACTTGGATAATAACAATTAAACTTTGGAAATATAAATTTCCAAAGTTTATATTTACAAAGTTTATCCAAATAAATATCCGTTAATTTTAAGACGATACCTTTAATGTTGATTTTTTTAATTGTAAGGTCATTACATTATAATTTTACATTACATATTCCACATTTACACAACTTGGAACAATTATTTTGTGTTATTTTCAAAAATATTCGCATTATTCTAAATATTCGAATATTGGAAATCGAAGTATTCGTATTATTCGAATACTAAAATTGAACGAATATTGCAAACCCTAGCTGCGATAATATGGTTGAAATTTGCTGCTCAGTGTATGTACGATAAACTCGAGTCCACGCAGAGAGTACTTGAGGTTTCTTCAGTACTGATTTAGAATCTGAGCATAAGCTTTCAGTTAAAATTAAATTATCATTTGTCATCCTATCGATTTCACGATTTTTACGTAAATGGTAGTAGACCTGCTAGCCTTAGATACCTTTCCTGCTTTCCTCTAAATTTAATAAAAAATATAAATTGCATAATCATTCATATCATATCCAATTAAATTAAGTACTTAAAATTAAAAATACTTTACTAGTATATGAGAATAATAAAACCACCTGTTGATAGTGCCCTTACTGGCCTTTTTATACGTGTTTAAATTGCTTTTTAGGGTTCCGTACCAAAAAGGTACAAAAGGAACCCTTATGGTGCGACTCTGTCTGTCTGTCTGTCTTTCTGACTATAAGAACGCCATATCTCAAAAACTACTAATGAATGCTGTCTATTTGGAATACTTATAAACATTGTCAGCCCACGAGTATCGCAAAAGAAATATATATATATATATATTTTCTAAAATAACGACCAATACGAGTATGAGGGGGCAAAAATTAAAAGTCACTAAGGTCGAATAGGATATGAAAGGGCTTGATCTGCACATTTTTGAACATCTTTTTTTTATTTTTTTTAGTGTGATTAGATTTTGTTTTACTAAGGAAAATTTGAAAAAAAACACCATCTCCGATCTAAAATTTTAAATTTTTACTTTTTGTAGAAATAAACATAAATTAGATATCAGGTGCAAACTCAACCGGAACCGGGTAAGATATTATAATGTTAGGTTAAGTGAAAGTTTGTACGGAACCCTCGATGCGCAAGTCTGACTCGCACTTGGCCGGTTTTTCTTTTTTACTCGACTGCGCAACGCAAAGGGTAATGTGTTTATCAGTCTATGAATGTATGTATGTATGTATGTTTGTTCCTATCTGGCACTCTAGAAACCAAACGCGTGGGCCGATTTTGATGATTCTTACGTCAATCGATTTGTCTTAACTGTCCGAATGTCACTGAAGACATGAAAATGATGAAAACTCAAAGTGGCGATAATGAGACGCCATATAGAGAAAAAGAAAAAAATGAAAATCGACGTACTATATCGAGTAGGGTATCAATGAATAGGGATTTGAAAATCATTATTAAGTTTCTTTTATCATTTTTAATTTGGAATTACTAGTTAGGAACTATAACGATTTAAAGTTGGTTAGCAAGCCGTTCTCACTAAATTTTCATTTAATGGTATTGTAATAAATCTTTCCAAGCTTCTCAATAACCCCCACGATGAAGATTGCGAAATTTAATGACTTTTATCATTTTAACTAAAAAGTGTGAAATAAAATAAAAAATATTAAAAAAAAAAAAACAAAAAACCCGACTGCGTAAAAAACTAAAAAGAAAAAAACAAGTCCAGTACCCTAGAAATTTGTTAAGTTATAATGGAAATCTTTCATGATTCATGATCGATACTCACAATATAACAAATAATAAATTCTAATATGGAACATAGCGATTTGAAACAGTCGGGACCCATTGTTGGGAAGATTTGGGTCGATCTACATTTCTTATTTTAAGTTTTGTACGCAGTCGGGTTTTTTGTATTTTTAATATTTCTTTTTTTACTTTAATATACCTAAGTAAGTTTTTGCAAAACTCGACTTAGGTAGTTTAAACCCGAAAATTTAGAAGTCAGTATGACCTGTTCACTTCACCTGCACCATATCGACGCTGGAAAGCAAACACGTAGTAACCCACACAAGGTTTATTTTTTTATTGCATTTTTGGAATCACCGTATTTTTCTGCGTAGATAGGTCGAATCCACGTCCCGATATGATGAAAAATGGGGGAAATAGGAACAAGGAATCTTCTTGTTTTATTTAAAGTTTGCACCGCACCGCAAACACGTAGTAAATGGCAAAAAACCTCTATTTATTGCGGTTAGCTTTTGTCAAATTCACGTGGGTTACTGCGTTTTTAGTGGCCAAAAAAAAATTAAGAAAATAAAATCTCATACATTTGGCGACGACGACGACGACGACGACGACGACGACGACGACGACGATGATGATGATGATGATACCTACTCGTAGAAAAAGTATTTTATACAATAGTTATACAGGGTGTTTGGTAACAGGATGCAAAGTTGAAAGGAGGTGATAGCTTAGGCCATTTAGAACATTTTAAGCAATATATGTGTTAGGCAAATGTTATTAGTTTTTTCTTTATTTAAGTTTTAAATTTTTTCTGGGAAAACTCCAAAATTTCAGACTACATCGACAATAGTACTTTTTTTACTGTAGGTAGCATTTTTTTGTATATTTTTTTGTATTGTGCAATGTCTATCGTACACCATAAAAGTTATTTGAAACATCTGTGTCTAAAGAAAAAAAAACTACAGTGATTTAAAAATTAAATAACATGAAAAAAATAATGATTTAAGTGTTTTCTAAGGACGGTAAAAAAAAACTAAAATAGTTCCGGTTCTTCAAACCATTTAAGAAACTTGCTTGGCTATTGCCCTTTCATTTACGCTATCAAGCACGACTGTAGCTATCGTATCTTTAAAAATAAGCCACTTAAACCAACTAGAGAGCTAAAATGTTTCACTCTACTTGTGATACTTGTGACCAATCTAATTTTGATTTTGTAATAAAACATTGGTTCTTAATACTAAGTTGGCGTTTACCTGACATTTGAAATGTTTTGAAAGGGTTAAGTGCAGTGGACAAAACTGTCACATGCAATTTTAATAAACGAAGGTTCGCGGTGGTGTGAAACAAAAGGGACCGATAGCGGCGGGCGGCGTTTAACAAAGATGACTCAAGCCGTTTTATTATGCTTTATTGTTAAAGATAAACTGATTTGCTACTTGCGTATTTATGCAAAAACTACTAATTTAGTCTAATTACAGCTTCAGTTGCGGTTAGACGTTCATTGTGTTTTTATTCCCTCCGTCATCCAAAATGTACCGTGTCAAGTTGTAGCTGCCGTAGGCGCTCCTTCACGTGTAATTACAATTCCTTCGTTGTAAACATGGAGTTTACGAACGAAGAATACGCCGACATTGTCTACATGTACTGCAGAGCTGACGGTAATGGAGCAATGGCTCGACGGTTATACCAAGATTGTTTTCCAAACCAGAGAGTGCCTAATATGAGAATGTTTTACACCTCATTCCGAAGACTACGTGAAAATGGAATTGCTGGGCAACGTGGAGGGAACCCAGGACGTAATCGCCCTGATTTGGAAGACGATATTGTACGGGCATTTGCAGAGGATCCGACTACGAGCGTCAGAGTGGTAGCTCGTAATCTTGACATGTCCATATGGAAAGTATGGAGTACCATGCATCGCGAGGGAAAATATCCTTTTCACGGCACCGGAGTTCAAGGACTGGAGTTTTCCCTCAACGTGTGGGCTGGAATAATCGGCAGAGTCCTTATTGGGCCACATGTTTTGCAAGATAATTTAAATGGTGTAAATTATTTGGAATTGCTTCAAAACGATTTGCCCGGGCTGATTGACGAGGACCAGCTGCCCGGTGCTGTGACATTCCAGCACGAGGGTTGTCCCGCCCATTTCTCCCTGGCTGTAAGGGAACACCTAAATAACTGTTTCCCTGACGGTTGGATCGGCAGAGGCGGACGAATCCCTTGGCCCGCTCGGTCAACCGATTTAACTCCACTTGATTTTTTCGTTTGGGGCCGGGCTAAGGAGCTAGTTTACACAGAAGAGGAAATTAATACCGTACAAGAGATGAGAGAGAGGATCCAAGCAGCGTTCGCAACCATGAGGGAAGAAATGACTCTCGGAACAACCACTACGGAAATAAGAAGACGGGCTCGTGCTTGTATTCGAAACGGCGGGTCCCATTTTGAAAACGATCGATGATTGTTTCTTGTTTTTAAATTAAGTGTGGAAATAAATAACTTAACTTTAATGCTTTTGTTTGATTTCGTCGTAAGTAAAAAGAAATACAAATTCCCTCTTATCAGTTCAGGTAGCTTATTTTCAAAGGTAAAACGGCTGAGTCATCTTTGTTAAACGCCGCCCGCCGCTATCGGTCCCTTTTGTTTCAAACCACCGCCAACCTTCTTCCGCCATCCTTTTGTTTATTAAAATTGCATGTGACAATTTTGTTTACTGCACTTAACCCTTTCAACACATTTCAAATGTCAGGTAAACGCCAACTTAGTATTAAGAACCAATGTTTTACTACAAAATCATAATTAGATTCGTCACAAGTATCACAAGTCGAGTGAAACATTTTAGCTCTCTAGTTGGTTTAAGTAGCTTATTTTGAAAGATACGATAGCTACAGTCGTGTTTGATAGCTTAAATGAAAGGGCAATAGCCAAGCATGTTTCTTAAATGGTTTGAAGAACCTGGGCTATTTTAGTTTTTTTTTAACGTCCTTAGAAAACACTTAAATCATTTTTTTTTTCATGTTATTTAATTTTTAAATCGCTGTAGTTTTTTTTTCTTTAGACACAGATGTTTCAAATAACTTTTATGGTGTATGATAGACATTGCACAATACAAAAAAAAAATACAAAAAAATGCTACCTACATTAAAAAAGTACTATTGTCGATGTAGTTTGAAATTTTGGAGTTTTCCCAGCAAAATCTTAAAACTTAAATAAAAAAAAACCAATAACATTTGCCTAACACATATATCGCTTAAAATGTTCTAAATGGCCTAAGCTATCACCTCCTTTCAACTTTGCATCCTGTTACTAAACACCCTGTATAATTAGCTTTTTAAGTCTCATTCCTTACTTAGGCCACTCAGCAGGCTTCGTGGCCTAAACGCGGTACTCGACTGAAAAAGCATACATTATATTGCGATTGCATAAAATACTATTAGATTAACGGCATTCTATACCTACTTGTAACCGAAACTGACAAAAATATTGGATATTTTTTTAAATAATCGCTCCGAAGTAACATAGAATCTGATTGTGAACAAAGCGAAATCATTATTTCTAATCACAGCTTACGGTCACCGGAACCTTTTCATGCTTTGGCGGCAGTAATTCGAAGTGTTCTCACACTGACACTGGAGAGTCCTCAGCCAGCGTTGAACGCAGCTCTTGCGGACTCGTTGATTCTATAAAAATGACCCGTACACACGTAGGTAAAGGCCTTATTAATATAGGTACAGGGATCAGCAATTAGCATTCATAGATATCGCCCTTGGTTTACTTTTCTTTAGCCATTTTCAGCAATCTGCTTGATGGGCAGAATATATTTAGACCGACGATCCGGAACATGTCATTAGAAGGGATGAACTGAAAGCGGTTTAATACGAGTTTCGAGGCGAGTCGCGTCCGCCTCAGAGGCCTTTGTCTTTTGATTTTTATATTTACGAATAATTAGTTGTGATTAAGAGTACTTTTTTTTTTAACTTGCCAAACTAATGAAAAGTAATGTTTGTGTGTGTCAAATCTTGCAAGGAAAAATTTGACCCACTTTCCGGTTATCGATTAAGCTAACATAGGGCATGTTATGTATAATATGTATGTCCGGTAACACCGCCGGAATATTATGATAGCGTCGAGCTGATGTCATGATGAGCCGAGAGGTAGTCATAGGGACTAACGTAATTTACGCTATTTTGTATACGGAAATTGGGCTCTTCAGAATCGTCTAGATATCTGCAATAAAAGCTTGCCACAATAACGTAATTTTTGAATAACTCGTATTTTGTTCTGGATAAGCATTGTTGTATTTATATACTAATGTTACAATGTAAATGAGCAATATTATTGATGAATAAAATCGTTTCCAGTACCTAATAATAGTATATTACTGTAGAGGGCGGGAAAAGTCATTTTGTGGACGAGTATGGTTTTGAAGGAGGCCTAGCCGAGTCCTTCAATAGATACGAATCCACGGAATGACTTTCCTGTCGAGACCAGTCAGTATACTGCTTTTCTCCAAATATGCGAGGAAATAGAACGAAATCTTAAAACGTTATATTTTTTTGACAGATGTTTATATAACTTTCATTCGTAAAAAAAACACGGCAGAAAATCTTTGACAAATGATATTCACGTTCCCGCCTCATTTTTTTTAGGATATTAAAGTTCAAAGTTTTAGGTCTGAATTGTATTGGTTCCACAAAAAATACAGTAATGAAAATAAAGAAAAAGAAAACTTATAGGTATAGTAACTATAAATATATGCACAATATTAAAAAACATACCTTTGCTACAAATTATTTATCAGTCCGATTGTAACTGTATTATGATTTGGACACAATTATTAATGGTTTTTTTTTCTATTGTTATTAGCATTAACAAAACGCAGCAAAACAATGAAAGTTTTTTTATCTCGGTTTTTGTACGTGACTATAGGTCAATCAATTACCAGTCCTTCGGAGCGTGGCGCCCATTACACACCTCTAAAACAGTCTACATAGACTGACAAAGAGATAAGGAACAATCAAAAAAAAAAAAAAAAGGTCAATCAATTGGCTGTATGGTGAAAAACAAAGTCAAAACCGGCACAATATTACAACTATGTACACTTCCCGGGCATGTTCGGGAAGTAATGCCTCTTTTTTTATTTATTATCGCATCAACCCATATAATAATGGACTTCGCGGTGTATTTTTACTACATTAATGGGAACATTTCCGAGCAAGTTGGAGAAAAAATATATGCCTAATAAATACATTGATGGGACTCGCGGCACTGAAGAGCTTGCGTACGTGTACCAATATAAAGTGCATTGCATTACAGCTGCACTCGTCTTGGAATCACAAATACATATCAAAAGCCGCCTGCAGCAGACGGTAATTGGATTCCGGCGTCACAAGCATTAAAAGGGGACTTCGATTAGAAATTCTTTTATACTCGTAGCTCGAGGCGAAGCCAAGTAGAAATTCGATATCTCTCGGTAACCAAGCATTTATGTTGCCGATATTAGCGTTTCCTTTGATTTCTTTTCCATTTTTTCTTTGATCTGGATAACTACTTATATTATTTGTACACCCCGTTATCTAACGCTCAGTTTCAGGGCAAGTGATGGGGCAGTTTCGATAATTAAATCGATAAAAAATTAAGTTGATTTTTTGTATATTATTTTTTTCATTATAAATTAACAATATTCTTTCCAAATTATATGAAGTCCAACTTCGTCACCTGCTTGTAAAAATTCATTTTAAAAATGGTAATGATTTTTCGACCTCCACCACGGATGTAACTGGCAAAAACTGTAGATTTTTGTAATGCTATATACAGCTTTTAGTACTGTTGTTATCAATTTGGACTTCTTTATTTTCTAACAACTGATTAATATTTTTTACAGATTTAAAGCCTGAATTTTAATGTGTTTGTTAATTTTAGATGAATCAGTTTCCCTTTATGGTGCAGCCTTACTAATGAAATTTTATTTTGAATATCATGTACAATATTCAATGACTGTTTCAATAACAACTTGGGATCTTATAATTTTGTAATGCCTGTGGGTAAAATTGTGAAATGGGTGTGTATAAAATTGATAGCGTTTGTTAAATCATTGTCCGTCGAGAGCATCGCTGTGCTTCAGCTGAAAGGGATGAAATAAATAGCATAAAATATAGTCCGAGCAATGCGATTCTCAAGAGACTAATAAAAGCATAAAAGCATCTTCACGTCGAATTTTTGCATTCATCTCCCTGCAAAATGGATGATATTCATCAATATCAAGTAAAATATTGGCCATGATTTCTCACTGTACACAGGGGCGTAATTACCCTAGGGCCAAGGGAGCCATGGCCCGGGGCGGCAAACAGCCAGGGGCGGCGTAGCAGCCCTCGGTGCACGAGTCCAACTCGCACTTGGCCGGTTTTTCCTTAACTTCTGGGGCGGCAAACCTTATTGGCCCGGGGCGCCAAATTTCAAAATACTCCCCTGACTGTACATACTATATAGGCACTACGAATGATTGACAAAAGAAATAGCTTATGACAAAGAAACCGATGGATTAAAAAAATATTAAGAAGACATATAAAAGGTTTTATAATTTTAAAGAAAAAAATACTACTTTTTATAAAAATCTAGAGGGGGCACTCCATACATGTGTGTATTTCAACGGTTCCTTAAAATGTGAGGTTTTAAAAAAAAATACTAATATTTTCGCAAATAATCGCTCCGAATAATTGCCGAAAAACAGCGCTTCTCAACAAAAAGACCTAAGTGCCGTAGAGATAGCTCTTTCTAGTGCACTTTTTCGTATCGTATTTTTTTCATCTGTAGTGCGTTTTTTTCGTATGAACGGCTGCGGAACCCTACACTGAGCATGGTCCGACACACTCTTGGCTGGTTTTTTATTTGTAATTATAACAATATTTTTAATCAATAAATAGTAAAATCTCACAAAAAAAATCTCGAAAAGTTGGTGGCTTTTCGCTCTCTTCTCTTTTCTTATCAACAAAATATATGGCTTCGCTGATATATATATGTATGTGTCCTAAGTTGGCACAAACAATTAGTAATAAGTAGTGTTTTTTATTAAAGTATCATACAACTACTTGACGAAGTTGTTTAACAAATAATTAAAAAAAAATGTCATTTATATTTATTAATCGCGATCAATGAAGCGGAGGGGGGGGGGGGGGGGGGGGGGGTAATAGATCTAGCCAGAAGCCCTATGATTTAATTTATTTATTTACTAACCTATGTTTAAGTCAATTGTTACTAACATAATATGGAACATGTTTTCTGAAATAAATGATTTTTATTTTTTTATTATTTTTTCTACTCCTGTACTTCTTTCTGTCGTTTAAATGGTTACCAACTCTAATATAAAGACATATATTGGGTACTTAAGACTTGTCAAACTCTATAGTCTATTTCCCATAAACGCACTGCTAAACATGTTACAATATGTCGCTATTGACGTATTCCTTGGTGCCACAGAGTACAATTTTTTTATTATTCCATGAGTCTCAAACTAATGTTATTTCAAATAATTTATATTACCAACTTAACAAACCACCGAATTCATACAGTTTTAAACTAAAAAATAATAATATAAGTACATGCATTGCCGCCGACTTATAAAAAAAAAAACATTTTTTACAATTTACGTACACATATTTTATCGCCTATTTTTTTCTCAAATCATAACTGTAATGTATGTGCGTCATTAATATAAATACAGTATAGGGTAGATGTACTTTTCTGTCACTCAATTAGTCTTTCATTAAACGGCAACTACCAAGTACGTGTGTTTCCCTGCTATACCAGCTATCTTCCCAGAACCCCGTATTCCCGGATTTTATAGTGGCGACAAGACGATCTGGACCCTAATTACGAAAGAACTTGTAAGAAAGTACATGAAGTGTTGTTTTTTTTTGGGTATTGTTAAAAAGAGCAAGTGCGTCGAACAATGGCGGTCGGCCGAATACCGGAATTTAAAATTGGAACGGATAACTGGCGATTATACGTATACCGCTTAGAACAATATTTTGTTGTTAACGACATCATTGCGGAACGTTATGTGCCTACTTTGATAACAGCAATAGGTGCAGAATGTTATGAACTGTTAGTAAACTTGTGCACGCCGGATAAGCCGACAACAAAGACATTTGCACAGTTAACGACTATTCTAGAAAAACACTTACAGCCTAAACCAAGTGTACTAGCGGAGCGTTTTAAATTTAGACATAGAAAGCAAAGTACTAATGAGGCTATTTCGGAGTATGTAGCGGCGCTCAAGCGTATGTCGAAAACTTGCGAATTCGGTGGTTGGCTGGAGGATAGTTTGAGGGATCAGCTGGTTTGTGGACTGCACAGCGAGACTATACGTCAGCGGCTTTTTACCCAGGAAGTGTTGGACTTCGCAAAAGCGTATAAGTTGGCGGTTAGCATGGAGGCAGCGGAAAAAGATGCGTCGATTGTGGAGGGTCGTGTGGAGCCGGCACAGTGGAGTGCCAGGCTATGGCGAGTTCTGTGTCACGCCGGCCAAGCGGGGCCGCGGTGGCGCGAACGGATCGAGCGGCGCAGCAGTGCGGCGCGTGCGGCGGCGCGCACGACAGAGGTTCATGCCAATATGCGCGTTATGTGTGTCGGGTGTGCAATAGGCCAGGACACCTGCGGCGTATGTGCCCGAATATGACGGAGCAGTACAGAGTAGAGGTGACCACGGAGGCGGAAGAGCATTACGACGGAAATATAAACGCCGGCGCGGAGGAGTGTTACGCGCACACTGAAGACAGCGATGAGGTATTTATTATGACTTTAAATCGGTTATCAGCTTCACTATACCGACCAATTATTATTAAAGTAAGTGTGCAAGGTATAGATCTAGAAATCGAGTGCGACACAGGCAGTGCAGTGTCATGTATATGTGAAGAGTTATACAAATCGATGTTCGGAAACTTAGAGCTTACAAAAATTAAAAATGTAATTTAAAATTACGATATTACACGGGCGAGTTAGTTAGCCCAGTCGGAACGATAAAGCCGTTAGTCAGATATAAGGACCGAGAAAGATATCTATCGCGATTTGATTGCAATTGGGAATGGCAAAACTATTATGTTACTAGGAAGACAATGGTTAACTGAATTAGGCATACAAATTCCCGCGGCAAAATACTGTGAGCTAAATAATGTAAGCAATACTCAGTTTAACCTGAACGAATTCAGTTCCAGATTCTCTGAGGTGTTCGCGGACGGCTTGGGACGGTTTACCGGCGGCCGGGTCGGCATCCACTTGCGCGAGGGTGCGCGACCCGTGTTCCTGCGCGCGCGCCCTCTGGCGTACGCGCTGCGCGAGCCGGTGGAGCGCGCGCTGGAGCAGCTGGTGCGGGACGGCGTGCTCACCCCGGTCGACCGCTCCGACTGGGCCACGCATATTGTTCCGGTCGTGAAAAAGGACGGTAACCTTAGAATTTGTGCTGATTTTAAATTAACTTTAAACCGAGTTTTAGAGGTCGACCGCTATCCGTTGCCCAGGGTGGAGGACTTGCTGGCGCGGTTACATGGGGGAGAGCGTTTCAGCAAAATTGATTTGTCACAAGCCTATGCCCAGTTCGAACTTGACGATTCAAAAAAGTATACGGTAATGAATACGCATAAGGGGTTATTTATTTACAATAGACTCGTATATGGACCGTCATCAAGTCCAGCAATTTTTCAGAAACATCTGGAACAGTTGTTTGCGGACTTACCGCACCTGGGAGTGTTTCTGGATGACGTGATAATCACAGGAAGCAATACGAAGTCACACGTAGATAATTTATATAAAGCGGTTACAGACGTATGGTCTACATAGGTAAGGAAAGATAAATGCGCTTTTTAAAAATCTATAAGTTATCTAGGCCATGTCCATTAGTAAGGAGGGAGTACATACGTGTCCGGATAAAATAAAAGCAATCGTGAACACTCCAGCTCCCAGTAACCTTACAGAAGTTCGGGCGTTTATAGGGATGATAATGTACTACTCGAAGTTCGTCAAAAATATTAGTTCGATACTTACGCCATTATATAATTTGTTAAAAGCGGGAGTTAAATTCGTATGGGGCACAAACTGTAAAAGGGCGTTTGATAAAATTAAACAAGCGTTGAGTTCAAGCGAAGTGTTAGTTCATTACTCAGGTTCCCTGTCGCTAGTGCTGACGACGGACGCGTCAGCAGTGGGGGTCGGCAGCGTGATCTCACACATCACACCGGAGGAGGGCGAACGGCCGCGGGCTTACGCATCACGTACACTAACCGCAGCAGAACGGGCGTACGCGCAGATTGATAGGGAAGCTTTGGCTATAGTGTACGGCATCCGAAAGTTTCATCAATATTTATATGGTCATAAATTTATATTAAGGACAGATCACAAGCCGCTCACATATATATTTGGGGATAAAGTAGGTATTCGCTGGGCTGTATTGCTTTCGGGATACAATTATCAGATTGAATACGTGCCGTCAAGTAGGAACTGTGCAGACGCGCTATCAAGGCTCCCGCAACCGAGTCCAGGTCAGAGACAAAATAATGAAGTCACGTATCTCAATTTCGTTGAGGATTTTTTACCCGTAACAAATGAAGATGTTAGGGCTACTACATCAAAGGACGTTACTTTGAGTAGGGTGTTAATGTATGTACAGTCGGGCTGGTCGGCGGCATGCCAGGATGCCGAAATTAAACCTTAGGTACTATTTACGGCGCAATGAGTTGTACGTAGACCGAGGTTGCTTGATGTGGGGATACAGCATGCTGATACCATCCGTGTTACAGCAGGCGATCCCCAAACAACTTCATGTTAGTCATATGGGAATAGTGAAGACCAAAACGTTGGCAAGAAACTACGTGTGGTGGCTTAATATTGACGCGGATGTGGAAACGCTGTGCCGGCTGTGCGAGACGTGTGTCCGCGAAGCGCCGGCGCCGGCTCACGCGCTGCCTAGCCCATGGCCTCACTCGGTACGAGTATGGAGTAGGCTTCATTTAGATTTTTTAGGCCCTTTCAAGGGGAAAACGTTCTTAGTGCTAATAGATTCTAGTTCATAGTGGCTGGAAATTTTTGAAATGAATAGAACAAACGCAACAGTGGTAATTAAAGAGCTTAAAACTACGTTCGCACGATTTGGTTTACCGTTAGAAATAGTATCAGATCAAGGACCGCCATTTACAAGTAAAGAGTTCAATTTTTTTTTGACAGTTAATGGAATTAAGCAATCGTTTTCGTCGACGTATCATCCCGCGTCGAATGGTGCGGCAGAAAACGCGGTAAAATTATGCAAGCGTGCCATTAGCAAAGCTTTCAGAGACCGTATCGACTTGGACGCTGCGTTACATACATATTTGATGTCATAATGAAATAGTATACATAGCACCACGGGTGAGAGTCCTGCGATGCTGTTGCAACGGAGGTCGTTACGGTCACGGTTAGATTTGCTGCGCAGCGATCGTGCGCTGGAGGAGCGCGTGAGCACCGCGCAGCAGCGACAGGTCGAACACGCGGGCGGCACACACCGGGTGTTCCAGCCCGGTGATCCGGTGTGGGCGCGCAATTATAATAGTGCCGAGAAATGGGTCAAGGGCACGGTGATAGGCGCAGAGGGCTCAGTAAGGTACACACTGGATAGCGATAGCGGAAGACCTCTTCATAGGCATATTGATCAAATCAGACGCAGATCTAGGTTATCTACGGGTCCTTGCCCGGAAATGACGACAAGCGAGCGGTCGCCACGGCCTGACGGGGTGGTCGCGCAGTCCAGCCGGTAGGCGGAGGTGGGAAGGGAAAGTACAGAGCTTTTACAAAAGGAGGAAGGTATAAATGAGGAAGCTAAAGTGCCTAGCGACACGGCTCAGGCGAGTGCGCCCTCCCCATGCCCCCCGTCACCGCTACCACAGCGTAGGTCGCCTTTAACTTTAAGACCTTTAACGAGTAGAATACGTAAGGTAGAAATAGATTAAGTTGTAGGCTAAATAATATGTCGACGAATTGTGCTAGTACCTAAGAATTTCTGAAATATATTAATGTACCCTAAACACATTGTATCTAGTATAAGTACCTTCCAAATTTAGTGGGGAGGTGTAATGTATGTGCGTCATTAATATAAATACAGTATAGGGTAGATGTACTTTTCTGTCACTCAATCAGTCTTGCATTAAACGGCAACTACCAAGTACGTGTGTTTCCCTGCTACCAGCTATCTTCCCAGAACCCCGTATTCCCGGATTTTATAATAACATGTTTTCATCACTGGCAAGTATACGCAAATTAAAAAAATAAGAAAGCCATAGATATTGACAGCTCGCTTTTTATTTTCTTCGTGGCACTAAATTTTATTCATCTTGAAGTTGTTGGTTGTTGTCTTGTTATAAGTGGTAGAAAGTCAGAAAAATGGAGGAAAACAAGCCTAATTGTACTCCCGAAGAAATTTGTGTCGTGGCGCAAGAGATTAAACAATTTGCTGCCAAAAAAATCTCCTCGCAAATATAAATATTTATATACTTTTGGTGTTTTATTAAAAAGTGCTTAGGGGTCACTCATTAATTACGTATGGATCCCTGGGGGGGAGGGGTTCGAAAAATCTGTCGTAATTAATGAATGGCTCCTTAGTTGTAGAAAAACTATTGAATACAGACTTTTGTTTTAAACTGAGCTAATCGGTTTAAATAATACAATGGCGATTCGCTCAGTTTAAACACCAAAGACTATATAAGGTACGTTGGGGTAAGATGAAAAACGGGGTAAGATAAAAAACCGTTCGTAACTCCCTATTCCGTGCACATTTTTTGGTCCTGGCAACTTTATTGAGAACGCCATTTTGTTGCTCCCCGCCCCTCATTCAGTGCTGTTCGCTCAGTGAGTGTGGTCGAGTGTTATTGGCAATTTTTGGCTGGGTGAGTTTTTGACGTTCAAATCATGTTTTTTAATCTTACCCCATGCTTTGTAACTTTTTTTGCAGTGAAGCTAGAGACATTTTGAGTCGATACGTTGGCTTGTTATTGTTATTTTAGTTACCTGTCAATGTGGATATTGATTATCTTTCTTATTTTACGAGTTTCTATACATTTCAATCTTGCACCGACTAATTTTGGAGGGTTAAGACGGAAATATTTATGTTTTCGTCTTACCCCGCTTTCAAAACTTATAGTGACGGTAACGGGTTCTCAAAATGTGGAGGAATAACTAATTTAATTAAATATATTTGGGGAGATTGGTAGTTTATAGAGGTTTGTTCCCTGGCACACCTGTCCCTTTCATAGCCCACCACAGAACCTTACGGGGGACCCTATCGTATGTTTTTTCCAGATCAGACAAGGCCTTTTGTGTAAGTCGGTATTTTTCGCAAAGTTGGCGGAGTGCAAATATAGCGTCCATAGTTCCCTTCACTTTCTCCTATATCTTTATACTATGTGACATGAGCTTTATTCCTCGTTAGTTGTTGCAATCCTGTATGTCACCTTTATTCTTGAAGATGGGCACCAGTGAACTGTTGCACCATTCGTCAGGGATTACCTCTTCTCGCAACAACTTATTGAAGAATAGAGTCAGCCACTTCCATCCATCTGCTTTCAAAAACTTCCATACTTCCGCTGGTATACCATCTGGCCCAACTGCTTTTCCATTCTTCATACTCTGTACTGCCATCTTCACTTCCTCTACACTTACCTCTTTCACCAAACCTTTATTACTTATTACAGTTTTTAACTCTCCGCTCCATTTATTCTTGTTACATGTAGACTATATTTAAAAAAAAGACTCACGTGATTGGAAAAATTGTGATCTCTTTTGTTTTGTAGGAAAGATATACGGGTATATTATTGATTAATACTGCGCTATTTTATTTGTACTCAGTGATTTTAACGCATTAGTTGTAATTGTGCATTTGAAATAAACAAAAAATATGATTAATCGTAGCAAAAGCATAGCGTCATGTACCTAGACCTCATATTATTGGTACAATATAACTTTTAAAAAAACACATCTCATCTCGTATATAACTCGTTCAATCTTACCCCAACGCACCTTACAACGTTGTATAATTAGGTCAAAAAACGTTACATAAAATACTATTAATTACTATTTTTTCTTTCGTCAATAATATAATGAAAATTATATACAACTACGATTTTCAAGTCCTGAAATATGCTAAATAGAAACAATAATCTGGTAAAAAAAATTTACTGAAACAGTCGTACAGTAGAGCAAATATTATTTCATCCAGTATGAAGAAAAAAATAACTATTACTCAATGTTATTACTTAATTGACTCATGTTTTATTGGTATATACGTAATTATTTGAAATTAAGATGCACTTCATACGCTGGAAAATTCAGGTATTATAATTATTTCCCATTTCAATGATGCGGTCCTTAAAATTACTGTAGTAATATAATAAATAACGGCCTAAAAACTATTTTCTTACGGAATGTAAGTTTCATGTATTTTTGTGGCCGGATGGTATGATGGAGTGAAAATTTCTTTAATTCCTGCCAATTTACAATAACTTTTAAACTCTCCACTAGTCCATGTAGGCCCATTATCAGTGACTAGACTTAAAGGGTATCCATAGCGTATAAAAATGTTCTTGAATATTTCAATTGTTTTTTTAGCAGTAATATTAATCATGGCAACTGCTTCTGGCCATTTAGAATATGCATTTACAACTACCAAGAACATTTTTGTGTACAAAAGACCCAAAAAATCTGCATGCAACCTGTGCCACACGGTGGGGGGTTGCGGCCATACTGATAATTTAGTTATTTCTGGATTTTTATGATTTTGCAAACATATTAAACAATTTCTTGTTGAATTTTCAATTTCTTCATCTATGCCTGGCCACCAAAAATAAGATCTAGATATCTCTTTCATTCGCGTAATTCCTAAATGGCTTGCATGCAGTTCTTGCATTATTTCGTGCCCAATATTTGTAGGTATTATTACTCTATACCCCCACAACAGACAATCTTTTTCCATAGAGATTTCATTCTTCCTTTTGAAATATGCTTCATAGACTTCACCGAACTCATTTTTTGGTGGACAGCCATCTCTACAATATCTCAAAACATCACATAACACTTTATCCTTTTTCGTTTCACTCTGAACTACTTTCCAATCTAATGTATTTAAGTCACATTTACTTATGTAATATACAGTGCTAGTCTCGTAACTTTTCTCAATGACTTCAGCATTTTTAAAACTATTATCTTGACATTTAGCTACCCGTGATAAATAATCCGCTGGATTATGTTTTGACTTAATATGCTGAATTTCATAATCAAAAGCACTCAAAAAAATCGACCAGTACTGTAAGCGCCGTGCTGCCATCTTAGGTATACCATATTGTGCTCCTAATATTTTTGATAATGCTTCATTGTCTGTCTGTAATATGAATTTTTGTCCAAATAAATATTCATAAAATTTATTAACTCCAAAAATTATAGCATATGCCTCTTTTTCCAAGATAGGATATTTAATTTGGGTGTCATTTAACTTTTTACTTGCAAACGCTACTGGTTTTGTAATATTATTTTTATCCTTTATAGACAACACAGCGCTCACACCAGTGTCTGATGAATCGCAAGTCAAAATGATGGTTGAATTTGGATCAAAATGTGCCAATGAGGATGTATTTGCAAGAGCTTTTTTTATTTTTAAAAATCATGATGACATTCATCAGTCCAGTCAAACTTATCTTTTCTTAAGCACTCATAGAGTGGTTTCAAGGTTATTGCCATGTTTTGTAAGAATCTATTTAAATAATTAACCTTCCCTAGAAATGACTTGAGCAGTTTTATATTATCAGGTTGTGGCATTGATAGCAAAGGTTCTATGTTACTATTGATAATTTTTACACCAGTTTTATTTACTTCAAAACCAAAAATATCAAGTTTTTCTTCAAAGAATTTTCCTTTTTCTTATTTTTAGTTTTAGTCCTGAGTCTTTTAGTCTCTGTAGGACCTGCTTTAATTTCTCATTGATTTCTAGTAAAGTTTTCCCATATATATATGTATATATATATATATATATTGTCAATATACACTATTACATGTAAACCATTCAATTTTTGTGTTATCATTATCAATCTCTGGAAAGACCCAGGACCCGTACTAACACCGAAAGGTAGAAATAAGTATTTGTAGATTCCCTCCTCAGTAACAATGGTAACTAACTTTTGAGAGTCTTCATCTAATGGAGCTTGTAGGTAAGCCTCTTGTAAGTCCAATTCACAGAAGTAGTTGTTACCTTGCATTTTCATTAAGATATTATTTATTGTTGGCAATGGATAATGGTCAATCTGCAAATACTTATTTATGGTGATCCGGTAATCTCCACACAAACGAACCGTTCCATCTGATTTCAAAACCGGTACCACTGGAGTACCCCACTCAGAGTACTCCACAGGCTCTATGCGTTTGTTTTCAACTAATCTTTTAAATTCTTCTTTGACTTTACTTTTTAATGCATATGGAACGGTTCTCACGGGCATAAATATTGATTTAGCCTCTGGTTTCATTGACAAATGGATTGACTCACCCTTATATACCCCCATGCCTGGCTCAAAAATAGCTGAAAACTCATTTCTTATATCAGAAATTAATTTATCAGTAGAAACTTCCCGACAGATCGCCTGTTTAACTTCCTTACAGGTACTTTGTTCAAATTTTGGAGGCCACAGTTGTAACAAGGAGAGCCAATCTTTTCCAACTATTTTTGGCATGTCATTTCTTACAATAAACAGTCTTTGGTTTTCTACTTTCACAGATTCATATCCCACAGACAAATTTTCAATAATGCCTAGAGGTATTGAAGTTGACTGATCAAAGTTTGTGAATATGCGTGCGGGGCTTTTGTATCTGTGCGTCTATGTATGCGTATGTAACTACGGCATCGTGGTCGTGGCTGTTGGTCGTATATGGACTGATTTTGATGTCGTTCTTAGCGGAAAATCCACTCAGCCGTTTGAAAATCAACGGGGTTTTATATGTGGATTTTTATCGTTTTATCAATTAGGGGTGTGAAAGAGTTTCTTGTCTCAGTTGCCATGCCACACAACTTTAGGCAAACATATTCTTTGAGACTTGTTATTCTTAATTACGGTACGTTTCACTTTAATTAAATTAATATTCTTACTTTGATTCGCAACTTTTGCCTTTTAAAGTAACTGCCGTTTGAGCTCAGCTTAGTGAAATGAAAACTTGTTAAAATTAAGTGTTAGGCTTAATTGGCAACGTGTTGTTGGGTTCCACAATTGTTTAAATATAGCAACTGCTTTCATATAACTTACGTGTAGATAATGTGGTATCTTAAATATGCGCGAATCATATCACTGAATAGGGTATATGCATTTTTTTTTAAATCGCTTTTCTTACCTAAATATCAAAATACCGTAAAAACGATTTCAAAATGTGAAATATAAATTTAAATCGGCCAAGAAATACGCAAGATATAGGCATTTTAAACTACTAATTAGACAGAGAGGTTCGACGTGCAATGTTACGTCATGGTGCACTCCGGCCATATAAACTCCATATTAAATTCTGTTTTGCTGGAAAGAAATAGAATGTAATGTTTGATGACTTATATCTTGGTTATTTTTATAGTTATTCCAAAAATTATTTTTGATACATGAATGAGCTTTTAATAAAGCAAAAATTAAAATTCATGAATATTCCCTATTGCAAAGATTGATTCATATCTTTCGCTCACTCAAATATGTATCACTCATTTAGCTGATATCTTGAGCGAAAGCAGCTAAATGAGTGATACATATTTACTGATATTCTACTGAGGTAGATCTGTAGACTATGAAGTTCACGAGTGAGTAGAGATAGAGGTGTCAATCCATCAGATTGATTGACTTGTTTGTTCTTACCCAACGATACACTGAGTTTCGTAACCAATTTGGTTACAAAATATATGGAAATTGTTTTTCGAAATAAAACAATATAACGGATTATATCGCGTATATTATCTCATTTTAGTTCCCGACGTTTCGGAAGCTTTCCAGCTTTCCATGGTCACGGGTAGACTGAGAAAAGATGTATTTTCCTCTGTCAAAGTCACAATTTGTGCAAACTACCCATTTTTGAAAAAACACAAATAAAGTGTACATACATGCCAGATGGGCCTAAGCTGTAAAGACAGTTACACATGTGCCAGAAGGGCTTAATTATTTATTCTAATAATTTACCAAGCAGCATTTCACAAATGAGGCGTACTGAGGAGAAAAGAAACGCTGCAAAGAAAAACTCCCGGGCTACCTCATTACTAATTATAATATTTTAAAAAACAGAGACTATTAAACTACTTTTAAACAGATAAGATATTTTACACCGTTCGGAAATTAAGGTTTTGCAGCCATGTGTCTCGCTTGTTCCTTGATGAGATGTATTACAGGATCCCAAGCTGGTGGTAGTGACAATCCATCATCATCGTTAAATTGTTTTATTTCAATGAGTAATAATCGCGGAAACAGAAGAAAAAAAAATGGTTTTCCTATTAGATAATAGAATACGGTGTATAATCAAAAGAACATAACATATATTATTTGATTCTCCTCGTCTCTTTCTTTTGGTTCGGCCGGCTCGGCATATTCATTTGAATCATGAGCGAGAGCGAGCATGTAATACTGATAGATGAGATACTGAGCGAATTGAATCGTCAGTGAGGGAAAGAGCGATCATTTGAATCAGTCGCTCGTGAGCTAATATCTATACTATTATAAAGTTGTAAAACTGAAATATCTGTTCATTGAAGATATTTAAAAAAAAATATTGTTACGGATTAATATCCGTAACGGAAGTCTCTAAATCCTAAAATGTATTTTTTGGATTTTTTGTGTGTTTATATGTGCCGTTGTGGCTTCATCACGCCAAATCGGCTAAACGGATTTCAACTACTTTTGGAACTTGGGAAGCTGGGTATCCACAGATGGTTATATTATATTATAAGATACTTTTTACCACGCTGTCGAAAAAAAGAGAGGTTATGACCTCCGCCAACGAAGTTACGGGCACATTCTAGTCTATAATATTTTTTGTATGTTTGTATGTGTCGTTGTGGCTTCATCACGCCAAATCGGCTAAACGGATTTCAACTATTTTTGGTACACGCGTACCTCGGTATCCACAAATGGTTATAAGATACTTTTTACGTTGTCGTAAAAAAAGAGGGTTTATGACTTTTATACATGTATAGACATATCATTTTTACAACTTTATAATAGAATAGATTAGGTTGACTGTTTTTAATAACTGGCCTGGTAAATTAAGTTCAGCAGCTTACGCTATTAGAAAAAAAAAAGTCTCTAATGGCAAAGGCATATTATAGGGTAGAGGACTGTTTAATAGACAAAAATGCATGGCCCAAAGCAGAAACCCAATAACTTACTTTTACCGGGACACGGTTCTTATAAGAAGGCATATTAAACATCAAATTTCAGTGGGAAGAACGTTGCCTGCGAAGCTGAGGTCCTGGGTTCAAATCCTCGTAAGGGCAAATATTTGTTTGATTAGCACAAATATTTGTTCCTGAGTCTTGGATGTTTTCTATGTATATACGTAATATATCTATTAAATATATCGTCGTACGTCGTACCCATAACACAAGCCTTATTGAGCTTACCATGGGACTAGTTCGATTTGTGTAAAAATTGTCCCATAATATTTATTTATTTAAACATAAGTACGTAAGTTGTTTAAAAAAAACATATTTTGCTTTTTAACTATATTATATTGTTACTTTAATAGGTTTTGATATGTTTTCTTGGAGAACTACGCTTTGAGTTTATAATTTAAAAATATATATTTAAGATAGGCTAAGTATTTATACTGTGAAATTGATGTGAAAAATATAGGTACCATACACCGTTATCTCCGAAGTTTACCAAACGAAAGTTTTGAAATCTTGTCGATTATATAAATTAACATAAACATTACAGGAAAATTATAACCATGTTATCGTGTATCTATCTAGCAAATATTTTTTGAACAACCCGGTTGCGTTAAGTTTGCAGTTCATTTGTATGCGACGCTTTAGATACTAGGTGAAAAATTTACTTAACCGGTTAATTACGTTAAGTGAAAGTTTGTACTGAACCCTCGGTGCGCGAGTCAGTGTCGCACTGGGCCTGTTTTTATTACATATGAACACACAGTGGAAAATGTCGACCCGTTCATTACCTACGTACTTAACCCACTTATACAAAGATTTGTCCGTGTACATATGAAAAAATCTAATTCCCTGCTTCGTTGCTCACAAATTAAATAACCTTGCTTTAGAACTCCCCCTTTTAGCTTTCGAAGTGAAACTTCAGACTCACTGTTTTAAATTTCGTTACATCTAACCGAAAACCCTTTTTCCTTTGTCATGAACACGAATACCAAAGATAAACAAAGGCATATTTAAGGTAGGTACCACAAACAACGGTTACCGAAAACATAGACGCGAGTGGATTAAATATAATTTGCCTGGAGCAGTTTTCGTTAAAAATAATATCTTCTTACCGGACTATGCTGGCGAAGACAAAATTAATACATGCAGGCCCTGTGCACGCTTTGAAATAATGAACTTTAGTCTGTACTATTCAAATCAGTCAGTTTATGTTGTACAATACAAAGTAGGTAATTTCTGATAAAAATATCTATCTCCACACCTATGCCAATGATAAAGCAATAGATCAAGGATAGAGCATCTGTCACTCTTGCCTCGTACCCTCACGTATACGTGTCAGAAAGTGACGACTGCTTTATGACTTAGCTATAGGGTCATAAACGCGGCAATCATAAGCCAACAGGAGGCTCATTGATATTATTTGTTTGATCGTTCTGTCCTACCAAAATATTATTACAAGTGTTGGTACTCCTATATAAGCTTCTTCAAGCTTCGGCTGGCTCAATAGCTGAGCATGCGATTTTTTTGATCAGGTGTGGGGCGTATTCCGAGACGCACGTCGCTTCTGGCGCGTTAGCAGCAAATGGACACGTGGTCGCGGAGCGTCGGCTGAGGCCGACGTGCACCCCTCAGCGCTGGAGCGGCCTCTGGCACGCGCTGCCTCCGATACTACGCCGGAACCCGCAGCATCCCTGAGTAAGTGATTTTTAGGGTTCCGTAGCCAAAATGGCAAAAACGGAACCCTTATAGATTCGTCATGTCTGTCTGTCCGTCCGTATGTCACAGGCATTTTACTCAAAAACTATAAGATGTACATTGATGAAATTCGGAGCATAGGTGTCGTTTGTAAACCGCTACTTAGTTTGATAGTAAAATATAAAAAAAATATATTTCTAGGGGGGCACTTCATAGATGTAACCGAAACTGAAAAAAAAATCAGCATATATCAAGGTGTGGCATATATTTCGACAGTTCTTCTAAAAACGTGTGTTCAATATAATAATGCATTCAGAATGCTGTTGGGACTGCCCAGGTGGTGTAGTGCCTCACTTATGTTTGCTGAGGCCCGCACGGACGGTTTCCTAGCCATTATGCGCAAGAGAATCGCCTCGTTGCTAGGTAGACTAGAGAGAGTTCCAACAGTATCCTGAATGCCATTGCTGACAGATACGACTGCCCAATTTTACATCATTGGATCAGTCAAACGAGGGGGGTTGCCCAATTTACAAATAAATAAATAAATAATTTGTAAGTTTGTTGTACGTCACTAACATAGGTTAAGTACTACTAACACTCTATGGATGTAAAAAAAAAATTGTCCGAAATAAAGAATTATTATTATTATTACGATTAAAAACACTTTGAGGTTTCTAAAAAAAATTTTTGTTTTAGCGAATATTTTCGGAAATATTCGCTCCGAAAGTAGCAGAAATTGTGTCCCCTCCCCTCTATTTTCTAAACGGTATATAATATAAAGCTTAGTAAATACATACAACGAAAATTGTTTTCAACATGATTGGACATACCGTTTTTAAATTATTGCCAAAAAACTGCGCTTCTCAGCAAAAGGACTTAAAAGCCGGGGAGATACGCTTTTTTGTTAGTTTTTTTTTTCGAATCGTATTTTTTTCATCTGTAGTACATTTTTTTTTGTATAAACGGCTGCGGAACCCTTCATGGGCGGGTCCGACTCGCACTTGGCCGCTTTTTGTCAGACGTACTGTGACATGCGGCGACAATGGCGTGTTGCCAGAAAAAGGACACGTGATCGCGGCGGCTCGGCTGAGGCCGACGGGCTCCCCCCAGCGCTGGAGCGGCCTCTGACACGCGCTGCCCCCGATACTACGCCCGAACCCGCAGCACCGCTAAGTCATTTTTGTCGCGTTATAGCGCGTTGGCAGCAAATGGACACGTGGTTATGGGGCTTCGGCCGAGGCCAACGTGTCCTCTCCGCGCTAGAGCGGCCTGTGTAATTTTGTCATCTGAAAAGAAGTACTGCGTAAATATCGATCGTCCACTCATCCCGGACCATCGTCGAAGGTTATTGACCCAAAATGTCAAGTCTGCCCGGTCTTCAGCGTCCCTTGCATTGCACTGCATTCTTGCATTGTATATTAATATATGAAATCAAATCAAATCAAATCATTTATTAATTACAGACAACATGGGTCCAGCGTACATTTTTTTTAAAATACAATAAATAAATTAAATTAAAATAAACACTGATACATAATTTAAGATTAACATTAAAAAAATAAATAAATAAATAAACATAATTAATTATTATCTACAAATGTCTTATTATTAAGAAATTTTAAAATATAGTTTTCGTCAATTGATAATTTGTTTTCCTACAAACAATTCTCCATATTCCAGGCCGTCGCTGGACCGAGGTAGAGCTTGACGAGGACGAAGAACCCGGCGTGTCTCGAAGTGACTCAACCTCCTCCTCTGGGCAGTCGGAGTGTACGGAAGAGTTCCGAGCACGTGCCAGTACAGACTCTCGTCTACCACCGCGCCCTGCTAGGCTTCGACACCCGCCTATCGTCAGAACCATTCCTCCGCCGGTGAGAAGGATGAGCGTGGCTATGAGAGGAAATAATGCTAGTACTTACTGATGTCGAATCCAAAGTGAACATTTTCTGTATTCTCGTCTACAGCGCGCTTAAAAGTTCCAATCTATTAGTATAAATTAAACCCGCTCCGTTATGTCCAGGTTAGATAGACTACTTACTGCCAATGCCAATGACCTGTACTGAATAACGTTATAGAGTTTTACAATGAGTTTCTTTGCTAGTCAGCTTAGCCGGGAAAGAAACAAGGTGTTCTAAGCGCAAGTTTTTCTTGCATAAGCAATCGAAACTTTTTCGTGTTCTACCCTGCTTCATTCCAACCAGCCGGGAGTACCTACGACATAGAGGACTGCCTCTTCCTCATGGACGGAGTGCGACGTAAGTAGCGAACTAAAAGTGTAAGGACTGTACTCGTGTAAATTTCACGCGCAGATGAAATAATGTTTAGAGATTGTTAGAAACGCTAGTGTCCTGTTAGTATACAAGTACCCTGTCAAGACAACGCGCGCTAGTGATAGGTAATATTTTCACAGTAAACTGATGCCATGTAACTCTTGCTCTGTCCCAGTGTAAAGGTGAATGTGACTAATTGTAGCTATATTTATGTTAATGGTGGCAGAATTTGTGTTGATTTGATGTACTTAGTAAATGTAATCGATTATGTTAGCATAATCGATTTTAGAGGCTTAAGTGATGTTGAAATGTAATAAGTAATGTTTTCATAACAATATCAAGGATGATTATAAATTTCCGAATGTAAGAAAGTATCGTAAACATGCATTCCAATAATCATACCCATCTTTTCGTTTATAATCAGTTCAAAAATAAAATCTTGTTCGATTGAGGACAGATAAAATCTAAAAGGCTAAAAGGTAACAGGCAGAAGAAAACCTCTTCCACCTTTATAATGCTAAGATTTTTTTTAATGGTTTGGCTGTGATCAATATCTAATATAAGTCAAGGAATTTAATTTATATACCATTTCCTACCTTGTCAGAGTCAAAATCAATACGAAAGCCGATAGAGATTCCATGTCAATGTTACTATAACAAGGTACAAAGGGGTACACAAATTAAATTCCTGACCGTACCTACAGAGGTAAATAATATTTAAGAATTTTGAACACATGTTTGTTTTAGAAAATTATTGTAATGAATATATGTAACTAATAGACATAAGACTGTAGTAAATACACATTATATGATATCTGATCTGATCGCGCTTGTGCTAGCCTACCAACTGTAGAGGAATAGAGGGCCACTTGATTTAGATACATCCTATCACAACTATACCATCATAAAGTTGTAAAAGTGAAATGTGTGTAAAATGAAGATTATTATCGAAAAGTCGTGAAACTGACTATTTGTAAATCACTGAATCGAAATATAATATAAATAACCTATGTATTTATTTATTTTTCGATTTTTGTATGTAATGTATGTTTTTATGCCACCCTCCCGTCAAAAGATCTGTGTAGCATATGCCGGCAGTCACCCATTGGCGTGCATATCGCGACACGTAAATGGAGATGAGATAAGCCACGCGATTCGCAAAGGATAAGCAGACAATGCAAGCATCGCTTTCGAGTGGTAACCGACGGAAGGCGAAATCGTGGACGTCTATTTTAGTACTCAAAGCGGCGTACCTTCGAGTCGTCTGAGGATGAAGGCGTGACGCGAGCATATGAAGGCCCTCCGCTCCTGTGGGGTGCCTTCGAACAACAACACGTCGAAATGACTGGACGGATTATGTCAATTTTTGGTGCAGTGATAAATGTTAAGTGTGATAACTAAGACATCCACAAAAGGTTTTAGCATATTATCACAAAATAGGATTACGACTTTTTCGCCTCCGAACGAAGTTGCGAGTGCCTTCTAGTTTGTAATACGTTGCGAACAGAAGGAGTAAATGCATCTTCAGTGGCGGTCCGAGGGCGGGGATCACGAATAAATCATTTTAGATTTTACCTCAAGTTTGAAAGTTTTGCAATAAGTATAATTAGTTACTATTATTTTTTCAGATATTACAGAGTAGCTTCACATCTTCTATAATCTTGTGGAGTTTATCTAATAATGCGCCCACTGTAGGAACTGATCCAAAAATTTATCATTTATATTCCGTCGTTGTTCTTGAATCTAGTATTTTTATTTTTCTTGCTGCTGAAAGTGTCCGCAAGACACCAAAGTTATTTAAGTCACGTACTTTGGAATCTTTCGCTAAGCTCAGGATCGCTTCGTAATTCAGATTATAAATCCTTCAATTGCTTTGGATTCAGTGTCAATATACTTGCGCCAAATAACAACTCTGCAGTTTTGAATCCAATATAAAAGTTTTAAAGGCCTTGCCAGCTTAAGACAATTGATTCTGCCTCCAGCAAGTTTCAGCTAGTATTGTATTGAGAGTGCTGCTAGAGCTAGGTATACCTTGATGTTGTCGCTGACGAGTAAGTAAATACGAAAAATCTGTACCTAAACATTTTTTTTTCATGCCACGTCCTGTACTTTGAGTCATGTATATGCACAAACGTCTTTAGTAAATGAATGTATTTTACATGGAAATAGGTTGGCTAAAAAAGAAAAAATAGAAAAATGATTTCGTTGTTTTTTACAAAAAACTATAATTACGGTGCCTGAAATTTTGTAAATTCACCTAATCGCTGGCACAATATTACAGGGTTATATGTTACATTTTTAGAGTAATTAAAATTAGACTATAAGACACTGTGACAATGTTGAAACTACAATTAATTAAAAGTGAAACATAGAACCCTGTAATATTGGACCAGCGTAAACTTGAGCCGTACCGCACCTTATATAAAAATTACAACTTGAAACTCGCTTGAGGCAAAATTCGGGCCTTTATTAGTTATACACTTCGGCAGTAGGTACAGTGTATTGCCAGCATAAGTATTTTATACGAACATAAATTTACGATATTACGATAACCGGGTAACGCTTGATAAATAGAACTTAATTCATTAAAAAAAACCCCGAATATAAATGTAATGCAAAGCAATAACGAATATTAAAGAAATGACGTCTGAGACCAAGATTTGGATTGATAAGGTCAATATTTGTATTTAATTATACAGAGAGTCAACATTTCGCTTCAGATCACCCTAATTTAAATAACAGCAACATGTTTATTTTATTATTTGACACTAGTTTTACTTACATAATAAAATACTATTCTTCACAATTTACCCATATGTAAGTATAAATTAGCAATCTCCGCTATTTAAATAAAACAATTTAACGGATTATATCGCGTATATGTATTATCTCATTTGAGTTCCCGACTGTTAAATTATTTTATTTAAATGAGTAATAATCGCGGAAGCAAAAGAAAATATGATCTCCGCTATCCTAAAATAAAAAATATCAATATCCAAAAATGTAGATTTTTATGATATATCATAATATGTATATGTTATTTTTAACTGCTATTTTTGCAGTTTAGGAATAAAACTTTACAACCCCGTACTATTTTAGGGAATATGACTGTGTTTTAACGACCCGAAATTTCTGCTCTCGAGTGAGACAAATAATATCAAAAATATTAGTTCGTATGGAATACACACGCTGTATTGTGCAAGTTAATAAGCTAGTCTTAAGTTTTAAGCTTTGGTAAACTCTATAATCCGTTAATATACAACTAACTTTAACTTACCTACATATATGGTTAAAGCTCGCCGTACTTAGACTGACTTAACCGAAGCTAGGGACCCTACATATTACATGTATTTCGATATTTTTACTTAGAACCCAAACCTACTAGCAAATGAGCAAGGGTATTATATTCACCGGCGATTATTGCAAGAGTAACAAAAACCCATAACATATTGAAAAACTGAAAACCTGTTATTACAATATTATATTCAATATTGGTGTGACGTTAAAATTTAAGATATTTTCATAAAAGAATATGGTTAAGAGGTAAAATCAGTTGTTCGAAGTGGCGGCGCGGTAAAAAAAAACGATATTTACCGAGTATACTATTTATTTTCTCAAACATGCAATGAAAAGTCCTCGTTTAATATCTGCGTTAAAACAGGCCTCAAAGTATCACGTTTCGGGCGGAACAACTCTAGAGAACTGTAAAGGAATTTCGTACAAAATAGGAAGGCCAAAGCCGGGACGTATTTTTTTATGTAAACATGGCGCCTGTGAATGAACGGGCTAATCAGCAGATTTTTTATCATATTGTCTATACGTAAGTCACCATAGACCAAAGACAATATTTAAAATCCTCTGCATTTATTTTATTTATTATTAAAATTAAGATTCTTATTATCAGGTTGTGTGCAACGGCCCTAATAAGTTATATTCGTACTATTACAATTCTACACACGCGAAATACGGACGACTTCTTTGAGTGTTGTATTTTTTATTTCATTGTATGTGTCTGAGAAAAGCACTATAAATGCCTGGCCGTGAAAAGGGCTTGCTGGCTTCGTATTACTATCCGGCCTCCTGGTCGGCCGTCTCACCCGGTAAGCCCTTCTTTCCCGGCGTCTGCAGTAATGTGCTATTTGAAAAGGCAAGAATAAAAATGGCAAAGAGGACTAGCAAAGTACGATCTATGTAGGTATCTAATTTATGAACGAGAATTTAAGTTAAATTATTTTTAATATATATACTTTTGTGAAATAAAATCATTTAAAGGTTTGTATTAATTAAATATTGTTTATTTAAACTTGTGTAATCTTTTTTAAGGTTCCGTACCAAAAATGTAAACAAAAACAGGACCCCCGGGGTGCAACTAAGCAGGCAAAAAGCCAAAGTGAAAATGCTTTAGTCAAACACAAACATTCTCAAATATATTTTTTTTAATTAAATTTTAATGATGATGAATGATGAAAAATTATGAGATGAGGAGAATGTGGAAATAAATACATATAGTTATTATATTCGAAGTTTACCTTAGCAAAAATAGTGTTTTTTTCTCGAATTATACAATATTAACACTAGTTTATTTTTATTTTATTTTCAAAAACATTTTTGAACAACCCGGTTGCGTTATGTTTGCACCTCTTTTGTATAGAGAGAGATTACAGGGGCAAACTTAACCAGACAACTAGGTTAGATTAGGTGAAAGTTTGTACGGAACCCTCGGTGCACGAAGCAATCTCGTACTTGGCCGGTTGGTTCTAAGAAGAGCTACAAACTGATTATACCGAAGTTAAAAAACACAAAATGACTGCTCTTCTTCCGAAAATTAAAAAGACACTGGAACCTTACACTATGAAGTACATCTATGTGTACCACTCCCGAGGCAATTGTTGCCCGTATCAAAATTTTGTGTAACTTCCACGATATTTACAATCAAGAACAGGAAAAAACAAATTAGAGCAGCCTAAATTCGAGCTTCCCCAAAGCGCTAGCTCCTTCGTTTTGATGTGGACTGAGGTTTTTATGGTGGAAATAAGAGATGCGAGTATTTTACAGCATCAATCTTGCTATTTTCGATAAGTATCTCTCTATGAACCATAACTACGCACGTGTAGAAAAAATACACTTATCAAGTAAGGTCACAGACGTGTTTAAAGATAAATGAATACGAGTACCTACTATCAGCACAGACAAAGTGAATGTGTTAGATTTGCAGCGTGAGCAATTTACGATACTGCACGTATATGTTTGCGTGTGTTACGAGTAGTTAATATTTTTGATGTTTTGTTTTTGATGAATGCAATAAAGAATTCTTGAAGACAATCGCAATGACATATTCATACAAAAGCGTAATATATATATATTTTTTATTGTAAATGCTGAATAAACTAAACAGTTTTTCAGGATGAAATTCCAAGCTCAAGCCTCGAGGAGTATTCCAGAGGACTCTGAATCATCATCATGTATATCTGCGATTTTTACATAATATGTGTCTACGTATATATACTTACACTAGAAGATGCCCGCAACTTCGTCCACGGAGGAGAAACAGTCATAACCCTTCATTTTTTCTTCAGAGTAGTCGGGTAAAAAGTATCCTATAACCATCTGGAGATACCCAGCTACCTGTGTACCAAAAATAGTTGAAATCCGTTTAGCCGATTTTGCGGGATAAGGCCACAACGACACATACAAACATACATAAAATCCAAAAAAAATATTTTTCGTTTTAATGACCACCAAATAGTCCGTAACAATCATGATTTTGAAAATATCTTCAATGTACAGACATTTCATTTTTACAACTTTATAATAGTATAGATTGGGTTGGAAAACTATGAACAAAATTAAAGAAATCATGATTATTTATTAAATTTAATCAAGATTATTCATTAATTTAGGAAAATTATAAGGGCAGCGAATAAAGTTTTCTTTAGCACTTGCAATCTAACTTGCAATCTTCTTTCTTGTATGAAAGCAACGGATAAATAATTTATGCAACTGATACATCATCTTCACGACCCCAATATTAAAAAGACAGCGCCAATATGCGAACAACAATTAATATAACTCATGTACCGATAAACAAATTACCTTCTGAATTGATAATCGATAATGCTTTAAGTCAGCTACTTTTTAAATTTTTTAGAGATTATAGATTAAACATTTGTCTGTTAATAAAATCAAATTCTTGCCAGAATAATTAGCATCGAACATAGGGCATATGCATGATTTTTTACTATCGCTTTACTTAACAAAATATCAAAATACCTTAAAAACTATTTCAAAAAGTGAAAATAAAATTCAAATCAGCCAAGAAATACGCATGATATAGGCATTTTAAACTAGGAATTAGCCAGCGATTCAACAGAAAGGTCCGAAATGTACTTTTACGTCATAGTACACTCCGGCCATATAAACTCCATATTAAATTCTGTTTTGCTAGAAAGAGATAAAATGAAATGTTTGATGGCTTATATCTTGGTTATTTTTATATTTGTTAGAAAAAATATTTTTTTCTACGGTTTGTTACATGAATGAGCTTTTAATTTTTATTTTTTATTATTATTATAATACTTGTAGTTATCGATCCGTGTATGTATTATATAATGTTGTGAGCGGTGCGAAACATTCGCGTCACGTATAAACCTCTAACAGGTTTCTGTAACGCGTCCTAGTATAAATATTTTTGTGTGTTTACGTAATTTAAATAAATAAAAATAATGCAAAAATAAAAATTGTATGCGTATTCCCTATTATTCAACAGCTAAAGTAAGTATTATATCATGTTATTTTTATATATAATTCTATTTCGTCAGTTTCAGTTTAGGTTAGGTTAGGTTAGGTATATGTATACGGATACGGGGGAATTTTGTCACATTTTCGATAGGTATGATGACTAAATTTTAATTATTAGTCCGTCATTGTAGATTAATAAAAATATCGGAGACATATTTTTTATTTTTTTACGTAGGTAATCTAAAAATAAAGGCGATACATTGAGTCAAATGTTGCGTGACGTCACTCCTAGGTACAAATTGTACTTAGGAGTGACGTCACGAGCTCCCACTCCGAAGCTTTAATATTATTTAATGTTTTTTCTCGGTATTTTTTATTATCTAACTGACGGACTAATTAAAATTTTAATTTCCATACCCCGTTATCATGCCTATTGTTATAACATATTTTGGAATCGGGATTCCCTCTAGTGGAATAGGGAACATGCATGAAATTTTTTCATCGCTTTTCTTAACAAAATATCAAAATACCGTAAAAACTATCCCAAAAAATGAAATTAAAATTAAAATCGGCCAAGAAATACGCTTGATATTGGCATTTTAAACTACTAATTAGACAGCGATTTGACAGAGAGGTTCGACATGTACTGTTACGTCACAGTCTACGACGATCATATAAACTCCATATTAAATTCTGTTTTGCTGGAAAGAGATAGAATGAAATTTTCATAGCTTATATCTTGGTTATTTTTATAGTTATTCGAAAAATTATTTTTCTCCACTGTTTGTTACATGAATGAGTTTTTAATAAAGCAAAAAGAAAATATTATTCATATTCCCTATTGTGGTCTTAATTTCGATTGGCCTTCCTCATACAAATTCTTTGTCATAAGTGACTCTTGACATAACAATTAGTATATCATAATAATTGTACTTTGTTAGGCTTTTTATAAGCATAACATAAAATGGTACAAAATGTCACGTCATATTATTGTATACCACAATAATACATAGTACCTACGAAGAAGTGAAACGCATAAATTATAGATAATGTTCATCATTTACGAGTCTGACTTCTTGGTAAAATTCTAGAATGGACACCCCAATAATGACCCTTTTATAATAAGGGACGCATTAATTTCGAAAATGGCGTCAATATTGGAATTCAAGATGGCAGACATCACTTTTAACGGAAATAGTCATCATGGGAGTCGTTTTCTAGATTTTCGGGTATGCATATTTCGAGAATTTAAAAAAGTCATCACACGCAAGTGGCGTCCGTTTTGGAATTCAAGATGGGCGACATCACTTTTATTTTATTGATTATTAAATCTCAGGATTCGTTTAAATGTTTTTTAACCGACTCCCAAAAAGAGGAGGTTCTCAATTCGTCGAAATCTTTTTTTTATATGTATGTTCACCGATTACTCAAAGACTATTTGACCGATTTGAAAAAAAAAATGGGACCAACTTGGAAATACCTCCCACACCTTCCAAATTTATGAGACCCCATATAATTTTAATGAACATCTGATGATAGGATTATTGAAGAATTGAAGGAACTCACCAAATATTGTAAGCATACCTATGGCGATTTTGGTATTATGAGAAACATAATAAACATTTGCATTCAGAAAGTGTACATTGGTGAAATGGAACTGTCAGTGTCACTGGAACTCCTCAACGATAAGTAATTTACGGGTGGCGACGAGATACATGTCGATTGAAATAGCTAAACTTCTTCATAGTCGCAAATTGAAATGGTCCTAATGAGACCATCGAATTGATTTGATGATAGAGCCGGAAGGAAGGCAACAGATCTCTATACTATACAGTTTATACTGTATAGATTGAGTAGACAAAAGGTTATCTGTAAGTAAATTGAAAAAACTGAATGAAGTATGAAGTATTTTTTTTACATTTTGTTTTTTTTGGAGTCGATTTGATCTTTAATTTATACGGGGCAAACGAGCAGACGGAAAGCAGTCTTCCTCTGAAAAAAACTCTGAACATACCTACACGAGAGTTTCTGTTCGACACCAATTCAAAAAACAGTCGGTACCACAATATTGGCAACTATATGTTATCGATGAAAATGTATGTAGTTCTAGAAAATTAAATGATATACTCGTAGTTGCTATCATACGGATATCTATAGGTAAGCGCTATTTAATGTGCAACTAGTGGAAAATTACAGGCGTGATTAGGTCAAAAGTGACGGCGTGTACAGATTACTTTTATCGTAACTAACATCTGCGAAAGGTTATAGAATAACTTATCCAGCGCTCAAACGTGTATGTGTGTAATGAGTGCAAAAAATTATAAATATAAATACTTTTTTCATCTTTAAGGTTTTCCTTTATTATATTTTTCTATGCTATATGTATTAGAATAATAGCAAAATTGCAATAAGCTTATCTGTTATAATTAGGACCTCTAAACACGTTAACAGTCCTACATACATATTAAATGATATAACATGTACCGAATGTATGTGTGTAGGTATTAGATACATACCGTCATAGAAATTTGCATTTTTGAAAAATATTATATTTTTCAGCATTACGTACTAGCTTATGCTTCTGAGCTATGTCTGATTTGAAAATGTTCAGTGGTCCGATATAAATAAACGATTTTTCCTTATCGATGAGTATTCTTAACCACGCAGAAACCGTCTCAAGTGCATAATGTTTCGCGTGGCTGATAGACTGACTCTTGGCCCAAGTCCCGTAATGCACAAATCGTGACATAAACATCTAGTAGGTTCTCTCTCATCTCTGAAACCAACTGCTCCATGAAATATTTACAAGTTAGAAAGCGCAGATTCAAATCTTGTTTGATAATGACAACAAGAAGTTCTTCTAGAGTGTATATGAGCTTTTCTTAAATTGTATAAACACGCTCTTCTCAATTTTTTATTGTAAACTCTGTGTCAATGTTAATCCACATTAAGGATTGATGTTTTTAGGAAAAAAGTATGCACCATGCTGATGTCATGAAATACCTGATTGTCATTGCCCTAGGATTATGTCGTCTACGACAAAAAAAAAAAAATTTTGAAATTCCCAATTTTGACACGCCAAAAACCGAAGAGGTGGCAAACAAGCGTACGGCGTGCCTGATATAAAGCAGTCACCGCAGTTGCTGAACAAAATATTTTACACTATAGAAACAATTTTCCAGAAGATAGCTATTTAGTTTCGTTTTAAACATATTTCCATAAAGAATTATAATTTCTTGAAGAATCGCTATATCTCAAAAAAACCGGCCAAGTGCGAGTCGGACTCGCGCACAAAGGGTTCCGTACAAATTTTGAATTACCCTAACTTTATTACCCGGTACCGGTTGAGTTAAGTTTGCACCTGGTATCTACAGCATTGCATACAAAGCAGGTGCAAACTTAACGCAACCGGGTTGCTGAAATAGGTTTTTTTGCGAATGAAAAAAAAATTGCTAGTTAGAGACATGACTATAATTTTCGTGTAATATTTATGTTTATTAACACAAATTGTGAAAATTTTAAAATTTTGGATTGGTTAACTCCGAAGATAGGGGGTGGGGGTTGGTTTCACATTTTCCTTAATAAAACAAAAACTAATCATAATAAAAAAAATTGTTCGACAATGTGCAGGTTAAGTCCATTCATATGATACTCCATTTGACTCAGTAGCTAGTCTTTTAATTATTACCCCCCTCATATTTTTCGTATATACATTTTTAAATATTTCCTGTGCAATACATGTGGGCTGACCATGTTTATAAATATTCCAAAGGGTCTGGCCGGATTGCTCTAGTAAAATCGCCCCTGGCTGAATATGAAAACTGAATATGCACGTTTATTTGCCTTATTGTCATATATAATTTTACTGAATATTAAGTCTTAAATACTTACGATTAGCGAAATAATTTAAGGATGCAAAGCCGAAAGTAGATGATAGTTTAGGCCATTTAAAACATTTTAAGCCATACATGTCTTTATAAGACACATTTTAAAAAAAAATAGTTATTTTTTTCCACCCTTTTACACAAATAGCTTATTTTCACTTTGTTGATCCAAAGTAATATTTTTGAAAAAAATATATGTAATAGAATATTAAATTGTGTATATTATATCAAAATATGGTAGGTGTCGCTAACTTGCAAGTAAAAAAAAATGAAAAACTTTAACAGACAAAAATTTTGACTTTAAAAGAAGATAGGACTTTATTTTTTTTTTGTTAAATGTGTCTTATATACATATATAAAATATCCGAAGGACGTGTCAATCGGCAAAGTAGTTTGGTCAATAAAAAATAAAAACTGATTTTTTTTTATTATTTCGCTAATCGTTACTATTTATGGCTTAATATTCAGCAAAATTATTTTTGGTAATGAGGCAAATGAACGTGCATATTCAGTTTTCATATTCAGCCAGGGGCGATTTTACTATAGCAGTCCGCCAGACCCTTTCAAATAGTTAGCATCAGTAGTTTTTGAGCTATGGCGCTTTAACAGTCGGATAGACAGACAGACAGACAGACAGAGTCGCACCATAAGGGTTTCTTTTGTCCCTTTTTGGTACGGAACCCTAAAAACTACTTATGCTATCCATTTGCAATTTGTAATTGTTATAAGCATGGAAAAATGAAATATATCACTTTATTTTTGTGAAAGGGGTTAATTTGCACATTCTGAAACATTTTTTTTTCGCTGTGGATAAATTTCGATGTATGAGATAACTAGCTGATGCCCGCGACTTCGTCCGCGTAAAGATGCAATTTATAGCCTATTTATTATTTGTGTTATTCTCATGTTTAAACAACATTACTGGAACATTTCGTGGAGGTCCATTCAGTAGTTTTTAAAATTAAGAGGGACGTACATAGTACATTCATACATCGGCACAAACTTTCACATCTATACTATTGTAAAGTTGTAAAAATGAAATGTCTGTACATTGAAGATATTTTCAAAAAAATGATTGTTATGGACTATTTGGAAGTCATTAAAACGAAACATGTTTTTTTTTGGATTTTATGTATGTTTGTATGTGTCGTTGTGGCTTCATCACGCAAAATCGGCTTAACGGATTTCAACTATTTCTGGTACACTGGTAGCTGGGTATCTCCAGATGATTATAGAATACTTTTTACCCGACTACGTTGAAGAAAAAATGAAGGGTTATGACTTTTTCTCCTTCGCGAACGAAGAAGAAGAAGAAGGCGCCTTCTAGTTTATAATATAAATTATACGAGAACCTAATTCTGCAGAAGAAAATACCTGAATACATTCCCCCTTATAAAACGTTGACATTACTTTTCTTACTTAGATTTTATTGAAAAGGAGACTCCATTTTAAAAATATATGTTCCTCGAAATTTTAACCCAAATTGAACCGCCTTAGGGCGATTGTGCACTAAGTACAAGGAATTTTAATATCCTGCAGTCCGTTTTTACGATCCCATATTAAATTTATACTAGTTTGTAAAAAATCGGAATGCCGGACAGTAAAATTTCTTGCAGTGCACAATCGCCTTTAGCGGGGTGAGTTTCAAAGAACTGAAATTACGTTTTTTGGTTTCTAATGAAGACTTCATTCGTGAAGGCGCTGATCTCTTTCTTTAAAAAGGATATGTTTTCCGTACTATTCTTTCTCAATTCAACCGCCTGAGGGGATGAGTAACGAAAAATATTTCTTTTTGCTTGCTTACGATATAGAAGTAGGTACCATAGATAATGTAAAATGAACCTAGTTTCTAGAATCGGTTGTTTCGGCTCTCCGTTAATGAATCAGTCAGGACTTCTTCTTATATTGTATATAGAAGATTTCGGTTCATATAGAGCAAAATAAACGAATATGGGTTACATACGTAAGTAGCCATACATTTTTGTCATTAAAAATAACTATATTATAAAGTTGTCAAAATGAGTGTCTGTACATTGAAGATATTTTCAAGAAATTGATTGTTACAGACTATTTGGAGGTCACTAAAACGAAAAATATTTTTTATTTTATTTTATGTATGTTTGTATGTGTCGTTGTGGCTTCATCACGCAAAATCGGCTAAACAGATTTCCATAATTTTTGGTACACGGATAGCTGGGTATCTCCAGATGGTTATAGGATACTTTTTACCCGACTATGCTGAAAAAAAAATGAAGGGTTATGATTTTTTCTCCTCCGCGAGCAAAGTTAAGAATAACAAATCATAAAACCACCTTCTCGCAGCAGTTTAGGGACTGATATAATCTTTCCCGCCTTCATAAAAACGTATTTTGCTTTTTTTTTCGGATTATGTTCCGTTTTCCGAGGCCTAGGTCATAATACTCTCCGGCTCATATATTTCTAGTACGCGAGAGGTTCCTACTTTACGGCGTTAAAAAATAATTCGGTGCATGCGTTCTAAGGAGCTCTTTTTATTTCAACCAGCCAGTTCACGTGCACACACATGGAAATCATGGCCACTTATGTAATTGTGGTATATTGCGGTGCAACGTGTTTGTCTAGGAGCCCTGCGCGGCGCAGGATATCGGCAGGGCCGCAGTCCGCACTGGCTGGATAACTATATTATAAAACCGGGTCGCGACGAGACCAAGTCTCACTGCCCACACTATTTATAACTTATAACACATTCGGCTGCGACTGCGGTTCGGTTGGCGGACCGCGCTAGTAGATATATAGTCACTTTGAGATGAGACCCAGGGGGTTATTGCCTCACGAATTTTCGAGAATTGGTTTCCGAATCAACTGTCATAGACTATACAAAATCACTACACATGATTCTGATTCCGAGCGTCAAACGCGTGAGGCAATAAGGGGACCAGAGTGTCAACTCATAAATTATTTCTATATTGATGGATATTATTGTCCTGCTTAGCTCTGAAAAAGGGCCTTTGTTTTGAATGTTTCTGGTATAGTTTGCATTTTTAGGGTTCCGTACTAAAAAAGTAAAAAAGGAACCCCTATGGTGCGACTTTGTCTGTCTGTACGACTATTAGAGCGCCATATCTTAAAAACTACTTATGCTATCTATTGGATTTTCAGAATAATAAACATGGTCAGCCTACAAATATTGCAAAGGAAACATATTAAAATATATTTTTATTAAAACACAAAAAAACACATACAGAAGAAAATATTATAATTTTATTAACTAAAAAAACGACCAATATAAGGGGGGCAAAAATTAAAAGTCTAGCCACTAGGTCAAGTAGAGTATCATATGAAAGGGCTTGATGTGCACATTTTCGATCAATTTTTTTATTGTGCTTAAATTTCGATTTATTAAGGAAAATGTGGAAAAAAATACCATTGCCCCCCCTTTCAAGCAAAAAATGTGGAATTTTCTGGAATTACATAATTTAATATGAATATTACACGATAATTATAGCCATATATCTGTCTGTGTTATTTTTTTTTGATGATGATTATGTTGATGATGATGATGATGATGATGATGACGGTATATATGGCGTCACATACATATGTGATACCAGAGGCAAACTTAACTCAACCGGCAAGTTAAGTCGGAATAAGTGAAAGTTTGTACGGTACCCTCGGTCCGCGAGTCAGACTCGCACTTGACCGGTTTTTGATTACTTATCTTGCCAATGAGGCATCCCCTAAACAATTCCTTATGTGTCAAGTTACTACCGGAGGGATAGAGGTTACAAAGCACCGACAAAATATAATTTAATTTTAAATATAATTTTAAATATCGGATCTCTTCACACAAGTGTTAAGAAAAAGATATAGAGATAATGAATGATTCATTTACAAGTAGGTATGTTACGATCCCTGTTTTTGCCTCAAATATCAACCTTGGCTTCTAAGATTTATAAAATACTAGAAGGCACCTGCAACTTCACTCGCAGAGGAGGAAAATGTCATAAGCCTCTTTTTTGGTTCAGCGAAGTCGGGTAAAAAATATTTAATAACTATCTCAATATCAAAAATATACTATTTTTCGATTCTGTGACTTCCAAATAGCCCTTTTTACAATATTCGACATTTAGTTGTTACAACTTTATAATACTCTACCTACAGATGATTTAATAGCGTTCATTACCTAAAGTGCAAGACTTATGTACTTAGCTCATGGACCGATATGGGAGATTAGGTTACGGCCGCATCACCGACAAATGTGAAAGTGTATCAAACCAGATTTTATCATGACCGCAACCAAGTCCTCGCACACCGTTTTTTCCAAAGGTCTCAAAGATACAAAACCTTCAAGATAACAATACTTCGCACAATTCTCCGCCCAGGGTTTCACGTCGACATTCTGACTGATGAATATTTTATTGCCTGTTATAGTATTTACGCACTGCCCACGTGCGCTACTGATGCGCTGACACGACTATAATATCACATTAAGGTTATAGTAATGTCATTTTATTCTGTTTCGTCAGATGTTAGATAGAATAATAGATCTGAATCTTGTAGAGTCCTCCACATTGCCGCGTCCTATACATTGTTGTTTAGCTGTGGGAGCATAAAAAAGATTACATGTTACAACCACCTGGAAATGATTCGCGTGCAAGTAGCAAGACCGTTTTTTGACAAACTATGGAAAACCAATTTAGTGCTCAGTTTATTCCGAGCTTAAGCAATATTTATTTCCGTTTACGATTCAATGACACATTAAAGACCCAGAACATAAACATGAAAATACGAAGGTGATACAGGTGAAATTGAAGTCAACTGCTTACCTATCTAAAACTAAAATAATAATTGTTAGGAGACTGGTACATTGTCTTTATGCTTACCTCCCGCCGAAGAATTACGAGTATGGAAATCTATAAATGTTCATATTACTCCCAGCTGTTGTATAATCGTTTCACCAGATTATGAGCACTTTCTGCCGATCTGCCGTCTGTGGCTTTAGATCTCGCGTTACAATGTTGTGGAGTAAGTATGCAGTAGTACTCGTATCGGTACGGCTTTCTCGTGACTTTGTTTACTATACGACCGTAAACCATTTATAAATAGTTCGTCTTAACCAGAAATCGTAAAATAATAATGAATGCAAGACGTTCTTATTGGAATTCGCAACGATCGTCTGCAAGTGTAACCTAACCTACCATTCTCTCGGAGGAAAGTACACATAAAGTACATTTTCTTGGAAACTTGTATAGTAAGATACGCCTGCGTTAGCAATGTCTATATCGAGCTCTTTTATTTTGTTCCTAGTCACTAACGCCTAAAAGGTCAGGTCGCAGGGCGCCTCTCAGCTATTTTTATCACATAGTTGCATCTAATGAGGCGTTGTTAATTAGATGTTAATAACAGAACAAAACACTAGTCGATATCTGGCCTTGTCACGTTCCAGATTGTGGTCATCAATCATATGCATTTTGTTTTTAGCTCTGTAAATAGATTGTTGTCGCTCTAAATCAGAGCAACAAAATTAGGGCAATAGTTTGATAACAGATGTTAAACCATTGCGAAAGTTGTATTTGGATGGAAGAGCTAGTTGAGAAGATAGTTGTTGCTAACAGAGAAATTAGATTTTCAAACGGGTGTCTAGAAGATACAAGAGCGCGAAATAAAACGGGTGCAGGTGGTCAGAGAAGCTGACACAAAATGAAAGTGATCATGATAATGCTTTAGCAACGTGTCGGCACGTGCCACCAACACATGGATAATAGAGGTCATTGCAGATCATAAGCTCAATGTTACATTAGGTTCGATTTAATTGTATTTTTTTTGTATGTTTATATGTATATGTGTCTTTGCGTCTACACCACGTCTAAACGGGGGGATGGATTTCAAATTTTGCATACGAATACACTCACTGTGAGTATTTGAATGACTTTTAATAATTTTATTTAATATGTTTATTTACAAATGGAATTATTCAATACTGTTTGAATTTTTTAACTGATACTCGATAACCCTGTAATATTTTCTAATAAATTGTATATTTGGGAACATTTAAGTTTCCCAGAGGTGCTAATATTGTAATTTTTTTTTTGGAAGTGCACGTCTTTTGGACTCCGAATGAACAAATACTTTATTTTTAAGTTGTATTGTTTTTGAGATATATATTTTTTTAACCTCGATATGATTATCGTTATGATTTGTGCTGTTGGCTCGACTGTATACATTTTTACTTTGGTCTATACATACAGGTTAGTAAGAAAAATAAAAAAGTTAAGTTTCATGTCATGACTACTTTTTAAAGTTTCTTACTAATCTTTAATATCCATATGATATTATATTTTTGCAAGATATTATTAGATATTTTCAGCAATAGAATACAAACAGTTGCTGTAAATGGAACCCAATTCAGTGGAGCTGCAGTTAAGCTAGGACTATGAACCTTTATTAGGTCCATTTCGATTTTTGGTTTATATATATTAAATTTCTGACCATTTATAGTAGATCATCTTTGTGATATAGTACTATTTGCTGATGATACATCATTAATTATCAAAGTTGACAGGATAGCAATAGACTATGCAGATATTTAAAGTACACTGGTTAAATTACTTAACTGGTTTACTATTAATATATATATATCTCAATTATCTTCTTTTGCCTGTCTATTGTCCAGTAATACCTAAATAACAGGCGTAGACCTAATACGCCTGTTATTTAGGTACAGGTTAGATGTGATCCCTGTTTTTAATTATAAATTATAGAATGTATAACCTTGTACTTTGTTGGTGTATCGAATAAAATAAATAATCTGTCATTTAATGCTAACAAAATGAAATGTTTTCTTCTGTTTCCGCGATTATTACTCATTGAAATAAAACAATTTAACACACAACAGGACACCCGTCCACCCGTGACCATGGAAAGCTGGAAAGCTTCCGAAACGTCGGGAACTAAAATGAGATAATATACGCGATATAATCCGTTAAATTGTTTTATTTCAAAATGAAATGTGTTAGATTTGCTTTACCTAATGTTAGAGCTATGGGTTCTACTATATCGCTCAATAGTAAACGTTAGGAATGGTGTAAGGGCATTATTATAACATTGGACAAAAACTTGCATTGCAATTGAGCCCCCATTTAGCAGTACTTGCAAGTAAATGAATCTCAGCAGCTTACGCTCTTAGATAAACTTGACAAGTGACCAATTTTAATGCTCGCTTAGTTTATCATAGTAATTATCATGTCATACGGTATTCTGGTTTGGGGCAAAGTAGCTGACATACAGACTATATTTGTTCTACAAAAAAAGCTCTTCGTTCTATATATAATCTGAATTCCCGTGACTCCTAAAGAGAACTTTTTAAGGACATCAACATATTAACCGTTGCGTCCCATTATATTTATGACTATATGATTTATGATATTAAGAACCTAAGACTCTTTTACTAAGAATTCACATATCCACAATTTTAATACTACAAATGAAAACAAAATTGCTATTAGAAAGTTCCGCGTTCGTAAAGTAGCCAAATCATTCGTAGGTCAATTTATACATTTTTATAAGTAATAAGAATAAGTTACCAGATGATGCTTTAAAATTACCTTTTCCAGCTCTCAAAAAGTAATTAAAAAGTATCTAATGGCAAAGGCATATTATAGGGTGGAGGACTATTTAACAGACAAAAAAAAATCCCAAGCAAAAAGCCCAAAACAGAACCCAAATAATTTACTTTTACGCGGACACGGTTTTTATAATGTGGAAAAACTAAAGTACGTAAGAAGTAAAAAAAAACATATTTTACTTTATTATCGTCTATTATATTTCTACTTCATCAAACATCATCCGCGGAGGAGAAAAAATGATAAACCTCTTTTTTTCTTCAGCGTAGTCGGGTAAAAAGTATCCTATAACCATCTGAAGATACCTAGCTACCCGTGTACCGAAAATAGTTGAAATCAGTTTAGCCGATTCGGTATGATGAAGCCGCAACGACACATACAAACATACATAAAATCCAAAAATTAATAATTTCCATTCAGTGACCTCCGAATAGTCCATAACAATCATTTTTTTGAAAATATCTTCAATGTACAGACATTTCATTTTTACAACTTTATAATAGTATAAGATGACTAGAAGGTGCCCGCAAACTTCGTCCGCAGAGGAGAAAAAAATCATAGCCATCTTTTTTTTTCTTCAGCGATGTCGGGTAAAAAGTATTTTATAACCATCTGGACCTATCTAGGTACCCGTGTACCAAAAATGGTTAAAATCCGTTTAGCCGATTTGGCGTAATGAAGCCGCAACGACACATACAATACAAAAAAATCCATTCACTGATCTCCAAATAGTCCGTTACAATCATTTTTTTGAAGATATCTTCAATGTACAGACATTTCATTTTTACAACTTTATAATAGTATAGAATATGTTTTTTTGGAGAACTACGCATTGAGTTTAATTTACAAGTTATGATATGTTTTCTTGGAGAACTACGCATTGGGTTTAATACTTATAACAAATATTGCGATAGATAAGAGTAATTTAGAAAAAAATACTGACTGTTGACTTTGTTTCGGCTTTCTTCTCAAAAGTGGTCTCCTCTTGGGAAATGCCGTTGAGTCAGATTTGTAAAAGTGCCCTTGCGGCCACTTACATAATAAAGATCATTATTATAGATATAATTATATGGATTCTTTTTACCCGACTACGCTGAAGCAAAATAGAGAGGTATGACTTCCTCCTCGAACGAAATTGCTTTCTATTATTAAACATAAATAATATTATGGTCAGCTACTTATGACAACTAAGAGTAGTTACGACTTATTAGATATTCATCTTGCTCAAGTACCAGACTCTATAGGTAGAAGATGAGTATCTAATAAGTCATAACTTCTCTCAGTTGTCATTTGTCATGTGTGTGTGTTGCCTAATGATAATAAATTGATAAGGATCTATTTATCATTAGGGCATTTTCGCATGACATGGCACATGCGAAAATTTGGATTTTTTTCTCTCTCAGTCTCTCTCTCTGACAAATTACTTAGGTAGATCACACACTTAACTGACCTGACTGACTGACAATGGAATTGCTGACAATGGAGCTGACACCATTTAATTGTAAGATTCAATATTTCTGGATGTGTATGATAATACTTGCAGGGAGTCTATTATATATAGATAACAGGCTAACTGCATAATAATAGGCAATCCCAAACACGTCTGGAGGCGCCACCGCCATCCACGGCGCTTGACAGCTTTCAAGCTTATCGCTGCCAATTAATTGTTGGAACAGACAGTAGATAACGAGGACATGTTTGAGTAAACAAATTAAGTATTTCAAATACCAGCCCAGATTCCGCACAGCCGAGGGGGGCCGACGAAGATTCCCAATATCACAACTGGATTAATTCAATTATTCTTCGCCTTCGTTTCTATTTAAAGCCTTCTTAATATGCTGCGGAAAGTTAAGCGTATATACTGTCTTGACAAAATTAGATAAATATAAATACCGATTTTATCTGAAACTGTTTTCTTTTGATACGTCAATTTGTTATTCCACTATTCGAAAAACAAGCTCCGTAGGTTTTGGCGTTCAAGTTCGGTTTCAATTACAGAAGTTGCATCCCATTATTTTATGTGGCTTTATAAAGAACACTTAATTGTATGTCCCTAAGCTATCAACTTTTGGAAGCACGAGAGAGCGAGTCTGGCGAAGCGAGAGCGACACACTTCTACGGTAATTAATTCTCATTAGCATTCTGTCCATTCGTCGATAATATTGTCACCTTGTTTGTAAATAGTGTCTCTATATTGAGCCCTGCATGATTGTAAAGAATCTGGTATTTATAGCTGGTCGGGAGTCAGTGACTCGCAGTGGGCAGGTCGTCGTCTGGCATCGCAGTAGTACAGTGACCACAGGCTCGGCGGGATATTCCATCCCCTGCGGTGTTTACATACACGACACTATCGATAGCGACCTACTACTAGTGTTGCATTTTTATCGTAAATATATCAAGTTATAGTAATGAACATACGGAAAATAGTATTTGTTAGCATAATGCGACTAATTAAGAGGATTTTTTGATTTATATATTTTCAACTCACAAGTAATGTTTTCCAGATAAAATAGGATATTCTAGTAAGCAATTTACAGACAAAGGTAGAGTCGTAATATAAAATTAAAAAACCCTGGCTTGTACGCCCATAAGTTAATATTAGTTAAACGAGACTAAGTAGGTTATAAAAAATCTTGAAAATTGTAAAAATTACACTCACGGACAAAGAAGACGGGTCCGTACGAAAAATAGAATTACTCTTAACATAATAGAGCTAGCAGCATGAATGACACTGTATGTTGTAGATAATTGAATTATGTTGTAAAAAAATAAGTATGTTGTAAAAACATTATGGCTGGTTACTTGGTATCTCACATACAATTCAAAAATTGGCCAAATTGGTTCGCGCACCGAGGGTTCCGTACAATATACGCTTAAAACGGCCGTATCTATAAAAATCCAGTGTTACCAGAGCCCTGCTCCTACGCATAATTTACGCGGCGTAGGGTCATTTTATGTTGATTATTGACATAGATAAACAGACAGACGTAAAAAAAATTGATTATCCGGTTTTTTTTCGCGGGTTGTGCTATACGAGCTTCATACCAAATTTCTAGGACAACTGGAAAAACCCTATCTATCTTTGTATTGCGTTGACTTAGAAGCTTGATTTATTTTACAGCTTTCAGGGAACGCAGACATAAGTATTTGATGTTAATTTCAACTTGTTCCTCCCACGCGTTCCTGAGAAAAAGGCTCTTGACAAACAGACCGACGGACCGACGAAGAACAAAGTGATCACTTTACTCTGATTTTTAATTCAAGACCAAAATTTAACGTCAACGGGCGCACTTTCGCTATGATCACTGCATACTGGTTTAAGTGTTAGTATTTTTATCAATAAAACTTACACTAATATTACTGGTTGCACGATTTCTCATTCATATTTTTATGAAATAATGTTTATTTGATGAAATAATCAAGATGAGAACTGTCAGATTTTGGTCTTGAATTAAAAATCAGAGTTAAGTTACTTACTTATTTAATTTACTTACTGCTGTACGCAACGACTCAAGGTGGATCTTGGCCTACGATAGCAAAGGTCGCCAGGCCTGTCCCTAGCTATTTTCGCCCAGTCAGAGACGGTCTGGAGCTTAGTTAGATCCCTCTGGACTTCGTCGCCTCATCGGTACCCAGGACACCCAACAGGTGTTGGACCAGAAGGACGACCCGAGTACGCTCTCCGGGCCGTACCATCATCACCGGACCACGTTCCAGAACCATCGGAGTTTTGCGGATTTCACGGTTCCATCCTCCAGACCCATTGTTGGGAAGATTTGCGTCGATCTAGATTTCTTATAATAATAATGGTCCCGTCTTATGGGTCCCGACTGTTCAAAACCGCTATGGTCCATATTAAATTTATTATTTGTTATATCGTGAGTATCGATCATGAATTGTGAAAGGTTTCCATTATAACTTAACAAATTTCTAGGGTACTGGACTTGTTTTTAGGGTTCCGAAGCCAAAATGGCAAAAACGGAACCCTTATAGTTTCGTCATGTCCGTCCGTCCGTCCGTCCGTATGTCACAGGCATTTTACTCAGAAACTATAAGACCTACTGATGAAATTTTGGGTATAGATGTCTTGTGTAAGCCGCTACTTAGTTTGATAGTTAAATAAATAATATATATATTCCTAGGGGGGGCACTCCATACATGTAACCGAAACAGTTTTTTTTTTTTTCAGCAAATATCAATTTGTGGCACATCATTTGACAGATCTTCTAAAAACACTTTGATGTTTCTGAAAAAAAAAATTGATTTAGTGAATATTTTCGGAAATATTCGCTCCGAAAGTTGCAAAAATTGTGTCCCCCCCCCCCCCCCCTCTATTTTCTAAACGGTATGTTCAAAAAATATGAAAGAATTAAGACAAAACGATTGACGTAAGAATCATCAAAATAGGAACAAACATACATACATGCATACGTATATAGACTGATAAACATATTACTACTCCTTTGCGTCGCGCAGTCGGGTAAAAAATTACGAAAGTAAATTTTAAAATTTAAGAATTCACATTACTCAATGTATTTCCTCGGTGTTTGGATCACCGGCTCGTAAGTTCCGGTATATTTGGGAGGCTTGCATGGAGATAGAACATGTACAAGCACCTTCGAGAAGTTTGTTGTGCCTGTACTGCAGGTACTCGTCCCTACAGGTCCGTGTTCGTGGGCAGCAGGGCGTGGACGCCCAGCAGGAAGGTCCCAGCAGACGTTCAAATTATTACGTTTTAAGGAATGAGACTTAGGCTATGAGAATGTAGTTTGGGTGGACAATTTATTTGGGCTTTTGTAATATAAGTACGTCACTTACCATAACCGTCATATCGATCATTATATGCGCAGGTGGTGACCGAAGGTATTCATGGCATTTTCAGTTTGTGTGCAAAGTCAGGCACGCAGCTGAAGTATGTTTTTGTCACGGGATATTATATCGGAAGTCTTAACTATAAAATAAAATGATAAGAAAATGACTTCAAGTTGACATGCATAAACACTATAGGCTTCGGTAGACATCGGGGACAGAAAGTATGCCGTGTCGTACAATTTGTCGTAGGTACTAAGTCACAGATGTAACAGGGTTAGGGCCTAAGAACATTTTTGCCACGTGCCAACGCATGCCATATACGAAGTCCGAATTATCGAGATAAACTGATTGATAATTATTTTATAATAATATACATACTTTCATTGACACCCTGGACTGAAATGTACGGATGTGTTGTGCCACGACATAGATGTGAAAGGGTTAGTGTTTAGGACGGAAGATGAACCGGTGTATTGAGCTAAATCATAGAAGTGGCAGGTTAAACGCCTGAATTATGGAAGACTCCACACAGACGTCTGAAGTGTTCGGGACAAAACATCCATCAGTGTATTAGGCCAAATCAAAATTATTGTGCCCAGTCAAAAATGGGAAAGGTCTAGGACTGAAATTAGAAAGGGCTATACCACTCAAGACGACTGAAGCGTTTGAAACAGAAAATCCAGCGATATATAGAGCCAAGTCATGGATGTAAAGGGTTAAGCACTGAAATTAGAGATTGCTATCTCTCAGGTGACTAAAGTATTGAATGTGAATTTGTGAAAGGGTTTACGGTCAGGAGTCTGTTAGGACCCTCAGACGACTCAAGTTTTGATGGGAGGAGCGGGGTCAGCGGGAGCGCGGGGCGTGTCGCACGCGCCGCCCATCGGCGTTATTTAAGCGGCGCGCGAGCACGCGGCCCGGGCAGCTTGAGCCCGCATCTGTGCCGGAGTGGAGTCCAGCGTTGCACGCACGCCAACCGCGATCTCAGTCCGCGTATCGCCGGCGTATGGCCTTGGCATCGCATCTAAACCAGCTTACATTCGTTTCTGCATAAAAGGTAAGTGCATTCTAAGTTGCCGTTGATTTCTAGTAATTTTCATTTGACAGTGTGTGAATTTTCTTTTGCAAATTTAATGTTCACATTTTCCGATGCGAGTGAATTTCCTATACCTAACGCATAATCGTTGGTAGTGCCCTTTCCGGACTTTAACTAGACTGAATACCTAGTTTGAAAATACATGATCTCGGATATACTTGTGCATATAATATGAGTTATGACACATTCTAAAATTGCTTTTAACAAGTTTTTTTTTTTAAATATGTTCAAATTTTGTAAACATACAAAAATAGAACAACATATTATTATCTTATTATTATTCTATGCACTATAGTAATGCTCGATAAAGGTAGTTACTTTACGAAGATACCTACACAAAAAAATGGATATATATAACTCTAAATTTATCAAACTTAATCATTGCAAAAATCGTGTGACCTAGATGGTTGTATAACAAAAATATTAGGAATAAGTATACCGTTTTTAGTTAACAAAAACAAATTACATGACATGATATAACAAAATGATAGCAAACTTTCAAAACAATAAAAATTCAATCGGGAGCATTATTTGACTTGGCGCCTATATTAGGTAATACATATATGGTGATAACTAATATTTCAACACTCATATAATTATGGCTTAAATTTAAATCAGATAAGACAAATATGTGTTTCCATATTGTATTAAAAAAACTGGTCAAGTACGAGACTCACTCGCGCACGAGGGTTTTGTACTAACTTTCACTTAATTAACCTAACCTAATTAGCCAGTTAAGTTTGCATCTGGTATCTATGGCGTCGGATCCTAATGAGGTGCAAATTTAACGCATCCGTGTTATACAAAAAAGTTTTATAAAATTACATAAAAAAAATTGTTACATATATATGATTATATTTTTTCTATAATATTTATGTTATTAAAATAATCGTAATAGTAAAAAATTGTTTGAGAATGTGCAATTCAAGCCTCTTCATATTCTACTTGACCTTAGTAGTAGCTAGTACACTTGGGCTAGCCATGATTCTACTCTACTATTCCAAATTTTAAATGAAAGCCTGAGTAGTTTCTGAGATATAGCGCTGTAACACTCGGATAGACAACCATACAGACGGGCAGACAGAGTCGCACCATAGGGCCACCTATTTCACCATTTTGGTACGGAGCTCTAATTTGGATCAATTTTTTTTATTGAATTCGTATAGGGAACTACATATATATATTACATGTGATTTCATACATATGCATACACGATGCGCGTAAAAGATGACTATTAGACAAAATACTTATACCACATGCTGCATACATTTAACTGTGTTACCTTAATTAGTTCCCAATACAACAACAGATGCATAATAACATTATTTATGAACAACGTACCTAAATTAATGGTCTTGTTATTAACGCTCGACTGTTTGTTGTTGTTATCATCGTATTTTTTCCTGCAGAAATAATTATTCATGAGGTAAATAACAATGCACCTTGATAATGGGGGAAATGCAAATAAACATCAAAACAATACGAGTACAAGGTGTTTTGCGGGCTACTTACAAACTGAGATGACAATAATATGCTGTTTTATACTTACTAAGGGCATCTAGGAGGATAACATTGACCAACACATAGTGTCTATATCTCACCATTGTAAAATATTTTTATGATTAATATGTATTAGGTACGACAAATGAATTCTATTCAATACTGTATGACATGTAAAATATATATTTTATTAATAAAGCTTTGATTCTCTGTATCTATACTATGTCTAAAGTCGCAAATAGAGCATGTAATATTTTAGAAACTAGGTAATTAAGAAGCAAAATATATAAATATATGTAAAAAAAATCATGTTTGTGACAAGATTTTCTTTCTGACTGTACTTTTCATTAAACATCTATCAACTACTCACCGAGACGATTCTAAAGAACCCAAACTCTTGCGTTATTTTATTACAGAGTTCCTATAACCAGCTTCCGGCACCATCATCAGATCAGCTCGATGGTGTCAAATATTGTACTTTCACCTAACTTACATAAGCATGCCAAATTTTAGCTCAATCGGAAACCGGGAAGTGGGTCAAATTTAACTTGCAAGATTTATTTACATGTTACTGACATAGTTACAGGTGAACTTAATATAAAGCTGTAAAAACAAGTAGTGGCTATCTAAGTAAATAAGCTATATCTCGGGCAAAATTGAGTCAGCGCGCCTATACTTGACGTAGGGATAGCACACCTATTTGAAGCGCAGTGTCTTACTTAGTCTCTCTTCCTTTGTCTACCACAAAAAGATACCTTCTAAAAACCTTATTATCGTTGCGTCGTCGTGTTACTTTTGTAAATTAGCGAATAAAGATGATTGCAGTAGGTATTTTCAGCAAAATTACACAACGCGACGCGAGTCCTTGTCGCGCGACAAATACCAGTTCCCTGTCTCTATACATTCCGTACAGTGTGAGGAAGACGGTTAACGATATGTCACGTGACAAGCAAATTCGCCACTTGTCTGTAAAAATTGTTTGTTGTTTGTGAAGAAGAAAGAATGAGCAAGACCATTTTCAACCGCGGACTTCTCTAGACCGAACGAAGGTCGAGTGTATGACTAGCCTTTCGCTGAATAAGCTGCTTCCGTTGTTGGAACTCACGTACAAATTCACGCTACGAAATACGTAAGTTTTTCTCAATTCGTATATGTACTTATTTCTATTAGTATCCATAGAAAAAAATCACATATAAGTACTTATATAAATATGAGAGGACAATTTTACACAAAGCGAACTAGTTCCATGGTAAGCAATAGGGCTCAATCAATAAGGCTTGTGATATGAGTACTAGACGATGATATATTTAATAGACATGTACCCGTAATTATAGGTATAGATACAAAACATCCAAGACTCAGGAAGAAATTTTATGCTTATCAGTATCACACCATTGTTTGCCCCTAGCGGGATTTTAACCTAGGGCAGTCAGCTTCGCAGTCAAAGTCCCTCCTACCGCTCGCTGAACTAAACCGGTAGTCAAAAATCAATTAAGTGCTTGGTCAGCATAGGAAAAAGGCTCATTAACATAATGTTACCAACTTGAGGTACCTACTTGTACAATCGTAAACTAAGCAACAATACAATGCAAAAGAACTAGCAATATAGTACGTAGCTATATGTAACAAACAAGTCAAAAATGAGTTTAATATACTGGCATCAGCCGCATGTTGGTAAATACATGCTAAATCGATCGGGATGGATGATGCAGGCCAGGCTAGCTTTCAGAACTATAAAATTCAATTTACTATACGCATTAAAATCTTTAGCTCTCTGTGCGAGCATCTGTGGGAGCATCCGCTCCGTTGAACGGGAGCCCGGCCCGCTCCGGGTGACTTTCCTGTATATTCGCGTGCCGCGGCCGATCCGCCAAACGCAGCGCTGCTTTACGAATATATAGGGAACGACACCCGGAGCGGACGCCCCATGTCAGCTCCCACTAAACGCTGCGGACGCCCTTCATGCAGAATAGTAATTTCATATCTATAGGAACTATATACATACACGTATAATGAACAGAAGTTGTAAGGAAAATTAATATCCCTGCCTGCATTCATCAAAGTTATTCATAAATATTTATTACAAACTAGAAGATGCCCACAACTTCGTTCGCGGAGGAGAAAAGTCATAACCCCTCATTTTTTCTTCAGTGTCGGGTAAAAAGTATCCTATAACCATCTGGAGATACCCAGCTACCCGTGTACCAAAAATTGTTGAAATATGTTTAGCCGATTTGGCGTGATGAAGCCACAACGACACATACAAACATTTCATTTTTACAACTTTATAATAGTATAGATATCTACTATTCATCATACAAAAATAACCAGCTCTTTAGCTCTACGACTACTAGTTTACTGCCTCTAAATAATACTCAAGACAATATAATAATACGCCAGCCAACCGCAACCTAAATGCAAAACAATACCCAAATCGCTACAGATAAATGTGTGCGTGTAATATTTCATAAGTTCTGTCAATGATCCCCTTAGCAGATGTTAAATCTTACTTAGATCCATTTGGTGAAGTGTGATTTCAATTTTATTATAAAAGCACTACAGACTCGGGAAAGGAGTTGGGATTGTTTTTATCCTGGAAATTATCCTTATATAAGTGTGTAAATAGGGGGCTGGAAGTTTGTAACGGGAGTCAATAATTAAAACATAACCTACCCAGTCCTTGGTAACGTGGGCGAAGCCGCGGGCAAAAGCTAGTTACATACAAGTGTGACGTAAAACTCGACTAATCGCGGCTATGTTGCAAAGCTGCTTCGCCGGTCGTAAAACAGAGAATCATTTTAGCACAGTACTTAAGTTTTATTGAAGTTCTGAGAACTATGAACGCAGCCGCCGCCGAGCCGGAGTCTCGTGTGGACGCTGGAAACCTGACGTTATTATATACATTACTACAAAGTGTATGACTGACAAAGATCGGGGAAAAACAAGAAATTATTTGACCAAAAACGTAATAGAATAGACACCAAAGCTTTTTGAACGAAATGAATAGATTTTGGCATTGGGCTAGTTTAAGTTGGAGATACAAATTGTGACTATATTATACGGGGCAGTCAATCATTTGTGACAACCGTTTGTAACTTAAAACTACGTTTATTTATAGAATTTACTTCATGAAATGGTGGAAAAACATATTTAATGACCGCTTATTTATAATTTTGCACGTCTTTGTAATCAGTATGGGGTACTGATTAATCCCATAAGCGGTCGTCAAATAATTTTTGTCCACTTACTGTATGATCAACTCAGACAAGTATTAAAATTTGGAAGCTCAACGTAGGAGATGTAAGATGAAAAGCAAGGAAACACTACTAAGCAGTAACCGCACAAAGAGACGCGAGGTGACGAAACAACCAATAACAAAATACCTGTGGTTGTCGTAGGTGCTTGACAGGCAAACTCTAAATTGGGGTCGAAGGCAATCGGTCTCGAAAAATCACTGTGTCCGATGTCACGACTCACGACCGACCACCTCTGTGACATGTGACCTGTAACTACTCTCAATGAGTGGGTAATCGTCGCCGCGTACTCGAAACACTTAAGGGCTAGGTAAAAGGAAACCCATCAATTTATGACCTATCTCATAAGAAGCAAGTGAAGATGTAATACTACTTGAGAAAAAGATAAATTAAGTTTCTGACTCAAGATGTAACACTAACAATAATTGGCAATGATAATAAGGTTTGATTAAAGCGTGTAACTGTGCTATTCCGGTACGCACTAAGACAATTCGCGTAGGCAGACTGGCACTAGGTTAGGTACCACCTAGGAACAGATCAGATGTGAGGTGTCTCAGCGCGCTAGAGCACTGACCGCCGCAAGCCGCCAATTGGGAGAGCCGACGTTACACTTGACCCCGCAAACTCTTAAATTGTCTTTAGTTACGAGCTGAGATTTAGGTACCTAAATCTGGACGTGTCGTCTGCTCGATGTTGTTGCTACGCCCGCCAGGGTTCCACCACGTGTCTTCATAGTAAAGGCTCTTACATTACCTAGACGCTTCGGGTTAATCACTTCAAAGTAAACAACGTGTGCGTTTGCGCGTGCTGCGTATTGTTACTGTTACTATGCAATATGAGAGTCGGACCCATCTGAGGCGATGAATGTTCCTTCGAATCATCAAGTTATTATTAGCGAAACTGTTAAGTCACAGAGCACTGATACCGGTTCTCGCTATTTGTAGACAGGTAATAGTAATAACGTACCCGCTAAGTAATCGTATAGCATATGAAGGTATAATTTTATCCGTCTGTCTACTCTGTCTATACTTAGCCGCTTGCGCAATAAACAACACATGGAGGAATCGAGATATTTATTTTCTTAGAATTCTTTAACATACAACGCGACAATTAAGGGTAATGATCACAATTAAATACGATTGCAAGCGCCTGTCAATAGTACTCGCATAATCAGCCTTGATCGCTACGATTTTCCTTGGCAAAATTTCATCGAGTGAATCGAGTTAATGTTAACCGTTTGAAGAGTTGATCTGCTTCGTGATATAAGGTAGCGTGCGATAGAGCAAACAAGCAAGGCAATGCTGCAAATCGAGACAGGGATTCACGTAATTATCCAATCGAGTGCACCAGCACCGAGCGAGACAGTCGCCGAGAGCCGGCGTGCACGCGCCCTGCGTGTGACCGACCCACTCCGCGACAACACCTCGTTACTCGGCGGCTCCTGTTCCAGCAAACAGTGCGTGAGACCCGCTTCGATGTTCACGCGTTAACATCACATATTTGTAGGTTATTCTCGGCTATATGATTCGGCGTTATAATCAAGTTAAAAACGAAAAAAATACAACGCCTGTCTTTAGCGCGGGAAACTGCTTACATACGTATTCGATTGTATGTTTAAGCGCCGTTATAGATTTGGCTATCACATACCTACTTATAAGAGATTTTGGTCTAATATATTTTAAAGAAAGAAAACACACAAAATACACCTAGAATGTCTAAAACATCAAATTTAGTTTGTAAATCTTTAAAAAAAAACAAAGATTACGTTATCCTTCCTTCTTGATTGGAAATTGCAATTTCAAATTAATTTATAGAAAATATATAAATATTTAAGCGCAAAGTACTAACTGCTGCTAAACTTAACTTGCAACGCAAAGCGAACTATTCCCCCACGCGGAATGTAAATGGCCGATCTGTATGCAAAACATAAGAAGTCATGTCCCTCCTGCCTGCAGTATGGGCGAGACTACAGGTCGGATCAATTTTGTTTTGTTTACGTCTGCTGCAAGCTGCAAACATGCTTCGCGACGCACCAGCTGAGTCGTATGGTAGATACGGTAGGTGTCAATTGATTAATTCAATGCGTTTACTCCTAACGTACACGTGCGGCACACCCAGTTACATCCCGATAAAATACGATCCACAGATTTATTATCAACTTGAAGACGGGTGTCTTCAAGTTGATAATCGTTTGCGAAGAAAAAGATGTCATAACTCCCCTTTTTTCCTTCACTGTAGTCGGGTAAAAAGTATCTTATAACCATCAGTGGATACCGAGCTACCCGTGTACCAAAAATAGTTTAAATCCGTTTAGCCGATATGGCGTGATGAAGCCACAACGACACATAGAAACATCCAAGAAATAAAAAAAAAATTTAGGAACGACATTTACGAACGACCATTTAATTGTGTCCTTGAGTATATTATGAAAGGGAGAGAGAGACAAAAAATCTTACTGGATATTAGAGTGCATTTTCTAAGAAAAAAAAGCGGCTGCGTCAAACCTGTTGGGCAGAAGCATGTAAACAGCATACAAAGGGCTCCGATGTGCATTACCCAAAATTTCCGCTCAGCATCATTCAGCTCGCATATTGTAGTATAGTAGACGTTGCACTCCACCGTACATAAATAACGCGATTCACGATTCGTCCTCCGACTTATTACACCATGATGTAAGCAAAACCCACCAGTATATAGCAATAGCACCCACCCTACACTATTCTTAGCACGGCACTTATGAAAAGGAAGCAGCTGATTTGCATTTTTATGAATGAGGAAGGTGAAGTCATCATCATTTGGTTAAATCGTTTAAGAACTCTTCAGTACATATGTTACGGCGGACTTATTATTAGATGCATCCGAACACTGCAGGGAACAAGGAAAGCTCCCTGCTATCTGGACTGACACATAAATGGTATTCAGAATCTAAGTAATAAAACAATTGTATTGTTGTGCTAGATCTATAAATGGACTGTTCCATATAAAATGGTCGTTGTAAAGTGGTGTTATTTTCCTGTTTACGGCGCGGGACGCTAAGTGGCAATCTAAGATGCAACTGGACTGCACGTGGATAGGATACTACTGCACTATACTCTCGCAATTGGTAGCCCTGACGCATGCTTGCAGCGTCGCCGTTCACAACTCCCCATCAATGAGTTGGATTACAACGTATAATTGTTTTTTTGTTAATATTGCACTGAGAACTTGCATTATATAAATCGTAAATAAATCCCAACAATACTAGGTACATTAAAAAAGAATTTAAATTCGTAAGTCTAGAACTAATCATAATTAGGATTTTGATAATAAGCAAAAATAAATCTCACTATAAGAATAGAATAGAATAGTCATCACAGGTAACAATCAGGTGACAATGGTGGTAAATTACGCAGCAATTCCATAATGCCCCTTTTGGAGGAGGTGCTCACAAAACAAAATCCCTGGTCAACTTAATGTAAGGGACGATTTACTATGGAAATCCGACTATGGCCATCACGACGGCTTTGGCCTAGCTCCGTTGCAAGGCGGTGGTCATCGGCTTCCAAACGACTTTATGGATTTCTTACTCTACGTCTTAAAGTGGCGTGATTAATTAGGCGAATTTTTAGCTACTTTTAGATGCTGATAATAATGTTTAAGGGTTTTGTCGAGACGCTATGAAAGTCGAAAACTGAAAAAGCTCCAGATTGTGAAAACCAGCAGGGAAAAAACAGGAGTTTCCCGCCTTAAAGATTTTTTCACCAATTTTCGGCCAACTTAACGACTTTCCATAAATTTCATCAGAAAAAACATCTCTCCAATTTTATTTCTATGAGACTCTTAAACGACACGTTGTTTGAGTAACAAAGAGAACAAGTCATACAGATATTGTATTTAACAACCAATTATCAACAATGTCTACTACGACTAGTGAGCTAATAATATTTTAGGATATTAAATCAGTAGGCAAGAACATCTGCTTTGAGCACTCATTGGGTGTTCAAACAAAAAATCGATTTCATTGGAATATCCATTTAATAACATTAATGTAAACGAGGGAGCCAAATTCAATATTAAGAATAAGCGTGATTGTGAACTTCGCCGTCAAAAGAATTGAGATCTAACTGGGTGCTAAGTTCTGAACATCCTGAAATTTATTTATAACAATATATAATATTTTTAAATAAATGTAAAACATTTTTTTGTCTTTTTTGCTACAAATAGCAACGTCTGCTGTTTAAACATATAACTTCGTAAATTTGAACAGTCCAATTATTTTTCATAGTGCAGATAATTTTGGATTAATTGAAGCTTCAAGATTACACTTGGCTAGTTTTAACCAGCAAATCTATTTTAAAAGAGTAAGATATGTTGACCTTACAATATAAACAATTTTTAAAACCACACCTTACATATTTAGATACGAACGTTGCAAGTTAAATAAAAGCTTGTAAATCAGTAACTTGCGTATGACATAAAGAAGATAAGTTGATCAGCTAAATATAAGATAACGTGTATATAAGAACTAGCCAAGTCAAATCTATACCTAGATTTTTTGTAACGAACGTCGTGTGGCTAGTGGTTGATATAACAGTAACATCGATAAGTAGGTACCACTCCAACATCATAGAGAAATACATATGTAGTAGCTATTAAGAAAACGTCTCATAACTCATCGAAGTCTTAAAAAAGCGGCAAAATAGTAACACGCGTTTCATTTCATTCCTCTTCTTAATACTAATGTTAATTACGTCCTTCATATTTTACCAACTTAGGTAATCAAACTATGCACATTTTTGTCCTTATACATTCAAGAAAAAATAACATATCAATTTCACATTTTTTCGCATTGCACATTAATACCAAAACAAATTTGATAGTTTACTAAGTTTACTTCGATAATCAAGTAAGAAAACCTATATGAGGCTTTTATTATTAACCGTTAACTTTTGAAAAGAAGTGATTTATTTCTGTAACTTCCAACCAATGAGCAGTTTTGTTTCTTTAGATTGAAAAGATTATAATTCATATTATCTACGGTTAAGACTTATTCGATAGTCCAAGTAAAAGAGGCTTATAATCCTTAACCCATCTGTGCAACACTACAGCACAACACTGCTTACTAATAATAAAATACTTACACAGAGAGACATTACATTGTGCGTCAATATGGATGGCAATGACGGCTGATTGATTTTGGACTTATGGGAAAATGAATTCAGTTCTAATGTTTACGTGCCGTCAAGAAAGAAAATGACAAAATTCCTGTTTGTAGTCTTTTTTTTCACTATTCTGAAGTATGTTAATTATTAATAAATTGATCGTTTTGGTATTAGATGTTCTTTATTTTTAAAAATTTCACATTGATATATGGCAGTTATAAGATATCGATAAAGTATCAGGAAGGAAGTGAATTAGCTATTGAAACTTTAAACTTCAATTGGTCGTAAATTATCTGCTTTGTGTAAATAATTGAACTGTTCAAATTTAAGACGTTATATAATGAATCGCCAACATTGTTGTGACAATAAAGATAATAAATTTTGCTTTAAATTTGTTTCAGAATGTTTTATGTTCTTATAAATAGATTTTAGGAGTATCTTCAGAACTTGGCTCCCTTTGAAATCTTAATTCACTTGACGGCAAAGTCAACAATTACGCTTATTCTTACTTAATATTGAACTTTGCTCTCTTCTTCACATTTATGTTTTTGAATGATTTTAAATTACTTTACACAGCTAGCGGCCATAGTAAACACAATTAGGTTTAATGAACGAACAAGTATCTCATTCATCGGTGACGATAACCAAAAAACACATCTCAATTAGCCAAAGGAGAGTTCACTTTACAATACAAGTACGTACAATATTGAGATGATATCATTTGTTTATAATATTTAAATAACATCGCGGCATTAGTAAACAACGTGAATTAATCGTGCCTCGACCTGGACATTAACTCGGTATAAATTTAAACAAGCGATGGGAATCGAACTTTGTTCACATAAGTCTGCTACCTAACCGTCTACGGCTGATAAACAGCGATATCGACTGCCGGCTATCAATCAGAAATAAATCATTTACTGCAAGCGTTATTAGTAAAGTGCATTTTCACTTCCAAAGCGATATACTTAGGAAATGAAAGAAGTGCTTACGGATCAACGATTACACTGGACCACGCCCGTATCGGGTTACCACTACCCTTCAGTATAAAAGCGCGGGGCTACTCGGGTTACGCACATTCGATATTCACTTTACATTACTACAAGTAACCTCTGCTACCATGCATTAACAGACATTCAAGTTTTTTTTAATCAGGTAACTATAGCATGTGAAAAACTAAAGACGATTTTAAAATTGTGGAACGTTCATAACAAAATGTAAAATCTTGGTATTTTGTCATAAATATGAAACTAAAAACCGTAATATCATCACTCATCACGCAATGACGCCTGCTATAATTTGTTATAATGTAATGTGTTGTTTCAGCTCTCGCAAGCATGCTTGTGAACAAAGCTGTGCAGTTGGTGTTGGTGGCGGCGTGGGCGCTGGAGCCCGGAGAAGCCGCCACCGCCGCGAGCGTCAAGCTGTGCGGACGCAAGCTCAGCGAAATCATGAGCAGAGTGTGCCATGTCTACAACAGCCCCTCTTGGGATGACCCCACAGGTTAGTTATGTTGGTGGCGTGGGCGCTGGAGCACAGCGAAGCCGGCACTGCTGCCAGCGTCAAACTGTGCGGACGCAAGCTCTGCGACATCGTGAGCAGAGTGTGCCACGTCTTGGCACTTGGGATGACCCCAAATACTGACATTGATGTTGGTGGTGTAGGCGCTGGAGTCCGGCGCCGCCAGTGTGAAAATGTGCGGCCGCTATTTCAGCGAGATCACTCGCAGAGTATATTACGTTTATAGTATCCCCTCTTCTGATAACCCCACAGGTTAGTAATATATCAGGTAGTAAAAGATAATACTCAAAGCTGCAACCCAATTCTGGAACTTAATCGAAATTACGTCGATTAAGGAATCCGTAAAAGTAACGTTGCATTATCTCGATAAAATCAAGAATTTTGGCACTGAGCGGTTTGATCTAGTTGTTGGAAATTTCCTAAAGGTGCGTCCACACTTGTATCATTTGCTCGTATCCGATCACCGTGCCGTGACATGACTGCGTATCGCGCTGCTTGGACGCTCATTGTCGGCGCGCCGATCATGCCGCACTCTTCCGATATAAGTGTGTGATACGCGTAGCAAATTGATTTCGGGCGATCGGATCGGCGCAACTTCCAAACGCGTGATCATGACACGCGATAATGCCACGCGACGATGATCTGATAGGGCAAATGATACAAATGTGGACGCACCTTTAGAGGGTTAAATCCCATAGCAATAACATATGTTATCCATTGAATCATATACTTCGTCAAACCATGTGGTATTAAAAATAAAATAGAGCTTTCTTCTTAACGATCAGAACACAAATGTAATTCGTCAAACAGATACTGATTAAAATAACATCAAACAATTAGTGGGATAAGGTTTCAACAAAGTTTATTTAAAGATTTGTTGTTGTTGTTCGACCTTATCGTAGTAGTAAATAAAATGCAGAAGAGAATCATCGCATCGTAAATAGAATCAAATGCAGGCTTACACGCGTCCTTCCAACAACAAAACCAACATGAAGTAATCGTAACTAGGTATAAACGCAATTTGGCTTTGGATTTTTGACTTGGTTTTTGAATTCACGAGCAAATAGATCAACAATATTAGGTACATCATCGGATCAAATTGATAAACTCATTTCTTTCAAATCGTTTATATTTATGTTATTCGCGTGCTCACAAATTGGATGCAAACTAGCACTTTGGAACTATGCTGGATCTGAATCAGCCTTAGTAACGCTTATTAGTAGTTCAATTTATGTCACAACATCAATTAATTTAATAGGTAAGAACACTAATTATATACAATAATTTTGTACACGAGCTGTTTGAGATATATCTACTAACATCCGCGAAGTAACAACGGTTATCAATAGTCATAAAGAGAAGGTCGCCACGACTGAATTGTAGCGATATTGTCAACAACATTATCACACGCCAAAAACTTGTTAATTATTTTATTTCAATTACAATTTCAAGTCAAAGTTTGAACTTAATATTAATGGTTAATTTATAGTGACTTTAGTCCTTATTTCCAAAAAGTCAGCGAATACTAAGTACTTATAAAGCCGAGCAGAATTTAGGTGGAAGGGTAAACGTGAGTTAAATTAAAAATATAACAATAAGCTTGAGATAACACAATAGGAGATCCGGCTAATGTATATTTACATCAGTCGAGTTGACTTGTTTACCACAAAGGAGAGTGTTCACACGTTTGTCTCAGAAGCTACCGCAAAAGTAGGTATACCTATTATATAACTAGTGGTAAGGTGACTTGAAGGAAATATTAATTAACTACTTATTGCTTTTCGATCGCAGCTTCGTTCATTTTAAATAAATTATAATGTTTCTATATAAATAAACAAAATAAATAAAATATTATTTTCTATTATCCGAAATAATTTATTTTATACATGTGCATAGCGGCACCACTCTTCATAGGTGATAAGGTAATTAATTGCATCACATCAGTGTGAATTACGATACCATTAAAGTTATAAATATTTTTTTCTCCTGCTCAAAGAGTACGTCATATTAGCTTCGCGAAGCGAGACTAAAATACTACATTTAGCCTCTAGGTTTTAAAAGAAAGCCATATAATCCCATACAAATTTCTATGACACTGAAAAAAAAACTTGCGGCCAGCTATACATACTCCTTACAGATCATTAAAAACAAACAAACCAAACTGAGCAGATTGGCCAAACTTTCTGATAGAATTGCTCAAACTGTACTTTTAGTTTTTCATGAAATGTACAATTTTAATGTTAAGTCTTTTTTATTTTCTCTCAGTCGAAGTGAAAAGCAGAGTGCTTAACACGTAGCTAAAAGCCATTATGACACTCAGGCAGATTTGTCCTCGCTCACATCGTGAGCGCGTCCAAATAATCACTTCGTGTCATAATGGCTTATTTTAGCCCCTAATCAAACAATCTACTATTGAATATCTATACTATTGTAAAGTTGTAAAATTTAGATCTCTGTACATTGAAGATATTTTTAAAGAAATGATGGTAACATAATATTTGAAGGTCAATGAATCGAAAAATATATTTTTTGGATTTTTTGTATGTTTGTATGTGTCGTTGTGGCTTCATCACACCGAATCGGCTAAACGAATTTCAACTGTTTTTTTTCAATACACGGGTAACTGGGTATCCACAGATGGTAATAGGGTACTTTTTACCCGACCATAGGCTGTCATAAAAATAGGGGTTATGATTTTTCTCCTCCGCGAACGAAGTTACGGGCACCTTCGCTGATTCTAAACCTATATTACTTACTCGCGAACAGAACTGTTATTTGATTAGAATGTACACTTGACAACATACAATGAAAAATTCCATGAAAATTAAGGTCAAGTAAAGATGCAACAAACAAATATTTTCGTATTTACATACAATATTAGTAGGTCAAGAATATAAGGATAGGAAACCCTAAGGTTGATACGCAACTGTCGGTACGAGACTCGATTCGTTTTTATCGCAGAATTATTGACCTCTTGATTGTTTATGTCTGCTGTAAATAGGAAAATGTTCCTTAGGTTTCCAGAGTAAGGACTTAATATGTAGGTATAAGGTTAGCATATCTAATATGAAACTTTGCACTCATCACCGCAATTTACATACCAGACAGGCTAGCCTATCTAGCCTCTCCTCTTTCTCAAAAATCATCTTCTTCTTTCTTTCTTCATCTTTAAAACAAATCTCAATCTACATTAGATACTGCTTTACATGGCCACAGTTTCAAAGTTTGTAAATAGTTACAAGTTCAAAATATGTAAATAGTTTTGTAAGTGATTTTCAAACAATAATTATGTAATTAAATGTACGCGACATACTTATTCTGACTATTTGTATTGAACAGAGACCTTTAAGGGAAGGATAGTTTTATCCCCCTTTTTTTGCCGGTTGTAAACCAACTTAACTATATTTTTGTTTTGTATGCAATAATATAGGTTGGGTTTGATAAATATTTAACGTCGTATTTTTTATAATAAAGTAACTTTGATTTTTCAGTAGTTGAGCAGCCGGGAGCAGCGGTCACGCGTCGTAAGAGGCACATCGGCATCGCGGATCAGTGTTGCACTTTCGGTTGCACTTGGGAACAGCTCAACGAGTATTGCGCGATTAGTTCAAAGTAAGTTACGGACAAAACATTAAGATTCAAATGTAAGCCTTAAAGCGAGGTTGGAAAAAATACATAGTTAATAATAATAATAAAAAATTATATAGGTACTAGTCCCGGCGAGAAAGTTACTCAACTACAATAGATGTAGACTCCGTGTCAATAAAAGAGACACATATATATGAGAGAGTTCTCGCCGGCAGTGTAAACAGCCAGCGATTAACTATTAATATATGTGTCTCTTTTACTAACACAGGATCTATACCTATCTTTTGTTCGTTTCTTGGGCGAGAAAATCGCCGATAGCTAATCGCTTCCTCGCCCTTGGTGGGACCAGTGTCATAATTTTTAAAGTTCCGTATCTCAGTCGGTAATACGTCTCTATTTGTCTGGTCTGTCTGTTTAACGAAACGTATTAAATGTATTTTTATGCCGCGTATCTAAGTGTATGACTCTTCGACTCGAATTCAATCAATGTTTTTATTAACTGAGTACTGAATAAAGGTAAAACTAAAACAAACGTAAAACAAATATTTTAGAGCAAGTTACGAGGGCTGCTACTTATATGTGTCAGGAATAGAAAACATATACATACGTAAATGACTGTTGGTTTTATTATTTTTCTAAATATTCTCCGTGATCATGATGCTTTTTTGCACACGTTGAAACCAATTTTTAAAGCGCTTTTTGCACTCGGACTGAGGTATCTCCAAAACGTGCTATTAGAACACGTTGACGGCATCTTCGCGGGTCGAAAGTCGTTGACCACGTAATTTGTTTTTTACATTTGGAAATAAATAAAAATAATTGCGTGCCAAAGCAGGGCTGTAGGGCGGATGACCCGTTTATTCGATTTTTGCACTTGGCTGACGTATGACAGCTAATATCATGGTGAAAATATATTCTGCGTTGCTTGTTGGATTTTCCTATAACACCAACAACCAAAAATAAAATTAGGACCAGCATTGAAAAACAGGTTTTTTCCATGCATATTGGATTTCGCGTTTAAAATTAGCAGCCCTCGTATGTAATGGCCAGAAGCGGACAATATTTGAATTCAGATCTTTATTAATTTTGTAAATAATTATTATGCAGTTCCCAATCGCCACTGGACGAGCTAGAGTCGCACATGGTCTCGGAGGACAGCGGCGGCACGGAGCACAAGCGCGAGGCGCTGGTGGTGCCGGCGGCGGTGCGGATGGAGCAACAGGAGTCGGGCGAGGTGGGGCGCCGGAGTCGCGGGTACGGGCGGAGGGGCCGCCGTTGCTGGTGCCGGCGCAAGCGCCGTTCGGGCCGCCGGCGGACTCTCATGGGTAACATGGTGTGTCTGTCCTTCATCGCCATCTTGTTCTCTTTTCTAGATGCAACTATTTAGACTCTGGGGTGGGTTGTTACAAAGGCTGTGGGTCATAATTTCCGAAAAGCGGATTTTATTGGTACTTTGGTAGCCATCCACTTCGTATGTTATTTTATTATTTCTTTTGCATCTTTTCGAAACTGTGTGCCAAGTTACGTAAGTTAAAATCGTATGTGAAATTTGACTTCTGTTTACATACTATGAAGCTATCGGAGCCATTTTTACGGGTAATCGGACGCTACTTAAAAATACTTAAATGCGCCGAAAAATTTGTTGTTCGGAATAAATATTAACTTTTTCCGTCGCCTTGACCGCTAGGGTAAAAAGGTTCTCGGGTGGCAACCGCTAACGACACAGCGTGGAAAGGCCCCCAAAAAGATGGACCGATGATCTGGTAAAGATCGCTGGAAAACGTTGGATGAGCGCGGCGCACGACCGGTCGTTATGGAGATCCTTGGGGAAAGCCTTTGTCAGCAGTGGACGTCTTTGGACTGATATAATGATGATTAACTTATGTATTTTAAATGGAGAACAATACGGCGATGGGTACTAACAATTCATTATTAACGCTTTGCATGTTGGGCTTTCTAATAAAATATCACGTAACCAAACCTTCGTAATTCACGTACGAGCTCCGTGACAGGTCATCTATGCGAGACGATCTCCGTTACTAGACGGATCTCATCCACGCCATTTATCGCGCCATTATCATATCATCAATCTTACAACAATTTGCCTTCAATATTATATGCTTTAACCTATGAAAGTATGCTCTATTCATGTGTAACTTGGGTACTTTGGACGTAGGAAACGAACACATTTGCATGCACATACACACGAAGAGATCATTTATAGTTATGGTTTAATGAATAATTAATTAGTGATAAGGCAAGGTTACATACATTTATAATATTCCTTTATTTGTCCTATATACTCTAAGGTTTATAATAACATACATAGCTATTTTGCCTCCACTGTCTATCAGTTATTAGATGTTGTAATTGTTTTCTTAAGTGAATAAATTGATTGTTATAATTAATATAACTTATGAAAGAAAGATGAAATGTTTCAGAATTACTAGGATTAGTAGGATTGTAATTTACTAAAATTTTAGTACGAGTATTTTCTCCGAATGCTTCCAGAAAAACTTTATATTGTTCGGTTGCCTTTAATGTAATTTACAAGTAAATACTACTTATTATTTTTGCACAACAGGTCGAATTATTGCACTTCAAATGTCGATAATGTTTACGGGTGTTTACAATCACAGTGCAGTCATAATTGATAAGTATAGTTGAGTGGCTGCCTTGCTTAGTGTAATGTAAAATAATGTAGGTACGTTAAGGGTCAACGAAGAGCATAATGAAAGAGCATTTGAAGCACTTTGTTATAGTCTCATTAATTTGTTATTGTTCACGGTTTGATAATATTAACATTATAACACGCGCGAAACATTATAGTTATAATGTTGTTAAACGAACCCCTAACCTGCAATATAAAGAGAATCAATAAGGTTTTTGAAGGTAAACGGTTACCACAACCTATGGACGATATCACGCCAGAAGCATCACGCGCGTGCCGGGTCTTTAAGAACCTGGTTTCTTGAGGAATTCTACACTGTAGTCAATTGGGAAAACCTCGCAGCGCATATCAACATCCATTCATCATCAAATGCCCAGTAAACTTAGCTAACGTTTTTCTCTCTTTGTTACAGAAACTAACAAAAATTAACGACCGACCAGACCCCGTCGTAGGCACCGTGTCCCCAGTGCTGACCTGGGGCAGGACACTCAACACCGACCTGCCTCCCATGGAGCGCGACCGATACAACTACATCGCTGTCTATTCCTAGTCTATGTCGCGCACCCAAATAGTTTATTGAGATTCTCAATTAGTCAGGGCCGTATGAAGCCAAATGGGAGTCACTTTGTGACGTCAGTACTTGACTTCGCTATGCACCTGGTGACTGTGAAGAGGTTACAAACGCCTAACGGCCGAGTTATGATGAATAATTATAAGAGGAAGATATAATTGTGACGATGCAAAGATGTAAGATATCAGCATGATCTAATTCGAACTCTTAGAAGAATTGATATACTATATAGAAGGTGATATGCTAAACTTATCAGATCTGTATTACTAAGGTGAGGCGTTACACATTTAGAAGTAACCCGGAGCAATAGGGAACATGCGTGATTTTTATTCATCGCTTCTTTTAACAAAATATCAAAATACCGTAGTTAAACTATTCCAAAAAGTGAAATTAAAATTAAAATCGGATAAGAAATACTCATGATATTGGCATTTTAAACTACGAATTAGACAGCAATTTGACAGAGAGGTCCGACATAGACTGTTACGTCACAGTCTACGACGGTCATATAAACTCCATATTAAACTCTGTTTTGCCAGAAAGAGATAGAACGAAATGTTTGATAGCTTATATCTTGGTTATTCTTATAGTTATTCGAAAAAATATTTTTCTCCCCTGTTTGTTACATGAATGAGTTTTTAATAAAGCAAAAAGAAAAGATTATGCATATTCCCTATTGATGTCTAAGTGTCCTAATTTACATGCGAAAGGCGGTAGTAATTGAGCTTTACGCCACTGTACCTAACTTATCTACAACCATCTAAATTCCAATGTTGTACGACTCGTATATTAAGATTAGTTGCGTAATGGCCTACATGATAAGTTGTTACCAAGTTAATTGCTAACATTGAATTCATCTGAACAAAATCCGTAAAGGCAATAGATAATATTCATTCAGCTATCATGGTAGGTATTTTTTTATATTAGAGGTAGTAATTATATTTACAAAAATGTAGTAAGATAAGCGTAGTTTGACTGGTTTCAAATATCATTATTATAGACTTATTTTTTTAATGTTTGTCGGACTTGTCACTCTCGCCTCTTTATATCTCGATTGTTTTGGTAGTATTCTCCACTTTCCAATGTTGACTTCTTGAACTCTGAATTCAACAATTTGTAGTTATTTATTTGAGTTACACGGGCTCACACCCTCGTTTGCTGTGTTCAGTGTAGGTTACAATTTTAAATTGCAAAGAAATGAGAGATTTGAGATTCTAAATAGTAATAAAACGATTTTAACAAATTATATCATAACCTTCCGAAACGTCGGGAACTCAAATGAGGTAATGTATGCTATATAATCCGTTAAAATTGTTTTATTTAAATGAGTAACAATCACGGAAACAGAAGAAAATATTAGGTAACATTATAATAATTCACATGGATGGTATAGGCCATCCTTCACTGTACATATATCATCCCTAATAATAACTTGCATAGTTATATTAATCTAAGGTCCTAATGTAACTAAATAACTTCTACAATTTAAGACTTAAAGATCTCTAAAGCATCTGTGATAATTCCAACCGATAAAACTTTAATTTATGAATATTTAGTAATATCACCATAATTTGTATAGCATAAAATATTTCCTTGTCATGGTAGCAGGTTGATTGTATGTAATTTTAAGTAAATAATTTTAGAGTAGGATCAAATTGGACTGAGAAAGTGGATGCTGTATTAGAAGATCATCCTCATCTTCATTCTCTTATTTAATGTTTCATTTCAAAATACAAGCATTTAAGTAATAAAAATGTTTATTAATAAATATACACGATTTAAACTAAATTCCTATTTTATTTTCTATTTATACAAACTCAAATTATATGCGGTCAAATATTGTGTTTGTAGTCGTAACATTATCTGGTTTCTTACTTTCATCACTATCTGTGACAAGTTTAGAGAAATAATATTTTTGTAAAATAACATACTTAAGAGTCAATATGGCTGCCAGTCCAATGCCTAGTCATAGCGGCCCCCCTGTCCTTGTTATCTGGGCTGGGATCCACATTGTCACCTCCTTGGGTACTAACATCTTTTGTTGGTAATATTTGAAATCTCAAGCTGTTACCTTTATTCCTCTTCTGAACCAATTTACCAACAGATTTCACACCTCTTTCAATGACAGAGTATATCCTTTCCTGAAATGAGATGTAAACTGATTTAAGAGTACTGTTGTTTATTTTTAGGTAACACATTGTCAGCCTAGAATGTAGGCTAGAGGTAGAGGGACTAGTGGCCAGGGAAGCAACTTTTTAGGGCTTAGCGGATTAATTCACAGGCGGTACTGAGGGTAAATCATGTGCGTTCCCATTGAGGGTCCACGTTGGAATTTCGAGTTTTTGAATGTGTCAGTCTATAGTAAAAGTTCTCAAACGATTGTAAATTCAACCTCTAATTTGTAAAAGTCGGCACTCAAAAGTTACATTCGGTTAAAGGTGGACCCTCAGTTGTGACTGTCAGGTATCCATATTGAATAATCTACTTAAAATTTACAACTGCTGTGAATGGCAACTCTTAGTAAAAGATTTGTAAAACTAATTTCATTAATTGTGACTCCTTTCTGCTAACTCAATAAAGAAACAGTAGCATGCACAAGGTGGTCCCTCAATTGATCGCGATAAGTTCACATTAAGTGAGAACAATAATAATATTTAAAATATAGGTGTGACTGAGAGTTAGTAAAAGTACTTGAATCATTGTAATTTTAATCTTTAGTTTGTAAAAGAAGCCATTCAAAAGTTTCAATCGATTAAAGGTGGTCTCTCAATTGAAACGTTTATCATAAAACTAAATCAATTTACGTATCATTTGGTTGTTAAATAAACAATTGCTATAGTCTATTTGTTAGTAAAAACAGTTTACTAACTATTGCTCTACCGAACAGTATAAACAAATGTACCGTTTTACTTGAAATAATAATCAAACACCTGCGAAGAAATACTACGGTCCAGGTGACCACATATTAGGATTTTGTAGGATAAGTAAATAAAAATAATTACTGTATGTTGACATTATTTATTTTTTATTTTTAAGTTTGACATATCTTGGCTAATCATCACAATAAGGAAAAGAAAAGAAAGAATTACATTGCACAGACAATTTAATTCAAACATTACTATTAATTTGACAGTAGCTTAGCGCATGTATAAAAATTTGTTCGTTTGGAGGACTTTCGTAAAATTTACGTTTTAAGTCGTCGTAACTGCGTATGCTCTCATTAAAATATCTCATATTTGTATTATTTTCCAGTGTTTCTTCCCACTTTTAAAAGATTATTGTTTGAACTACCCTTGTGGTCTAATTTGCTTTGTACGACTTTTAATTCCGAAAATAAATCGCCGTCTTCTTCTGGAATAGAGTCATATTTTAAAACTTTGAAACACCTTATTTTTAAAACAAAAGTCAAACGCTATAGAGTTGATGAGTTCTTAAAATTGCACTTAAATTATTTGGATGGGGCAATGAAAACGGCTTCATGTGATCTTAATCAAGGTATACAAAATAAAATAACATCTACTAAATCACGTCCACTGAAACGAAAAGTATCAAATAAGCAGTCACGACTGAAAAAGGTAAAAAAACCGAAGTTGGCTGATTATCATACATTTTCTACAGACTCTATATTTCATGATGAGCCATCATATACCGAAAACTGGAAAGGCGAAGGCAGAGAAAATCAAGTGGCATATAACGAAAATGTTAAATTCGTTAAAAACGGAAACATATGTCCATCTCAGAACGTTGGCTGTAATAATATTAGAGTCAATAACACTTGTGCGTTTGATGCGGTAATGTACCTGTTGAGCGAAACTTGTGACAAAAATCATAATTTTCGATGTAAATTTATGGCAAACGGTAATAACGATTTAGTTTCTAAAATATCAATGTACATTAAAAATTTAAGTGATAATAAATGCAAAATGGATGATATTTACATGCTTAGAACACAAATCATTCCCCAAACTTGTAGTAAAGTGATTAAAATCCAAGACATCGTTATTTACAGTTGCGAATGTAATGTTACTACCATTTTCGAAGAGGTCTTGAATAGAATTTTTTATAGTGTTGAATTCTCAAAAAATTGTAGGAATACATTGTGTCAAACAGGAAACATTTTAAAAAGGTATACATTTGTCAGTTTGAACACTCAGCTTATTAAAATTTTTGGCATTAGTGTTTTGGAAGAAGCCATTTTAGTTAGTGACGAAAAGAAAAACTGTTTATTTTGTAACAATCAAGTCACATACGAATATGCGCTTGCAGATTTTATATCATTCGATTTAAATGACACGCCTAAAGATACTATTAGCGAAATACCTCGGACGATCAAGGTCAAACAAATTTTTTACAAATTAGTTGGGGCTATTGAATTTATTCCCGGCGCTAGCGACGGTGACATCGGCCATTACAGATGTCACTACTTCTTTAATGAGAGCATACGCAGTTACGACGACTTACGCTGTAAATTTTACGAAAGTCCTCCAAACGAACAAATTTTTATACATGCGCTAAGCTACTGTCAAATTAATAGTAATGTTTGAATTAAATTGTCTGTGCAATTTAAATCTTTCTTTTCTTTTGCTTATTGTGATGATTAGCCAAGATATGTCAAACTTAAAAATAAAAAATTAATAACGTCAACAAACAGTAATTATTTTTATTTACTTATCCTACAAAATCCTAATATGTGGTCACCTGGACCGTAGTATTTCTTCGCAGGTGTTTGATTATTATTTCAAGTAAAACGGTACATTTGTTTATACTGTTCGGTAGAGCAATAGTTAGTAAACTTTTTTTACTAACGAATAGACTATAGCAATTGTTTATTTAACAACCAAATGATACGTAAATTGATTTAGTTTTATGATAAATGTTTCAATTGAGGGACCACCTTTAATCGATTGAAACTTTTGAATGGCTTCTTTTACAAACTAAAGATTAAAATTACAATGATTCAAGTACTTTTACTAACTCTCAGTCACACCTATATTTTAAATATTATTATTGTTCTCACTTAATGTGAACTTATCGCGATCAATTGAGGGACCACCTTGTGCATGCTACTGTTTCTTTATTGAGTTAGCAGAAAGGAGTCACAATTAATGAAATTAGTTGACAAATCTTTTACTAAGAGTTGCCATTCACAGCAGTTGTAAATTTTAAGTAGATTATTCAATATGGATACCTGACAGTCACGACTGAGGGTCCACCTTTAACCAAATGTAACTTTTGAGTGCTGACTTTTACAAATTAGAGGTTGAAATTACAATCGTTTGAGAACTTTTACTATAGACTGACACATTCAAAAACTTGAAATTCCAATGTGGACCCTCAATGGGAACGCACATAAATCTGGCTGTGTACATCGTAGATTTGTATTTGAAAGAGTCACTTTACTAAATATCATGTTCTTGGATACAGGCTAAATATTTCAGCAACAAATCTATTTGTCAGCGTCATATTTTATCATTGGATTTCATTAACAAGTAGAATACATACTGTGCTCTGCATTTCATGGTCAGCCTCACCAGCGATCACAACCCTGAGCTGATGTTGCTTCTCTAGAAGTTTCAGCATCTTCTTCACTCCTGTCAGTAGGTCATGTTCACCAATTTTTGTGGAAAGGGTGAGGAGTTTTTCTCCTTTCATTACATTACTTTGCCGCAAAGCCTGTTTTTGTTTCCTGCCTTCAAGTTCTTCACTGTGGTATTCAGCATTGGTCATTAGCCTGCAACAGAGATGGTCAGGAAATTAGATGAGAAATTTTAAAATACCTACTTAAATGAAAATGATTCTAGAAACTACATACTTGTATACGGGCCGCCTAGTTTTTGCATCTACGTCTTGTATTTTAACTAATTTTAACTCTCGCTTTTGTGAAAGATTTTGAGCATTTTTAAGATCGGTAATGGTAACGGAGTTATCAGTACTAATCAGTGTTATTCTGTTTTCAAAGTTCTTCCGTTTGGGAATTTCTTTGCCATCAGCCGCAAGCCTGGCTAAAGATCGACACTCTATAGTAGGTTTCAAATTAAATAATACTTTTAAAGTATTCATTTTATTTCGTATTATCGAATTTCTAATTATACTTGCACTTAGATTTTAGTAGATTGACTGACATAACATGCAGAAGCAGCATAATATCACAGGTGATCATTGACAGCAATGAGATGTATTTTCCTAAGAAAAAATAGAAACGTTTTGCTGCAATAATAATGAATATTTACTACATGATTTATGATAATCAAGACATAAAAAACTAACAAATTTAATCAAAATCAATAAGTACTTCAAATTTGAATCAATAATTATTGTAACTATTTTCACCATAGACAACTACATATGCGTAACAATTGTGTTGTGTTATCTGTGCTAGCGATTCGTACAAACTGCACTCAGTCTGTTCGGCATTAATTGCTACCATATTAACATTCATTCACTCACTCACTCATCCATTTTGTTTTGACAGCTGACGGCGTGAAAATGGTTTGTACATATCTGAATTTAAAATCTTTAATTATTGTGATAATCCAAGTGTTAAGTTACTATTATTTAACAAATTCCGTTTATTTGTGATTTCAGTCGGCTCACAAGACATTTATTATCAAGCGCAAGCTTGCGAAAAAGCTTAAACAAAACAGGCCAATTCCCCAATGGGTGAGAATGCGCACAGGAAACACTATTCGGTAAGTCTTGAAGTATATTTATTCGTACAGTTTAAGTGCAGCCTTTATCATATTTTGACTGATTTATATATTATATACATCACTATGTTTCGCTATACTTGGTTGTCCCGTCTGTCTGTTTCTCAATTAGCCCTATATTAGTCCCTGGTGTATGTGTATAATATCAATACCAAACTAGACTTGTTAACATTAGCGTTATGTAGTATTGCAATGTTTCATTGAATAAAAATTGCTGTTTTATTATTATGCCACTCGGCGGCCCATTATTGCACTCTGAGGGGTTACTCCGAAACTCGAAAATCAATCTAGCGACAAAAGTTCCATACAAAGACAGACTGTTTCTTTCTGCTCTTATTATGTTAAAATGGTTAGTCTGTTTTTAACCATTAGTTGGATATCCGGTGATGGTTACAGGTGTTTCATCTGCAATCAGTCCCTAGTCATAAATATTCAAAGAGAAGCAGCAGCAGCCAGCAACAGATATTTATTAATTGATTTACAGAGGGCTACTCTGAAATTCAAAGTCCGTATGGCACCATCCTTCTCACTCAAAAATAGTTTAACATGAGAGTGAGGGAGATGTTACATTGCGAACTTCAAATTTTGAGATACCAAGTAACCCCTATATAACCATAGTTCTTTATATAATTGCTAGAATTGGAATTTTTAAGCTTAATTATTAAGGCCCATTTCTTTAATACTTGAACTAGGAACTGACAAGACTACTGAAAACAGATGAAACACCCATGATAATCAACCATGATTTTTATGCTAAAGCAAAGGGTTACGATTATTTAAGAGTGATTGGGCTTTATCGTCTGTCTAAAAATTGTAGGATACTTTTTACCTGACTACACTGAAGAAAAAATGTAATGACTTTTTCTCTACTGCAAAGGAAGTTGCTTCTAGTGTCGAAATATAAATTATTTATGTAATAAGTTTGCAGACAGTAGTTAGTGGCAGCGTATGTATGTATAGGCCAAGAGAAACAAAAAACTAAAAGCGACTGCCTGCCCGCGAACGGGTTAAGTAAATACGAACAAAATGCATAATTTTTTTATAAAATGCACTTGGACAGTAAACGGAACGAACATGAGACAATTTTGACGTCAGACATGACCTTTTGTTCAACCTGATGAACGTAAATATCATGTTATTTACTATTTTGTATGGAAACTTAAAAAAAATCTGTTAATTTCCACAACCTGAAAATTCACCAAAGCCTTGTATTTGTGAGTACTGTCTACAAAACAGAAGTGAACATCTAAATTGATGGTCCATAATTCTAGTACTTCTGGTATTATCATACTAAAAATAAATATATTTGTTACAGCTACAACGCTAAGAGGCGTCACTGGAGGAGGACAAAGTTGAAGCTGTAAGCTGTAACCTGTAGTTAGCTGTTAAGCTGAATAAACACTTGTAAATCCAGTGCTCGTTTAATTTACACAATCCTCTCAAAACTGCAGCTTTTATATGTACAGATGTGAATATTGTTGAGCCATTGGGAACACATCGAACATATTATAATAAATGAAAATTACCGGACAATCAAACTAGTCCCATGGCCAGCTCAATAAAATTAATAGATTATAGTTCCTTTGCTTTTCCGCGAAATAAATAATATTTTGCGAAAAAGCAAAGGAACTATAATCTAGTATGAAATTTCGAAAAGCAACGCCTGAATCTATCAATTATTTAAGCTCAATGATGGCTAAGGCTAAGTGATGAGTACTAGACGATGATATATTTACGCAGAAAACATCCTGGACTCGGGAACAAGTTTCAGTGGCCTATAACCAAATTCGAAATATTTGCACTGAAGCACTTTGTCCCTTTGATATCCATATAAAGCAAGTGACGAGAACATTCAAATTTGATTTCATGCATGTTCCCTATTAGACCCCGGAAGAAAAAACAACCCATGGAGTATAGAACAAAGGAGTTTATAATCTCTATATATCCCAAATGGGGAATGGATGAAAGTTTAGTAACGTATAAGGCGGGCATATAGGTCAACACATTTTCATCTTTGTATTTTTTCCGAGGCACAGAAATCTGACAATCTTTTTTTCTGACAATAAGGAGGCTTATACCTACCTATACACAAAATTTCAAGATTTTTTGAAAATTTTCCCTGTAGTATACTTGAAACACGTAGCTTGATTCACCTGGGTGAATCAATTACACTAGTAGTATCCTTTATTCACTTAGTGCACCCAGTGAGTGCATCAAGTTTACTTAAAGTCTTGATGCACTCGTCTGCGGGCGTGGGTGCATTAAGTTAACTTTCGGTGTACTTTACACACCCAGTGAGTGCATCAAGTTTTCTAAAAGTTGACTTGATGCCCTCGTCTGCAGGCGTGGGTGCATTAAGTTAACTTTTGGTGTACTTTACACACTCAGTGAGTGCATCAAGTTTACTAAAAGTTGACTTGATGCACTCGTCTGCGGGCGTCTCACACCCAGTGAGTTACTAAGGCCAATGTCTAAAAATCCCTTTTTTTAATTATCTAAGAGTTAGTAACCTTTTTTTTTAATCGCTAACAAATAAACAACTGGATTTAGCTTTCAATCAATATGCGTGAATGCTATACAGTCTTATTTAACTAATCAAATACGTAGGCACTTAAAATTGATGCGCTGCAGAATCGGGGCAGCCCCAACAGCATCCTGAAGCCTTTATTATATTGGACGCGCAAGGTGCTAATGGTCTTCTGCGTAAAACTAAGAATAAAACTATATATAAATAACAGGCCCAAAAATTATATACTTTCAAATATTTTCCTCATATTGAGATCTTGACTATACAGTCGCCTTTATACATAACGCATCGAACCAGGTTCTGTAAAATATCGGAGCACGACTCTATTTTCTAGGCGGTATAATGCATGTTCAGATATTTTGGAGCATTCTGTATAATTTAGATATTTGTGATGGCGACTGTACATTGACTTTAAGAATAATATCGACAACGTTTTTGTTTGGTTTTATTTTCTTGAAGCGAAGAAACTAGTAATAATTAACTGAAGGCACAGTCAGCATCATATTGTTTGTAGCAGCCAAGGCCGCGAAATAGATCGGAATAAAGGCGTGTAACGATATATTTGGCGGCACTGGCTGCTACGAACTATGTGACGCTGACTGTACCTATGACAAAATCAAAATGCACATGTGGACCAACTCCTCAGTGCACAAAATTATCTTTCAGTAAACTTAATGTACTACCGCCTACTCATGTGCACAAAGTTTACTTGAAATATCTATGAAATAATATTTTCTTCTGTTTCCGCGATTATTACTCATTGAAATAAAACAATTTTACGGATTGTATCGCGTATATTATCTCATTTTAGTTCCCGACGATTGTAACTTTGACAGAGGAAAATACATCTTTTCTCAGTTCACCCGTGACCATGGAAAGCTGGAAAGCTTCCGAAACGTCGGGAACTACAATGAGATAATATACGCGATATAATCCGGTAAATTGTTTTATTTCAATATCTATGAAATTTATTCTAATGCTGAAAGTCTATTAAATGTAATTTTAGTGTACTTCTTCATTTCATTCATTCACCTGGGTCAATCAAGCTAGGTGTTTCAAGTATACTACATACTACAGGAAATTTCCCTTTCATCCATTCCCCATTGTCCGTCAATAAGCGTTAAATTGGTGGCGCCACTGTATATATATATATAAAGAGAAATGGCAGTTCTAGACTTGCCAGCATCATTTGAAGATATGTTAATTACAACACAATTGGTAAATTACACTACAAAAGTCTTTGAGACAGTCTCCCGGCGCCACTGTAACAAGCGCGTAAGATAAATTGGCATAATAATGTCAAAAAATCATCAAGGATTCAAGGAAAATCATTTTAAACAAGACTGATTATTCACATCAGAAGTAGAACACAGGATAATAGTACAATTACTGCAAAGGCTGCGAAAAAGGGGATCATCGGCACAATGTGAACGAGGCCGAAAATCCCTATTCGCGCCGAAGCTTAGTGCTTTTCTCAAATAAATCCGCGGTAAGAATACAAAAATTCAAACTACATTGGCACACTGTTTTTAAGTACTTACTACGAGGATTACTCTTCTTGCGCTCTTAGATCTGGCGGTATGCAATCAATCTCCATGCCACTTGATAATGAACTTATAGCGGTAACAATAAAACGTATTTTCATTTTGTTTGTTAGGTTTTCTTTTTCCTCCCCTGACGACATTGCGGGCACCTTCTAGTGTTCCTTATAAAAATAGTTGAGCGCCACAACGTGCCGCGGGACACGCGTCGACGTCGGAAGGTACAGCTGAGTTGCAAATTCTCCACTCAGCAACCTACTTGACACGTAGCTGGGAATCCATAAATGGTTATAGGATACTTTTTACCCAACTACGCTGAATAACAGAAGAGGGGTTATGACTTCCACGGACGAAGTTGCGGGTACCTTCTAGTTAAAAATAAACTCAGTTAACTTTTTATCCTTGATGAATTGAAGGGAATTCCAAATTACCCTTAGGGTGCGTTCACACTGAAGCTGTCTGCAGTTAAAAATAAACTCAGTTAACTTTTTATCCTTGATGAATTGAAGGGAATTCCAAATTACCCTTAGGGTGCGTTCACACTGAAGCTGTCTGCAGTTAAAAATAAACTCAGTTAACTTTTTATCCTTGATGAATTGAAGGGAATTCCAAATTACCCTTAGGGTGCGTTCACACTGAAGCTGTCTGCAGTTAAAAATAAACTCAGTTAACTTTTTATCCTTGATGAATTGAAGGGAATTCCAAATTACCCTTAGGGTGCGTTCACACTGAAGCTGTCTGCAGTTAAAAATAAACTCAGTTAACTTTTTATCCTTGATGAATTGAAGGGAATTCCAAATTACCCTTAGGGTGCGTTCACACTGAAGCTGTCTGCGGTCAGCAACCAACTTGTACCTTTAACTGTTCACCGGGTGGTCACAATGATGATTGCACTAGAAGTGCCCCACAGGCCAACGATGACAGGTACTTATGAATGATGTTAAAAAAGCGGCCAAGTCTGAGCCGGACTCGCCCATGAAGGGTCCCGCAGCCGTTTATACAAAAAAAAGCACTACATATGAAAAAAAATATGGTATGAAAAAAACACTAACAAAAGAGCGTATCTCCCAGGTACTTACGTCCTTTTGCTGAGAAGCGCAGTTTTATGGCAATAACTTAAAAACGGTATGTACGATCATGTTGAAAACAATTTCCGTTGGAAGTATTTATTAAGCTTTATATTTGTAAATTTTCACATTTTTAGGGTTCCGTAGCTAAAATGGCAAGAACGGAACCGTTAGGTATGTCACAGGCATTTTACTCAAAAACTATAGATGTATATTGATGAAATTTGGAACATAGGTGTCTTGTGTAAACCGATACTTAGTTTAATGGTTAAATAAAAAAATATATATTTCTAGGGGGGGGCACTCCATACATGTAACCGAAACGGAAAAAAAAATCAGCGAATATTAATGTGTGGCACATCGTTCGACAGTTCTTCTAAAAACACTTCGAGGTTTCTCAAGATTTTTTTTGATTTAGTGAATATTTTCGGAATTATTCGCTCCGAAAGTAGCAAAAATTGTGTCCCCCTCCCCCCGCTCCATTTTCTAAACGGTACGTTCAAAAAATATGCAAAAATTCAGAAATACTAAGCTTAATAAATACTTCCAACGAAAATTGTTTTGCAATACCTATGATCGGACAAACCGTTTTTACGTTTTATTACGAAACTGAATTTTTTATTTTCAGTTTCGCTTACATAGTGCCCCCCCCTAGAAATATATGTATCTTTTATTTAACTATCTAACTAAGTAGCAGCTTACACACGACACCTATGCTCCAAATTTCATCAATGTACATCTCATAGTTTTTGAGTAAAATGCCTGTGACATAAGGACGTACGGACGGACGTGATGAAACTATAAGGGTTCCGTTTTTGCCCTATGGCTACGGAACCCTAAAAGTGCGTTTAACCCTTTGACCGCCAACGACGGCTGTGGCCGACAACTAAAAGTCGTGCCAACTAAAACTACAGCCGTCCAAATTTCAATGATCAAAAACTTTGGATTACAAGTATGTTTCCATTTCCATCCCTGTTGATTTAGGAGCTCTTCTTATTTTTTTGCTCTGGCGTCAGTGTGGCACGGTAAATTGCTCCGCCGCTTAGCGTTCAAAAGGTCAAGTGTATAGTTATTTTTTCCCTTTATTTTATTTTGGCCAAAAATATAAACACTGCAATTTTGCGTCGCAATATGTCAACAAACTGAAACTTACGATAACATGCAGTAATTATAAAAATAACACATTTCATCTTCTGTATTGTCCTGTTTCTGCGAATTTCCTATGAAGCGTGTGCAGGTTTTATGAATTCATGACGCATAATATGTACGGGTTTTTACCCTAGGGGATATCCAACAAACATTATTAGACATAATTTTAGAATGTAATATACGAATTGAATGGATATAATAGCTCTATGAACTTCAGCAATAGTATAGATAAGAAAATAATTACCTTTTGCATGTAGTACAATCCATGTTTGATCTAATGTTAATGTCATGTTATATATTCCTGATGTGTACAATAAAGAGTATTTTTATTGTATTTTAGTAGATCAATTCAGTTTTAAAGTTAAATAGCTTCTGTCCATTATGGCAATTATGCCAGCGTCCAGGTTTTAAGAGACCGCAGTAAGCTCGGCCGAATTTCACCTTCCCATACAAACGGAGTTTCGTTCTCATTTTAAAACTACGTGTTGGATTGTAACGAAACTTTGCATATACAATGACATGAGGTATATCTAACCTGTAATTAGTTTATATGGCTCCTGTTTATAAAACAAACTAAATACAGCAAAAAAGTTTTGTATGAAAAACAAGCTACATAAACTAATGACAGGCCTGCATATAGCTTAACTTATTCTAAGTTCAAAGTTTCAGAGCAAACTAGCCAGCCGTTTTAATATGAGAGTGTAACTAGTTTGTATGGAGAACCGAGCTGACCGGGGACTCGTTAAGTTTTTTACCTATAAAAAAATAATACAAATGCACATAAATAGCCAACCTAAATGTACCCTACCGAGACAGGCAGTGCCGACATACCGACACGTGATGATGTGATGTTTTTATTTCGGGTTCATAAAATAAATAGAGTTCATAAGTAGGCCAAATTTGCATGTTTAATGTGTAGCATAAAATAATCCTTTGTAATAATATTTACATCAATTCGATTTACATGATTTGAAATCATCCGTCTGTACTTAAAAGTATCACAATAATAATACTGAAATTGTGCAAAGATAATAATCAATCCCACTGGAATATAGAGCTTCTGCTCTGTCAGGTAGTGTCTTCTTTGGCTTCTTTGTTCTTTTCTTGTTCCCTCTTTAAAGCTGCTTGCACCACTAAGAGTTCGTCTAGTAAAATTTCGTTGTCTAGCAATTCTAAACTACCAGCTGGCTGAAAAAGAATGATAAAAATAGATGAGTGAAGTAATAAAGTTTCGTAAGAGTATAGAAGGTAACTCTCGTGCTATACCAGTAAATTTCCTAAGACATTTTATTACGACGCCTACTGTCAATCAAATCACTAAAATAGCTGTCCCTACTCTTCAAAACCTCGTACGTGGTTCGACATCAATACTGCAATACAACCTTTATTTCAAGTAGATTTCTGTTAGTGAGTTTTGGCTGTCAACAGACAATTATTAAGTTAGAAACATACATGTACAAACAGTTGATGAATGTTTTTGCGGATCAAATCTTGCAAGTGTATGAGCCAATTCAGTAGTTCCAATGACAGATTGGACATTATTCGTGTGACCACCCAAATAGATTAACCATAGACGAGGAGTGTGAGATAATGAAGTTGGATATTACAAGATGGACAGTGTGAATCTATAGATAAAAGAACCTTTACATTCACGAGTGGACATCTTTAGACCCATTCATAAAACGATGATGACCAGCAACAAATTAAATTGAAAAGTGACCTGAAACATTTTTCAAATAGGTGACAGTAAATGATCTAACCTGCTGTGCACTAACAGAGCGCGCCATGAGTTTCTGCAAATACTTCGCTCGTCGATGTTGCTCGCGGATGCCCCGCAGGCGGTCGAACTCGTCAACATCTGGGTCGTCCCCACCGTCGCCGTCGATTTCGTCCACTGTAATACAAGATTTTCGTTTATTAATGATTTTTTCCGAAGCTATAAGAGCTACCTTACCTTCATACCAATTTTCAAGTTTTGAAGGCAACTTCAAGTACCCTACATCGGTTTTCGGCAATTTGTATGGATACACATTTTTAACCTTTTGAAGTCTAAAGTCAAAATGCAAAATCTGCTACTCAAGACGCCAAGCCAACTTGATATCAAACACGAAGTTAAATCTAACGCGAATGCACGTAGGTCGCTATTTCATTGACCTCACTGTCTTTAGCGTCTGGGGTACGATTTTCGGTAGGCGTGGCTCGGGGTCGCTGACGAAGGACGGTTGCTTCCCCGCCGACTGCGCCCCCTGTGTACTGCACTGCAGTACTACACTCGTCAGTACTCACGTAAGGTCTGGCTGCCGGCCGCACTGAGCGAGCGCCCCACGTCGCTGTCGAGGCGCGCGCGCGGCTCGGGGTCGCTGACGAAGGACGGCTGCGTAGACAGCGTCGCAGCCGGGCTCGCGTCGTCCGCTGGCTGCGCCCACTGCGTAGGAGCTGACGATGATAACCGGCCATCTGGAATTCGAATATAGAGTACATAATTCTTTGATGAAGTTTTTCACCTCAAGCTAAGCGAAGAGCGGGGCTGAGAGAAGAGAAACACGTACCCCAGTGACCCGCAAGCTCTCTGAAATTTGCGTCCCTAGCAACGCGTTCGTATCGAGACTACCCCCCACGCGGTTCGATTCTAAAGATAGCGATTGCAATTATTTAATGCGCAACGTCAAGCAATTATTCAATTCTTTATATCTTATAATTTGTTTACTCTGGTATGCTCTGCTTCTTCTACGGATCTCTTAATTCCTGGTTCCATTTCGCAGAGAAATTGCAAGCCTCCAGAATTTCAAAACCTAAGTGGCAATGGGCAGGGCCTTAGCTCGTAGAATCAGTTCTAACGATCTAGAAGATCTAGTGAAGATGCCAAACATAATTGGCGAAGTCAAGGCAGCACGACTTCGTTGGCTCGTTCATTAGGAGAGGATGGGAGACGATCGTACAGTGAAGATGCCAAACATAATTGGCGAAGTCAAGGCAGCACGACTTCGTTGGCCCGTTCATTAGGAGAGGATGGGAGACGATCGTACAGTGAAGAGAGCGTACTTATGTGGTCCGGTCCCGCGGAAAGCGTCCGGTGGGCCGCCCGAGTTACCGCTGGAGCGATGAAGGCCTCAAAGATTTAACTGCCCTCGGAGTATCCGATTGGCGTGAAGAGGGTAGAGTGGCTTTCTCTCGTGTCAGAGGTCAAGATCCTGTTTGGGTCACCGAGCCAGCTTAGTAAGTACATAGAAAACGAAAAATTATATCACAGGTCTTCAATGTTTTGACATGCAATAGATCTATGAAACGGCCAAACCATACTTTTAAACCAAGCTGTAAGGTTAGTAAGGCCAGGGCTTAGGAGTTTGGCTTTGCCTAGGATCTGATAAATTTTTTTTACAGCGAAACCGTTATGAGCTTCTCAGTGTTGGTAGCCAATTTTATATGAAATATTTTTGACGGAACCGACTTTTTTAATTTGGCGCTACAAAAGGAACGTTTCCGACCTAGTGAGGTGATAAGTAGATAAGTATCTCCCACATCCTGTCAATGGCCTTCTAAAATTATTTTTTCACCTCGGCCTTTTTTATCAGTGGCAGTAGAGACGAGGATCATCTTCTAACCTATCACGGATACTGACAACATTTAAAATTTCCAAATAATATTGAATCAACACTCATTTAGTTCATTCATTATCAAAGAACCCAAAAATATTTTTTTTTCACTTTGTTAAAAAAGTAGGTCATATTAGCTTCGCGAAGCGAGACTAAAATAGTACATTTAGCCCCTAGGGTTTAAAAGAAAGCCATATAATCCCATACAAATTTCTATGAAACTGAAAAAAAAAACTTGCGGCCAGCTACATACTACTTACGAATAATTAAAAACAAACAAACCAACCTCATCAGATTGGCCAAAATTTCTGATCGTATTGCAGCCCTTCACATTAAAAAGTAAAAATTGTCTATGGCCATTATTAGTTTAAAAAATATATATCAGCTGTCAATTTAACTATAAAGAATTGCTCAAACTGTACTTACTTATTATTTTTCATGAAATATACAATTTTAGTGTTAAGTCTTTTTTATTTTCTCACAGTCGAAGTGAAAAGCAGAGTGTTTAACACGTGGCTAAAAGCCATTATGACACTCAGACATATTGTCCTCGCTCACTTCGTGAGCTCGTCCAAATAATCACTTCGTGACATAATGGCTTATTTTAGCCCCTTGTCAAACAATCTACTATTAATGCAACATGTTTTGAAATATTCCAGAAAATGTGTAGGAAGCCTACGATTCTCTAAGTGACGTCACTAGGTGTAGGTGGATATGACACAGTCACAACACACAAGAAGAACAATACAATTTCTATACTAAATCCGCCTTAGCAATAGTGCTGCTGTATGATTTTCTACGCTGTAACTGTCACCTACGCTCTTTTAGAATGAGGAACTTTTGAAATTGATTTTTTATATGAAATATAGATCTTTTCGATTATAATTTTATCCTCTATTTGATTTCATTGAAAAAAAGCCCGATAAAAAAAATAAAACGTTGTCAATTACTTAGAACAAAACTTAGTAAGAAATGTCATTACTGCTTGCTGTTCGATTTTGATCAATTATTTTTTCTAGTGACTTGTTTGCTTCAAGTGACAAAAAGAAATGAATGTTCGAAATTTAAAAAAAATAAAAACGATTCACAGTAGCAAGTTTTTTCTTACGTTATAAGCCTATAAGGGCAGATTACTTTTAGAGCCACCAAAAAATAAGTTTCGCTCAGTTTTTAATACTCTGATCAACGCGGACATAAAGCCTCAGGGAATCCCACACAATGTGATAACTATGCGCATAACAGATGATGATAGACTAGAACTCAAGGTTTCCTACGACTATAATATTAGATTTTATCTTGTTGTTAGGTACCTGTTTGCTCACCACACATAAACGTGTGAATGTGTTAAACTTGGTATAGTATCTACTTAGTTAAATTTGCACTTGGTTCTGTCAATCGGGATCGTTAACTTGTGAGTTTCTTGGCCTTAGAGCACACCTTAAACAACACACCTATTGTTACCGGATTTTTTGTGAGGGTAACAACCCTCAAATCTGTTCGTTGTTATAGCCACGAAGGGGTCTGGCCGCGTCGGAGTAGTATACGCCGGGGTTTTTTCATGTCAAAGCGTAATTAACTTACTGTTTTTATTGTACGAGTTCCGAGTAGGGACATTCACCGGGTCGCTGGGCGTTGGGGGGCCCTGGGCGAACAAGCTCATTGCTGTAGGTCTGAAACAAACATTACAAGTTATAACGTTAGTGCTTTTAACATTTATCGCCATAAATGTTGCATTTGATACGGTACTAATTGCTTTTAATTGTCAGTAGACTGTAAAATACGGACCGTTATAGGTAGTTTCAGTCATTAATAAGCGCGAGTTACAAGAATCTAGACACGCGATCGTTTATTTACTTGCCTCCTGTCAAGGTTAGAGAAACAGTTGGTTCTTTCAAGCTTAGTTCAGAGGATGGGTAACACATGTTTTTGATATTGAGTGGATTATGTTTTATTTTATTTTGATCTAGGACAGGCCTAGACGTAAAAAAAATCAAAAACGCAACTGACACAAGGTATAAATTATTAAATTCTCCATTCGTCTAATTCGGGGCACCGCATGATGGTTTCTACATAAATGGCAAATTATTTTCTGAAAAGAAGGGACGAATTATATATGTCACCAATAAATAATCAAATGATAGTTTTCTAGCGGCTCAAGAGCCGATCCCACGAAAAGTATTTCACGGCATTGATCTAGAGTACTCTGCATGCATTTATCACACCACAAAGTAAAATCATTCGTCACATACTAATAAGAGTATAATGGGTGACTAAGCGCGAATATCGGATACCTACTTAATTTTAACGAAACTCTATCAGTATGCGGTATAGATACATACCTACTCTTCGGAGAGCACGACCACGCGTCCATATCGTTTCAACGAAAAGTTATTTCTCCTAAAACTATTTTTTTCTGCATTTCGGTCTTCTGAAAACATCCTCTAACTAATTACACCTAACCTAACGTACATCGATGTTCTTTTTTATCTTCTATGTTAAAAATTGCCTTTATTGCCGATGGCTTTTGGAAGAATAATGCTTTTTCGAACCAATGCGTTCCCGACGAACACACATAAGATGACATTGTGTAATCGGAAGCGTAACTAATTGATTTGTCGGAACACTAGTCAGCACGTGGACTCCATTGTTAGGCATAAAACGTAGTTAGAACAAATAAATGTGCTAACCATTGCATAAAGTGTATACCATAAAATTCCGTATGTGTCGCTATACGGTTATTATCACTTCAATGTAGTTTTCCTAGAAAGCTGTTTTAACTAAAACTAGATTAACAAGAATTATAAACGACATTCATGTGTAATATAAATAATCATATTCTTTAATCAAGTTTTTACAGTTGTCGGAATAGATAGCGTTTGATATACTGGTTTGTTTAAGTTCTCTTAAAGATAAAACCACCAACGTAGTCAGCGTAAGATCCGTGACAATTATAACATGTCATACTTAGGTATCCCATCAAAAACATAACATGTAAAAAAATTGCCAAGTCTCGCAATCTTTTCTACCACAAAAAGTTGTGAGATATTATAACCAAGTCGGGTAATTTATTTAGTAGTACCTATCCAGGGAAGGATCTATCCCACACCTTTGTCATTCATAAATGTTCACCGAACTAACAACATGTTATTGTGACGGTTAATTTATTCATTAGTACCTATCCATGTGAGCATCTATCCAACACCTTTGTCATTCATAAATGTTCATCGAATTAGTTAACTAGCAACATGTTATTGTGACCGTTATAGTGACCGTATCAATATTACACATCTTCATATTTTTAATAAATAAAACGACTTGGCCAATCGCATCGGCAATAAACTACATGCAGCAAACCTTACCTAATTTTATTAGCCCTCTGAACGTAAACTTGGCCCGAAAGGATATTTAATTATGTTGCCGTGCGATGGCAAAGTCATTTTATTTATTAAAAAGATGAAGATGTGTATGATACGGTCACTATAACGGTCACAATAACATTTTGCTAGTTAACTAATTCGATGAACATTTATGAATGACAAAAGAAAAGATGGTACGGCGTGCCTTTGTTTTGCTCGACTTGGCGGGGGCACTGCCGTGCCCCCAGATACAGCAGAGGCGATACAACTGTGGAAAGATTCAGTCTAGCTGAAGCTTGCACTTTTCTAAAGTATTTCTTTCGTAGGAATTGGAGCAACTAAAACTTCAAAGAAAAGCATTTTCCACAAAATAAGATGCTTCATTACAGCATACTGTGATTGTTTTTTCCCACTGCACCAATTTCATGATCTTTGTTGGGCCTATGGTTGACTGGTAGAGATTGCCATTTGGGACTACGTCCGTTTTTTGTAGTTACTTTTGTTTTGTGCAATTAATTTTAAATAAATACTACTTATTAGTCCTATTACGAGAGGCATGCTCACTAGTTGCGTGCAATTGGGAATTAAACTGTGTGGGTAACTTTGACCCACTTTATTGCTAAAGAGGTTTGGACTTGGAAATATTAGCGATTTATATAGATACATAACAAAATATTAAAAAAAAAAAATCTGATAAAATCATGATTTCTTGGACTCAATGAATCAATATTCATATATATAAAGACTAATTCTAATTACTATTCAACTTATTTTGATCTGACATGACTCAACATAGTCTTGATTGCTAAACGTAATGACGTAAAGAACTTAATCAACACAGTAACGTACACACTGACACACTCGTGAAGCGCTGACGAATCAGTCACTTCCTCTTACGAAACGTCCATAAAACAACATTAGATAAACGCGTGCTATGGCGTGCAACAAAGTCCGGCCCTCGCCCTTGGTATGGCCTTAACCATACAACTTTCGCGCGGAACAAAAAATACCAAATCTATACCATATGCACATTTTTAAAGAAAATAAACAAAGTACAGGATAAATTACAATACTTCAGCTTATGGATAACTAACGTTTTCAACATTTCCTCATGTATATGCGGATGTAGTTAAGGGACACAAATTTCATTTTCAACATTAGACCGTTGTTGCTATACAAAAGATTGAAATTTGGGAGACGCATTGTAGGGGGTTGGATCCTTTTCCCTTAACTACGTCCGCATATACATACCATTTATTGCGTACAAATTATATTTAATTGGAAATATATGTATAGTACATCGCTCCTCATTTTTTTTCCAATGTTGGCAACATATAGGTCCGACTACACGGTGCGTGACGGTGCTCAAAATATACTTTTGTACCATCAACGCACGCGGTGTGTTTTATGCGTCGTCATGATTTTTACAGTCTTAGTTTTGTTTTTTCAAAATCAACTTTCCATGCAACCGGGATCATGGTTGTAAGCAGTATCCCAGTGTGTGTTCAAAATTTAAATATAAAAATAGGCAAAGTTCTCATATGTCACTAAAAATAGTATGAATCGTCCCTGTGCCCAAAATTGTCGTCATTAGTAAAGTTAGCATTTTAAAATCTTAATTCGTAGCAATAGCGATAACAAACAGGGTGTCAATTATTGGAATCATGGTGTCAACAATTATTGCTATTAAATGCGTTTTGAGCTCGAACTTGGAACTTTAAACTCTCGACTAATATGAAATAGCGGTACGCAAACACGTTACAGAAAAGTGCAAAGTCATTTCTTGGAAATTTGATGACGAAATGCAAGAAAACTCTATATAAATAAAGGAAGGAGAACAGAAGGAAGGAAGAAAGGGGGCAACATGGCCCCTATATATACCTTATAGACTAACATGAACATGCATCTATTTTCTTACTTTAAGGAGACGTCCTGACTAATTCATCAACGCAGAGCCTGCTGAATCTAGAAACTTGTTTTATTTACAATATGATGTATAACAAAAGAATTGGCAACGAATATAAAGCGATTTTTCGTAATTTATCCACTAAGGAGGTAATATTGGGGTTAAAAGTTACTATGCAGAAGACTTTTTTAATGTAGGAGATATGAGACTTCGCAAACTGTCTTCATTAAAAGATAAAAAAGTCAAATCAACGTTTTTCGAAATTCATCCCCTAAACGGTTTAAATTGGAGTTAAAATTTTGTATGTAGGTTTTTTTTTATATTTAGACGACCGGTTTGGCTCAGTGGGAGTAATGTTGCCTGCGAAGGTGAGGTCGTGGGTTTTAAATCCCGGTAAGGGCAAATAGTTGTGTGATGAGCATAAATATTTGTTCCTGAATCTTGGATGTTTCTATGTATATAAGTAACATATCTATTAAATATATCGTCGTCTAGTACCCATAACACAAGCCTTATTGAGCTTACCATGGGACTAGTTCGATTTGTGTAAAAATTCCCGTAATATTTATTTATTATTTATTTATGTACTGTTTTTTTACACATATTTAAATATTCCTGTATCTTTAATAGACAATAAATACTTTTTAAAGTACAGATGTTGAATTCCATACAGTTTATAGTATAAAACTAACGCAACCATCTTCATATTTTTAATAAATAAAACAACTTGGCCAATCGCACACGGCATTAAACTACATGCAGCAAACCCTACCTAATTTTATTAGCCCTCTGAACGTAAACTTGTCCCAAAAGGAGATTTAATTATGTTGCCGTGCGATGGCCAAGTCATTTTATTTATTATAAAGATGAAGATGTGTAATATTGATACGGTCACTATAACGGTCACAATAACATGTTGCTAGTTAACTAATTCGATGAACATTTATGAATGACAAAGGTGTTGGATAGATGCTCACATGGATAGGTACTACTGATTAAATTAACCGTCACAATAACATGTTGTTAGTTCGGTGAACATTTATGAATGACAAAGGTGTGGGATAGATCCTTCCCTTGATAGGTACTACTAAATAAATTAACCGACTTGGTTATAAATCTCACAACTTTTTGTGGTAGAAAAGATTGCGAGACTTGGCAATTTTTTTACATGTTATGTTTTTGATGGGATCTCATCGCTTTTTGTAGGCAGTCCTTCTTTTTTCTTTTCGGGTATATCTGATATCTTATTACTGGTATTTGGTATCTTGTCTTTTCTTTCTTGTCTTTTATCTACCCCCCTTCCCCTGTCTTTTCCTTTCCCCTCTTTCCACTCACCCCTCACCATCCTTTTTCTTCTTCGTTCTCCACCTTCCTCTTTCTTCCCCCTCCGTTTCCCCATTCTTCCACCTCCCCATTTCCCCCTTCTTTCCACCATCCTCTCCTTCTGCTCTCCCCCTCCTTACCCTCCTCTTTACCCCTTCGTTACCCTCTTTCTTCCCCCTCCTTTATTTCGCTTTTAAGTAACGAAAAATTGTATTGTTTATCTGAGGTGCAAATGTAACTTTGTAATCGCATACATTTCTATTGAATTACAAATTTATTTATACGGCTGTTATATCTGGATTACTAGACTGAAATTGCAGAATGTTTAAGTTTTCTGGTGCTTTACAGACTAAACACTAATAGGGTTCAAAATTTGAACCTTGTGAATCTGCTAGAAGTTCCTTAGAATTTCTATGATCGGTGAGTGAGTGAGTGACAAAATTAAGGAACTTTGACTTGCAATGAATATTTAACTATAAGTTATTTTGACTGTAATTTGGAATATACCTAAAGTGTATTATGCCCTCTTGGTTACTGAAAATTCAGGCTTCTAGCTTCATCAGCAAATAAATTACAGGTGGTCGAAAATGACGTGAATGGCTTCGAGAAAAGATGGTACGGCCTGCCTTTGTTTTGCTCGACTTGGATATATTCAAATTGAATTATGAACGACAGCTGTCTCGTTCCAGCTTTATGTCATTAGGTTTAAAAAACAGACGTTGAATACAAAGCATCAAACCCGTACCAGCTCACTTTTATTTTATACCACCATCAGCTACATCCCCACAATACTCAACAATCTCCTCAGAGTTCGTACATAGGTTATAACTAAAGAAAATTAAAAAAATTAAAAACCGCCCGACTCTTGTAGTCGAACAACTACAAGCTGAATATCTTGGAGGCGATGCTCCGATTTTCATCAAACAAAGCTAAGAACACTCGGGATAAAATTATCTATGACACAAAAAAAACAGCACTCAAATCGGTCCATCCGTATGGGCGCTACAATGCCACAGACAGATACACAGTCACAGACACGTTAAACTTATAACACCCCTCTTTTTCGTCGTGGGTTAAAAACGTCGTTGGCACAGCGGGCCTCAGCAAGTGATAAAGGGTGTCAATTTACCTAGTGTCGGGCCGTTTCCCCATGCTGGTGATTGTGGTCTGCTCATCAACCTCCTCGATGACTTCGTTGGCGATCTTCATGCTGCCGCCGGCCGCAGTCGCCGGCTTGTTGAGCGTCGGGTTACTAGCTGATATCGTGAAACGTCCCACTGGAATGTAAATACGTATATTTATTTTTGATCTCCGAAAAAGTTTGCTTGGTAGTGAGACATTCACGGCAGCAAACAGCTACGGGTTACAAAATATATACAACTGACTTGGATCGATCTTTAATAAACCGCCCAAAAGCATGTCGGACCATGCTCAGTTTAGGGTTCCGCAGCCGTTCATGCAAAAAAATGCACTACAGATGAAAAAAATACGATATGAAAAAGTGCACTATCAAAAGAGCATATCTCCACGGCACTTACATCCTTTAGCTGAGAAGCGCAGTTTTTTGCCAATAACTCAAAAACGGTATATTCAATCAATTTTCAGCTTCTGTTATTTTTTTTTCCTATAGAGCTTTGATATACCTACTTTTACCAATCTAAGTACCTAGATAGTTAAACTTTTTCAATGATTATTGAGTCGATTTTTATTTGTTTAGACAAAATATGACATATGAAGTATGTTGTATTAATGAACTAAAATCTTTATTGTGTAAGCAGGCCGCTTTTACAAGTCTGACTCTACGGCATTTCCCAAGAGGAGACCACTGCTGAGAAGAAAGCCGAAACAAACTCAACAGTCAGTTATTTTTTCTCAATAACTCTTATATCTGTTACAATATTTGTACTTAGCCTATCCTCAATATTTGTTTTAAGTATAAACTCAATGCGTAGTTCTCCAAGAAAACATATCAAAACTTATAAAAGTATAAAAATATAGAACTTAAAAAAACAAAATATGATTTTTTATTTCAAACAACTTACGTACGTTTGATATTATAAGAACGGTGTCCCGATAAAAGTAAATTATTTGGTAACTGTTTTGGGCCATGCATTTTTGTCTGTTAAATAGTCCTCTACCCTATATTATACCTTTGCCATTTACATTTACATTATACATTTCAATCCTCACAATTCCAATCGGATATAAGTTTCCTATTCATCAAGCGTACCTAACATTGACCGCGCACTTAATGCGCTATTGGCAAAACATCCTCCTACGCGTATGGGTGTCAATGATCTAATACACTTACGTAATACGCGAGACACTTCAAAAGCTCTGATTAACGACGAGTTCAAGGGGCTCGTTCGCCTCATTCGGTGGGTTTTACCAAATTCATAAAAAAATGTGCAATCATTACAGAACTTTGGTAGGTACAGTACCTATATAATTTTTCATTTTCTTTGTGATATAGTGAACTCAATTACACCTAATTTTAGGCAGTAAATTGTACTGAACGATGATGGTAGGCGTTAACACGTACAAAACATAAAAAAGCGAAAAACAAAACCGGCTGAGGGTTTCGTACAAACTTTCACGTAACCTAATTGACCGGTTAAGGTTGCACCTGGTATCTAAAGCGTCACGTATGAGGTTCAAACTTAACGCAACCGGGTTGTTCAAAAGTTAGTATTTAAAAAAATAAGCTACATATATACTTAAGCGATCACCGTCGCCTATAGAAATCTGCAACACCGAGGTGTCACAAGTGCGTTACCGGCCTAACATTAGTTTCTAGGCATTTTTTTTCCAACGTGAATATTTTCGAAAATAATCGTTCCGAAACTAGCAGAAGCACAGACAATTTATTTTATCTCTATCTTATAAGCCGTATGTTCAAAAAATATTTAAATATTAATTAGATAACGCTTAGTAAATACTTTCAACGAAAATCATTTTCAATATAATCGGATATACCGTCTATGAGTTATTGACGAAAAAGAGCGCTTTTCAAAGAAGGATGTAAGTGCCATGGAGATCCGCGGGGTTATTGCCTAACAAAATTTTGACACTTGGTATCGGAATCAACTGTCATAGCCCATACAAAATCATGACACTTGATTCCGATTGCGAACGTCATACGCGTTAGGCAATACGGGGGCGGTCTTTTGCTGGTGCAGTTTTTGACATCGTATTTTTTTCATCTATAGCACATTTCTTTGTAGTAACGGTAACGGAACCCTACACTGAGCATAGGCCGAAATACCTACTCTTGGCCGGTTTTTACCATTTTGTGACGTAACCCTGAAAACAGTCATTTATAGCAAATCAAACAAAAGATCTTGTACCGATAAACTATTTAGTTACTTTAAATGCTCTCCTATAAATGCGTTTAGGATTGAGCAGACGCCTTCAAATACATATATATATATACATTTCTCAAATTTCACGAATGCATGCTCCAAATCCTCCTCCTTGAAATCTCCGCCGCGAACAAATCACCCTGCGGGCGAGTCTCGGCACAGCTTCGTGCGCGAGGGCGCAGTTGCTAGGAGAGCCACACCACGTCACGGTTGCAGTAATCGTCAGGCACATTTAACTTGAGCATTCTTCCCGCGAGGCTCACACTGTCAGTTTTATTTCGTATGATGTTAAGGAAAAAGCAAAGCAAGTGCACATTTCGGCGCAGCTCTAGGGATTCATGACCCAAGTGGCCCTGTAGGAAGCGAGTTGGATACATGAAAGGATAATAACAGTATTGCTTTTTATAAAAATATCTTAGAAATCGTTTTTGGACTTGTTCCAACATAAGAATATATTTATTCTCATTCGGAGTCCAGACCGCTGCACTCGTCTCGAGGATGCTCCGGACCAATGCCGTGTAAAGCGTGCACGTTGCGGCCGAAGTAAGTGGGGCGGCGTTGCGCAACACAAACCCTAGCCTCTGATACGCACATTTTGTAATATTCCGCACATGAGTTCGAAACGCGAGACAGGTGTCAAAAGTGACACCAAGATCTCGGACCTCCTCCACGCGAGCCATCGCCGAACCAGCTATTAAATAAACATAGTGTAGGGGTGACGGGGAACGAGAAAAAGACATGACCTCGCATTTACTGCTATTAAACAATAACCCATTCGCCACACTCCAACTATTTACCGCATCGATATCTTTTTGCAATGTTTGACAGTCTGTGGCGGACTTAATGGGCATGATGAGTTTAACATCGTCGGCAAAGAGCAGGATAGTGGCTCTGTCCACCACCGCCGGGAGATCATTGATCAGTAGCAGGAACAGAAACGGTCCCAAATTTGACCCCTGACTTATTCCAGAACGTGTATGGTACGGTTTCGACTGGTAAGGTCCGTACTTAACGAACTGTTTTCTGTCCCTCAGGTAACTAGCGAACAGCTTTAAAAGCCGGAGGACGAATCCCATTCCACTTAACTTTTGGAGTAATATATCAGTATGAATCATTGCATGTTTAATATCATCACTCACTCCCCTCCACTCACCTCCATCAGTCTGCACCTGATTCGGCGTGGGCGGCGGCCGCTGGTCTTCCTTTGAGAACAGCCGCTTCAACATCGACGTGACGGAGTTAGTTCGCGTTATTGGGGTCTGCTGCAGCGATATCATGGAGTTGGTAGACCCGAGTCCCAGAGAGTTTCTGTCTTCCTTCTTCCCGCGTTTGCTCCCCCGATGCGACACAATGAAGTGAATGCCTGATTGGGCATCATCGTTCATTTGAAGTTGCTGTAGGAACCGTCGGAGCACCAATTAATACATATTTCAAATTAGGTGCGATCAATGTATATTAGTCGAATTTAAAATAAAGTAACATAACATTGATTGTTATGTCTGATGAGAAAAATACGATACATTTATGTGTATTGAATTAAGTAAAAAATTAAAGAGAACATAACGAAAGATTGCAAAGATGAATCGATAGGTGCATGGACGAAACAAAAGAAACATTAAGCATTATTTACAGAGTTTTGCCTTTTGCTCGTTCAAGGTACCTATTTAATATTCTCAACAACATTGTTCTAATTTTATTTCCGGTCATATGAAATGCTGCTTAAAAGAGTAGCATATTTACAGCATTAATCTAAGATCCGATTGTTCTCAGCGAAATCATGTACTTTTTACTGTTTCAAGTTAAACCACCTTGTTAAATGTTACACAATACATGTTAACACCTTTTGCATTGCAACATTAAGTTTAGATGCAATTAGCTTTGGCGACCATGCTGTGGTGTTAACACTATCAATCTATTCAGTACGAATAATAGTTAAATAAGTTAATAGAAAAAAGTTAATAAAACTCGATAGCGAAATGCATTAGCAAATAGAAGAAAGAATGGCGTATGATTTGCATCATGCTTTTCGCACAATCGAAATATGTTAGTGGTGTTATATGTAATAACTATATCCAATTATCCATGACTAAAAATAGCTATATATATTTATATACATATAAGAATACTGTCAGTAAGTATAACATTAGTTTGTAAGTGAAAATCAAAAGAAGGAAACTAGGGTTTTTAATCATTTTAAGATCTACTGTATTAACAACATGTGTGCAATAAATAACTTTGACTTTGACTTTGAGGGTATAACAATATCTAAATCTGAGCGAGTTTTGTAGTAAATATTCCTAAGTGTCTAACAATCACATAGTATAGGCCATATAAATATTCCTAAGTGTCTAACAATCACAATTTATTTAAATTTTCAGAAACCTTAAGTGGTCTCCTTAATAATCTTCTGAAATTTCTGATGTTGATTGTATCCAATATATATTATGTTCATATTGTAGGAAACTTAATGCCTTATTGAATTTCATAGTTAAGATAGTACATGGAAATGAGGATAAATTTATTAGAAATGCAATCAAAACAAAATTGCGATATGATGAACCATATAGTTTACCTAATTCGTGAATCAATTTAGAATAATTGCCTTTAGTTTGAAATTTGAATTCTCAATAAGTCTCATTTTTATGAACTACTTATAGTTGGTGAATGAAATACAATATTTTATATTACTGTCATATAAATTCCATTGCATTTAATGTAAAACTGATTGTAGGCATTACTTTATATTGTTTTGTACTTAAAAAGCAAACCACAATCAATAGATACGAAATATTCATAATAATCATTAAGATTGAACTTTTGCCACATACGAAAAGGTCCATAACCGAAGAACCGTAACGTCATAACGGATGGAAGTTACCATAGAATTAGAAACAATAATGACTATATTCAGAACCGCAAACAAATCACCATTACCGCACCGCACATTTATATAAATCGCGAACATAATTCTCCTCTGGCACCTTGTATCGCCTGTTAGTGACAAATAAGGAAAATAGACTAAACAAATAGTGTTTGGCAACCCTTAACACCGACACACTGCCAAGCTCCACGTATAGTCCGAACGTGCAGCATGCTCGTAAAAAGTCGTATCTAACCTCGGGCGGGGCGAACTTGTAACTCACGGTGTGCGAGGGGACCATCTCATCCATCTTGACGGTGGAGGGGGCGATGGTGACCATACTTCGCTGGCGCGGCGGCACGGCCACGCGCGCCGTGGATGGCTCAGGATGCTCCTCACGGTTGTTCTCCGTCGCAAGCGTGTAGGGCAGCTCAGACGGGAACACCTCGTCCCAATACTGATCTTTAATCAACTGGGGATGCTCATGGTGCATTTCATCCACAATCATATATGACACCTAAAATCAAACCTTGGGTCAAATTCCAGTCTTCTAAGGTCTTTAGAAACTGGTGCATTTGATAGGCGAGCGGTAGTTACCTGCAGGTCTCTGTCAATTAACCAGTTTACTTCAAAGTCGTCGTCGTCTTCACCGAAGGGGTTAATTAAGGACTCCGCCACTTTCAACCAGCCCATATAAAAGAAGAACTCTAATGTACTGAATATAGGAAAATAAAGGTCTATATTGACAATATAAACCGAATCGCTCGTGGTGTGCAGTTTATTGTCAACCCACTGACTCCCCAAGGCAGAGGTTATAAAATATGAGTATACGGCGATGGTAACTACCTGAAACGAAACAAGCCAAACAAACATTGAATAAGGCATATGTATCTAACAATTGTTCCAAAGTGAAAGTCATTGAGAGATGTCACGCACCTGAGTATATACGAGAGGTACACTAATGGTATCGTAGCTGAGCAATAACCCCGCCTGCCCTCTGAATTTATTGAGCTCGTCTAAAATAGTTTTGACAGCAAAGTCGTCCCTTACTCGGCCCTCTTTGCGGGCTCTCGTCACTATACTGGCTGCCCATACTATTGGTAACCTAAAAACAGCCACACGGAGATCTTTGCTTACTATGGGAGTTATTGTACGTGCTTATAGAGCATGAGTTTTTATAAAGTGCTCATATTAAAATGAGGGTTTTTTTTAAGAGTCTGTTACTATGGAGCCCTCCCATCCCCTTGAAATATATATTTTATTATTTAAAATTTAAATTAATTTATACTCCAAATTTCATCAATATACATCTTGTAGTTTTTAAGGAAAAGGCCTGAGACATACGGACGGACCGGCATGATGAAATTGTAAGGGTTCCGTTTTTACTATTTTGGTTACGGAACCCTAAAACTTAACCTGAAACTCAGGAACTATTAATATATTATTTATACTATCCATGCGAAATAGTTATAAACATGGATAGCCCAAGAAAAAATTAAAACTTATTGTTATTTTCTATGAAGTCTCATCATATTAAGGGTATCATCATACTCAAGGGCTTAATTTGCACATTCTTAAAAAAAGTATACTCTGTTTAAATTCCTAAATCTTCCAGGGGGAAGGCGTGGGTCTCCGAAGTTTACCAAATATTTTGAAATTCTCGAATTATATCAATTTATATACATATTATTTGCATGATGAAAGTTTGTTCAGAATCCTCGGTTAGCGAGCCATCCTAATAGCACTGCGTGTTATTCCTGAAAATTATGGTCTTAGTTTTACTGCGGAAAAAAAATCAACAGTAATTCTTAACGTTCTGTAGTAGTAGGAACAACTTTGCAAGAAAAATGTGTTTTTTTTACACAATTTTCCGTCGATATAATTGGGTGTAATTTCCCTCATTTTAATATGTGCACTTTATAGAAACTCACACTATATGCATCATTTGTTCATCTTATAGAGCATACCAATGTTTGGAAGGCTTGGGAAATTTGTCGTTAAGATTTTCCATAATGATCTTTTCGTTGTCAAGGAGAAGGCCAGCTTCGACAAAGTTGTCTAGCGTGGGGAACCGTTTCTTGACTCGGGGGGAGATCATACTGAGCACCATGGTGAGGCAGAGGCACACGTAGCGGACTATTGTGCGCCGCATCAGACGCCCCCGCTCGTCCTGTCAACAAGCAACTCGTCAATTTATCACTTGAAATAATTTTAAACCTTTATAATCTACTAGATACTAACGTCCTTATGTTAGTATGAAAATACAAACTATCGAACATATAACCTCCTAGTTTTTTGGAAGTCGGTTAAAAAATTATCAATAGACATTCGCTTTACAAAATGGTTCTAAATTTAAATGACCTTAGAAATTTAACAATTCAGAAGCCACAGTTTATACATTGGTCACATACTTGATATCTAATTAAAAATAAAGGATTATTTCGACGAAAAGAAAAATGCTAATGAGTGACTTGTCTATGCTATTATAAAGATGTAAAAATGAAATGTCTGTACTAGGGATGTCACGAATATTCGCATTCGCATTCGCATATGCGAATGATTCGTATCATTTGAAACATTCGCATTCGCATCAAACGATGCGAATTATTGGCGAATGCGAATGTGTGCAGGTCGTGACAAGTTTCGCCCACCCTGGCTGCCCGGTGCCGACTCGCGCATGCGCAGAGCGCGCTAGCCGCATGACGTGATTCATTTTGACCAATAGGGATTTTTAGTTTTCACTAAGTTGGTTTACTGTGATTGTTGTGTCGTGTAACTAAGTAGTTCGAAACGGAAATTATGATAAGAAAGTAATAATAATCGGTGTTCTGGTGCTAAAAGGGTGAGGAATTCCACCATCAACATTGATGAGCCTTCAACAAGTTCTGCTCAAAGTCTCATAAGTAATCTCGCAGGCATCCTGGATTCTTCAAGTGAATGCGAAAGTTCCGATCAATCTGAATTTCTAGCTCAACTGAAGGCCTATCTTAAAGAATAACGACCCTGTCTCGATGAAAATCCTTTAGACTGGTGGATAACTAAATCAACAAAATATGATAAATTGACAGATCTGGCTCGCAAATATCTGAGCGCTCCACCAGCTAGCGTTTCCAGTGAGCAATTGGTCAGCGCAGCCGGGCTTATATACTAGCCTCTTCGAAATTGCCTTAAGGGTGAAAAGGCGGCGAAATTACTTTTTCTGAAATACAACATAACTCTGTTAAATTTTTATTATTAATATGATACCTATATGCCTTATACGACAGATAAGGTATTTAATATTCGAAATTTAATAGAGGTATGTGTATTAAAAAAAAAGTGATTTACAATATTCATCGTAAATATCGTAATGACATTATATGGTACAGTACAGTTAGTACAGACCTATGAGATCTATTTTTTTCTTTCTACTGCCATATTATATTAAATAGGTAAATAGAGAAATAAAAAACTGACTGATTTACTGAGTTTTTTTAATGGGTTTCAAAAACATTAGCATTCGCATTCGTACATTCGCATCCTTAATATTCGCATTCGCATTCGCGAATGTGCCGAAAACGTCATTCGTGACATCCCTAGTCTGCACATTGAAGATATTTTCAAAAAATTGATTATTACGGACTATTTGGAACAATATTTTTTTGGATTTTATGTATGTTTGTATGTGTCGTTGTGGCTTCATCACGCAAAATCGGCTAAACAGATTTCCATAATTTTTGGTACACGGGTAGCTGGGTATATGGTTATAGGAACTTTTAACCCGACTACGCTGAAAAAAAAACGACGAGTTATGACTTTTTCTTCTCCGCGAACGAAGTCATCTTCTAGTAAATAAATAAAAATAATATTAGGCTAAACGCTACTATATTATAAACATATATAAACTATGACACAGTATAATTAGGCACATTATAGTAGGACATCAATAAACCTTAATAGGTGGAAACGCCCTCTAGTAATGAGAAGAGTGATTTATAGCAGCGACTCAGATATCTAGTAGAAGAAGAAAAACCGAAAACTGTAGGTTAGGTTAGGTTTGTATTATGACCATGTTTAGCGGAGCGTCAAAATGGGTCAAAAACCGAAAACTGTAGGTTAGGTTAGGTTTGTATTATGACTATGTATAGCGGAGCGGCAAAATGCTAACATTACCTATATCACAAGATAATGAAACATATATGAAGATATAAATAACATGGTTTTATTTTTAACATTAAGTATATTTAACAAAAACATAAGCTGCAAGATTATGAGCAAATAATTTTCGGTCTGATAAAAATATGCCTATTAATTTTATGCGTAGACATGATTCGGACAAACAAAAATATGCGCAAACAAATTATGACAAATTAATATCTGCGTTATCAAAGTATGCGAACCTTGATTATGCCAAAACAATTTATGCGAAAAGTCAATTATGCCTACATTGAATATGCCATGCAAAATTATGACTAAAAAATTTATGCCAAAACAGGGGGAACCGCTCATATAACATACACCGATTAAGTCGGCGAGCGCTTCTTAATCTTAAGAAAAGGAGGACTATCACATTGAATCGACGCGAATCTACTGCAAGTTCTGAGGAGCTACTCCGAAGTTCGAAATTAGTTCGCATCCTGCCATCTCTCTCGCTCTCGTGTTAAATTGTATTTGCGTAAGCGGGACGGCGCAATACGAACTTCGAGCTTCAAAGTAGCCCCTCTGACTTTTATTGACACTAGAACACGAATCAATTCGGGAAAGATCGGGTTGTTATAGTCAGCGAGTGAATCTTTTTTTTGACATTGATTAAACAGTTTTATCACCAGTAACTAAAACGTCACCGCTGTGACGGAAATGATAAGTAAAATGCATGATTACTGCTATTTATCCATAACATAAACAAATTATATCTTATCAAATGAATAACTGTACCTACTGAAAACAGTGAACATAAATTTCACTATTAGTTACGTTCAATACCGCATTTACTTTGATCAAAAACCAGAATTTGAGCCCATGGCCCATGTGGTTTTGTTTTTGGCTCGGGATTTTCGGGACCCATGCATTTTCCCAGAATATTTTTATAGTCTGTTCTGTATTACTCTTCTATAGTCTCGCAAAAAATCCATGGTGGCTTTTGAGAAAACTATAAACCAACAATATTTCGCATTAAATTATAGAACATGTGGGCCACCGAGCAAAACCTATCTAGATAAACTTAGAAAAGGCAAACAAAAGTATGTATTACTTTAATCCTGAAGCCGTTCGTGAGAAACCAATTATACGGGTACATATTTATAATACAAGAATTGCTTGCTCGTTTGCAGGAATAAGCAATTGTAGTTATAACAATATTCGTACTTATTTCATTTGTCATACATAACGTGCATTTTGAATCAAAGAAGAGCAAAGGAATTCATCGTCATAAATACTTACTTGAACATTCCTAGTTCCTATCATGGCGCGATAACATTACATTTCCATACTAATTGCTTAAGAAGTTATTTTCTTCTACAGATGACGTTGTAGTATATAAACATCTAATCATAAGCTAACGTTTTCTACCAAATCTAAATCGTTTCAGTGGTTTAAAGCATGAAAAGGTAGGTAACAGACAGACAGAGTTACTTTCACATTTATAATATTAATAATAGGCCTGAATTTAGCTGCTGGGTATACTTTGGGGTTCCCCTTGTTTAGTTGTGTACGCATTTTTTGTCATAATTCTATATCGATAATCACAATAGGCATAATGATCTATTAGCATAATTTCATTACGCCGAATCTATTTTCGCCGAATGGTCTTTACGCATTACGTTTTAATGCCGAAAACCTCCGTTTCTAGCAGCAGTCATCTTCTGTTCGGGATTGCAGTTCTAACCTAACCTATTTTACTGGCAGCAGTTTTTTATTATTAGAGGTTGAATTAGCAGCTAACTAAAATTCGGCGATACTACATTTTGCGTATTTAGATTCGGACAAATAATGATTCGGCGAGATGAACATTCGGCGAAATCAAATTATGCGAAACCTGTTCGGCGAAATCAGTTCCGGACATAAAAAAAAAATGCGAAATAGATAGCACCCATATTTTACATGTACTTAGGCGCGGATTACATAAACAATGGATTACAAATCTTTTAACAGACGTCATCACAAAAACGATTTTTCATTCATAATGTCAAAGCCATTGACGACTTAGTTGCCAACAAATATTTCATAGCATTGCTGTACCTACTCCGCTCCGCAGCGGTATGCTTATGGTGAAAACATGAACTAAAATGGGCATGTAATTAGTTGTGTTCTGCGAGTGCAACGCAAAAACATCCAATCTTTCTAAAGACGATATAACTTTTCACCGTAAATTTCACGAAGTTATTAACGAATGTATATTGCATATGATAAGCTCTTGTGTTATTGTTTCTGGTCAATCATGTCATGATATTCGATCGGCTTCGACGTCGATTATGTATTTCATATCTCGATCCCACTATGTGACGTATAAGAACTAATAGTGCGAACTTACTAGTACTTGTCAAGTCAATATATTGATACTATTCGATATCAAAGGTGATTTATAATTACATTCAAATAATTGCAGACTTGTTGATTTACTAATACTATAAGTAGGTAACATTTTCTTAAATAAAACAATTTAAAAGGTTTACACAACGTATATTTTCTCAAACATCCAAGGAAATGTGGTTCTTATCTTCGTGATAATAGAACGGGAAGAATGTGTTTGTATAGAATCTATATCGGAATCCCTAAAATCATTTCTCCTAATATATCATTTTTCATAACGCATTTTTTACGAAACTGTAAAGTTTTCAGGATTTTTATAAAACAAACCTAAGCTAAACCTAATCTATACAATGTTTTTTTTTTAAATCCTGAAAAATGTACGGTTCCTGAAAAAAATGCGTTATGACCATCGATATATTAGGACAAACGACACCGTATAAGCTGTCATATAGGCCCACCAACACCTTTTCATCTTTTTATTTTTTTCTAGGCCACAGAAAAATCTGTATTTTTTTTCTGACGATAAGGAGACTTATTCCTACCTATAAACAAAATTTCAAGATTTTTGAAAAATTTTTTCATTCCCCATTGTTAAAGGCTCGATCTAATTTGAAATTAGAGGACAAAAAAGGAATTTCATAGAACACATGGCCATGGCCAACAGAGATTCTCTTTTGTTTCAGTAGATTTTATTTATTTTATTGACTATCTATCTATGGCATAGTTTGTGAATGTGTATTTACTTTTCAATTTCTTATTTAACTAGATTATTTAATTAGATTAAATCAGGTATTCAATAAAATAAACAATAGTCATTTTTAATAAATAAAATCATCTTTATGTTTGGTGGCAAAAACATTAACCCGAAGAGCTTATATAAAAAATGTTTAAAAAAAATTATTTCGGCGGGAATAGAAAAAATTCAAATATTTATACGGTTTATACCAAAAACGAGTGCTTTTTAATGAAAATACGTGTTATTTTTACCGATATGAGTTCATCATCAACTGCCATGGAGATTGACCGACGGCGGAAGAAGAGTAATCCTCGTAATAAGTAAGTACTTAGATTAGAACATTGTGCCAATTTAGTTTGAATCTTTGTATTATTTCCGTGGATTTATTTGAGAAAAGCACTATACAAGCCTCGGCGCGAATAGGGATTTTCGGCCTCGTTAACACTCTGCCATCTATAACTACTCGGCCGGTAATCTCCTATTTCGCAGCCTCTGCAGTAATGTACTATTATCTCATTCGAATTCCCTGCGTTTCGGAAGCTACAGCTCCCGTCTCCGCGGATTCTACTCTACCCGCGCGCTAGACATCCATTGGATATTTGATCCGTGCATTTAGGTATTTGTTCTAATAAAAGGAAAACCATAAAAAGAGAATTAATTTTCTCATTAATCAAGATTAAAGTCTGCAGGAGCCGTACTTCGCGTATTGTATTATAAAGTACGATCAGGTTGCATCGAAAATTTGAAAAGCAACTTAGCGGCAGTAAGTAGTTATGTTTTATGACATACTTATCTTAATGATAAGAAACAAGTTATAATTTCCCGTGTGATCTAATTCAGCGGATTAGAGTAGGCTATGTTATGGTTATATCTTACAATAGTGTTAGAAATTCAACATCATTATATATAATATAACCACATAACAGTGTCAGCCTAATATTTTCCTTAAATCATATGCATAGTGGCTGTTTTCGTCGTTTTGGCACTAAAGTACAACTGTGTATCTATGTCTGTTTGTAAAAGTGTTAAGAATGTTAATATCAAACTTTACGTTATTGTTATTACGTTATGATTTCATTATTCATGAATTAAATAATGTTATCATAATATCACATTTCAATTACGACTTGTTTGTCATCATGAAATGTCGATTTTAAGTTTTCGTACATACACATGCGTATTTTATAACATTGTGCCAAACGTATAAGGAACCATGACAACCAGTAGGTATAGTTATTTACATATACGTAAAAATAGCTGTTGTAACATGCCAATTAGATACCCACAACACAACGCCAAGAACACCGTATAGAAATATTGCTAACCTTGATAATTGCCTTTTTATAACAAAAAGAACATAGTCGTGTGAGCTATGTACTGTTCGTTTATTAACGTTCATCGTTATACCACTGGTCTGTGAAGTTGACTCTAAAAACTCGTTTGAGGAATGAAAAAGTTAAAGAACAAAGCTAAAATAGCGCAACCCACTACCGCAATTGTTTCATAAATACATACCTGATGGTTTTCCTTTCATTGTTGAGATCAATTATATCATTTTCATTTTTATATTTCTTACTTTAACCTTTATAATCGGTCTATCTCGGTTCGTAGTATTATGTTATTATTATTAAAGTTTAATTTTTAGAAAGGTACCCTCGTGTACCTATGACCATAGCATAACCGCATAAGATCGACGGTTTCTAAGTTAAAGTTTTTTAATACACCGGCTTGCCTAATTTTAAACATTCAAGTGTCTTATTCTACTGCTCTTACAGTGGGCAAAATCTGCTTTAGCTTACGTAAAGATAACTCTACGAGTACGTATGTTTATATGTAACAGTGGCGTGGCGTCCATAGATCCCGATTCCTACCGGCTTGCCCACTTAAGGAGGGTCTTGCACCGTTTTCTATTGCACCTAGAGAAAAAAGTAAGCGAAATCTACACATACTTGTCCTGAGTTTTGCTTTGACGCCCCACGCGACTGGTATGTAATCACTTTATTGCACATAAACAAATGAACAAAATTATTACGAAACACGGATATGTACAAAGGCGAACTTATCCCTTTGAGAGATCTGAAAAAAATTAGACATCAAAGAAGATAGAGAACCCAAATAAGGAGGTCATATGCACAAAACACTAAACCAAAATTTGAATACTAATAAATACTAACCACTAATAGATATTATACTATGCATATATACGTACCTCATTCATAAGTACATATATATAAAGATACTTCATCATCCCGGACAGTTCAAACTGTAAGCAACCTTATTAGATGAATCGGGCAAATATGCTTACCTGGCCATGGACCGTGGCGGAGACAAAAACAGCGATAGAATCAGGCCAAGGTATAGAGGTATACTGACTCCACCAACGGTTCATCACCACCGTCACGTAGAAACCCAGCACGAACGACAATGGTATCACATTGCCGTGGAAACTGCAGTAGTTAACCACACCTTCGAATATCCTGCACAGTAATCATTTTCAAAATTATTTTTATTTTAATTTTCCTTGCTTAAAAATATTAATGCTGAATCCGTTTCACGGTTAAGCGTCAGGAAGCAAAGCCTTGCATATAAAATAGCACTCAAAAGATTAAATAAAATTATATCCATAATTTTACAATCAGTAAGCTAGATGAACTCTAGTAATAAACAAAGACTTAAATGTCCTGCTTGTTAGATTTGAAGGATAATATCGCTAACACTTCGAGAGTCCGTAATAGACTTAATGCATGCAATCAGTTGCACTATTGTATGATTACATAGATAGATATCTCTCTTGGATGAACAATGAACAAAGGCATCATAACATTATACCTTGTATAACTAGTATAACTACGTAGAGACACACTACATATCTAACGGCAAAGAGATTAGTCTACAATTAAAAGTGATTGTAGCAATTTTACACATATTCTATGTACCAATAAAATATGGAATTATTTCAAGCAAGTCATGCACTTAACACGGGCGATACTTAGAGCGTCTACTTTTATAAGAAGCTGTTTTATTTCAGATCAGAGAACTTGTTCAGCACTGCACACAAGGGACGGTGAGTGTAAACGTCGCAAAGCAAAAATGTTTCTTTGTGCAAACATAAGCTCTATTTGGGCACGGCGCGGCCTGTCGTGTCTGTAATTGTTCAGTCAACCGACCCACCGCACCCCTTTGTTTGACGATTTCTGAAGAGCTTAGATTACTATTTACAAAATAGCTGATATCGAAAGCGCGAGTTGACATTAACTAATTATTTTAGCAAATGAAAGGTACACCGACAGATAGCACTAAAAACCATTGTATAAAGTTGTTTGTTACCTCTTTGAATGCTCATCCAGTAGCAAACGATAAGTCAAATTTAAAACGTAATAAAAAAGTAAAAAGCACAGGAGATCTAGCCACACCAACTTGTAAATGCTGCCCCGCCATCTGGAAAAGAATAAAAGCGTATATATCTTTCAGAATAACCATACTCGTAACATTGGAGTTGGATCTTCAGAACAAATAATTGACGGCGTCGATTGCAGTTTTAATAAAATCCAAACATAATTTTTAAGGTCCCTAAATGGTCGATTTTCAGAAAAAATAAACGGTTTCTATCCGGGTTTAAAATAAAACTATACGTATTTTAATGGAAATTTAATTCGTAAAACATCATACATTCGATTATTTACGTGTTTACACGTGGCGACATGAACCGTGTGAAAGAGACATAGTGACAATCTAAACCATCAAACTAACATTTTCGACATTGTACAATCGACTACAAAGAGATGTATCCACTTTTGGACCTTATTACAATGCATGAAGGTGAAAAAGTGGATACATATCTTTGTACTACGAATTTCAACTTTAGTTTTATATATAGAAACTGTTCGATTCTATTATTTAAGTATAATAAATGATCGATACTGCCCGTTTCGATATTACATTGATACATTGAGTCGTATCTTTTTAATTTCGATATTTTTCTATTAATCACTTTTCATATTTCAGCCTATATTGTTTCTTTTGTATCAGCCAAACGGCTTGACTTACACATTTTAATTAAAGACCCTACTGGCTAGGACTTGTCATTTTTTGGAACATGCTCAGTGTAAGGTTGAAGGTAGGCTTTCAACGAAAACTATTTCTAACTAATTGGATGGACATGATTGAACATATCGTTTTTGAGTTATTGCCGAAAAACTGCGCTTCTCAGCAAAAAGACGTAAGTAACACGTAGATACACGCCTTTTTGTTGGTGCAATTTTTCACATCGTATTTTTTCATCCGTAGTAATACATTTATTTGTAGTTAAATCTACTGAACCCTACACCGACTATGGTCCGACATGCTCTTGGCCGGTTTTTATATTTAATGGATTTATAAACGTTAAAGTAATATTCATATTTTGAGAACTATACTAATTTTTAAGCGTTACTGAAAAGTACGAAAAATTACGTTCGATGATTTACGAAGAGGCCGTTGACTTATACAAGTGCTAGCACGAGTTAAGCGAGGTTTCGCTTCAGATGCCGAGGAAAATTGTCCTATACTAGCGCTAATACAGACGCAGCCGATTATTCCTCAGTACTCTACGTACTACATCTAAAGCCTTTCGTGTAACGCCTTTTGTATTGTAATACAATGATAGGGAGGAAAATCCGAGCAATTTAATGAATTATTCATTCAGATCCTAAAACGTGACGAAAGGCGATGTTGATGTCGATTAACATCGTAATACGAATATTATGATGGAAGAAGGACAGAATGAATTAGCTAGATGAGACACCGACTAAGAAACGCATGAAAGGCGGGAGGTGGCATACGAATACGGACCCAGGTACTCGATCAAAAATGCTGCCCATTTTTGATAACGAAATAAGAATTGGCAACCTTTAATTTTGCCGAGTTTTATAAAATGCCCCACTGCATATCCTGGTGTTGCGCATTCCACTCTAGTTATGTCTAGTACGGCATATTGTAAACTAGCTGCCCGCCCCGGTTTCACACGGGCGAGAAGATGAGACCTAAGCTCTCCTTCTTTACTGTAGGTGTGGACCACGTAAAGAAATAAAAATTTTAAACCCAAAATGTTCACTTCTCCATGTAATTTTTAGTATATCATCTTAGTTTAAAATAAGACTGCAAAAAAGTTTATACACTATTCCCCATAAAAGTACGGCACAGCCGTTCTGTTTCATCACCAAAACGATACGCCTAGCAGCCTTACCACAGATACACTACTAAACCTAGGTCAGTATTACGTGATCAACACCAACTTAACAACAAAATACATAGCTACCAACTTTACAAAGCATTGCTGATGTTTTTACTTTAAATCAAATAATTTTTAATTTTCTATAGTTATATTACCTATTTTTCTCCTTAATATTGCATTTTACGTTTCTATTTAATTAAAATTAGTTATATCACTGGGAAGTGGACACGATTTTAAAAACAAAGTAAAGTATATATATTGACGTAATTATTTGTATTTTCTTTTTTCCCGCTGCCTTTCTTCTCTTGACGTAAAAGTCAAATCCAAAATTGGATTTTATATTTCGTTACGTTTTGTGTTTAATTGAAAAGTGCTTAGTCGCATAAAAAGCATTGTCTCCAACGTTGTATAACTAAGTAAAAAAACTCGCGTGGCGTCTTTCTTTACTATGTTCGCCTTCGGCTCACATCATAACCCACGCCTATCACCTTTTTTGACCCGAATGCAATAATAGTATTGTATAAGACTATACAATACTATTATTACACTGCTCTATCTCGACAAAATAACACCACGATTACGTTACAATTAGTAGACTTGATGGAGTAACACCAAAATATATTAACTTTTGCAAAATAATAGTATCATGTACAACGCATCTAGTATTGTGGTGATCGATGATACATATAAAACAAAGGCAATGGGCAGATTTATGTCAAACAATAATCGTACGAACGAAATTTATTGCTTTCCTCACTTTACTGTAATGACATGTAAAGGGATGTTATTATTAACTATCACCACCATCAACGAATTTCAAACCACAAAGTACATCCCGTCAAAACTTTAAAAACCTTATATGTACAGATTGAAGCGTGAATATTGCACCATAAAAAATGTATTCCTAACGAAGTAACGCAGAAACAAAAATTAAATTAGTACACTTATAGTTACCATGAACTGAAGTCAATAATTTAACTTCAACGGGCGTACTAAAGGGAAACTAAGTTAAATCTAACAAGCCGTTGGACTATTCTTAGGATTATTTAAATGTTTAATGAACATTTCACTATCCTACTCAAACCTTCTAAACGGAAGCCTACTGCAAGAGTCACGAATGCAATTGCTGCAATATTTGAAGCAAGCCAGATGAATCCGAGAACTTCATCACGACAATTAGCTTTGGACGTAGGAGTTAGACAAAGCACCATTTTAAGAATATTGCACAAAAAACTGAATGATTCCATACCAAATTCAACTAACAAGTCGCCTAAAGCCAGAAGGCTTACTTACCAATTGGCCAAGAGTTTTGTGAAAATATGATAAGGTTCGTAGAAGTTCAGAATTTCTTAAATTGTTTATTTATGTCCGGCGATACAAATTTCAATTCGAACGGGAACGTAAATAAAAAACAAATTTGTCGTATGTGGGCGGCTAAACAAAATTCTGAGAACAATCCCGAAATGTATCTTCAATGTTTTTTGCTACCAGTGCTCGCAATGCTGCACTTTTTTTTTCATCTCAAAGTTACGCCAAAAACGCGTAACATTAAGTTCAGTGTGGTTTTAACGATATAGAGCGATTAGTGACATCCTACTATGCCAGTCATAACAAACCTTAGTGAGAATTTTTGAGAACACCTAATTCAGAGGAATGCTGATTGACACAATGGTGACCTCCAAGATCACCAGACTGTTTCTGACTTCTTTCTATAGGGATATTGTGAACAAAAATTCTACAAATCTCGACCTCCGTATAAGGATGAGTTGAAAGCCACAATTAGGACAGTAATCCAAAGATATCCCACAACCCACCTTACAAGCAGCCATGCGTAATGTGATTAGCCGTTGCATAACACCTGCGTTGATGAGCATGGAGGCCATTTAGTTTAGTAAGCTATTAAAATAAATTTTGATGCGTTTACTTTTAATGTTATTGTAGACCTGTGTTGTCTTATGAATAAATGAATTATTATTTTTATTACTATTAAAGAGATATTTCATTTTTTATTATGGAACAATATTCATGCCACAACTTGTACATCTAAACAACTTCAGGAAAAACGTCGTAAGTCACTACACATACACAGTTTGTATCGAAACAGGGAATCAAATCAAGGGATCTTTTCTCATGAAACAAATTCATTCCTACCAAGCTACAATAAGTTAAAGTAATGAGCAGATTTTATACTAAATAACAATAAATAAAATTTTCTTCTGTTTCCGCGATTATTACTCATTGAAATAAAACAATTTAACGGATTATATCGCGTATATCGGGTCCACCCGTGACCATGGAGAGCTGGAAAGCTTCCGAAACGTCGGGAACTAAAATGAGATAATATACGCGATATAATCCGTTAAATTGTTTTATTTCAATGAACAATAAATAAAGTTAAACAATAGGTTGATAAAAATATTTCGGAATGAATCAAACAACAATACGATTAATTTCTAATCAGGTCACAATAAAAAAACATCGTTTTATACAGAGCGGCTTTATTTTATCAGTTTGGGCATGATCATTGCGTTGAGTGTTGACCTTGCACCGTCAGGAAGATACACTTCGCTGCCGTGTCGCACGCGACGCGATCAATTCCAGTCGGACACAGACACTCTGCTCTGCTCATTATGGCCAACGTGTATTCATAATTATACAACACACATAAGTTACCTACATATTGATATTGATACCTACGGTCTCAATTAACACTTTGATTTTGTAAAGGCACATGTAGGGCGCGGTCCTTATAGACTCGTAACTTGTAAGAAACCCGTACATTAAGAGAAAAATTTAATTCTAAGACTTACATTCATGGATAAACTTGTAAAGCGGACTATAGGAAACAAATAAGAAATTCTAAAAATGCCGTAATGTAATATGACTACAAGATGGGCACTGATGACCAACTTCGTTCGCAGAGAAGAATAAGTCATAACTCCTCTTTTTTTTCTTCAGCGTAGTCGGATAAAAAGTCTCATATAACCATCTGTGCATACCCAGCTACCCGTGTACCAAAAATAGTAGGAATCCGCTTAGGCGATTTGTCGAGATGAAGCCACAACGACACATACGACTACACAAAAAATAAATATTATATTTATTATTTGTTTAATGTGAGTATCGATCATGATGAAACATTTCCATTATAACTCAACAAATCTCTAGGGTACTTGACTTGTTTTTTTCTTTTTAGTTTTTTTATGCAGTCGGGTTTATTGTTTTTTTTTATTTTTTTTTTATACATTTTACTTAAAATAATAAGTCAGTAAATTTTGCAATCTTTATCGTGGGGTTTTTTGAGAAGCTCGCACAGATTTATTACAATTAAATGAAAATTTAGTGAGAACAGCTTGCTAACCAACTTTAACTCGTTATAGTTCTTAACTGGTCTTTCTAAATTAAAAATGATGTAAGAAACCTAATAATGATTTTCAAATCCCTATTCAATGATACTCGCCCCACTCGTACGTATATTTAATATTTTTTTTCACAATATATGGCATCTCATTATCGCCATTTTGAGTTTTCATCATTTTCATGTCTTTAGTGACATTTAAGACGACGATTGACGTAAGAATCATTGAAATCTGTCCACGCGTTTGGTCTCTATGGAGTGCCAGATAGGAACAAACATACATACATACAATAGAGTGATAAACACATTACAACAACACCTTTGCGTCGCGCAGTTGGGTAAAAAAATCGATTTAATGAGCTCCAAATATTTTGTTATAACATTTTTTTTATATCTTCAATGTACAGACTACAGACGTTAAATTTTTACAACTTTATAATAGTACCTATAGATATGGTCGATATCGAACCGGGAAGTCACATCACCAACATCACATAGCATTACGTCATTCCAAACGCAATCTAGGTACAACGTCGTAGCCCTGACAAGAAAGTATATTTAAGTTATCTTGTCGTAGTCGTAGCGAATGTTGCGATATGCAACTGATAAAAATGATAAAGGTGCGACCACACCGCCGCTTAAGAAACGGTGACGGTACGGAATCGCAGTGACGCGTCGTATGCGTGCCGTTTTTGACGCATGCTCCCCACACCGCTGCTTAAAAAACGGTGACGGTACGGAATCGCAGTGACGCGTCGTATCCGTACCGTTTTTGACGCATGCTCCCCACACCGCTGCTTAAAAAACGGTGACGGTACGGAATCGCAGTGACGTGCTTCACGCGAATCTTTTTTGACGCAAACCTTCCAAACCGGTGCTTAAAATACACTGCGTCAAAATCATGCTTCAGATACCTATATGACATAAGTAGATGATCAACTGCAACAATCACAGCAACATGTGTACGTCATCTGATGAGGAAGAAGCTCTCCTATTAGCATTAGAAGCTGATGAGAATAACAGGTTGGTTATTTTTAAATTATTTAACTTTTCTGAGTATTCGTTAAAGTGTAATAAGTAAAATTTTTTCATTTTTAAATGTTCATCCCCCGAAGCCGATTCTTTTCCAAAAGCATGACAGATACTGCTAGTGGATTTTCCTTTAGTTTGATGATTTATTTTCAAATATGATAGCGTAAAAGTATATTATTTGTAAGGTATGTAAGAGAAATAAATGTCAGCACATGCCTTGGTAATAATTTTGCATTATGTTCCGTCTGTCTATCTATCTGTAATAGTCCATTTTCCTTGAGGTTGTAGAAAAATCAAGTTTGTGAGTAAATCCTATTAACCCTTTGACCGCTTTCATATTTCAATGAAGTGATTAGTCAGACGCCAAGCACATAAAGAATAGACCATAATTAAATGCAACAAGTGAGCCAATTAAAATAAACCAAAAACGATTCTAAATAGATTTTATTCATGATCAAAGTACACCTTAACTGACAGCACACGACGCCTTTAGGCGTTCTTGGCGGTCAAAGGGTTAAAAACTACACCCATTAATGACTTACTGTTTATATTTTTGCGAATAAGTCAAAACCTATCGGGTCTTACAGCACAAGTAAAGATACAAATCCAAAAACTATAAATGTGTTGTTTTTTTATTCCATAAAAGTTTTATTTTATATTTTCGTTGTTTTAGAGCGTGAGTTTTACTCTCACTTGACATTTTTTATAATTTATTTTCAGGACAAGAAGAAAATGGGTGCATGACATAAACATTAAACGGAAACAATTTGGAGAGTATCATACCCTTATGCAAGACCTTCGAAAAGATGAAAAGCGATTTTATATGTATTTTAGAATGACTATTGAGAGTTTTGACAAAATTTTGAATTTAATTCAAGATGATATACGGAAAATGGACACAAATTATCGTGAAGCTATTTCACCAGAGGAACGACTTGTAATAACATTACGGTACGAGTACCTAAATAAAACACGATTAGTATATAAATTCGATGTTGCTTTAATTAATTAAAAATTAAATGTTGGAACGAATAATAATAAGGAGTAATAGTAATATGTGTTACGAATATGGGTCATATGTTCTGAGAAAGTCATTAATATTGACTTGACCAGTTCTTGAAGATTGGTTCATTACATTATTCATATCTTCCACATTAGACAGATCTTCTAAATTTTGGATTTCCTGTTCCATTATTACTTGACCAACTTTTAATTTAGTAACAGCTTGCCTTTTTGCTGTAAATTTCTTTACGGTCTTTGCGTAAGCAAGAAAAATACTGTCTATATCGTCATATTCCACCTTTTTCTTATTATTGAAATATTGTATTATTTCTGAAACAGAAGACGATGATGGTTCCTTACGTTTCATTCGTTTTTCACTTCTTCTTGTAATCACTGGGTTGACACTTTCAGAGCTCACATTATTTAAGGCTGTGGCAGTTTGGAGTATCGACGTAGGTGATGTAGGTGATGGTAAAGAATTTTCAAGGTTGTCAGTATTTATCGCTGAAGATGATGGGCGGTTTTCATGGTCAGTAGCAGTATCTAAAAGCAGAGATCTGCCGACATTTTCTTCACCATAATTTCTAACATCCAATTCTTCTATATCACTTACGTTTGACTCTGTTTTGGCAAACATTATGTACGGCCGTAAAAATGACATTTGATCTGCCCATACCCATTTATTTTTATTTTTTGCTGCTTGACCAGTCTTTGTTTTTAAGCTTCGTATATAACGTGAATAATTATCTTTTAAATTTTTCCACCTGTTCTTCACAGTATCATCTGAAACATTAAATACATTTTCAGGTTTTTGGCAACAGGCGACTCATTCAAAACAATTAGTCATAGTTATCGAGTTGGTTTTAGTACTGTTCAAAATATTGTCACTGAGGTTTGTGAAGCTATATACAAAAGATTAGAAAATGAGTATCTACCCCAACCTACACAAGAAATATGGAAGCGGTCATGTGAAGGATTCAGTACATTATGGCAATTTCCTAATTGTATTGGGAGTGCCGACGGTAAACACGTCCAAGTCAAGTGTCCCGATAAAACTGGATCTAATTATTGGTGTTATTTGAATAAATTTTCAATTGTACTCATGGCCATCGTAGGGCCCGATTATAAATTTCTATCTGTCGACATAGGAGGATTCGGGAAAAACAGTGACGGAGGAATTTTCGAAGCATCAAATATGGGTAGAAAATTTGAAGCCAACCAAATGAATGTCCCCGCTCCAAAACCACTCCCAGGTGAAAATGAACCGACACCCCACGTTATTATTGGGGATGAAGCATTCGCTCTGAAACCATATCTAATGAGACCTTTTCCATACCGACAATCAAGAAACGATATCAGGAAAGAAAATTACAACAAGAGACTATGTCGTGCGAGGAGAATAGTAGAAAATGCTTTTGGCATATTAGCTCGGAAATGGCGGATATTTTATAGACCCCTCGAAACAAAAGTGGAAACCACTATAGCAATAGTTAAAGCTGCGTGTGTTTTACACAACATGGTTAGAACGATACATAACGATGATGATTACGTGCATTTGTTACAGCCACCAGAAGATGAAATCCGTTCCTTTATGATAATCAATAATGATTCGCGACGTTCATCAGAACTAGCTTTCAGAACGAGACAACATTTTGTAAATTATTTTAATTCATAAAGCGAATTTTTAAGTAAGTAAACTAGGTAAGCACAGTGTAAAAATAGAAAATTAAAATACTAATTATAAGTACAATTAAACTTGTAAAACTTACTTACCGTCTTTCTTTAAATGTATCCCTATTTGCATCCAAATCGCGTCCTTTTTCCTTATATTTTTGTAATCCGCATGAGATAAATCGTACAAAATTTCATGTTCTTTGACTAATTCAATCAACTTTTCAGTATTCATTTTTGAAGTAATGAATCTTTATGACTAAAATACAGTAAACAGTCAATTTTATTATGTACTGTCCTCTTACAATCCTCTTGAAAGATAAATATTCTATTTTCTTGCAATCCTGTCGTCATCAGTGGCCTGTACTATATATGATACTTTACATATTCAGCCTCTTCAGAATTTATCATGGAGTACCTACTACTTACATTCTTCAGCATACATGTATATACACAAGATCAGATTCTGACAAATTATCAGTATTATAAAGTCAAAATAAAATGGAAATTACTATATATATAGTTAGACGAACAGGAATCTTTTCATACACATGCATTTATAATGAAATAATGAAATAATGATCTTTATTCTGTAAGTAGGCCACAAGGGCACTTTTACTAGTCTGACTCTACGGCGTTTCCCAAGAGGAGACCACTGAAGAGAAGAAAGCCGAAAAAAACTCAACAGTCAGTCATTTTTTCGAAATAACTCTTATATCTATTACAATATTCGTGCTTAGCCTAACCTAAATATATGTTTTGAGTATAAACTCAATGCGTAGTTCTTCAAGAAAACATATCAAAACTTATATAAGTAAAAAAAATATCTAGAATATAAAAAAGCAAAATAGTGATTTTTATTTAAAATAACTTACATACGTTTGATATGCCACCTCATAAGAACCGTGTCCCGGTAAAAGTAAATTATTTGGTTTCTGTTTTTTATAAATAAATCCGTCCCAGGGATTTAAACTTTCTTTGGTGATTAGGTTTGCGGGTAAAACGATACTATCCTAAACTTGTAGAAAATGTGACGTCATATCACCCATCTCCACTAAGCTAAGAAAATTAAACTGGAAGAGACTGACTCTATTTTGGGTTGTCCCTACGCCGCATTGCCATATTTAAAAATGTATCGTACATATATCATATAGAACATGCTTAAGTACAATCCTTTCGACTTTGGACTCGACCCGACTTTTTGGTGTCAGTTAAGTATTCTACTTACTGTCCATATATACTTTCTTTGTTCACCTTACAGTTATAGGAAAAAAAGAAAAATGTCAACGTCAATCATTTGCCACGACGACATTAGTTAACAGTAGACCTAAGAAGTTTCGTAAGTAGAATGGACTTGTTTGTCTCTTTTTCATCTTTGTATCAATAGTAACACCATAGTGGAACATCACTTTAAATTATATGAAAATCGAAGATGTATAACATTAAAATTTTCATTAATAAAAATAACATATTTAAAGGATAGTATTAAAAAAAACCTAAGAATACTGTTTTGCACAACTAATCATTCAAATTTAAGTACAACAAAACAGCGTTTTGTGTTTTTTTGCGTTCAGATTATTTGATTTGCTAATCAGTATTTCTTGAATGGTCGGTTTAATGTTTTTTTTTTTAAAGGTATGTCTAGAATCTGATGATCTCTATGTGAAAAACGAAGTGTTACCGACAATAACCGAGAAACCCCGATTCGCAAATCTTTGCGTAAAAAACGCTGCATTTACAAAACAGTTGCGTCTTTTACGTCACCGGTGTGGTGTCTGCCATAAGATCTCCATGTAATATTTTTTGCGATTTTTACGCAGATCAATTTACGGTGCGTCAGCGTATTTTAAGCAGCGGTGTGGGGAGCATGCGTCAAAAACGGTACGGATACGACGCGAAACTGCGATTCCGTACCGTCACCGTTTTTTAAGCAGCGGTGTGGGGAGCATGCGTCAAAAACGGCACGCATACGACGCGTCACTGCGATTCCGTACCGTCACCGTTTTTTAAGCGGCGGTTTGGTCGCACCTTAACGACTCGACTGATGGACTTGTTCATGAATGGCGAAAATAATAACTACCCGAAACCTTGAATGAAACTAGCGATTTAGAAAACAATCTTAATTAGAATGTGTACCCCTAATGCATGATAATATAAAGGTGCGACCACACCGCCGCTTAAGAAACGGTGACGGTACGGAATCGCAGTGACGCGTCGTATGCGTGCCGTTTTTGACGCATGCTCCCCACACCGCTGCTTAAAAAACGGTGACGGTACGGAATCGCAGTGACGCGTCGTATCCGTACCGTTTTTGACGCATGCTCCCCACACCGCTGCTTAAAAAACGGTGACGGTACGGAATCGCAGTGACGTGCTTCACGCGAATCTTTTTTGACGCAAACCTTCCAAACCGGTGCTTAAAATACACTGCGTCAAAATCATGCTTCAGATACCTATATGACATAAGTAGATGATCAACTGCAACAATCACAGCAACATGTGTACGTCATCTGATGAGGAAGAAGCTCTCCTATTAGCATTAGAAGCTGATGAGAATAACAGGTTGGTTATTTTTAAATTATTTAACTTTTCTGAGTATTCGTTAAAGTGTAATAAGTAAAATTTTTTCATTTTTAAATGTTCATCCCCCGAAGCCGATTCTTTTCCAAAAGCATGACAGATACTGCTAGTGGATTTTCCTTTAGTTTGATGATTTATTTTCAAATATGATAGCGTAAAAGTATATTATTTGTAAGGTATGTAAGAGAAATAAATGTCAGCACATGCCTTGGTAATAATTTTGCATTATGTTCCGTCTGTCTATCTATCTGTAATAGTCCATTTTCCTTGAGGTTGTAGAAAAATCAAGTTTGTGAGTAAATCCTATTAACCCTTTGACCGCTTTCATATTTCAATGAAGTGATTAGTCAGACGCCAAGCACATAAAGAATAGACCATAATTAAATGCAACAAGTGAGCCAATTAAAATAAACCAAAAACGATTCTAAATAGATTTTATTCATGATCAAAGTACACCTTAACTGACAGCACACGACGCCTTTAGGCGTTCTTGGCGGTCAAAGGGTTAAAAACTACACCCATTAATGACTTACTGTTTATATTTTTGCGAATAAGTCAAAACCTATCGGGTCTTACAGCACAAGTAAAGATACAAATCCAAAAACTATAAATGTGTTGTTTTTTTATTCCATAAAAGTTTTATTTTATATTTTCGTTGTTTTAGAGCGTGAGTTTTACTCTCACTTGACATTTTTTATAATTTATTTTCAGGACAAGAAGAAAATGGGTGCATGACATAAACATTAAACGGAAACAATTTGGAGAGTATCATACCCTTATGCAAGACCTTCGAAAAGATGAAAAGCGATTTTATATGTATTTTAGAATGACTATTGAGAGTTTTGACAAAATTTTGAATTTAATTCAAGATGATATACGGAAAATGGACACAAATTATCGTGAAGCTATTTCACCAGAGGAACGACTTGTAATAACATTACGGTACGAGTACCTAAATAAAACACGATTAGTATATAAATTCGATGTTGCTTTAATTAATTAAAAATTAAATGTTGGAACGAATAATAATAAGGAGTAATAGTAATATGTGTTACGAATATGGGTCATATGTTCTGAGAAAGTCATTAATATTGACTTGACCAGTTCTTGAAGATTGGTTCATTACATTATTCATATCTTCCACATTAGACAGATCTTCTAAATTTTGGATTTCCTGTTCCATTATTACTTGACCAACTTTTAATTTAGTAACAGCTTGCCTTTTTGCTGTAAATTTCTTTACGGTCTTTGCGTAAGCAAGAAAAATACTGTCTATATCGTCATATTCCACCTTTTTCTTATTATTGAAATATTGTATTATTTCTGAAACAGAAGACGATGATGGTTCCTTACGTTTCATTCGTTTTTCACTTCTTCTTGTAATCACTGGGTTGACACTTTCAGAGCTCACATTATTTAAGGCTGTGGCAGTTTGGAGTATCGACGTAGGTGATGTAGGTGATGGTAAAGAATTTTCAAGGTTGTCAGTATTTATCGCTGAAGATGATGGGCGGTTTTCATGGTCAGTAGCAGTATCTAAAAGCAGAGATCTGCCGACATTTTCTTCACCATAATTTCTAACATCCAATTCTTCTATATCACTTACGTTTGACTCTGTTTTGGCAAACATTATGTACGGCCGTAAAAATGACATTTGATCTGCCCATACCCATTTATTTTTATTTTTTGCTGCTTGACCAGTCTTTGTTTTTAAGCTTCGTATATAACGTGAATAATTATCTTTTAAATTTTTCCACCTGTTCTTCACAGTATCATCTGAAACATTAAATACATTTTCAGGTTTTTGGCAACAGGCGACTCATTCAAAACAATTAGTCATAGTTATCGAGTTGGTTTTAGTACTGTTCAAAATATTGTCACTGAGGTTTGTGAAGCTATATACAAAAGATTAGAAAATGAGTATCTACCCCAACCTACACAAGAAATATGGAAGCGGTCATGTGAAGGATTCAGTACATTATGGCAATTTCCTAATTGTATTGGGAGTGCCGACGGTAAACACGTCCAAGTCAAGTGTCCCGATAAAACTGGATCTAATTATTGGTGTTATTTGAATAAATTTTCAATTGTACTCATGGCCATCGTAGGGCCCGATTATAAATTTCTATCTGTCGACATAGGAGGATTCGGGAAAAACAGTGACGGAGGAATTTTCGAAGCATCAAATATGGGTAGAAAATTTGAAGCCAACCAAATGAATGTCCCCGCTCCAAAACCACTCCCAGGTGAAAATGAACCGACACCCCACGTTATTATTGGGGATGAAGCATTCGCTCTGAAACCATATCTAATGAGACCTTTTCCATACCGACAATCAAGAAACGATATCAGGAAAGAAAATTACAACAAGAGACTATGTCGTGCGAGGAGAATAGTAGAAAATGCTTTTGGCATATTAGCTCGGAAATGGCGGATATTTTATAGACCCCTCGAAACAAAAGTGGAAACCACTATAGCAATAGTTAAAGCTGCGTGTGTTTTACACAACATGGTTAGAACGATACATAACGATGATGATTACGTGCATTTGTTACAGCCACCAGAAGATGAAATCCGTTCCTTTATGATAATCAATAATGATTCGCGACGTTCATCAGAACTAGCTTTCAGAACGAGACAACATTTTGTAAATTATTTTAATTCATAAAGCGAATTTTTAAGTAAGTAAACTAGGTAAGCACAGTGTAAAAATAGAAAATTAAAATACTAATTATAAGTACAATTAAACTTGTAAAACTTACTTACCGTCTTTCTTTAAATGTATCCCTATTTGCATCCAAATCGCGTCCTTTTTCCTTATATTTTTGTAATCCGCATGAGATAAATCGTACAAAATTTCATGTTCTTTGACTAATTCAATCAACTTTTCAGTATTCATTTTTGAAGTAATGAATCTTTATGACTAAAATACAGTAAACAGTCAATTTTATTATGTACTGTCCTCTTACAATCCTCTTGAAAGATAAATATTCTATTTTCTTGCAATCCTGTCGTCATCAGTGGCCTGTACTATATATGATACTTTACATATTCAGCCTCTTCAGAATTTATCATGGAGTACCTACTACTTACATTCTTCAGCATACATGTATATACACAAGATCAGATTCTGACAAATTATCAGTATTATAAAGTCAAAATAAAATGGAAATTACTATATATATAGTTAGACGAACAGGAATCTTTTCATACACATGCATTTATAATGAAATAATGAAATAATGATCTTTATTCTGTAAGTAGGCCACAAGGGCACTTTTACTAGTCTGACTCTACGGCGTTTCCCAAGAGGAGACCACTGAAGAGAAGAAAGCCGAAAAAAACTCAACAGTCAGTCATTTTTTCGAAATAACTCTTATATCTATTACAATATTCGTGCTTAGCCTAACCTAAATATATGTTTTGAGTATAAACTCAATGCGTAGTTCTTCAAGAAAACATATCAAAACTTATATAAGTAAAAAAAATATCTAGAATATAAAAAAGCAAAATAGTGATTTTTATTTAAAATAACTTACATACGTTTGATATGCCACCTCATAAGAACCGTGTCCCGGTAAAAGTAAATTATTTGGTTTCTGTTTTTTATAAATAAATCCGTCCCAGGGATTTAAACTTTCTTTGGTGATTAGGTTTGCGGGTAAAACGATACTATCCTAAACTTGTAGAAAATGTGACGTCATATCACCCATCTCCACTAAGCTAAGAAAATTAAACTGGAAGAGACTGACTCTATTTTGGGTTGTCCCTACGCCGCATTGCCATATTTAAAAATGTATCGTACATATATCATATAGAACATGCTTAAGTACAATCCTTTCGACTTTGGACTCGACCCGACTTTTTGGTGTCAGTTAAGTATTCTACTTACTGTCCATATATACTTTCTTTGTTCACCTTACAGTTATAGGAAAAAAAGAAAAATGTCAACGTCAATCATTTGCCACGACGACATTAGTTAACAGTAGACCTAAGAAGTTTCGTAAGTAGAATGGACTTGTTTGTCTCTTTTTCATCTTTGTATCAATAGTAACACCATAGTGGAACATCACTTTAAATTATATGAAAATCGAAGATGTATAACATTAAAATTTTCATTAATAAAAATAACATATTTAAAGGATAGTATTAAAAAAAACCTAAGAATACTGTTTTGCACAACTAATCATTCAAATTTAAGTACAACAAAACAGCGTTTTGTGTTTTTTTGCGTTCAGATTATTTGATTTGCTAATCAGTATTTCTTGAATGGTCGGTTTAATGTTTTTTTTTTTAAAGGTATGTCTAGAATCTGATGATCTCTATGTGAAAAACGAAGTGTTACCGACAATAACCGAGAAACCCCGATTCGCAAATCTTTGCGTAAAAAACGCTGCATTTACAAAACAGTTGCGTCTTTTACGTCACCGGTGTGGTGTCTGCCATAAGATCTCCATGTAATATTTTTTGCGATTTTTACGCAGATCAATTTACGGTGCGTCAGCGTATTTTAAGCAGCGGTGTGGGGAGCATGCGTCAAAAACGGTACGGATACGACGCGAAACTGCGATTCCGTACCGTCACCGTTTTTTAAGCAGCGGTGTGGGGAGCATGCGTCAAAAACGGCACGCATACGACGCGTCACTGCGATTCCGTACCGTCACCGTTTTTTAAGCGGCGGTTTGGTCGCACCTTAACACCACGCACGACTGGTGTAAGGCACGTTTCATATTTTTAAATGAAAATCTAAATATGACTTGTGTGCAAAGCGAGTCAGCGGATGAGCGATGCGTGACTCAGAGATAGAAACACGGCGCGATTCGAACAATTAGGTACTTATTCTGCGGCTCTCGGCAAAAGCAATTTTATTGTACAGATTTCACTAAAGACGCAGCTGTATCTTTAGAGACGTATTTACAAAACACAAAGACACATTAAATTGCCGGAATCACAAAGAAATTATGCACCGCCTGTACGATACAGCTAAAAGTATTAAAAAAACAACTAACGACAGTGACTGATTATTTTATTTTTAGTTTGAATAATCGTATGATCTCAAGTCGGAACACAAATTTATTAAAATGAAGCAACATAACAAATACATCATCACCCTAGAAACGGTGCAACGAACCCGTTCAAAGTAGGGTACGGAAAATGCAGCAGGACTGTGAATAATAAATGTCCCTTACCTGGTAACGACCAAGTAAGCCATGAGAACTATTCACGTTTTGTAGGCACGTCAGAAAGCTATCGTTGTTGGATGGGAATGAAGTACCTTTGAGGGGCAGTAGGGCGTGGTAGCTGGGGTAGTGAATACTTCGTTACTGAAAATAGCATAACTACTAACCACTGGCTATTCTTTCTAAAGCTTGGCAAGAATAGCTAGAGATAAACTGACCTTTCCATAACGTATTACTGTATCTACCTATATACATACTCCATTCCATTCGCATATCTTTGTGGCATAGATGACAACTTATTAGATTTGAAAATTTGAGAGAAAGCACCCTTCACAAAACGCCACTAATACATAAAACTGAGGCTGCAGATGCACACTACAACTCCCGTGGCCTTATTGAACCCTTATAAGTGTTTAAGAGGATTTAATGCGTATTCTTTAACTGCGACATACCTAATTAATGTGTTTAGTTGGATCAGATCAGAAACGCAGATCTGCGCTCTTGAACTCGTGTCATGAACCTGGGTGTGAAAGCCGCTAGATTGAAGTGGACTGGGCAGAGTACGTCTGCCAAATGCATTCGGATAGGTATCAGGTCGTTTGACTGGTTTTACCAAGAGTAGTGAGAACATGCTCTCAGTAGGAACTAGGAACAGATGGCGGAGAAGAAGGCTGGACTATGCCCTGCAGTGGGACACTAGGCTAAATAAAAAAAGCGTCGCATAATGTTTTAACCGTCTAGAGCCATCTAACCACTCACTTGCTTTCGGTAACTAGAGCTACTATCTTTGATAACTTACAAATTGCTTCCGGTAGCCAGAGCTACCAGATGACCGTTATACAATTTTAGATTTTTAATCTGTGAAGTGCAGTTTCGGAGCGGTTTAAGCTATGTCCAAAACATACCCGAATAAGATGGCTACACAGAAAATATTGGCAGCCACCATGATAGAACAAAAATATTTTTTCACTTCTGCTCAAAAAGTACGTCATATTAGCTTCGCGAAGCGAGACTAAAATAGGACATTTAGCCCCTAGGGTTTAAAAGAAAGCCATATAATCCCATACAAATTTCTACGAAACTGAAAAAAAACTTGCGGCCAGCTACATACTCCTTACAAATAATTAAAAACAAACAAGCCAACCTGATCAGATTGGCCAAACTTTCTGATAGAATTGCTCAAACTGTACTTTTAGTTTTTCATGAAACATACAATTTTAATGTTAAGTCTTTTTTATTTTCTCGCAGTCGAAGTGAAAAGCAGAGTGCTTAACACGTGGCTAAAAGCCATTATATGACACTCAGATATATTCTTCGTATCATAATGGCTTATTTTAGCCCCTTGTCAAACAATCTACTATTAAATAGCTGTCGTTCTCAACGTTGTGAAAAAGTGAAGTTGCGTAAAAGTGAACAGTGTTTTAAAAATGCCGTAAGAATTCAAATTTTTATTTTACTATTAAAATTATAGATCAAACGATTCAGTGTTTATCCAACTATCAGATTATAGGTATATTTCAGTCCCAATGAATAATTAAGTAATTAAAATCTTACTTCAAAGTAATTAAGACAGAGATTTTTTGGTGACTTACGATTGCAATGGCGAACATTTTGAAGAATAAAGGCCGAAACACACCGGCTCCGTGCGCAGCACGTGCACGTGCGCGTGTGCGTGGCGTGCACAGCACCCTTGTCAAACCGAGAGCTACGCACGCAGAGCTGTGCACGCGTGCTGCAGAGCTGTACACGCAACGGTGGCGCACGCTGCAGCACCGTTGCGTGACTAGCCGCCATTTTGTTTTGCGTTGTCTTTTCATTATGCTCGATAGCAGTTCGACAGACGAAGAAGAAGCTTTACTGCTTCTACTTTCAACTCAAAAAACTCATGCCGCACCAAAAAGACTGTGGGTTCATGACATAAATGCAAGCAGACAAAAATACAGTGAATATCACAATCACATCACAACCTGTGCCGCGAACTAGAATCGTATGAAGATCGTTTTTTTGGTATTCTCATATGTCCAGAGCTTCTTTTGAAGAACTCCATGGTTTATTGGAGCCTTGTATATTGAAAAATTATACGAACTACAGGAAGGCTAGTTCCCATAACAAGCTTTTATACGACGAATTTTTATAATGTTTGTGTTTTTGGTTATAAATACATTACGTATTTGCGCATAACTTCCATATTTTTTCCTTTTATTTGGCAAACACCTTCACGCGCCCCGGCCAAGTTGTAAATAAACACAAGAGAGCTGTACAGCACCGGCGCAGTACCGAGCAGTGCGTGTCCCGACCTGTTCGGTTCGCCGTCTCATAGGGAACGCCGGTAAATACAACGTCATCACAGCACTCCGCTGCGTGAGCGCGTGCACGCAGCACGCAGCCGTTTTGTCTCGACGGAGCTGCGTTGCGTGCAAGTCACGCGCACGCGCACGCCACGCAAGCGGTGTGCCATCTACTATGACATTTCATATGATACAACGCGCACGACACGCACACGTGCACATGCTGCGCACGCATCCGGTGTGTTTCGGCCTTAAAGAATATTTCTCGTAGTTATCTAGTGATTAATACAGTTGAAGTATTAAGTTTCATAAATAAATATAAAATCGTTAACATCTATGCCTTATTTAGACAGGATTAGCGAATAAAACAAGTAACAGTCCATGTAAGTACGGGTAAATGCAAAAAACAGTGCCGCGGCTGGTGCAATTTATATGACAAACTATATTTTTGAAAACTAAATAAGCGTAGCTTCACGACTATATTTTTTGTTTTGAGATTTTATATTTAAAAAAATGGTAATTATTAAATAAAAAAACACTTATGGCGTTGTTTAGTTTTTTCTACTTAATTCATTTTTTTGTGATGATTGCATTGATTTTGTTCGAAAAATAAATTCATCATCCCTAATTTATCCGAAGATGATATATAATATGCCCCCTAGTATGTAAAGTTTTAGAGAAATGTTGCCTCGATTAAAGCGTGGCAGTCGATTAAAAAAAATGACTTACTGTTGAGTTTGTTTCGGCTTTCTTCTCAACAGTGGTCTCCTGTTGGGAAATGCCGTAGAGTCAGACTTGTAAAAATGCCCTTGCGGCCACTTACAAAATGAAGATCATTATTTCATTATGTATTAATGGTTTTCTGTGTGTAGGTTATTGTGGTTTCCTAGGTACAGACTGTGATTTATAATGTGGTTTTTAGTTCGGCTTAAAACTAAAACTTCGGTGATTTTTTTTTTATTATTTACTCATAATCTTTTTAAAGACACAAACGTTATATAAACCCTACCAGTACAAATATGATGTAGCCAAACACGTAAAGGAAAACATTGTTGTATTCCCTAACAATAAAATAACACGCACAGCACACGGCTAGGATCCAAAACCCGGCTCAACACACCCTACAGTCGACTGGCCAAATCTTCCAAAATCATGCAAAATGTAGGACCCAAAGTGTACACTAAAGTGCCTGTAGAACTAAAGGAAATTGATAACTCTATGCAACAAGTTGCAGCGGCCATAAGGCGACTCAAGCCTCATTGTTCCGTAGGGCCCGACACTCTGCCAGCTTATATAGTCAAAGGCTGTGCGGAGCAGTTGAAGATCCCGATACACTTCCTTCTTAACCTATCTCTAAAAACTGGTGTTTATCCACATCTGTGGAAGATCAATAGAGTGAGCCCTATACCTAAGTCCAAAGATAATTCCAAAGTGGACAATTATAGGCCCATTGCTGTTCTCTCAACTTTAGCAAAACTGTTCGAGTCTATACTGTTTCGTGCAATATCCACAAGTTAAGCCGTTTCTATGCGAATCGCACCATGGTTTAGAGCCGGTCGTTCCGTTGACACCAATCTCTTAATTTTGACTGATGCCATCTCCGAGTACCTGGATGGGGGGGGGGGGGGGTATCCAGGTCGACGTCATTTATTTTGACTTTACGAAAGCTTTCGATCGCGTAGATAATGACGTCCTATTAAATAAACTTGGCGACATTGGCTTCTCTCCTAAGTTACTTGCACTGTTTGCCAGTTATCTGCGCGATCGTCAGCAATATGTTCGGCATGGATGCTTCATCTCAGATCGATATCACACTCGGTCTGGCGTCAGTCAGGGCTCCATATTGGGACCTCTCTTATTTGGTCTGATGGTTAATGACCTAGAATCTGTGGTTCGTAATGCTAAGTGTCTTCTGTATGCTGACGACCTCAAGCTTATTTATGGTATGAAAGATGCAGCGGACTTTGTCTCCTTGCAAAAATATATTGTCTCCGTGTTGAAATGGAGCATAGACAACAAGCTGTCGTTTAATACAGCGAAGTGTTGCGTTTGTACATTTGGGCGAAGCTCGTCTCCTATACATGCGCAATACTTCCTGGACAACAATGTCATCAATCGTGTCTTCTCTGTGAAGGATCAAGGGGTGGTGTTTGACACGCGCCTCACCTTCCATGAGCATATTCGGGCACTCGCCAGTAGCTGCTACCAAAGACTGGGTTTCGTGCTCCTCCATGAACCCGGAGTTATAAAGCTACTTTTTAATGCTTTAGTGCGGAGTAAACTGGAGGCGTCGTCCATTATTTGGAATCCGCATGAATCCACATATGCCCTACTCCTAGAGAAAATACAGAAGTCTTTCCTTAGGTTTCTCTATAAGAAAAGATTTGGATATTACCCATACTTATATCCCACAAAATTTTTACTCGGTTGCCTAGGTTTTAATTCTTTGGAAGTGAGAAGAAACAACGATCTTCTCATCACAGTCTGCCGGTTTTTGCGCGGGGAGTCGGACGTTATCCAATTAGTGGACAGTGTACTACGGCTGAGCGTCCCGGACGTCCCCCGCGTCAACCTCCGCCCCGGCGCGCGCGCGCTGCTGGCAGCGCCTGCGGCGCGCACGCTATCGCGCAGAAGTGCGCCACTACCGCGCGCACTCACTTTACTCAATGCGCTCTTGGCATCCGTGGCTGAATGTGATCTGTTTGCGTGGAGATGGATAGCTGTGAGCCGTGAATGTTTGAGGTTTTGTGAGATGATGGACAACAGACAGACCTCCGTACATGCATAAAATTTATGAATTTAAAATATTGTCAATTGTTTTTAGCTTGTGTACTCAATCTTTTGAAAGTACTTAAAATTGTTGTCAATTAATTGTATAGTTGTTAATTAAGTAATCTGGTTTCATGGTGAATTGGTTCGCTGTAAGACAGTGTAAATAAATTGAATAATAAATAAATAACATACCTTTGTTCTAAGAATATTGAAAACATGGTTCCTCGAGCACTCATTTTATGACATATTTTTTTTTAAATAACATACAATCCAATATAATAATCCCAATGTGAAACTTTTAATAATATAATATAACTAGCTTCTGCCTGCGACTTCATCCGCCTTAAATTCGATTATCGCGGATAAGGGTATTTTCCGGGATAAAAAGTAGCCTCAAACCCGGGACTCAAACTATCTCCATACCAAATTTCATCAAAATCGGTTCAACGGTTTAAACGTGAAGAGGTAACAGACAGACAGACACACTTTCGCATTTATAATATGAGTATGGATTTGGCAAAAAGGTATTAATTTTAGCGCCATCTGTTAGTTTAGCAAGGTACTCGATACTCGTGGGCTCGTAACACATGTTTGAGAGAAGTTTGCACCTCCTTGCTAAGTAGCGCGATAAGATTCAGGTGCAAACTTAACTCAATCAAATGTAGTGGTTATCCTCCCTTTTAAGGGTTGAATTTTTATAGCCTATAACCTGGCCGGGGATTTTTTCTACCGATTAGTAAAGTTTGCTTCAAAATCTGTTCAGCCGTTATCACGTGATGCGCGTACATATAAACAGACAAACAGACAAAATTTCTAAAAACTGTTGGATCGTGTTCTGTTATCGATTTTAAGTATCCCCGGCCATATTTTTTTTCGAATATCTTCCATGTACAGACTTTCGACCCTCTTCAGCTTTATTATATGTATAGATGACATCAATAAAGGTCTATGACTATGACCATAGAACCGTAAAGTACGTGATTATTGCAAAATATATCCATTCTTATTTATAATTACAAGTTGCTTGTTCTAATTAGAAGTATATTTTGGTTCTTGAGTTTCTAAATTAGCCACAAATAAATCACGAATCAAAGAAAAAATTTCGCCCCGTCTTGCGTCAGATATCTAAAAATGAAATGATGTTTACTATACATCAAATGAAAGAACAACTAATCTCCTTTTGTTTGCATGTAAACAAAAAGGATGTTATCGCTTTAGATTTTTTTCTAAAAATACATTTCTGCTTGAAGTCTTCAACTTCATCAGTGTGTGAGTTTTACGCATTTTTTATAATTATTTACAATATTGTAATCCATAAAATAAGTAACAGAGTAACAGCATCAGATTCCTTCATTGGCTTTTTTATGTAAAAAACAGCAAATGGTTCAATAGAAGCCAAGTTATGTTTTTTTCTATAAAACATAGCATCTCGCGGAAATTTGCACAAAATGACAGAGCAATATAGGCCACTATTTTTAATTTAAAATACAAAAGCAAGTAAGTGGCTAAATAAATAGGTTTAAATGTAAAATTGAATACCGCTAGTCTTCATCTAGGTAGTCTAGCCACACTCAAAGAAAGTTCTGTTGTATATGAGTGTAAAGTACAACGTTTAACTTTTGCTTCAGCATTAGTGTACCCCGTTTTCTGACTAGGTACTAACAATAAGACTAACAATTTGCAGCCATATTACCTCATATACACCGTACACAACATTTCAGTGGAGCGATCTTCACTCACAGTCACAAGGGAGTTTCCTTACTCATCGGATTAAGTCCAAAAGATGCACTAAAAAGTCATGTCGCCTTATGGATTTGATTGATGGAGCGACGACCTTTTTGAGAGAAGTATGAGGCAGAAATGAATCATAAAGCAAGCTTCATGTCTCCATCTTAGAGTCATCTACCGTTCTCCCAGATAATCCAGCAATTACTTACTCTACAAGCGGTTGCGTCCGTGTGATAGGGGTAGGCGTTTTGCAAATCCATCGGTAAGTATGGTTTTTTGAGATGAAAAATCTCTTTAATCTTTATTTGAAGCCATTATTTAAATTGTAAGCAATCGCCTATTTATTGCTTCTTTATTGCGTGAAATACAGGCAAAGACACGACGGATGCAGGTACTCAAATTTAAGTAGGTACATACCTACTAGGGCTCGAGGTCGTGTCCGGGTTTTATGTACCCGTTGCCGGATCTCCGTTTCCGTGATTTTCTGGTCCGTTCGGCACGTGTACTCATGTACACGTGTATACGTAATTTAAGTACACGCGAATCCGATTTACCCGAGACGTTTAGTGAAGATTCGCTGCGCTGTCTCTAAGAGCTACGAATAAACGCGTAAGTCGTGAAACTCGTGCTTTATTTCAGTTTGTATGCTTAAATATATTTTCAAGAATATATAACCGTATAAATATTTTCGGAGTCGTAAATAAAATAAAACAGTAAATATTTTCATCAATATGTATAATAAAATAGCATCAAAAGAATTCATACATAATCACCCGGTTGCGTCGGTCTACCTACTTTGTTTTCTTTTTTTTACTCTCATAATACAATACATTTAGGTATTATATATGCAGGTCGCTTGTTTTGTCTAAAATCACAATCGCTGGTTATATAGAAACCGGAATAAGCTCATTAATTATGTAAGTCGATGCAAAAACATATAACTCAAGTTTGATTCAAATAGCAATAACCCCGTTCGTCCCGTACTAGATATAGTAACAATTTGTTATTCAATAATAGTCCTTATTTGTCTTAACTTCAACCGGCCCGACCGGGTAAGTCCTTCTGACGAGTATTTAATATTCGAGCGGAGCCGAGTTCCACGGATCCGGACACGGCAACGTATCCTGGCGTATTCGAATAATTCGGACGGGACCTTAGTACCGCCCGGGTAAATACACGGGTCTACGGTTCGGCGTGTAACACGGATATCGGGAGCCCTACAAGATCGTAAAAATGAGTTTTTTATTGCGGATGGAAACTGATGTGTCTTAGTCGTCTCTGATGATTTGTTTACATTTCCATACTCGACCTTGGTAGTACATAGACATCTGATCTGAATTACAAATAGGTATTATTAGTACTAATGAAATTTCTGCTACACACTTTTTTTTTAAATTACAACTGGAAGAATATCTAATTCTTGCTGCAATCTAGGATTTTTTTTACACCTTCATCTCCCTAGTCACGGGCTCGAAGGCAGGTTTAGGAGGCTTGCGCGGGGCCTATGGATCCAACTCGTACATACTCTTGTGAGAACTTTTCTGTACCTGTACTTCTGCTCCTGAGCATATCAATAAGAGAATACGTCCACAAGCAGGTACCAGCAGATGTTGGAACTATTGCATTTTTAGGAAAGATAATTCAATTTTTATTATGTATCCGTCATTTCCGCGGGTGTGTGTTAATGTTGACCTATAAATTATGGAATGACTTACCGGTATCTCTAAAGGTGCGTCCACATTTGTATCATTTGCCCGTATCAGATCGTCGTCGCGTGACATGATCGCGTGTCACAATCACGCGTTTGGACGTTGCGCCGATCCGATCGCTCGAAATCCATATTGCTACGCGTATCACACACTTATATCGGACGAGTGCGGCATTATCGGCGCGCCGACAGGGAGCGTCCAAGCAGCGCGAAACGCAGTCATGCCACGGCACGATGATCGGATACGAGCAAATGATACAAGTGTGGACGCACCTTAAGGCAATCACAATCTGGCATCATTGAAGGTCGGGCTAAAGAAGTTATGACTGACAGACTCTTGACCAGGCTAGATTATTTCTTCTTTCTTATGTTTCTTGACATTTTAGTATTTTGTGCATATTATCTAATTAGTTTGTCTATCTTCTTTGATGTACCTATGCATTTTTTTCTCATTTACTCAAAGGTTAACTGGAAAAGATCCCTCACATCACAGGGATATGTTTGTATTTGTACATATCCGTGTTTTGTAATAATTTTGTTTATTTCTTTATGTGCGATAAATTGATTGCACACATTAACCTATTGGGAATATTAAGTTTCCTAGAGGTATACATTTTATATTTTTACACCATAGTATAAGTTACATGGTTAATCTACAAAATATACTCGTAGTTTATCTGTATATCGTATCGTTTTTATATTTATTTTTTTTAATCCTTGATATGACATTTGTTCAAGACAATCGAATCGACCGTAAAAAAAATACTTTGGTGTTATGTATATGGTTTAGTACAACTAACTTTTTTATTTTTCTTGCTAATCTGTACAGACCAAGTATAAATTTATGTCACTTTCGGGATTTACAAAATGATATCTCAAAAATACTATGACATAAAAATAAACAATCCATAGATTCTGAGTCCACAATGACGCGTATTATTCATAAAAAATATAATTGGTAAACTTAATGTTCCCAATAGCATTTTCCATTACGCCGTGTATTTAGACAGCATAAAATCGATAAATTTTGAATCGATTAAAATGCTAAATAATAGGATCGCAAATAGTGACAGAAGTTAACGTTTTCGAGTAAAAATTAATCGAAGCCAGAGACTTATTTTTAAAAGAGATAATCAAAAAGGAACTGGTTACCTTACCTACCTAAAAGTTATGAGTGTTTCTTCAACAGTGGGGTATTTTGGCGCTTACTACCCTAAACAGGATCGAAGAGTTTCTGATGACACGATGCGTACGTTGTATGAATTTTTCCTTGTAATGTTCATTTGTCTTCCACTAAACAATCTCTAACTGCAGTTTTTCCGTATTAAGACTTCATAGCGAGGTAGTTTGTGGTATTTAGTCATAGTCATTTTAGTACACTATTCGAAACAGATGACTGTATTTATCCTTTGTTAATGTAAGCCTATAGCTTTATATTTCTATACTATTTAAGGCGCTCTTTATGTAGATGTTGTAGATGCAGATACATGTGTATAGAGATACAGAGCTAGTGTTTAAATCACATCCAAATAAAGTTTGTTAATACTGAAAGTAGTGTGCCTGAATGAATGGTTTTGAATGATTTTGAAGCATAGTAACCACAGGCACCTACCTAAATATCTATAGGTATGGGAGGCAAAACTGATTTTAACCGACAACGATTTTCAGACGAACAGAGTACACAGTACCTACATATAGCCAGCTAGCCAGGAAGATAACTATTCTTTTGTCTTGTGCGTGTCTTGTACTACTTGTCCGTAGGTATGCGTCAAGGGTGATGACGAAATGTTTAATTTAATGTCATTATACATGTAATTAAATGAATAAAATATATTAGAGACGTATCGTATCGTATTTGTTTTTTTACGTTATCAAAAAATAATGGCGATAAATTGAGTCAAAATAATTATCGCGTGACATCACGTCTCGGTACTCGGTACAGTTTACTCCTAAACTTTAATGCGATTTAGGTTATTAATATGAAAAAGCAACAAATATGTGTCCAATATTTTTTATTACTTAAGTAACGAACTAATAAGATTAGATATGAAAGAATAAGATTTTTGTACCTCGGGAAGATGCCTATTAAATTAACCATTGTAAACTTATTAATAGGTACCTATGTAGTTAAAGTAATGAAAATGAAATATCTGTAGCTAAATTGAAAAGGTACCTATTTTAAAATAAAATAAAAAACCAGCCAAGCATGAGTCGGACTCGCATACCGACGGTTCCGTTGTTACGTACAAAGGCTATAATTAGTCGGCCCTTAGATGAAATGGAAAAATGTACCTAGGTAGTAATTTTTTTTTCTGTTTGTGAAGTAGCGACACCTCTACATTTCTTTCAGGGCAGGGCCACAGGTCATACTCAGATGTTTATATGTTTTATCTATGGTGTGGGGTCATTGTATATTGAATACCGACCTAGACAGACGATATAAACATTTAAGATGTATAGACTTTTCTCATTTGTTGTGCTATAAGAGGTTTACTAATTTTTAGCAAATTATTGGGTGGTCCACCCGTGACCATGGAAAGCTGGAAAGCTTCCGAAACGTCGGGAACTAAAATGAGATAATATACGCGATATAATCCGTTGAATTGCTTTATTTCAATTAGTAATTTAGCAAATTATGTTTCCAAAACTGTTTCACTTCCCAAATATTTCATTTCCCAAAATTAGGTTTTTTTGAAAACAGTAAAATTTCAGAATTTCTATAAATCAAACCTAACCTTGGGCTTGGGCTCTACACAATGGCTTAAAAAATATCTGGATTTTCTTCGGTTTCGGAGAAAAGCGCGAGTTTGGGAAATGAAACATTTGGGAATTGAGGCAGTTTGGGAAGAATAGTTAGCTAAAAGAAAGTATCCGGCTATAAGAACTACCTTCATCCCAAATTTCAAGTTTCTAGGATAACTGGATTAGTACCATACATTTTTAAGGTGTGATTCCAAGATGGGTTGCAGACCGTTGCAGCCGCTGCACTTCCACTGCACACTGAAAAGTGAACCTTTTCCCGTTAGCATTAAGGTTCAATTTGGAGTGCAGCGGGACGTGCGGTTGCGGTTTGCAGCCCATCTTGATATCCCACCTTAAGCCACGGCAATTTATATGGAATTATATCTTTCGTGTGTATTGACTTTGTAATATGATTTTCTCATAGCTTCAAGGGATTTGATATGTCTTGAGAATTTGATATAAATTTCAGCTTGATATCTCCACGCGTTCCTGAGAAAAAGGGTCTTGACAGACGGATAACAGTGTTCCTATAAAAAGGTTCTGTTTTTCCTTTTGAGATGTGAAACCCTAACAAAAGTGAAACGGGCTATTTGAAGGCTACTGAATCGAAAAATGTTGTTTTATTTGTGTGTAGACGTCAAAATGAAACGGCTGGATGCAGTTGAACCATTTTTGGTACAAATTAAAAAAAATCGTTGAAAGAAAGTTATGATTTTTTCTTATTCTAGTAGTTACATAAAACCATTGCTAATATAATGCATATAATGTAATAAGATGAATTTGGTGTTTGTAAATCTAACTTATATTAACAGCTTACCTATATAAAAGTTTCAAAAATGTCCCAAATCCACGACAAGTTGCAACTTCACCAGTATATGTTACAGTCATTTTCTCTTTTTACCCACTAACTTTGTTTTAAATAAATCGTAAAAGTTTCATCACAGATATTTTACACAAATTATTTTCTTCCTCCTTACTTCTTTACATTTCTCCAATCTCATACAAATATCTAAATCACTAGTTCGAAAATGAATAATTCGGTATAAAAGATTGTGCATTAATAAATGCAGTAAATTTTTATTGACTAACACCAATCACAGACATGGACAGTTAACATCATCAGGTAAAACTGAATGCAGCAAAGAAATGCTGCAGCTGTTATTCAAACAACATAAATTTGATAAACACTCGACTACAACACTTTGCCGCATACCTAGCCGATCAGTTCAGGCCGATCCGGCATACTGGCAATTGGCATAGCACTGTACTGACTGGCTGTTTGTTAGCGTTACTCACGCGAATGAAATTAATACTTGATAGAATAGGGAAGCGAAGCAACGAATACAAACCTGCAGTATGTGAATGAACAAAACAATTCAGTCAGTGAATGAAAGTACTTATAAATTTTTACCATAGTTTTACTGTCTGTATCTTATTCAACCTGTGGTATTTGTCTATGGCATGCAAAAAGTCGGTGTTGCCAGATCGTGCCTGTTTAGGACAGTTTTATATAAAATGTATTACGCATTAGGTTATGAATGAAGTTTAATCTACCATGCGTGCCATTAAAGTGGCAGTGAAATATAGTGCTAAAACAGTGCATTTTTAAGCACCACATCAAGTCTGTTATTCTTCTAAAAAAATGCTAATGTTGGTACTCAACACAATACAACAGTACAAAGCTATAGGATACTGAGGGGCTACTCCGAAATCCGATAAAAGAAGTTCGTATGGCGCCATCCCGCTCACTCAAACACAGCATAACATGAGAGCGAGAGGGACATGACAGCACGTTACGAACTTTGATTTTTGAATTTCGGACTCTCTTTATTTCAGACTTTCTGACTGCTCCTTGTATAGTAAATATCCATTTAGATATGCTTTGAAACTGATTTGGTGCCCTTGACTGACACTAGTCCTATGCGCACTAAGCCGGTTTTAATGTTTCCGTCCAACTGACGAAAAATCGAAACCGTTAATAGGATCTCTCAAGATTCTATTTGTCTCTCACACCCTATAGATCTACTGGATGGAAATAGTTAAAATTTGGTGTGTAGGTATCTACGTTTTGTTATCCGAAACTACTGAACCTAAAAATCTTGAAAAAATCACCGTAAATGATTTGAATGCGCAGGGAAACCAAAAAAAAGCAAAAAAATAGCTTCATTGAAAGAGATCCCTTATAGGGATAGGTTCGCCTTTGTACTTATATCTTTTAAGTTAATTGCACTAGTAACTGGTTATTATTATGTACATTCAATTGTTTACATACATACATACATTAAAATCTCGTAAAATCAAGTCCTGTTACCACAGGAAAATAAATATTAGTTTCGTACAAGTTTGCACCTCATTGGTATGCACTGGCATAGAATAGAATAGATACCTGAAGCAAACTTGACGTAACTGGGTTGTACACTTGATTAATTCTTTCTTATATTTAGTAAATATGCTTTTGTGTACGGTGTACGAGTACGACTCACACTTGGCTGGTTTTTTGCGAATTACTCGTAATGAAAAAAAAAATTGCTTTATAATTGCAAAATCGTGCCAATTTTGGTACACGAATGTGCTTTTAGATAGGAGTGCTCAGGCAACACTAAAAAACTTTCAATTCACAAAAATGCCAAAATGGCGGAACTGCTAACTCGGTATATTTGCGTCAGTGTATAAGTTGAAGAATTAAATACTTATTCTGCCGTTAGATTTTCATTGTGACTGCAGTGTATTAAACGGGTTTTCATAACCTCGTACTAATGTATAATTTAGTATAACTAATATAAGCTTTAGCCAACTTTCAAAATGAGTGAGACTTCCCGAAACGACACTCGGTCTCCTGACTCCCAAATGCCGGCTCAAGAGGATGATATTAAATTCCCGCCTTTCCCTGGTGATAAATCTTAAATAATGATAGCTTGTCAATTTAAACTTAAATGAAGTCCATTTTTTTATTTCAATAATCGTTTCAGACCCCAGAGAAGTTGATTTTGATGAAGATATTACTCAGGAGGAGAGAGATTTTTATAAAACTAAGTTCTATGGTAAGTTTATATACATACGGTGTAGTATGCTGGTCTTAACTTTCCTAGTTGGATTTCTAATCAATGTAGTTTGCTCAAGAACTATTTATGTTTGAGGTGACAACTTTACTTCTACATGTATTTGTATTTACTCTAGTTTCAAGATTATGGTAGAAAGATGATGCCAAACTAGTGTAAATAAATATTTAATAAATAGTGTTTATAACAAGTGTTTTTGATTATAGTTTTGCTTTTTAAGGCACAGAAGAAAACAAATATTTGAGCTGTAGTTTACTTCACTGGTGATGAACAGTGTAGTTTAATATCTATATTATGATGTTTGTGAAAAATGAATGAGATTTTAATTAGAATCATCATTTTTACAAGTTAAAGTGAACTTTATAAATGTAATTTTCTGTTATGTATACAATGGTTAGTGGGACGAGATACCAAATTTAAAGGTTTTTTTTTTTCAAATTGATATTATTACATTTTTTTTTCCTTGGAACTATTTTGTGTTCAACCATTTTTCATGTACTTCAACCCATTAAGCATACTCTTAATATTTTTCAGATTTAAATTTGATAACAAATCACAGAATGCACTGCACTTCTTGTGATCGTCATCTTGGGTGCTCCGCTAGCAATGATGGCAGGATGAGAATGCACCCTATGCTCCGTACTCTAGTATGCAATACCTGCTATGCATTTTACAACAGTGGAGAATTTGAGAAGGGTGATGATGGCTCCGAGTTGTATTGCCGATGGTGTGGCCAGGGGGGCCAGGTCTATTGCTGTTCAGATTGCCCTCATGTATTTTGTGCGGTAAATATTGATTATTGTTATGTACATTGTTTGATATTTTTTTATACAAACCTATTTGATTAATACATTTCATACAAAATATCCTCTAGAAATGCATAAAACGGAACCTGGGTATATCTAAAATCAAGGAAATAGAAAATACTGATGACTGGAAATGTTTTAAGTGCAACCACAAAAGTTTGTGGGATCTCCGAGCGTCATGCTGGGCTCTTTTGCGTTACTGTGATTTGAAAAACAGGTGAGTCATATTTGTGCATTAATTTTGAATTTAATTATTTTTCTTTGTTTGTATCATGTTTAAGGGCATAGAAAAAAAGTGAACTACATTAATTCTTCTCTTCCTTCGAACAATATCAAGTTAGTAAAGCGTAAAAAGCAACACACTGGGAGGATATATATATTACACAACCATTTCTGGCCGCTTAACACATTCACAACCGGGAACCCGCTAGGTGGTTAAAAGAGTACAGTAAGTACAGTCAAAACCAGATATAACGACATTGAAAAGTTATAAGCAATAAACACAAGTAATCATATTAATAGTCATATGTATGTTTGTAGTATGGGTATAGGTTATGCATATGAACTTGTTTTCAAATAAAATTCAGGAAAAAAGTATTTTATCTCTATTCTTCCAAATCGTTGATATTGTTGAGTGTGAGACTCCACATTCCTTTGCAATTTCACTATTTGACATCCACATAAGACATTTTGTAATCTAACGTGATTTTTTTCAATATTAAACACTCCTTTTTTTTTGCGACATTGTAACGCGTAAACACACGATCTAAACCAAAACTTATGAAATCAACCTGTCACTCACGCGGTCAACTATCACACTAAATAAGTTGAAACATGCAAGGTCCAAAGGCCTTTGCGCGGGAAGAGGTTGGGATAAAGGTGGGGAAAATAATAATACACAAGTCAAAATATTCCTTCAACTCATTGGAAGACGCTTTCAAGCTCTTGGAATGGCAAGGATTCGGCATCAGCATAAATTGCGAGTACATCACGCACCTTTGGTTGGCTGACGATTTCGTGGTCATGGCAGAGACAATGGAGGATCTCGGTATGATGCTCAAAGATCTCAACAGAGTATCCCAACAGGTGGACCTTAAGATGAACATGGACAAGACGAAGGTCATGTTGAATATCCATGTAGTTCCCACCCCAGTACTGGTTGGTAACTTGGTCCTCGAAGTTGTTGATGAATATGTGTATCTAGGACAAACAACCCAGTTAGGCAGGTCGAACTACGAGAAAGAGATCAATCGACAGATCTAACTCGGATAGGGTAGCATTTGGGAAACTGCGAAGTGTCTTCTTGCCCAGGACCAGTGCGTATTACCGGTGATGACCTACGGAGCTGAGACGTGATCTCTGACTATGGGCCTGTTAAGGAAGCTCGGAGTCACTCAGCGAGCTATGGAAAGCTCTATGCTCGGGAGTTGGGATCTCTCTACGAGATCGAATCACAAATGAGGGGATTCAACCGACATAGCAAACAGGGTAAGCAAACTGACATGGCAATGGGCAGGGCACATAGTTTGAAGAACCGATGGCCATTGAGGCAGAAAGGTTCTCGGGTGGAGACCGCGTACCGGCAAGTGCAGCGTGGCAGGCCATCCGCATGGTGGTCGGACGACCTGGTTAGGGTTGCGGGGACTCCCTGGATGCGGGTCGTCTCTATCCGTCCGATGTGATCTATTGAGGAGGCCTGTGTCCAGCAGTGGACGTCCTATGACTGAAATGATGATGATGATAAGCATTTTTTTTAAGTCATAATCACTTTTTTTGCTTCCGCTTAAGTCGGATAAAGAGCATCCTATAACCATCAGTGGATGTCTAGCTACCCGCGTACAAAAAAATAATAGACACCAGTCCAAACGTATAGGCGTTACGATGGCACAAATACACATACAAAAAAATCGATTCAGTGAACTTTAAATAGAAAATATCTCCAACTAGGGCAACTTCGTTCGCGGAGGAGAAAAAGTCATAACCCCTCTTTTTTTCTTCAGTGTAGTCGGGTAAAAAGTATCCTATAACCATGTACTAAAAATAGTTGATCCGTTTAGCCGATTTGGCGTAATGAAGCCACAACGACACATATAAACATACAAAAAATTATTTATTTTATTTAAGAGCCTAGAGTGTCCCACTGCTGGGCAAACGCCTCCCTCTCATTCTTCCACGTGTCCCGGTCTTGGGCAATCTCTCACCAGTTGTTCTGGAAAGAGTCAAGCGCGTCCCGCCATCTTCGTCGAGGCCTACCGCGACGCCGGACTCTATTTTGTGGGACCCACTCGGTGGCTACTTTAGCCCACAAGTCCCCCGGCATGCGACCGACATGTCCAGCCCAGTCCCACTTCAGCTTGGCAGCTGTTTGGGCTACGTCGGCTATCCGGGTTGTGGAACGTAGTACTGTATTCTTGATCCGGTCAGTTCGTTTCACGCCCAAAATACTACGCTCCATGGCTCTTTGGCAAACCTTGAGGGTCGATTTCAGAACTTGTGTCAAAAAATAAAGAATTAAATATTTTTTGTTTCAGTGACCTCCAAATAGTCCGCTGCTATCATTTTTTTGAAAATATCTTTAATGTACAGACATTTCATTTTTACAACTTTATAAATGACTAGAAGGTTGACCGTAACTTACGTACGGGGAGGAAAAAGTCATAGTCTAATAATCAGTTTATTTTTGTTTAGCGTTGTCGGATAAAAAGTATCCTATAAACATTCTCCGATGTTTAGCTATCCTTGTACCAAAATTTGCTATGATTCGTTCAGCCGTTTCGACGTGATGACGCCGCAATGATTTTCCGACCGAGAGATGGTGCCTTTATCAATTCAAATTCAAAATTGAAAAAAGTTCATTTGGTTTCACACATTAATGTTAATACTAATTGACTCACCCGTAGATCGCGCTATTAAGTTTATTTTGTAAACATATTCATGACCTCTGTAAGGCATCTGGATTTTATAAATTTAGAATAATATAGATTAAGGTAGCCAAGAAAGGAATCAACCAAGCTGGGATAAGGCTTATTCTTATTGGAAGATGAAATAATAAATGAAAATTACGTACAAAATTTTCATACATTTTTAGAATGATTTCGCGTTAGTCCAAATTAACCTTAATACATTATTTACCAAAGATTTTCTGCTAGAGATCGCTAGTTTAGCTATTAGACCGACTGTAGTTTACCACTGCTTTTTAAATTGTAACTCATGTTCCTGTGTATATAAGGTATGCAATGAAGATTACCTATATTGTATTGTATTAAATAGATAGTTATTAATACTTTTACAGGATTACCATGGCTACAAAAGATCAGGATTTAAAGGACAAGTACCTAGCAGATTGTGCTAGAGATCGCTCAGATTGTTGTAGGAATAAAAAGAGAAGAGAAAAATTAGAAAGTAAAAAAAAAGACGAAAAAAAAGATGCCGAAATATCAGCTAAGAAAGCGGCTGCAGCTGTTATTTCAAAAATTCCTCCAACTATACAGGTAAAGCATACACTTTATACATATATTACCGTGACCGTACACCGAATTCTAATAAATTATATGTACCTATTAGTTGTGTTACATGTGGGTATCTAAAAGACGCATAAAATAAATTGTCCTATTTTAACATTTTGAACGCCACAGTCGGCCAATCACGTCTTCAAATATTCGTGCCACGGACGCAAGCGCCGGCATATGCCGACCAAAATTCATTGCTTAAAGACTCCGAATATAATATCAATACCTCTTCCGGATTTTATTGCCGTGGCGTCTGGGTCACGTCGTATTATTTCACTGTATGGCGCTCAAAATGTTAATATCGCATAACGATTTTACGCATAGTTCCCAAGTAGCATTTAAGTGTTGGTAAAATCAATATACCATAATATTATCTTCTGTTTATTACTCATTGAAATAAAACAATTTAACGGATTATATCGCGTATATTATCTCATTTTAGTTCCCGACAATTCGGAAGCTTTTCAGCTTTCCATGGTCACGGGTGGACTGAGAAAAGATATATTTTTCTCTGTCAGTTACGATTAGTGCAAACTACCCATTTTTGAAAAAACAAATAAAGGTGTACATACATTCCAGATGGGCCCAAGCTGTAAAGACAGTTACACATGTGCCAGAAGGGCTTAATTATTTTATTTTAATAATTTACCAAACAGCATTTCACAAATGAGGCGTACTGAGGAGAAAAGAAACGCTGCAAAGAAAAACTTCCGAAACGTCGGGAACTAAAATGAGATAATATACGCGATATAATCCGTTAAATTGTTTTATTTCAATCAATATACCAGCCAACTTAGAACTTAGAGTGTTTTAAGGGACTTATAAGAGTGTCAGAGAAAACTAACCTGAGCTCAAGCTGTATAAAATAATTGTAAAGGAATCTGCGTACGCATGGGGTGTTATATCAGAATGTAAAAAATCTACTATAAAACTTTAAGTATTGTGTGACACTTCGAGCTAATTCTATCGTTAAAGCTGTATACCGGCTTTATAGTAGTATCAATTGGCACTTGTGGCTGTAAAGAAGTATCCGTAAACTCCATTATAAAATTTTAAGTGTTGTGTGACCCTACAAGCTAATTCTATCATTAAAGCTTTATAGAGGCTGTAGTGTAGGATCACCTGACACTAGTTGCCGTACAAAAGTATTTGTCAACTCCGATTTAAAACTAATTGTTATGGCGTAATTTGACACTACAGTTTTTGTCTGTATTTCTGACCAAGTCGCTTAAAGCTATTTCTTGGCGTAATTTTGCACTCGTATAAGTATGGTACTTTTATGATTTCTGACAATGAGTGTATTATAAAACTATATGGATAAATGGAAGTCATATTACAGCTTTAGTCTGTATTACTGACAGTTGCTCGAATCTATTTCGGACAGTGTAAATATGTGGAACAAACGAAAAAGATCAGGCGCAGTCAAGAGACGAATCAAAAATGAATATTTAAATATAAAAAACTGCGACACAATAATTAAATATTCTATTATAAAGCTGATTTAAATCCAAAAGCTGTAGAAGTGACTCCATAAATTACATAGTACAGCTACTAAGATTATAATGCTCTCCAACTTTCCTATAAGCTGTTTAAAAACTGTCGCCATCATACTATAAATAAATACATATTTGAAAATTGCAAATATTTAACTAAAACTAGTCATATTATGACAACCAGCTAAAATAAATTGAATTTAACCTTAGAATTGACATTAAAAGAAAAAAAAAAACCTTAACTTCAAAAAACAAACACTAAACTTATGTACCAGTTTAAAGGCTGAAACACACCGGATGCACGTGCGCGTGTGCGTGGCGTGCGCGTTGAATCGTATGAATTGTCATAGTAGATGGCACACCGCTTGCGTGGCGTGCACTTGTGCAGCGGTGTGTCATCTCTTATGGGTATTCATACTTTACAACGCGCACGTCAACGTGCACGCCACGCACACGCATCCGGTGTGGCTTGGCCTTTAGATATTTTTGTAATGTTTCTCTTGATTATGAAGCTAGCGCGTGAATGTTTTTCCACAAACGATACAAATGTTCACAATAAATAATAATCGGCACTACCTATAACTGTTCTCATGATCCTGTGTCTTAACTGCACTTTATTACTTATTCACTTATTTGTCATAATTTGTCGCCATTACAAATATAACGAATGAACAGAAGATATTTTAGACTTAAATATTTTTTATTATATTGTAATTCTTCTTTAACACCTATTTAAAATTTATAGTCTTAAATCATACTTATAAGCGATAATCTGTAGTGCTAAGGTTTCCTTTTACACCGAATTACAGCTATTATACAGCTTATCTATTGCTTGTAAAGCTACTGTACAGCCTTAATAACGCGAAAAGCTGTATAATTGGGGCCCTTTTTTAACTTATAAGGGCTGTATAAGCGCTTATACAGCAGTAGTACAGCCTAAAGGTACAGCTTATAGTATTCAAATAAACTGGTATACAGCTCTTATACAGCTAGCAATGCTACTTGGGTTGTTATCCGCATAATAAGAATAAGCATACTTTTAATGCGCATAATACATGCTCATAATGATTATCCGTCATAAATTAGTCTATCGTTTATTGTCATACATATTCAATCGCATACTGAGGGGCGTCTTGTGGAAAATATAATGTTGATATTTTTAATGAAAAATGTCGATTATTTTGTCAACAATTGACGCACCTGTCTTGATTTCATGTTAATTTTTTAAAATGAAAATGTCGATTAGTTTTTATTATCTCTGTGTTAACTATGCTAAGTTTGTTATGCGGATTCATGATATGACAATGTTATGCTACATAAAGGACATCAGGGAAATGTAATTCTGTGGAAAAAGTTTGGTGACTATGATTCGTCAGGCTAATCTGATGATGGGGCCGGAAGCCCGATGGCCGTAGGATCGCTGTATTGAAATAACACAATCTTACCGGATTTGGGATCATTATAATAGTCATGATGAGAGTTGACGGATGTTTTAAGAAAAGTACAGTTCGCCATGAGAGCTTGTCCAAAAATTTTTTTTTGACAGAAACTTATTTTAGGGATTACTAAATCTTGCAATCTGCTTATTAACATATATTTTTTGTACTTATTTTATTTTTATTTTTTCCTAGGTAAAGAAGTTTGCCTCGATCAATCTTGATGATCCAAAACCTGAGAAAAAAGGAGCAAAAAGATCCCTGAGTCCAAAACAGAAATCGGTTTTTCTTAAGAATCCAATAGCAGTGGCACCAAATAAAACTTATGGTGGTTATTCTTCTGCAATGCCTAAGAAAATCCGGGTATGTATTTAGTTCTTGGTTCAATCATATTTAAATACAAACTGCAAAAAATTTAGAAACTTAAGTATAGTATTTTTTTTATGTCTATAAAGTGTAAGTGACGTGCAGGAATCGTATATTTGGTGCCGTCGAAGAAAAAATAGCGTTTTTTCACATCCAGGAAGTTATTTTATAAATAAAAAACATATTGAAAATTAAATTGTGATCAGGGCTAAATCGTCGTTAAAAACTCCAGAAAACCGCAGACACAAAAGCAAACGTAACTAACAAACAAATCCGTTAATTCATTTGACAATGACAGTGTCAATTTATTTTATCAATTTGTTTTTTTTTTCCTTTTTAAGCTATGAACCAAAGTAAAAATGTATACGTTCGACTGGATTGAACAAATGTCACACCAAGGATTCAAAAAATTCTATCTAAAAACCAACACGGCATAAAAATAAACCGTCTTTAGATTCTGAGTCTACTTAACGTATACTACCGGGAATAAATATACTATGAACACGTTTAGGAAACTTAATGTTATAATATTTTCTTCTGTTTCCGCGATTATTACTCATTGAAATAAAACAATTTAACGGATTATATCGCGTATATTATCTCATTTTAGTTCCCGACGTTTCGGAAGCTTTCCAGCTCTCCATGGTCACGGGTGGACTGAGAAAAGATGTATTTTCCTCTGTCATCTGGATCTGGATTGCCGTCACTGTAAAACTGTTTGAGTCACGTTTGAGTGCACTAAAATGACGAAATGAAGTTCGCATTACACTTTGTTGTTATTTCCAACGTTTTTTTATGTGTGTGAAATAGAGCTGTGACGTCATTTAGCTGATAGTTAGACGTTTGTTACATACGCCCTTTTTCATCAAACTAATAATATGCATGGATTTTTGAATTAAAAATACGATTTCCGCAAATATAAAAAAATACGTGTATCTTTAAATTTGCGTTCTTTTGAGTTGGACAATACAAAGTATCCTTCAAAAATATGAAATATCGTCAATTGAGTAGTCATTCGAGTGGTCTAAATGTATTGATACGTAGAAAAATAAATACTTGATACGTAATAAATTAAACATTTCGGTTTGTGTTTCATTTGAATTAGTATTGTTACCACATTTCAACGATTAAATACCAAACGGTATTGTTCCTCTCTAACATAAGGCAAGCATCTCTAGCGACTGTTTTAATTTCCATCGAGAGAATATCTTCTTTGGTTCCACAGGTAATAATGAAATATTCATAGAAATACCTTTGTTGAATAATATTTTTGTTTGTTGTTTCGTTAAATTACAAATGGATAGCATCAGTAGTTCCTAAGATATAGCGCTATAACAGTCGGATAGACAGACAGACCGAGTGGCACCATAAGGGTTCCTTTTTAACCTTTTTGGTACGGAACCCTAATAATAAACTAGGTAACTACTGAGAATTTTTATTCCTATTTGTCCTAGCGGTAACGGATGGGAAAAAAATCCCAGCTGTTACTATTAGTTACAAGTTGTCGGTAACGGATAAAAATAGCCTTTTATTGCTGGTGTGTCCTTGACTAATAAAATACCTAAACACAAAATATCACTACTACTACTACTACATGTAATTGGCCAAAAAATACTGTGCCATATAAAATATTTCTGATCTTGTTTCCAATTTCACCCTGTATAAATTTATGCGGACTAGTTTTCTGCAACTCTAATTTTTACAGATCCAGTACTCGGTATATTTTATTTTAACAATGTTTTTTTCTTTCAGTTATCATCACCTAACATGAATAATATGATTAACCCCGTTCGGTTTATGGCCGATCGCAAAGCAATGAACTCCACTCCTATACGTATAAGACCAAAGGCCCCGCAACAACTGCCAATTCCAGTAATAACGTCTTTTAATGGGTACAACAATGTCCCTACGTACAACAGCTTCATAAATGATAATATTAATTTATCTTTAGAAAGTTTGACTCAGGTATGTTCCAAAATTTCATATGTCTCTGTGTATGTGTGCAATTAAAATAAAATTAAGCATTTTTACTAAAAACTTTGCGAATCTTCGATTTACTGGTTTTGCAAACATATTCAAAATTCAATATTTACTTTGCTTGTGTTAAAAATGGTTTACTGTCTCTATCCAAATAGAGCAACAATTTTTGCACTATGTTTAAATTTGTATTGTTAATTCGCAGGGTTTGGATATGGCAGCTGTTGCTTCAATGGCTAATAATACCCAAGAAGATGATGTCGTGTGCACACCAGATTTTCCTATGGAGCCGTTATGCGAGGTAAAATTTCAAGATGTTATACTTAGCATAAAAAACAGAAGAATTTGATAGTCACTGTTCCTTAAAATATATTTTTTTATTGAATATGTTAGCCACATATATGTATATACCTTCATGTTCCAATCTTGCAGGTCACGGAGGACAATGCAGATGACGATGTGCAATGCATTACACCTATGGGCGGTCAAAAACTGAGTCAACCGCCACCTCTAGTACCTCGCTCGGCGACGTCTTTACCAGATCTTACGGCTGATAATATTATACAAATGACTGAAAATGACGTCACAGTCAATGCACAAACGGGGGGGCTGAAGTTCCGCGTAGATCCTCAAACTCTGTCTTCCAACAAAATGTACAGGTTACCAGATGGGAGGATATTTGCCATCAATGCCAATCCTAACATGCCTGGAGGATATTCAGCGACTATAGTAGCTGTTACTGAGACTGCTACTAAAACACCAAAAGGAGCTACGTATGCGGCAAAACTTAGCTCGGTTGCCACAATTAGTTCAAGCCCTACTACAAAGAGAGCGCGCACGCCTGTTTCTCGGGCCGCAAGTGCAAAACGTGCATCTAACACAAATACTAGAGTAACGCGGGGAACTGAAACCGTTACCAGAGATTGTGACTTGGAAGTTCCTGTTGAATGGTATAGATACAATTTAGTGGACGCCGTCGATGCCTTAGAGTATTCTCTGTCGCGTTTGAATAAATTGAAAAAAGATGCAACTACAGTACACTTGCGAACACGCACTATAAGTGAAATGCGGGGTTTACACAAAACTCTAGAACGGTTGTTACATACTTCCACCACTAGATTCAATGAGATTCGAGACAACCTTAACAAAGGGCTTAAACAGTACTTAGCTAAAAAGTCAGGCAATAACAGTACTAATAATATCAGTGATGATGACGACGATGACGTGGAAATATTACCGAATCCCGAAGAAAATGATGATCCCATTTTTATAGATGAGAATTCAATAGATTCAAATGCCAATGATACAAACTCAATTGACCAACAGGAAGTTGATTTAACGGGAGCGATGAGCAACAGTGAACTCAATGACAGTGGAGATAAGTCGATTGAAATGTTGGATGAAAACTTTTTAAAGGCAAATGAGGAGACTGAAACCAGTGAAAAGAATAATACAAAATCCGAAGAAGTTGATCCGCTTGGAAGTACAGAAACAAAAATAAACGAAAAAAATAAATCAAATGAAAAAAATGACACATCATCAAAGTTATCCCAAGGCGACGATCCTCTCAGAAAAACGGAAAGTGATCAACTCCACGAAAATAATAACATTTCCGGGGATGAAAATGGGCAATCTGATAATAAGCAAAAACAAGAAGAAAGTTCTGAAAGTGATAAAAAAATATCAACTAGCTGTAAGTCTCCAGAAACGACACAAAATAAACCTGTTAATGGGGCAGGGGCGCCTACGGAAGAAAACTCTGAACTAAAAGATGAAAATGCCGTTTTAACTGCTTCATCTGAAATTAAAACTGAGGACAAACTACAGGAAAAAGTGATAAAGAAAGACGACAAAACTGATAATGAAGACAGTGAAGATAAAGTACAGGATTCTGAAATGAGTGAAGAAATGATAGAGACATTGTTAAAAGGTGATGATGGTGAGAATGACGATACACAAACAATAGATAACACGGAAATAATAGGTATTTAAGTGTACTACAGAAACTAGAATTGTTTTTTTATAATATGCATAAGTTTGATAAACCTAAATAATTTTATGTAAAAGATAAAGATTTATTATGTAGGTTATGTTAATGTTAGGCAAGTAAAATATCATTCCTAGGCATTATTCATAATCAGGGCTTTTTTATTCTTCTGACTATGTTAACGCATTCACCGCCGGCAACGCACATATGCGTTTAAACCCTTACAAATGTATTCTTAGGAAGCGTGGTTTGGGAGTGAATGCGTTAATGAACGGCTGGCATTAAATGTAATAAAACAACTAAAACGGTCGCGTATTTTATTTTATTTGACAAAATTTCCCGACGTTTCGAGTTCCGATGATGAGTCTGTTTAAATTGTTTTATTTTTTGATTCAAATTACCAAACATTTTATGTTGCACTATTTCGTTTAAAATATCAAATAATACCACTTGTTTCAATCGGATACAACATGAAATTACAAAACACTCCACATTTCATAAATGAAATTAAAATTTTTTGGGTTCCTGTTTTCGAGAGCTACGACGATGCTATAGATAGACAAACACATGTAGGCTTGAAATCTTCATTGTTCTAGTCTGTATTCAATGATAATGTTATGGCTCAAAACGTCAGCGATCTAAATAAACATCTTAATATTCATGTCAGAGGGCCTACTACGAAACCCGAAAAACGAAGTTCGTAACGTGCTCTCCCTCTCGCTCTCTATGTTACACTGTATTTGACTGAGCGGGATGGCGTCATACGAACTTCGTTTTTCGAATTTCGGAGTAGCCCCTCAGTTATGAATGTAAGTCTAGACGTAACTGCGCGGCAATGGAGCGACGAGAGAAACTATTAATTGTATGAGATGCATTACGAAGCAGCAGAACTACTCACCGCAGCACTGCGCGACAATATGGCCCAACTCACCAAAGTTGACGCAGCAAGTCACATCGCGTAGTTCCGTTACCGCTAGTGCGAAAGAATATTTTGTCGCTTCGCTGCCTGGTTGGTTACGTCTACTGCGGTCTTACCTTTGCAAGAACTCTTACGACTGACGAGCAAAATTTGCTGCGCACTGTGTCCCGGCAGTGCGGTATACCTAGGTAGGGTCTTATCGCACCGCTGTCGCGTAGTTACGCCTAGTGCGGTCTTACCTTTAAGTGATCACGTTTGGAAATTAGGTGCTTGCCTGACTGTTTAAATTTGCTACATTTATAAAGCTTTATTACTTATTTGTTTACATTTTGCAAAGTCATTGTCGCTTACATCCATAATACAGTGGTATAATTGACTTGTAATTTAGTAATTTAAACCTACAGATGTCAACAGAAGAATATTAACTTATTGAAAACCGTGAAAATCTATTAAAAATGTCGTCGCACAAGTTTATATAAGGTATTCCATCTTTACTTGTGTTATTAGATGAGTAATTGTAGTAATCTCAAAATATAATTTTATTGCCGAAATCAGCTATTCTGTTTCTAGCAATTAGTAGATTTTCATATATAAAATTAGCAACGTGACACGATGACTAAAATATTAACTCTGGTTACTTATCAGATTTAAACAAATAAAAAAAGTGAGACCGAAGGGCCTCTAAATCAACTTGAGTTTTTATATACTTCAATAATGTTAACAAGACTTCTGGTTTTAACATACAAGTACACAAGACAGACTACTGCGTACAATAGCGTGCGTGAAAATTGAAAAGAAAACTTTTTTACGGATATTTCACTTGACTGGCAACTTCGCGTTATGTCGTCATGTTCGTTTGGATGACTAGAATTGAAAGATTACTTGAGTCAAATTAGATTGTAGGTAGTTAGTGATAAATATTGATGTAACATATTCTACTTCTCACACGGATTTACATGCATGCTAGAAAAGATGAATGGTTTTGTATTTTCAAAAACTCTCCTGGATGAGCTTTTTCATAAGATCGCAAAAATTATAAATATTTCAGAAGAGTTTTCATTACCCCAAAGGGAAGAATTAAATTATGTTATCAAAATAAAGTCTTATGTATTTATTTATGGTTTAAATATTTGCATATATATAATTGAACCAATGATGATTAGTCAATCATCATCATGGATCGGGTGCAGACAAAAATCGGTCAACAATCGTGCAAAACGAAGGGAAACCACTTGTATTGCTTATTTACCTTTAGTTGGATCTGAATTATTGTTAATGTTTTAGCGTGAAATGTAAATACTTTAGATAGGTAGCTAAAACTTTTCAGAATTAATTTGTTATGCAATTTTGTTGTTTTGGTTTTTCACAAATGTCTAAAGATAATATATATTTTGTACTAAGCATTTTTTAAGTCACTAGTAAATATTAGTGTACAACGATTAAGCAGAGTTATGCCCGTGCGAACGTCTCCGGTAGACTTCGTTGTATTCGATTTATTTCTGTTATTTTATTGGTAGCTACGCGGTAAAGTTGTTTTTTTTTGTTCAGTTATTTTTATGGTTTTTATACGTAAGTATGTTAATTCATAAGTTGCCTTAGGATTGGTTAGATTTTGGCGAAAGTATATTTTGGAATGAAAAACTCAGCCGTTTGTCAAAAAACTTTCATTAATTGGTTAGGCAGTGTGTATAGAAGGAAATGGGCGTAAGTAATTCAAAGTTACTGTGGTGAATTAGATTTGGCAGTTTCTGTTTTGGAATGCATGTAATTCGAATATCTTATGTATTATGTTTGAAATAATTTGGTATTGACTAAGTTTCGACTTTATTATAATTGCTATATGAGTACATTTCATATATAAGTGTTAGACTTAAGTTTGTAACGATTAATACAAAAGTTGTAGATAATTGCAAAGTTAATACATTGTACCCAAAATATTTATTTATGTACAATGGCTAGTTTAAGATTTCATTTTTATTTGGAATTAAATTAGCTCTCATAACAGATTTTCATTCGTCTATTTTAGAATAATTATCCTGTGAATGCTACAAATTATTAAAATAACTCCAATGTTATTCCTATTAGATATACAAGTGTATTTTTTTATATATACGCTGTCACATGTAGGAGGAGTATTGAGACGATCAAAGGACGTACGACTTGTCTCTGAAATAGCTGTGTATTTAGGAGTACATATAGAATATCTTGCGTTTATTGTCGATTAAAGTGTAAATAACTGTTGGTTTTGTAAATAACGTTTTACAAATACCTAGACATTTAGCAGCCACATTATGGACGTCGTGATTTTTAATTAACTGTACTGAATATTATGATGAAAGTAAACTTATCAATATTATTTTGTCTTTATTATTTATGTCTATAATCGAACTTTTTAAGGGTCTTAAAAGTGTCCAATGAATTCAGTATCAATAAATATTATTAGTCTAATGCATAAAAACAATTGTTGAAAACTAAAATAACTTACAATATTTATTCATGGGACATAGATATCGAGACAATGAAATGAAATAGCATATTTTGTGTGAAATACTTTTATTTCAATTTGTCATAACTGTTTACCTAAAATAATTAGGTAGAAATGCAAACAATATTAATACGTAGTAACAGTTAAACTGTTAAATAAATATTAATTGATTAAAAAACTCGATTCTATTAGTAAAAAAGCACTTAAAATATCACAATCGTGTACTCCATCGTTACGACATTAACATCAAAATAGTAACCTAAGATTCCTTAAAACTAATTTTTACGATACAATTTTATGTATAACCCAACGAACAATAAAACTATCACTAAGGATTCGACTGTAAATCATTTTTGTGAGCTTATATTATACGCATACCGTTTTTACTAGAAATACCATCTGATACATACAGTACTTTAAAAACTATTACTAAAGTATATATTCTGTGTCATAAGGACGAATATTGACTGGTGGGATTTAGTGTTTGCATATGTACTGGCTGAACTTATTCAGTGTACATGTTATCTTTCATATAATGCACTAAGCCTTACATAATAACATTCACGTGTAAATGAAATGTATCGCTCTATCGTAATTCTGGCAGTTAAAGAGATTTAGTGCCGAATCCTTTAGTAAGGTGATTGACTTGGTGATATGTAGTTTAATAACGGAAATGTCCCTTTCTGGAGCGCTCCTCGTGGTAGACTCGCGTCGGGGAATACGTGCCGTTCGACCCTCCATTCGTGTTCAGGCCTGGAACAAAAAAAAACATTAATATTCGGCTTCATCAACTCCTATGTGGAACTAGTATACGTACCTTTGCCATTCAGACGTCCATCCACAGTGGAAGCTTTAAAAACAACAAGAGATGTGTTATGCACCGTTCCATAACTTCTAGACAAGAAAATGTGAAATTTGACAACAGCAAAGAATGGTAAAGTCAGGAAAGTACAACAGTAAATAAATAAATAAGTCAAAAATATTTCAAAATTTTGTACAACTGTTTTTAAGCAGTCTAATTTGCTCAATAAAGCTGTATTTATAATATCAAACCACCCTTTATCATTTTTATTTTGTTTATGGAGACCTCGTTAGAATTTGATGCCGTGACCAGGAGCTCTGTATGAGAAAGACCGCTGATGCTATGTCGCGTGCTTGTCGTGCAGAGTTGCCCTAGCCCGGCGGTATGTCGACAAAATATGGGGTCTTGAAGGTATGTTTAGTTGTTACTATTTCAGTCGTTTATGCTACTAAAATAATGACAAATACATTTAGACTTATCTTACCTAAGATATGAGTTCGGATCTTTTTGACAAAAGTCATAATTCAACACAAGATTTTGCCATATATCAACAGGCTCCTGTTGGTGACTTTCTATTTTAGAGAAAAGCGATGATGACGAATGATAAAAGACAATAAAAAAAATGCTAATGTATCATGACACACAGAAAAAATCTTAATGGCTTTGAAATACAAATCTTTTAAAATAATAATAAAATAGATAATAAAGATTATTATTATTAGCCTATTTTAGTGTCCCACTGCTGGGCAAAGGCCTCTCCCTTAGATCTCCACGACTCTATCAGATGCTACATCCGGCCAGTTGTTAAGAAACGCATCCAGATCGTCCCGCCATCTCCGCCTAGGCCTGCCCCGTCTACGTTGCCCGTCTTATGGCACTCATTTAGTGACCACACTAGCCCACCTTTCCGGGTGCATGCGGCAGATGTGACCGGCCCAGTCCCAAAATAAAGATAATAAAAAAAAACTAACATTTGTTTTTTTTTTTCAAAATCATTGTAATTCAATATAAGTATCAAGGCCAAAGTGCCAAAATATTTACCTTCCTCGCAGCGCGGCGCCAGCAGCAAGTGGTACAGCGCGAGGTACACCGCCGCCGCCAGCAGCGACACCACCCCCAGCGGCTTGCTCATCGTCACGATGCCGCTCACTATTGTACCTTGCAGCAGATGCGTGGGCGGCGGCGCGGGCGGCGCGGCGCCAGCAGCAAGTGGTACAGCGCGAGGTACACCGCCGCCGCCAGCAGCGACACCACCCCCAGCGGCTTGCTCATCGTCACGATGCCGCTCACTATTGTACCTTGCAGCAGATGCGTGGGCGGCGGCGCGGGCGGCGCGGCGCCAGCAGCAAGTGGTACAGCGCGAGGTACACCGCCGCCGCCAGCAGCGACACCACCCCCAGCGGCTTGCTCATCGTCACGATGCCGCTCACTATTGTACCTTGCAGCAGATGCGTGGGCGGCGGCGCGGGCGGCGCGGCGCCAGCAGCAAGTGGTACAGCGCGAGGTACACCGCCGCCGCCAGCAGCGACACCACCCCCAGCGGCTTGCTCATCGTCACGATGCCGCTCACTATTGTACCTTGCAGCAGATGCGTGGGCGGCGGCGCGGGCGGCGCGGCGCAGCGCGGCGCCAGCAGCAAGTGGTACAGCGCGAGGTACACCGCCGCCGCCAGCAGCGACACCACCCCCAGCGGCTTGCTCATCGTCACGATGCCGCTCACTATTGTACCTTGCAGCAGATGCGTGGGCGGCGGCGCGGGCGGCGCGGCGCCAGCAGCAAGTGGTACAGCGCGAGGTACACCGCCGCCGCCAGCAGCGACACCACCCCCAGCGGCTTGCTCATCGTCACGATGCCGCTCACTATTGTACCTTGCAGCAGATGCGTGGGCGGCGGCGCGGGCGGCGCGGCGCAGCGCGGCGCCAGCAGCAAGTGGTACAGCGCGAGGTACACCGCCGTCGCCAGCAGCGACACCACCCCCAGCGGCTTGCTCATCGTCACGATGCCGCTCACTATTGTACCTTGCAGCAGATGCGTGGGCGGCGGCGCGGGCGGCGCGGCGCAGCGCGGCGCCAGCAGCAAGTGGTACAGCGCGAGGTACACCGCCGCCGCCAGCAGCGACACCACCCCCAGCGGCTTGCTCATCGTCACGATGCCGCTCACTATTGTACCTTGCAGCAGATGCGTGGGCGGCGGCGCGGGCGGCGCGGCGCAGCGCGGCGCCAGCAGCAAGTGGTACAGCGCGAGGTACACCGCCGCCGCCAGCAGCGACACCACCCCCAGCGGCTTGCTCATCGTCACGATGCCGCTCACTATTGTACCTTGCAGCAGATGCGTGGGCGGCGGCGCGGGCGGCGCGGCGCAGCGCGGCGCCAGCAGCAAGTGGTACAGCGCGAGGTACACCGCCGCCGCCAGCAGCGACACCACCCCCAGCGGCTTGCTCATCGTCACGATGCCGCTCACTATTGTACCTTGCAGCAGATGCGTGGGCGGCGGCGCGGGCGGCGCGGCGCAGCGCGGCGCCAGCAGCAAGTGGTACAGCGCGAGGTACACCGCCGCCGCCAGCAGCGACACCACCCCCAGCGGCTTGCTCATCGTCACGATGCCGCTCACTATTGTACCTTGCAGCAGATGCGTGGGCGGCGGCGCGGGCGGCGCGGCGCAGCGCGGCGCCAGCAGCAAGTGGTACAGCGCGAGGTACACCGCCGCCGCCAGCAGCGACACCACCCCCAGCGGCTTGCTCATCGTCACGATGCCGCTCACTATTGTACCTTTCAGCAGATGCGTGGGCGGCGGCGCGGGCGGCGCGGCGCAGCGCGGCGCCAGCAGCAAGTGGTACAGCGCGAGGTACACCGCCGCCGCCAGCAGCGACACCACCCCCAGCGGCTTGTTCATCGTCACGATGCCGCTCACTATTGTACCTTGCAGCAGATGCGTGGGCGGCGGCGCGGGCGGCGCGGCGCAGCGCGGCGCCAGCAGCAAGTGGTACAGCGCGAGGTACACCGCCGCCGCCAGCAGCGACACCACCCCCAGCGCGCGGTACGCGTCCCGCGCGCTGTCCAGCGGCTTGCTCATCGTCACGATGCCGCTCACTATCGACCCGATGCAACGTCCTGGCCAAACAAATTACGATACACTTGAAGGAACAGCCAAAGACTTGGTTTGGTCATAGGAGTAACATTTTCGTAAATTGACAATTTCCATGAGGTTTTTCAATGGACGTGCACTTTGGTGCGAATAGTCATACTTGTTATGGCCATTTTTGGCTGGGCATACTGCACTTTGTGATGAAAGCAAGCCGCTTTGCACAGTGATAGAGTCTGGCTAGCCAAATATTGTTGACAGATATTTCCTTGTGGTATCACCAATTGTCTATGATTTTAAAAACGGCTAAAAGTATGTTGTCAATTTAGTAGGTAGGTTGGTGCTCTATAAATATTTTGATACTTTGTGTACTAGTTATAAAAATTGCCCATAACCATGATTAGTTACGTGAATGTATTTAATACCTGAATCTCATACACAGGACACAATGTGTAAAAAACGGATAAACTTGAAGTTCTAGAAAATATCAATAAAATCAAAACATCGGAACGTAAGGAGTTACCACATGAGTAAAAAACGGAACAGAGACTAAGCTTCCAAACAGCGCGTAAAATTTATACCTAATATGGTAGGGTTGGCACTGGTAAAATTACTTACGCTAAAGATTTTGTTTTTATAAATAATTTTTTTAATAAATTATTATATTTTTTTATAAAAAAGCATTGCCCAATAATTTTTTTGTATCTTGTTTCTAGTAATACAGGATTTTTCGAAGTAATCCTCACAGATTCTGTACTGTTGCCTTGTTTTATCATCATCAAGTTATAAAAGTAGGTACTCGCCCGTCGGCTTTTAATCACTCCTGCCGCCTGAAAAAGGTAATTAAAATAAATGAAAAAAGACCCGCCTTAAAAAACACAAAAAGTCAAAATAATGCATTTATTGTACAGATTACATTTGAATCACCTTTTGAAGTCGGTGTCTCTTGAATAAAAAAGTTAACGTGAAGTTTAGCACAGGCTTCAAAAGGTGATTCAAATGTAATCCGTACAGAAACGCATTATTTTTGGCTTTTCAGTTTTTTTTAAGTAAAAAAGACATAGGTATTTTATTCCATTTAAAAAAATTTTTGCTTGAAATATAATGATTGAAATTTACCTAATAAGTATTGAGTAGTTTCAGTAGCCGTCTATGGTTTTGTATCATCAGCTCAACGATACCAAATAATGCTTTTGCAAAACAACTGCGTGAGTTACTACCATTCGTTACATACTAAAATCTTCTCCAAAATGTAAGAAACACTTTTCTGAAAACTGCATCAAAATCGATTCAGCCCAACGCAAGATAATCGCGGGCAAACATACATAGAATAACCTTTTTTTAAGTCGTTTACAAAACATGAGGCTACGTATTTACATGGCTGAAAAAATAGGTGGGTGTAAATCCACTACCCAAAGGTTTTCTGAAAGAGATTATTCTTTAGCGAGGATACCGCCTTTTGTTTACCGAAGAATTTCATGTTTTTATTTTGAAGTTTCTCAAGCAGCATCTTATATCTTTTTGGTAGTCAAAAATAGAAATAAGTAGGTATTTATGTGTGTAATAAAGATTTAACTTGCCTAACAGTCCTTGAGATAGCCAAAATATGATATGCATTTATTTTTCGTATTATTGTTCATACACACAGTACAGTAAACCACCATATTTTCACATTTATAAAAAAATACAACGAAATTGAACACGACGCGGTGCGCGCCCTGCGCTGGTCCACAAACTAAACTAGTCTAAACCAGTTTCTCGTGTACGTGACGAGGAGTTTGTGGTCACGCTCACGTGCGCATCGCGCTTGTAGTAGTGTACTTATCGCAGCGCGGTTGTATGAAGCTTAGTCTCTGTTCCGTTTCTTTACTCATGTGGAGTTACTGAAAACCAATATTCAGAAGAAATCTGCGGACTGGTCAGTAGTAATTTGATATAAAAATATCTTGGCCAAAAATGTCTAGCGACGAGCGTGTCGATAGAATCCCGCAGTTGGCCCATCGTGCCGGTGCAACATTACTCTAACCTATCCTATGTCTGTCTATACCTACTTAACCTAACCACAGATATTGGTGATGGATTAATATTATGGTATTATCGAGCTAGATCTTATTTATTTTTCGCCTTGTTGCAATGGTATATGGTGAGAAAGTGTAAACATATGTGTTTGTAGTTCACTGTACTGTACATATAGTGGTAGAAATTATGTGAGCTGACTTTAAGTGCACGTCAACGTATATTTTATTTACTTATTTCCTTAGGTTTAGGTACCTTACGTGTGTGCAGAAAATCCAAAATATTTTCTAATATCAAAACTATAATTCCTATTTCATAAAGTGTGACCAGCGGAAGATTTTTGAATTTCGCGCCAAAAAATTGGGTAATTTTTCAGTAGCCAGACTCTAGTAGAGACCAGACTGAGTGATATGACTCGCAGCAGCGGAAGTTTCTAGGAACAGAGATGGCGCCACTTCTTTAAAAATTATTTCAAAAATTTTAAATGCTAAAGTAATGGACCGATTTCAATGTTTAATATTTCAAATGAAAGCCTATTATACAGGGTGTCCCAAGAAGTAGTGATATACTGAAGCTGGGAGGTAGAGGACCTAGAGGGCTATCTAAACCACCCCCATGTATGTTCCGCGATTTTTCGTATTTTCGGAGTTATGACGTTTTTTTTAATTTTTCACCTATCGCCGAGTACGATTCGATTTTTATTTATGGTGACGTGAATTATTGCGGTAGATGCTTGATTTTTTTTGTGTGCTAAGCTGATAGATAGGCCAATTCAGTATGGTAACATTTACTATCGTTAGATCTTTGAATGGAATAAAAAAAAATGCTAAGAATGATAAAATTACCCAATATTTTCTCAACTTCAAGGGGCTTTAAAAAGATAAAATCACATAAAAAAAAATACCGTTTGGCTTTTAAAATCTTGCTCTATCTATCAGGTAGCTACCCTGAAAATCTCGTTTTATTATTCATAAGGCTTCAATCAAAAAATTGAAATCTAAATGTGGTAAGTGCAAAATTTTAATTTACATGATGATTAATACAAACAAAGTAAAACCAATTACAAGGTGTTTAATTACAAGAAATTTTCAAAATGGCCCCCCTGTTGCTCAATGCAAGTGCGACATCGCCGAAAAAAGTTGTCTTTTAAACGTCTGAATGCACTTCTATTATTTTTAATGGTTTCTTCTGCTACTCTCAATTTCCGGGTTAACTCGTCCAAATTGCGGCATTCTCTTGAGTAGACGAGGTCTTTGTAGTATCCCCATACAAAAAAATCAATGGGGTTTAGGTCGGGCGACGGTGGAGGCCAGGCTATAAGGCAGGCGTCACCCCGGGCGCAACGACCAATCCATCTTTCAGGGTATCTTTGATTGAAATAGTTTCTTACGTCCAAGTCAAAATGGCATGGTGCACCATCACACTGCAGTACTATGCTTCTGCGTGTCTCCAAGTCCACATCTTCTAACAGCAGGGGCAGATCGACGCGTAGAAAATTTAAAAAGTGATTGCCGCCCAAGCGGTCTGGCAGCTGAAGGGGCCCGATTAGCTGACCGTTAAGTATGCCAGACCAAAGGTTAACACTAAAGTGTTCTTGGAATGTCGATTCCCTTTTTAAATTTGGATTTCCAATTGCCCATGAGTGAGAATTGTGCATATTAAAAATCCCATTGCGTCTAAAGTGGGATTCATCCGTCCACAAGATTTGGTTAAAAAAGTTTTCGTTTTCAGCTTGTCTCCTCAGCATTTCCTGACAGAATTCAATTCGCCGATTGTAATCTTCCGGTTTCAACTGTTGCACTTTTCTAATGTGAAACGGATGATATCCTACGCTCTGTAGTGTACGGTGTACCTGAGATTCAGAAAGTCCGGTACGACGTTCCATAACTCTCACACTGGTCGACGGGTCTCTTTCTACTTCTTCAACCACGGCATCTACTACATCAGGATCCGGCATAGTGGCCATATGGCCTGATCTGGTACCCGGTATGTAACCTTCCAAATACGCATTATGTACTCTTAAGATCATGCGATAGTCAGGAAACGTTTCAGGTTGAGGCCCGCCTCTTCGTTCCACATGTTCCCGGTACAGCCTTGAAGCTTCCGCCGCATTCCCCCTAGCATAACCGTAATAGTAATGCATTTCTGCGTAGTCACGCGAAGTAAACATGATCACTTACACGCAAACTCAAGTCCAGTTAAATAATGCCAAGTCGTCGATTCCAGGTAATAACACTAATCCAAATCGTAATGCAAGTCAAAGTCCATATGAAAAGCCAAAATGATTAGAGAAACGAACAATTAGCAGTATTAAAACACAATTTTTAAATTATTGAAAAGTACCAACGATGACCAAACAACGTTTTTTTTTTTTTTTTTTTTTCTACTTTTCATCTGCAATCAGTAAAACTATAAGCAGATTGGTTAAGTGTTACTTGACATTTCGAGTGTGTCCTCCAATGAGGGCATCTACTCATTTAAGTTCCATTATGTTGGAGTCGGGTTCAATCTGAGAAGACATCTTTTCTTTTTAGTCTTTTCACATAGTCTCTAAATGTTAACTTTACTGCTAGTTCATTAGGGTGTTGTTTCAATCTTTCCTGATATTTTGTAGTCACAATGCTAATTTTTTCCTTCACTGTACTTATTTTAAGGTGTTCGTGGATTTCCGTGTTGGTTGTAAACCACGGGGCGTTGGATATGGATCTCAACATGTTGTTTTGAATTCTCTGTAACATAGAGATGTTGGAGTTACAGGCAGTTCCCCACAATTGTATTCCGTACATCCATACCGGTTTCAGGATGGCTTTATAGATCAACAGTTTATTGTCTATGGATAGTTTGCTGTTTCTTCCCAATAACCAGTAAAGGTCCTTGAACCGGAACCGCAGTTCTTCTCTTTTTGTCTTAATGTGATGATTCCACGTGAGTCGTCGGTCTAGATGTAATCCAAGATATCGTACATTATCGACATGGGGAAGTACTGCATTTTCCAGTCTAACAGGTGGACAGTTTCCTTTCCGCAGTGTGAATGTAATGTGCGCTGATTTGGATGCACTTGCTTTTATCCTCCATCTCTGTAGCCACTTCGTTACTTTGTCTAGTCCATTTTGCAGCATTGTGGTTGCGTTTTGTGGGTCCTTGTTGCTTGCTAGTATGGCAGTATCATCCGCGAAAGTTGCAGTCGTAATACTGTCTAATTGGGGTAGGTCAGCTGTATATATTGTATAGAGCACAGGTCCCAATACCGAGCCTTGGGGTACGCCAGCCTTTATATCTAGGAGATTCGAGGTATTTTCGCTTTCCATAACTTGGAACAGGCGCCCTGACAGGTATGACTCGAATAAGATAAAATAGCTGTGAGGCAAATAATTGCGTATCTTGCAGAGCAGTCCTTTGTGCCATACTTTATCAAATGCCTGTTGAATATCCAGGAATGCTGCCGAGCAGTACTCTTTCTCTTCCAGTGATTTTCTTATTCTTTCCACAACCCTGTGGACTTGCTCAACCGTAGAGTGTTGTTGTCTGAAGCCGAACTGGTGGGCAGGTATAACGTTTTCTTCCTCCAGGATGGGACGAATTCTTCGCAAAAGTAATTTTTCGAAGACTTTTGACAAGATCGGTAGTAAACTAATCGGCCTGTATGAAGTAACGTCGTGTGCGGGTTTCCATGGTTTGTGGATCATTAGGATGCGTGAGACTTTCCATAAGTACGGATAGTATTGTACTCTTAGGATTCCATTAAATAGAGTTGTCAGGAACACGACAGCTTTTCTTGGTAGGTTTTTCAGTACTTCCTTTGTTATGAGATCGAAGCCAGGTGCTTTTTTATCTTTCAGATCCTTGATTATTCTCCACGTTTCTCGAACAGTTACAGGGAATGGCGGGGGAGACATTTGAAGAGCCTGGCCCAATGTGGCTTCTACTTCTTCATCAAATTCTAGGTCACAACGTGACAACCAAACAACGTGAAAATTTTCTCATGCGTCAACCGTCTTTTGTTTTTTGTTCTTTTTGTATTGATGGCCAGTGCGTGATTTAGAACGAAATTTATTTAGAAAGTTAATTAATTTTGCACTTGCCACATTTAGATTTCAATTTTTTGATTGAAGCCTTATGAATAATAAAATTAAATTTTCAGGGTAGCTACCTGATAGATAGAGCAAGTTTTTAAAAGCCAAACGGTATTTTTTTTTTATGTGATTTTATCTTTTTAAAGCCCCTTGAAGTTGTGAACATATTGGGTAATTTTATCATTCTTGGCATTTAATATTTTTTTTTATTCCATTCAAAGATCTAACGATAGTAAATGTTGCCCTACTGAATTGGCCTATCTATCAGCTTACCACACAAAAAAAATCAAGCATCTACCGCAATAATTCACGTCACAATAAATAAAAATCACATCGTACTCGGCGATAGGTGAAGAATTAAAAAAAAGTCATAAATCCGAAAATACGAAAAATCGCGGAACATACATGGGGGTGATTTAGATAGCCCTCTAGGTCCTCTACGTCTCAGCTTCAGTATATCACTACTTCTTGGGACAACCTGTATACGTTACTTATGACAAATACAAATAAAATGTATACTGTAAACTTCTTTTCCTTACTTGATTTGTAGTTTTTACTTCAATTCTTAAAAAAGATGTATGCAACATTAATGGTTTAATGCAAGTACATATTACTGAGTAAATAACAAGTATTATAAAAAAATGAACGTTACCTTGTGATTCTTTACGGTTCAATGAAGAAAAATATGTATGACAACTATAGACCTAAAGGCACTTTAAATCGTTCAATTTGTATGGGGCGTTTCAACGCCCAGCCGTTATGCCTGACTTGTTATTTTATTTTGAATAATGCATCTTCTCGATTGTAAATTAGTGGTGAAGGTCCAACTCACCGATACAGAAGTGCGCGATAACGGGCAGCGCCTGGCCGGTGGCGGTATACTTTCTCGGCACGAGATGCCGGAAGTACAGCACCGCCGTCACCCACACCAGGCTGATGGTGAACACCTCCAGTACCTCGCACATCATTATCCATCTGTAGTCGGTGCTGTATGCTAGACCTGTTGGATACAGATATCGTGTTTGAAATGAAGAAAAAATGGAATCTACGCGTAAATGTACAGCACACTTTTTGCACTCATATTCGACTAGCACTTATGCTATTATCGATTTAGTGTTGTGGTGGTGCATGGCAAGCTCCGCCACCACGTAGAGCACAGCAAACTTACATTACGTACAGAAATAATAATATTTTCATCACACTTTCTCATAAAGGGTATTATTATACGCAGGCGTATAGAGCAGCTATAGCCGATTTACATCCCACGGTAGTTATGGATTTTTATAACTTCCAAGGGAATAATGAGTTTAGTTTTAAAATATAAGAACCCACTCGTGCATCATTTCAGACTAAGGAGGTTTCAAATCAGCCAAGGTTTATTTCCTATCTTCAAAGCTTGACTATAAACCAATTTTACTGTATATAAAACTTATACGGTACATTATATTTTACTATTATTTCAAAGAGTTATGCAATTATTTTATTAAATTTTATTTTGAAAATCGGTACGTTCTGGCAGTAACGGCTTGTCAAGATTGAAAATTAAACGCAGTTCTTAGTATTATACGTGGAGGGGAGGAGTTATAGGAAAAAGTTGACAATCTCTTTTTTAGCGAGTGCCATTAATTTGTTTGATGCTGTGTTTTCAAAATATATCTTTGTGTATGTATATATTTTTTATTTCTTCGCAAATGTGATGAAAGACATTGTGTGTACCACGGGCAGTAAGAGAATTACAAACTCGAGTCATTAAAATGGCGTCGGGCTTCTAATAGACTCTCGTTCGTAATTCCCTTCTTACCACCCTTGGTACACTACTATTTTGCATTCGAAAGCTGTTTGTTAACGCTTACTGACAACGTCATAGGAACTACGGCTAAGTACTTATTTACTTACTATGGAATGCAATTGGTTATTTTTAGTACGAGAAAAACCGAGTTTTAACCGAAATCGACGGTTTTTTTCATACAATTCGGTAAACCGTTTTTTTTTCCCTAGTAAGTACTCAAAAAATATTCTAAACTACTGGACAAATCTCAGTGGACATAAGTCACAACTGGGGACTAGAGCTTAGTATAAGAAGTGAGTGAGATTTTACACATTGGTAGTACCAGTTATATTGACACGCATTTCTTTATGTATAAAAAAATAAAGCCTATATTGAAAAAAAAAAAACTCTGTACATGCGGATCAAGCTTTTGTAGCTCAAAAAAAAAGTGTAAGGGCAATATGCGGAGTTCGTTATAGGGAATCCTGCCAACCCCTATTCCCTAAGCTAAACATACTGACAGTACCCTGCCTTTATATATATGAGGCTTCAATATTTGTCAAACAAAATCCGGAACTTTTTCCTATCGCGGGCAATATTTCAAATAGGTCCTTAAGACGATTCCAAATGCCAATACCGCCACACAAACTAGTAATCAGAAAAAAGAGTGCGTACATTATGTGCATAAGAATATATAATAAAATTCCTGTGACATTAAAAACATTGCCAATTCCGGAATTCAAATGTAAGCTCCGCGAACTGCTATGCAAGTGCTGTCTCTATACTATTAAACTTCCTGTGTTATAAGTTTTAATCTCTATTAGACATAAGAAGTATAATTAAACAAACGTATTCAATCATAATTAAAAGGCCGAGCCGATATCTGGCATTTAATTGTTGATCCTGCTTTCATTGATTTCCTTGAGCATCATCTCGCTTTTTATCATTATACCTTCAATCTTATCTGCTATGTAGCCTGACATAACCATTTACCAAATATTATTGTAAATAGTTTTAATTTTGACAAGCAACCTAGACACTGCTTTCATTTGTATTTCGTAAACACCATGTGACATACTTCTTTATTCTCTTATTATTGTATACACTGCAATTAATTTCGGAATAATGACTTTTACTATTATTCTGTAATATACCTTAATGCATGTACACCTGGAAAGGTAGAATTTTGGTGAAACCCAGTGAAAGTATGTACCTAACACCTACAATTGTAACCCAATTTTCATATGCAAATAAATCATTCATTCATTCATTCATTCATAATGTTGCCAATTGTAATAAATTAAGTGATTTATTACAATTGGCAATCACCTTAAGGCCATTGTTAACACTATGGATGAAATCCGAAATAAAAAGTCGATACTGACCAAAGTTATTATCTTTTATAGTGATATTTACCGGTGTATCGCAGGCAGTAGAAGGTGAAGGCAGTGATGAAGACGTTGGAGTGTCCGACGAAGTCGACGAGCGCCTCGGCCCACCACAGCGCGGGGATCGCCGGCAGCGCGCCCACCGTCACCGTCAGGCCCATCTCTGTCACAGTGCCGTTTAGATCTTTTACAGTCCTGGAAATAATAGTAGATTATTTGACAAGGGTGTTCAGTACTTTAAATATGCAGCACAGAACACAGCGTGGTTTCTTTGATATTGCTTCTGTTCAATTAAACTAATCGGTAGCTGGGTTTTAGGGCACGAACCAAACGCTCACTACGAAAGCGAATACAAAACGCAAACAGTGCTGCCAACTTTTTACTTTTACCTTTTTTCGACGGTGCAACCGCCATACATGTGCTGCTCGCAATAATTCCGTTGCTTGAGCCCAAAAAACCCTCGCGAAAATCCCAATACAGACACACGAACGCGGTAGAAGACCAGGTATTCAATCCTGTGGTGAAGCCGTCAGCTGCTTTAGGGGCCCCTAGGAGTCATCCAGAACATCTTCAGGTGAGTGCCCTGCTAAAATCTTGCTATCGAAGAACATTAAAATCATCCAACATAGGTTTCGAACCGGATATATCGCATTATATCTGGTATTTTTACATTAACTTCGCGTTTCGCTTGTTGTTCTGTGCTAGCATTACATGCTTATTACAATTTCTTTGTCTCCGACATAGTCGATTAGCTCGGGATCTACCGACATCGACAGTACTTCATAACGACATAAAAGAGATCAAAATGGGAAATATACAGTTTCTCTGCCCTTTAAAGAGAACGCTCCGCCTCTTGGCGAATCTCGCGCAATTGCTTTATCGCGCTTAAACAAATTAGAAGCTAGATTGTCACGTGACCCTACCTTACGTGAGAACTACAATAAATGTCTCCAAGAATACTTGGACTTGGGGCACATGGAACCCGTTTCTGATTCTGCGAACAGTAATGCGACTCCGTACTACATACCTCACCACTGCGTGGTGAAGAAGTCTGCTGCTACTTCTAAATATAGAATAGTTTTTGACGCTTCTTGTAGGACCCTTTCTGGTCGTTCACTCAATGATATTCTTCTGACAGGTCAGACATTGCATCAAGATATATCCGAAGTTCTTCTCAAATATCGACTACACAAAATCGTATTCACTTGTGATATAAAAATGATGTACCGCTACATGGGTCTTGCGAAAGAACATCGTGACTTTCATCGAATTCATTGGAGATTCTCTCCTCATGATCCTGTACAGGAATATCGCATGTGTTGTGTAACTTTTGGTGTTGCTTCGGCACCTTTTCTCGCTTTGCGCACACTTCGTCAATTAGCGATTGATGAAGCTGCTGCTTTCCCACTTGCCTCACAGGTACTTCTCAACGAAGTATTTGTTGACGATGTTGTTACTGGAGCTGACACAGTCGAAGATGCACTAACTCTTCAACGCCAGCTTACTGATATTTGTACAGCAGGTACTTTCGAACTTCGCAAATATACAAGTAACAGTTCCGAGTTCTTATCTCATTTAAACAATGCCAAGTCAAATCATGACGCACTCATTCTTTCAGCACTTGTTACCGACGATTCGGACAAGGTTTTAGGGCTCAAGTGGAACCCTAAATCGGACACATTTACGTATGAAACTGATACTCCACCACGCAAGTGTACTAAACGAATTATGCTAGCAGAAATCGCGAGAATCTACGATCCTTTAGGTTTTCTAAGTCCCGTAACGCTTTATGCTAAGCATTTAATCCAACTTTTATGGTTATCAGGTACTGGTTGGGACGATGCTCCTCCCCAGGGTGTTTGTGATTTGTGGTATAGGTTCATCGACGAACTGCCTTTACTGCAGAATGTCTCATTACCTCGTCACGTGCTTCCCAGCACTCATCATGTCGAACTTCACGGTTTTTCAGATGGTTCTGAAAAGGCATTCTCTGCCTGTGCCTATATACGTGTCGTTGACTCAGAAGGTGCTATCAGGACACATCTTATGGGAAAGACGAAAATAGCGCCACTGAAACGGCTGACCACTCCTCGTCTCGAGCTGTGTGGAGCTCATCTCTTATCAAAAGTGATAAAAAAAATACTGACTGCTTACAGCAGTACATTATCGTTTGACCAAGTATACGCTTGGTGCGATTCTACAATAACCCTTGCCTGGTTGCGTTCATCCCCAGACAAGTGGCGTACATACGTATCAAACCGTATCGCGGAGACAACAAGGAACGTGCGTGCCTCACAGTGGCACCACGTTAAATCTGCGGATAATCCAGCGAACCCTGCGTCCCGTGGAGTCCTGCCTTCTCAGTTGGATCATAAACTATGGTTCAATGGCCCTTCTTGGCTCATGCTGCCGGAATCTGAATGGCCCATTTCCAACGTCCATTGTCATACTGACGAAGAACGTCGGAAGCATGTTCTTCTTACCCAAAAAGATGAACCAAGTACTGAGTTCATTGAGAGATTTTCGTCACTACCCAAAATGCTACGCATCGTTTCTCTCATGTTTCGATTCATAAACAAATGTCGTAAAACTAAGGTTTATTCGAAAGATTACGTCACAGTTCCTGAGACGAAACAAGCTCTCAGTCGAATAATAACTCTTGTTCAACAGGAACATTTCTCTGAAGACATCTCACGTCTCAAGGGCGATGAGAGATGCACTAACCGTCTTCAAAAACTAAAACCTTTTCTAGATGAAGCCGGACTTCTCAGGGTCGGCGGCAGGATAAGTCGTGCAAACATCCCTTATGATGCCAAGCATCAAGTTCTTCTACCTAAAAAACATCACTTCACAAATCTACTTAAAGATTTCTATCATAAAACACACTTGCATGTGGGGCCGCAAACTCTACAGTTTGCCCTCGCCCAGACTTACTGGATCCTATGTGCTCGGGATGCCGTTCGTATGCATACAAGGCGTTGCGTATCGTGCGTCCGTGCGCGTCCACTTGCATTGCAACCGTCAATGGCTGACCTACCAACAGCCAGGGTTCGTGCACTTCGCCCATTTCTACAAACGTCAGTAGATTTCGCAGGCCATTTCTTTCTCAAATCTAGCAAGTTTCGTAACGCGAAACTTTTCAAATCATACGTTTGCGTTTTCGTGTGCATGTCAACGAAGGCAATCCATTTGGAATTAGTTCCCGATTTATCCACAGAGTCATTCTTGAACGCACTACGTAGGTTCATGTCTCGTCGCGGATATTGTAGAGACATTTTTTTCAGACAACGGTCGGAATTTCATCGGATGTGATCGTTATCTCACTGAACTTTACACGTTTCTACAAAACGAGTCAAATCAGTCTGCCATAAACAATCACTTGACAAATATACAAGTTACCTGGCACTTTAACCCCCCATATGCTTCGCATTTCGCCGGTCTCGTCGAGCGAGCCGTAGGTAGTCTGAAACGACACTTACATCGCGTCATAGGTACACTAAAGCTCACCCATGATGAATTTAACACATTACTTTGTCAAATCGAGGCAGTCCTCAATTCAAGACCTCTTTGTCCACTTAGTAATGATCCCTCGGATCCACTACCACTCACACCCGGTCATTTCCTCACCGGGGAACCATTAACGTCTCTACAAGAATTTGACTCGTCTAACGACAACCCAAACAGCCTTCAGCGATGGCAGGTTATCCAACAAGCTGTCCAACATTTTTGGAAACGCTGGAGTGTAGAGTATCTACACCAACTACAAACGAGAGGTAAATGGTTCCATGATAATACTGATACACCCCTCCGCGAGGGCTCCGTGGTTGTGTTGATCGCCAACACATTACTACCGCTACAATGGCGTTTAGCGCACGTGCATCAGCTGCATCCCGGCGCCGACGGTGTTACTCGAGTCGTTACTGTACGCATCGGTAATACTTTTAGTAAGCGACCTGTTGTTAAGGTCTGCCAATTGCCTGTTGAATAGGCATTTAGTATCTATAACGTAGCATAGGTACTCTAGTTTTAAATATTTCTTACGTTAGTTTCTTAAATAAAATAACCATTATTTTATGGTCGGCGGCATGTTCAGTACTTTAAATATGCAGCACAGAACACAGCGTGGTTTCTTTGATATTGCTTCTGTTCGATTAAACTAATCGGTAGCTGGGTTTTAGGGCACGAACCAAACGCTCACTACGAGAGCGAATACAAAACGCAAACAGTGCTGCCAACTTTTTACTTTTACCTTTTTTCGACGGTGCAACCGCCATACATGTGCTGCTCGCAATAATTCCGTTGCTTGAGCCCAAAAAACCCTAGCGAAAATCCCAATACAGACACACGAACGCGGTAGAAGACCAGGTATTCAGTCCTGTGGTGAAGCCTTCAGCTGCTTTAGGGGCCCCTAGGAGTCATCCAGAACATCTTCAGGTGAGTGCCCTGCTAAAATCTTGCTATCGAAGAACATTAAAATCATCCAACAAAGGGGCTAAAATAAGCCATTACGACACGAAGTGATTATTTGGACGAGCTCACGAAAGTGTCATAATCGCTTATACTCGTAGCCACGTGTTAAATACTGCGTTTCACTTCGACTGCGAGAAAATAAAAAAGACTTAACATTAAAATTGTATATGTATTTTATGAAAAATTAAAAGTACACTGAGCAATTCGTTTGTTTTTTTTAATTATTCGTAGGTAGCAAGTTTTTTTTTCATCAGGGATGTGTAAGCGCTTATATTCGTTTTGCGAGAAATATGCTATATTCGACGAAAGTCAGAACGGTTTTCGTAGGAACCGCTCTACCATCTTACCTACTTATAAATTTATGCAAGAAGTACTAGATATCCTCAACAATAAAAAATACGCAATAGGTATTCTTCTGGACATGTCGAAAGCCTACGATAAAGTTCAATACAAAATACTACTTGATAAGTTATATAGTATAGGAGTCCGAGGAACAACACACAAATGGTTCACTTCTTATCTAGAAAACCGCGCCCAACACGTTGAAATCCAGCATGTAGACCATCAATTACGTAAGATCAGACGCGCTGCTCGTTAAAAACTCGATACCGCAGGGTAGTGTAATCGGTTGTTTGCTTTTTTAATTTACATTAACGACCTTCCAAAAACCCTCACTCAGTCTTATGTCCTCTTTGCGGACGATATCTCGGTTCTAATGTCGTGTCAGAATGATCAAAATGTAAACACACAACTGCATACGATATTAACTAAACTGAGAGACTGGATGAATGATCACAACCTAGAAATTAACTTTTTAAAAACAAAAATTATGATTGCATATTTTTTGTTTTTAAAAAGTTAATTTCTAAATTGTTAGGCCGCACCCAAAAAAGCACTTGGATATTAACTTTTCTTTTAATGGATCAAAACTAGAATGTGCAGAGACTTTTACACTTCTAGGATTGGACATTGACACGCACATTAACTGGAAGTCACACATTCAAAGAGTAAAAAGTAAACTCTCAAAATTTCGGTACGCGTTAAGAGAATTAAAAAAGTCTACGAACTTCAAGTGTGCCTTAACCGCTTATTACGCTTACGCTTTTTCATGGCTTAAGTATAGTATCATTATTTGGGGTAATAGCACAGATATTGATGACCTATTTGTTCTTCAAAAGAAATGCATACGCATACTGGCTAACATATAAAATATGGACAGTTGTAAACCATACTTCATAAAATACGAAATTCTAACACTGGCTTCGATTTACGTCTTCGAAATATGTAAGTTTGTCAGATATAACCCGCAAATTTTTCCAAATCTACCACGACGCTTCCCAACCCGGTGTAAATACAATTTAGTATCAACCACCAAATCCAGACTAAAACTACACCAAACAAGTCCACATGAAATGGCGGTAAAAATATATAATAAAATAACCGACAATATAAAACAAGAAACTACAGAAAAGCAGTTCAATAGACGGTTGAAGGAATTCCTCATAAAAACATGTTATTACACTTTGAAAGATTTTTTTGACGATGTATAAATAATAAATATAAAAAAAACAAGTCGTACTGCATGCATAAATCGATCATTCCTATTATTATGCATATCTCAAATATTATAATTATAATTGATATGTGTTCCTAATTTAATCTGATATATAATTAATTGTGATAATTTTGACTAATACATTTCTGTTCTAATCTCTCATTTTCTATTGAAATTATAACTAAGTACTGTACGAGTATGTTGCTACGCCCTAGTTAGTTTAGTTTAGTTAGGGCCCATGAGAAACTGTATTAAATTAAGATCTTATGTACCATGGATGCAATCACTTAATGAATAAATGAATGTTCCACTACTCACCAAGGCAAGTAAGAGTCGATCCCGCTCCACAGTATGCCCAGCAGCGTGACGACAGCGAACACGGCCGCGGTCTCGGCTCCGTAGCGCCGCACCGCGTTCATCGGCAACGCCAGCATGCCCGTCGACGTGTGCCACCACCACTCCGGCGTCGATAACGGCATACGGCTAAGGACATCTATACTATTATAAACTTGTAAAAATAAAAATGTCTGTACATTGAAGGTATTTTCAAAAAAATGATTGTCACGGACTATTTGGAGGTAAACTGAAACGAAAAAATTTTTTTTTGGATTTTTTGTATATTTGTATGTGTGGTTGTGGCCTCATCACGATAAATAGGCTAAACGGATTTCAACTATTTTTGGTACACGGGTAGCTGGGTATCTCCAGATGGTTATAGGATACTTTTTACCCGACTACGCTGTAGAAAAAATGAGGGGTTATGACTTTTCTCCTCCGCGAACGAAGTTGCGGGCGCCTTCTAGTGTTATCCAAATTTAAATATCGATTTTTAGTGAGCATGCAAGTTAAGGTTGTCAGTAAGGGATTGCTTCTTAGTAATGGTACCGCCTGTTGTTTACCATTTCTTATACTGTTTTAGATTTAAATGTCTCGTATTATTTTCGTTCGGTGTACAATTAAGAGTAAAATTGTATTGTATTGCAAGTACGCGTCTCAGCTTATTATCGCTTGGGAAAATTATCTCGTAAAAAGTGAAGCATCATTACAAAAAAAAAAATACTTTCTACAGAACCCGGGAAGCAACGACGAGTGTAGCAGGGGGTTCACTTTTCTCTGCAGTTGAGTGACGGCCGAACGATGGCGCAATCAACCTGTTTTACCGTTGTTATATAGTACAGTATCCGTCAATACGAATGTTCATACTACCACCTGTTAAAATTATGGGAATTAAAAAAACACAGCGAGGTAATGAAATGCTAGAAAAAGGAACATTTTCGGTGATCATCAAAAGTGTGCGAAAAACGTCACAAAAATGAAAGTAAAATTGAACGTGTATTTGAATTTATAATCTACTAATCTAATCGTCCGATCTAAATATTACCTGTCCAAAAGCAAAACAGCAGCCCCAATCAACATGAACACCGCGTGCATGATGAAAGGCACGAGGAAGGGGTTCTCGGGCATCGCGTCCGACGCTACACCAGCGATGGGCGGGAAGATGGCCAAGCCGATGGTCCCAAAGGCCAATTGTCTGCCCACATCGCCGCGCCCGATGGAAGTCTCTCGAGTGGCTATGACGCACGCTGTCCCGAGGAGAGCCAATGCTGCCGTGGGCCATATGTCTGATAAAATCCTGAGGAAGATGCGGTGGATAAGTTTATGTAAAAAAAAACTGCAGTTAATTTCATATGATAACCATCACACAGCAGGTACTTTATTTTTAAGCGATTGATCTTCTACTCTATTCAGAATATGGTCGAATGTTTAGAATGTGAAAATGATATACAGTTGCAGCTTTTGAACAGTAGGTAGGTACTTCAAATTCAGAAGTCAAAAGTATTTAATGATACTACACAACCTCCTCAAACTAGTGCTTTTGTTACATAACAGCAAAGACAGGGTTATTTACGGTGATACAAGATTTAAAAAATAATTATACCTTATCACGAAATAAGTCCAAAAAGTGGCAGTAGGGTCGCCCGTGTAAACCTTGCACTCTGCGTGCTGCATCACTGACTGCGGCTCGTCGTAAGGATCTAGCACCTGGCATCTCACAGTAGGGTTGCAATTCTCACTACCCTCTATCTGTATGTGCTCCGGAGGCACCATGCAGCTGGCTTCACCTCCTGAAAGGCAAACGTTCAGTAGGACATGAAAGGAAACTATATGAAAAGAAATTTTAAGGTACCAGACGCAGATTGCTGTAGATCAGGCAAAGGCAGATCCCAATATGTCGACGGCACTTGACACTGGTAAATCGTGTAGGTACTTTTTGTATTTCTCTTTCTTACACTTCTCTTTTTGAAATAAGATACGGTAATGTAGTTGTCAAAAACTCAAAAATTGTGTAATGTCAATTGGGGAGGACAGTCTTAGCCGTTTGCAACGTTTCCATGTCCATATTACTGGGGTCGTACTTGAGCCAAGTGTCCTGTAATTCGTACACACGCAGTCTTTGCCCAATCGCCTTAACGTGACGTTCTTATACTGCTAGCAGCATGAGTCATCCACACAGCAGGATCAAAATAATCCTCAGTGGTGTTGTCAATATGCGTATTCTACGGCCTAATCGATTCACCGAAACAGTTCCACCATGCACCGTCTCTTTACTCACCGACGCGATAGGTGCAATAGTCCTTTGTGGCGTTGTCAGTCTGTTCGTCCCATGGAGCGATGGATAGCGGCACCACCATGCGCGACCTGTAGTGCATGTAAACATGGCATTTGCCATCGATGCACAGGTGCGGAGGGTTCTCCTGGAATATCTCCTCGTCATCGTCAGCTAACGTGTCCTAGTTTGGAAACAAAACTCAATTAGAAAGTTTTTCTTTACAATTATCAACAAAAACGCTGTTCAATTTCTGACTAAAGATACATTACATACCTTCTGCTTTCATAAGGCAATGGGCGGTATCTCAAAATCAAACTTGAATTAGATGGACACCCCATTCCAACTTCGAAATAAAGTGTATTTTTTTTAGATAGGTACAGGCAATTGTCTTTACAGGGCAGCATAGTAGAAATAAAGAGGTGTGCAATAAATAAATACCGCAGGGACAAAGCTTACACAAATCGAACTAGTCCCAAACTAAGCAAAGCTATGGGTACTAGGCGAAGGTATATATAATATATAGATAAATTATAATACTTAAATATATAGAAAACATCCAAGACCCAGGAAGAAACATTCGTGCTCATCACACAAACACTTGCCCTGGCCAGGATTCGATCCCGGGACCGCCAGCTTCGTAGGCCGTTGTGCAACTCACTAAGCCAAACGTTTAATACAGAGGTAAAATTTTGTAACCAACCACCTGAACCCTTTAACGCCACATGGTAAATCACAGAAAGCGGTCTCTATGACGCCACGGCATTTACTGCTAAGTACTTAGTGTCATATATTTGGCTTATTTTATGTTGTCTGGGGCACAGTTTTCCGTCAACGAGCGGGGCGCTCAAACACACGGAGGTTTTAAACACACTCAATTTGCTCAATCGCCAAAGCCCCATTAACCTCATGCGTATACTTACTGTTATATTGATATATTTGTTATACATCGGGCTGAGGGTCGTGGTCGTGGAGGTGGTGGTGTAAGGTGCCCGTACCCACGTCATATTCTCATCGCCGCAGCCATACTCGCAAGATCCTAACGCCAACACGCCTCTCTAAAAAGTGACGGAGATGATGAGAAAAATGTCTAACAACACACTAATACGCTGCCTATTTCTACAAAGAGTAAATGGTACACAGCAACACAGCAGAGTTCCGGGCGTGAACCAAAATAATAGTAATTAAGTCCATTTTTGCGAAACAATTCCACTGTAGTTACTTAGGTAGAGAAGAGAGGTAGGTGTTTTAAATTTCGTCATACAAATTCGTCAATGGAATGTTTAACTTAAAACGTAGTATAGCCTCATTACGTTATGTGAGAAAGAGTAAACTGAACCAGAAGAATGCTAGAATATAACCTACATATGCACCAAAATAACGATTGAAGCTTGCTTAATTAAGCAAATTTTTATGAACCAATTATCTCGGCGAGCGTATCGTATTTCATTTATTTCGTGCTGTGATGGTTTCTAACTAAATTTAAGTTGGTAGGTACTTCTAAAGACATGAATAACTTTTGTGACTCATAAAGCAAGTAAGACTAAAAATACAACATACTTGGAGTAGAATAAGTATAATTTATAAGCAAATTTATTCGGAATATGCATGAACGTGTATGCACGTGGCAGTTTTAAAACCGCGTTTTAACGAAGTGTTACTATAATTATAGTCCTTAAAGCAATAAACATAAATAGGCGTAGAATGAAAGTATCTTAAAATTTCAAGCGGCAGATCAGAAGTTGATCACCTTCACCTCATTGCAGTATACTCCCCAGGTTATGACTTTTAGATAGGAACTAATGGGTCGTACTTTTTCTATATCACCCATATATGCCTAACTTATTCCACTACGCCCTACTTTAGTTGTATACCTTCAAATTTAATCCAGTTATGTGATGGATGACCCAATTCTCGGGGGTAATAGTTTTTGTCGAAGAAACAGCGTAAAGGACCGGGTCAGTACCCTCGTGGAACTGACATTTATATGCAAAATTCAGATATATTGGTCGTAATCACTTTGTGCCCCTTGCGCCATACGATTTTGAACTTAGTCGAAAATAACGCAAAGTATAATGCACTTATTTGTTTACGTAAACCCTCTACCGCTAGGGAAGATATGCATACATACATTACCATGCATAAGGTGTTTACGCTGATGTGATAAACAAACTGACTTGTTTGGCGTGACATATAAAACTTAAATAACTTTTTAAGTAGGTATGTTAACATTATGGAATCCATTTTTTGTTGTTAACCATCTTCTTAAGTGTACCAAATGTCAAATGTTAATGTAAGCGAATTTTATCTCTATAAAGCATGTTGTGTTTGCGTGTAATTGGGTAAATACTCTAAAATGTTAAGTACCTATTGTATAAATGTATACCTATTGTATATTGTTTGCACCTATTGTTTAGTATTTTGTTGGCAAACGTAATACATAAATAAAACTTAAACTTACACTAAGTGAAACGTAGGAGACGATCGTTTGGTTACTGTTTTTAGGTCTTAGATATGTTCTAAGGCTAACGATCGCTACAAGAATTTGATGAAGCCAACCAAAACGATTTTGTCACCAAAACAAATGCGAGGTCATACAAACAGTACATACAGTGGGTACTCCATGCAACAAAAATAGCGTATGGTGGATAAGACAATAAATAAAAAAAATTATTTATCGTACTAAGCTAGATTCATCATTCAATCTGAGATTGTTCTAAATATCAGACGTTTATTCGCAGGGTAAGTGAAAAAATAATTTCATAGAAGTTTGGCACAAATTCTTTGAATAAACATTATCTACCTATTCCTTGTTGGTCGAATCAAACTTAACTACAAAACACGACTGGAACCTTTAACAAAGTTTCATCTAAACTAAAGGTACTGTTATAATTTTAGTTTAAAGCTTACCTTCTCTTCTGTCACATAGTGACACCGCGTGCCTTCGGTGCACGCTTCTTGCGTCACATACGCGCCATCGGCGTCACAAGAGAACCACACCAGTGGACGTCGAGCCTACGAAGAAATAATATAAAGCAAGGTAAGTTGATAGTAAAGTAGGTACTGTTAGCATTTTATGTGTTTGGTCCTTCGAACCAGATACTGGTTTAAGTTATTCGAGTGAACATACAAAGCCGACGGAACACAAATGGTCCGATGTGCGACGAAAATATTCTATAAAGTTTTATGACTAACTGCACAACGCAAAATTTCATTGAAATTTTAATTACTTTAGTCCAAATATTTTGAACTCCACCCATTGCTCCATGAAGTCACGAAGGAACACTCAACTCTTAATTTGACAGTAATTAAACAATTTTAAATTGAAACTTCAGTGAATTCCAACAGTCGCAAAAATTCTGGTAAAATTAAAAAAAACAATCATTTCTCAAGTTAAGGGTATGGGCAGAACAGAATTCAAACAGGTGGTATAATATACCGGGTGTAATCGTTAAGTGTGACCAGGCGATTATTCCGTACCTATAACAAATATTAAAATACTTTAAACTGATATCGAAAGTACGTTACCTAATGAATAAAATGACATGAATAACTTTTTAACAATCAAACGAAAAGTATCTAAAATTTTGACATTAAACACTCAATACATTTAGTATGAGATTATTAGAAAGGTTTTATTTACTTTCCTTATTTTAAGTAATCTAGTACTTATTTTACGGTAATCATATTTTATGATTACGTATGATATCATAATAATGAGTTTACTAATTAGCTAACGTACTTTCGATATCAGTTTAAATTTTTTTGATATCTGTCATAGTTACGGAACAATCATCTGGTCACACTTAACGATTACACCCTGTCTACTTCGCGTGGTATATCTTTCCAGTGGCAGCTGGGCTACATCAGTAGTCAGTTCCTCGTGATTACTTCATTAGCGTGCGTACCACATCGTTAATTAATCGCCCTGTTGCATTCCTTATAAGCAAGACCATAGGACAATATATAATAATACGAGTATATAGCTATATTTGCCTCATACAAAGAGCGTACTCCCACCTGAAAGGCCGGCAACGCACTTGTGACTCCTCTGGTGATGCAAGTGTCTATGGGCGACGGTGATCGCTTACCATCAGGCGACCCGTCTGCTCTTTTGCCCCCTATGCCATAAAAAAACACCTTGTTTGGCAATTTTAAAGTACTAGACTTACATCGTCGCTTAGTATACGCTCTACTTCGCGTAGAGCTCCGAGGGTTAGGCAGACGATACGTATCAGACGGTCAGAATCGTTGGGATCACCATCGCTCATCAACGCTCGAGCAATCAACATTCCGACTACAGATTTCCACCTAACATCGCTGTTGGTGTAGGGCAAAGTCAAAAGTAATGTAAAACAGGGCTTTGAGGTTCAAGCATAAATGTGATGATGCTCAGCAGGCGGCCAGAACCTCTGGGACCGCAGCCGCTGGTCGACACTCGACGGATTAACATCATCGAATAACCCATATTTACTTACATCATCACTGTTGGTGTAAGGCACGGCCAACAGCAGAGTGTAGAACAGGGCTCCGAGGATCATGCAAATAGCTGTGATAATGCGCAGCAGGCGGCCAGAACCGCTGGGACCGCCGCCGCTGGTTGAACCTCGGCCAATTGACATCCTACGAAAAACATTACCGAGCATTAACCATTGCCGTCACATTTATAACATGGGAGTGGCCAGTACCGGTTCTAGCCTTCCTTGAGAAGGGTAGAGCTTTTCCCAACATTGCATTCACGTTGTACCACTATCGCATCTCAAAGGGCCCATCACCACCTTTGCCTAGAGCGACCGCTCCATTCGTTCTACCCTGGAGCCGGCGCTGAGAAGAGCTAGCATAATGTAAAATTAACTTACGAGCCTTATTCTGGAAATTGGAAAGTATTCAAGTAGTGTTTGGGTAGGTAATTGTTTATCAGTGACTGTGACTGAAGATCGTTGTTATTGTTAATCCCTTGAGCGTCAAAAACTGCTCATAACGGTGACAGAAAACTGTGATACGGCCAGTGGGAACGATGTCACTGTTTGACGTGTAGACCATAACGATTACTTTCGAAGCGTTGGTTCATAAGGTTAAGTGAGAGGTAGTAGATAGTTACTTAATTACAATACAAGTAGTACAACATAATATTGTAGGTACTCAGACCATCTTGATATGAAAGTAGAACATGAACATCTACTAACAATGATGTAATAGCAACACCAAACTGGATAAAGATGCCATTGTTGCTTTGGTCATGGATAAATTGAGTCCTATTCAGCGTATACTAACTTATCAATAAGATGTCCGAGTATGGCCGGGCCGAGGAGGGCCACGCATGGTGCCACGACCGATATGAGACGGGCCTCGCCTCGGGTAAGGCCTGCACCCGCCTCAGTCATATGTAGAGGCAGGAACGGGAATATGCATCCCACTCCTGTAACAAAGGGTTTATCACAACAATTTATAGTCACGGTGTATTGTGCAACAAAGTAATGGCAATATTTCATATCCTTGCTTGGATGGACAATAGCGGATGCAATTACGTAATATATGAGGCATACGCAAAGTATACAAACGCCACATTGTTGTGAAGGATGAATTTGTTGATGTGGTTACCTTATCCAAAAAGGTTTGTAAGCGAGCATTATGTTACGATACCTGCGAGAAATATAATTGATTTTCATTCCTTCTTTATAAATTATAGGGTTCGACATAAGTCTCAGGGAAAGGCTATTAGTACACAACAAAGCAGTGAAATATGAAATGCGAATGGTTTTCGTTCTAATACAATTTTCTGTTATGCCTAGCGATAAGTCGACATTGACAAAAACTATAACAAACTTCCCATTAATCTTATCCTTCATATGGCACATACTCGTAATGTGCCATCAAATACTTAGTGTCGATGAATGACGACTTCGACCAAATAAATATTTTTATTTCGGTGCCTACCTATAAAAAGTTCGCACTAAGCTTTTATGTTCAGCAGGTACAAGAAATAACAGATATCGCGACACAAAACGACCGCAATACGGGTCGAGGTGAATGGTCCCTAAATCATTCGGTTCTTGAAGCTCTACGCTCCTTAGATGGAAGCTTGCAAGTGCACTACGGCATTATTTTACCGGTCAGAAGAAAAAAGCAGTAAGAATGTAAGAGTTCGATACAATCATGCAGCTTTTTGTATTGAACTGCATTATTGCAGTGCAACCGTGCGTTCCGTCGATCGCTCGACTACTTTTTATTGTCACCGGGATAGGATTGAGACTGTCAAGTGCACTGCGTTGCACACAGCAATTAAAGTAATAGTGCGAAACGATTTAGCGGTCCCGTGTGCAGCCAACCCGTTCAGAGGGAGATAATGTCCATTAATTTAATGTCTGAGTTGCAGATGATGTGTCTATTCTGTACGCAAGACTTCATTAAACCTTGACATCATCTTTATAACCGTTATTGGCATTCACATGTTCATAATAATCTGTTTAAAGAGATCATGATAGTTAACGTTGAAAATAAGAATAGGGAATATGCATAATATTTTCTATTTGCTTTATTAAAAACTCATTCATGTAACAGTGAAGAAAAATTTTTTTTCGCATAACTATAAAAATAACCAAGATATAAGCTATCAAACATTTCATTCTACCTCTTTCTAGCAAAACAGAATTTAATATGGAGTTTATATGACCGTCAAAGACTGTGACGTAACAGTACATGTCGGACCTCTCTGTCAAATCGCTATCTAATTAGTAGTTTAAAATGCCTATATCATGCGTATTTCTTGGCCGATTTTAATTTTAATTTTACTTTTTGGAATAGTTTTTACGGTATTTTGATATTTTGTTACGAAAAGCGATGAAAAAATTTCATGCATGTTCCCTATTATAAGTATACATCGACAGACATACGCAATAGTTTTGACTGCACTCGATACTGAATAATGTTTTGAGTTCTGAGTGTTTACGGCTTACCATTAAGTAGGTATGATATTTTGAAGGTATGTAGGTAAGGCAATGGTTTCAATGTTTGACACCTTAATCGCAATAATTGACATCCTGTTTGTCGGCTCTATTACTGTGAATACATGTACATGCATGATTTTTTTTAAACACTTTTCTTAAGAATATCATGGTATAGGCATTTGAAACTACTAATTAGACAGCGATATGACAGCCTAGAGAGGTCCGACATGTACCTACTGTTACGTCAAAGTCTACTATGGCTATATAAACTCCATATTAAATTCGGTTTTGCTAGAAAGAGATAGAATTAAATGTTGGCGTATATCTTGGTTATTTTTATAAATATTCAAAAAAAATTGTCTACTGTTTGTTACATAAATGAGCTTTTAATAAAGCAAAAACAAAAATTCATGCATATTCCCTATTAAGGTTGAAGGTGCCAACTAATGGGGCAGCGTTGAGCACTGGAACATTTACCTACCTTAATCTATATACCACTTGCCAACTAAGCTGCATGACTGTTGCTACTGATCTTATTCAACCGTTTAAATGATAAAGCTACATGAATGAGTGTACCTAGCCTAGGCCAAGGATGACTGTGCAGCTATTTATAGTAGTTGTTGTGGACATATTAAAACCTAATGGAGTTATGGTCCATTTAACAGCACGTGATGGAAATAATTAAAATGTAAAATGATCTAACTTTGCTCAATGCAAAAAAATATGGCAAGTTTTTATAGAATTTATAAGTACCTACGTTTAAGTAAATAAGTATGAATAAGTATAACCCAAGACTTTAGCTTTGTTATTTAGTCGTCTACACTATTATAAAGTGGTAAAACTGAAACTTCTGTACATACATTGAAGATATTTTCAAAAAATAAGCGAAGCGGAATATTTGAACGTAAGTAAACATTTTATTTTTTGTATGTATCGTTGTGGTGCCAAAATGGCTAAACGGATTTTATGTATTTTTGGTACACGGGTAACTGGATACTCACAGATGGTTTCAAGATACCTTTTTACCCGACTACGTTGAAGAAAATAAAAGGTTATGCATTTTTGTTCCTCCGCGAACGAAGTTGCGGGCACCTACTAGTGTATTTATAATTTCGAATGGAATAAAGTTGTTTGGACTAACGACCACAAAGCATTGTTATTGTTATCCTATCAATGTTATAAAGGCCAAAGTGTTTGAAGATGTTTGTTATAGTCAACAATGTGGATATCCTCTTGTGGATTTAGATAAAACTAGGATGTGCCCGCAACTACGTCAGAGGAGTAAAAATTATAACCTTATTTTTTCCTGAGCATGTTGATCATCTGTTGATGACCTACCCGTGTACCGAAAATAGTTGAAATCCGTTTAGCCGGAGGAAAACATAAGATACATAATTCCAGGTAAGGCGGGTGAAACTGCAGGTAAATACGAGCAAGTTACCTGCGAGAAAACAGAAGAGCACGCATTTTAGCGTGATGAGGTTCTTGTTGACTAGCTGCTTCATCGTGCTCGATTTCTAACCGCGCGTCAGTCCAGTCGGCTCTTCACTAACATCATGCATCTGAAACCGGAAAAAGCATGTCAATCACAGCGTATCTTCAATGAAATCATGTAGAATGCGTAATTAGGACTGTCAAACTGTGCAATAATAAATATGAAATAGGTACAATAATATAGTAAGGAAAATATTCCCAAATTAATTCTTCTTCGCCGAAAACTTCCGGGCAAAAACTTTTTCTCGTGGAAAAAAGCTAAACTTTTCATTTCCTGCCCGAAAACTGAGAAAATCTGGCAGGGTAAATACGCGCCCCTGTCGTTGAGTGCCGCATCTGTTGACAAACGGGAAAAAACAGCGACGCAATGATGATTCGATAAAACGCTTGGAGATGTAATTGTACAGGCGTAATCCTACAGAGTTTTACGTTGATACATAACATTTGAGGAGACGTGGATCCTCGATTTCACGCCGGAGACAGAAGAACAGTCTAGCTAGGCAGTGGACAAATCGCGGTGAGCGCCCCAAAGAAAGCGAAATCGATTATGTCAGTCGGTAAAGTGATGGCAACCGTATTTTGGGATTCCAAATGATTGAATTTTGTACTCGTTGATTATCTCCAGTAAAGAAAAACGATAAACGGCTACTAGTACCTAAGCTATACCGAAAAATCTCAAAAACGCTATATGAAAAAGAAGAAAGGCTCACTTGCTAGAGAAAAAAATGCTGCACCACGACATAGCCCCCGGTTCATACGGTCATGTCAAAGTTGCAGTGGCTAAAATCACTGAGTTGCACTTCGAATAGTTCCCAAATCTTAAAAAGTGGCTAGATGTATAAAAATATTCCACAAACACTGAAGTCATAGAAGATGTAGATAAATGGGTATTTTAAGGGACTTGATGAAATCTTTCGAAAGGGAGAACATTGGAGAAACGTGAGGCTAAGTGCGTGGACTTAGATGGTACCTATGTCGAAAAAATAAAACATATATGATGATGATTTTTTTAAGCCGTTTCAGAAACTTCTCACCTATAGCCCTCGTACATACAACATCGCTCTGTCTTGATAATTAAGACCTCTTATACAACAATATGCATACCGGTCTGTGAGGACTTATGTCACCAAATTACAATATTCCATTATTACTGGTGCGTTATCTCAGACGCGTGTGTTTATTTACTACGTCCAGCCCACGTGTTATTGTCGATGTCACCAAATAACAGCCTGACTAATTCTTTAAAACAAAATATTGCATGGAAAGGGCGGTACCAAAATAAGATGTCGGTTGTGGCTAGCATTCAGTCTACTATCCGTCCTGACTTATTTTATTTAGATGGAACACAGAAAGTATTATTTACATTACATTTAGATACGCATAATTATTATTAAAATAATTTGACCGAATATTTCTAATGAATAGTACATTAAGATGATTAAATAAATACATGCAATACGAATATGTCTATAGTCAGAAATACGAATGTCATCTAATTTATCAATTGTAAGTTCTCCATTTTCGGGCCAAGACCAAATAGGACTAAGTAACTGGTTATCGTTCAATTACAGATCAATTTGGAATGTTTATCGACTACTAACTATTGATAAAACAGTTAGTTAAGTCATCTAACAAAAAACTGCCAGCAAAAACCGAGCTGGCATTATCAAGGTTTATTTTCTTATGTCATTAATTGTTGCTAATAGCGGCAAGGACAAAACAGTTGACGGAGAATTAAATCACGCAATAGGGATATTGTACCTTTTTTACGGTTCTGTCAGTAAAGAGCTGGATTGTGTACATTAAATGGAAAAATCGGAACCGTTATAGGACAACTTTGTTGTCCGCATGTCAGTTTACATTATTTAATAAAGAAATAATTTAAAATAAAAAAGACCCGACACAAAAAAAAGTATAAAATAAAATTTCTGATCCGGCCTTTTTTAACTTTCATATATGCTTATAGTTGGTAATATATTTCGTGAGTCAAATGTCGTCGCTCTTTTTAGGGTTCCGTATCCAAAGGGTAAAACGAGACTGCTGTCCGTATGTCTGTCTGTCCGCCTGTATCTTATGAACCATGATAGCTAGACAGTTGAAATTTTCACAGATGTTGTGTACAACAGTATAACTTTATGTCTGTCTGACTATGTCAGTAACCAATATAAATGATCGAACACCGTGTAAATTTTGGTTAGGAATAGAGCTCTGCTAACACTGGATTCTCATAGATACAGCTGTTTGTAGCGTATATTTTGTACGGAACCCTCGATGCGCGAGTCGGACTCGCACTTGGCCGGTTTAAATTGTATTATATATATTTTTGAATTATTTTTTTAGTGACTTTATCTCGTGCGGTGGATATCGTGGCTGCAGCATCATCTCATCGTGTTGCCACCATTGCATTGTATATAGGTTCAAAAATACCGATCGAAACTAATCCAATCACGACATATCTGCCTTTTTCTTTCAAGAGTGTACTCTTGTGGTGGTTATCCCGCCTGCAGCATCAAACCAAGAATTCCATATCTTGCATAGTTATTAGCATATTTATTTATATACATGGCTGTTTCAAATTTAAGGTCACATTGCTTTGAAACAAAAAATCGGGTCACCAAGTGCTACGATGCCACAGACAGACACACACAAAGCGATCTAACCCCAATAACCGTACCTTTTGCTTTGAAGCAGGACTCTGCTACCACTGGATTTTCATGGATACGGGAGTTTTTAGCGTATCTTTTGTACGGCACGGAACACTAAGTTGCAGAAAATTTAATTGCGCCGTTGACTTAGGTACTTACTACATATTTGCTTTCGGTAAATGAACTATCGTACGAATCTGATACGTGCAACATCTTTACGTCTTTACTTTATAAGGGAATATGGTACAGAACGATTCTGCCTAATCTCGGTCAAGTGTTTTGGTTTAGAGGGTCCGGTTTGTGTAGAAATAACGAGATAGTAACAGCCCTCAGGCTTCGATCTGGACACATTCCACTAAATAGTTTTGCACATTTGGTAGGTAAGAGTGACTCACCTAATTGTACGGAGTGTGGAACAAGAGAAGATGCCTTGCACATCATAATGGAATGTGTTCGGAACGAAACAGAGAGACAAACATTTTTAACCCGAAACGATGTAAATATTTTTGAGACTGGTCTTTGTAACACTATTTTAGTACTCCCATTATCTAAGACGGCTAAAGACTTATATAAAATTGTAATTTTAGGTATTAAGAGAAGATGATATGTTTTAAGTGATATGTAACAATGGGAGTGGCGTCATCATTATTGATGAAACTCCTTTTTCATGAATAAAGATAAAAAAAAACATCTTTACCAATCAGGTATATAACTATAAGGTGTTGTTTTATTTATTTTATTTAAATTGTGCACACAGCTGATTCGGCAAGCGCAACAATGACAGTGACAGACCAGTTTCCACGTTTCCAGTATCCACGAATATCTGTTATAGAGACAGCAATGCAATGACTTCGAGACTAATAATAGTAATAATCTACTTATAGTACATTATTTAACAACCAACCTCCCACGACCTATTAAGACTACCCAATGTATTTCTCACTTCCTAAGGACACAGCTAATCTTAGACATGACATTACGCGACTCTTACAATAGGAACGTGCCCGCATTATAAAACTCGGATATTTGGGGTCAGTCTTACTATAATTATAATCACAGAATGTTCGTTTACGTAATTGACGGTTCTTTTAATAAAGGGTATCTCTCACTGTATCTGGGTTACGTTCGAGTAAACATAAACATAGGGACGATCCAAAACTTTCACATTAATAGAATCCGTGTGGAATGAGTGACGAACGCGTCTCGCAACCGGTATCAACTATGACAAACTGCTATACCTATAGAATTGAAACGATTGGATCGATATGACTCAAACTGTAGAATAACTTATGTTGTACTATGTTTCCCATGACCTAAGTATAAATGTCGAAAGCAGAGCAAGAAAAACGGCGTACTTGCACATGCTGGGAATAAATATAGATAGACAGGTACGAAGGCTTACTGCTTACTGATATCATGTTATTATCGACTATTACAGACTGGTACGGTACGATTGCTTGCTTATATATAACTTTGTGAATAAAGTCCGAAGCTAAATCATTTTTACACTATACGAAGAGACCGGTAAATGTTTAAATAAGTAGGTATCTATCCCTAGTTACGTCGGGAGATGTTCATTTGTTTATTAATTAATATTTGGAAAAATCTTGTGATGTTCCAATCGTTTAAGTAATACCTACATAGCGAGTCAAGATAATACTGGACAGCTTTGTACTCACACAATATACTTATACCTAAGTAGGTAAATATTGCTTATTTGCATGTCAGCGGATACCTACCTAGTTATGTTGATAAATTATATTCACTACTAACTTATTTATAACGTATTTTCCGCGATAAAAAGTAGCCTATGTCCTTCCCCTGGCCTCAAACTATCTCCATACCAAATTTCATTTACAAGAGTAACATGCTGGCAAGCTCGTTGAAATTTAGGTACTTACATATATTAGAATGAAAACCAACTCCGCGTGCATACAACGAATGACAGTGCGCAGCCTGGCGTGACGAGACGACGCGAGGGGCAGGGGCACAATGCATAAACCTGATGTGATTCTTGCTCGCGCCTTTCTACCCGTTAATATTTTAATATTTACACTTTCTTCATACCCAAAAAAAATAACGTCCACTACTAATATTTAAAATGCAAAAGTAACTGTCTATCTGTTACATTTTCACACTTAAACCGATTTAGATAGATACAATTTGGTATGAAGATAGTTTGAGACATTGGGAAGGACATAAGATAGTTTTCATCTCGGAAGTCATCCCTTAAAAGGTGGAGGCTTGTATGAGGAATCTCGGTAACGCCTTCGCCCGCGTTACCTAGATGATGGTTTAATTAAACATAAATACCTAAGCAAAGAAAGACTTCTTGTAGATCCATTAAACATTATTACCCACTGCTAACTGGAAACAAAGTGGAATAACCAATAACTAACTAAATTTAATTTAGGTATTTTAGTAAATTAAAAGAACGTAAATAGGAAGTTAAGTTACTAGTAAATATCAGTGAAATCATAGGCAAATAGGTGAGTATCAAAATATTGCGAATGTCCTAGTTTAACTTCTTTAATTGACGGCAGAAACATAAAAATAAACTTTTAAACAAAAAAATAAAACCGACTCCAAAAAAACTAAAAAGTAAAAAATAACGCCATAATTCAGTTTCTTCAAATTACTTACAAGTAACCGTTTGTATACTCAATCTATACAGTATATACAATTAATCTTATTTTGGCGTCGGTGCCATATAAAGAATGTGTAAAATATTGAAAATTTACGATTTTAGTAAGTTGTGACACGATGGCACCGACTCCAAAATAACATTAATTGTATATACTGTATAGATTGATTATACAAACGGTTACTTGTAAGTAATTTGAAGAAACTGAATTATGGCGTTATTTTTTACTTTTTAGTTTTTTTGGAGTCGGTTTTATTTTTTGTTTAAAAGTTTATTTATTTTACACTTTATAGTTAATCGTTACTTAAAAGTGTATCTCGTGACGATTCGAACAAGCCCAAACACGGCTAGGATACATTATTTTATTACATAGATCTGGAGCCTACCTTCCGGCTCCATCATCAAATCAATTCGATGGTACCATTCTCATCAGGAACATTTAAATTTGTGACTATGAAGTTGCTTAGCTAAATTAATCAAGATATTTTGTCGCCACCCGTAAATCATTTATCATTGAGGAGTTCCGATGGCATTCTGTGGTCTTCTGCATCAGTTCCACTTCACCAATTTATACTTTCTGAATGCAAATGCTTATTATGTTTCTTATAATACCAAAATCGCTATATGTATGCCTACAATATTTGAGGAGTTCCTTCAATTCCTCATGGATTCCATCATCAGATCTTCACCAAAATTAAATGGGACCAACTAGAAAGTATCTTCTACAAAACAAAAAAAAAAAATTGAAATCGGTCAAAAAGTCTGAGTAATCGGTGAACATCCATAAAAAAAAAATTGAAAAAAAAAACATTCCGTCAAATTGAGAACCTCCTCCTTTTTTTGGAAGTCGGTTAAAAATTGCCGTAGTTAAATATGAAATGAGTTACTTATGAATGAGTAACGTTCACAGATAGTACCTACCTACCTACCTAGCTACGCAAGGTATTAACACAAACTGTTGCGTAGTACTTATATCAAAACTCCGTTCCGCCTCGTTCATGAGAAAGAGTTTTAATTAAGTATCGGAAACAGAGCCGTCAAAAGTGAAACAAATCAATAAAGGAAGTTAAACTGGGACATTTCTATTAAGCTGAAACTAATTGAGAGCCGCATGTTAATCTACATTAATTAAAATCTACCGACGCAGATGATCGTAATCTCCCTAACGGGCAGATTGATCAATTATTAGGGTAGGCGTGATAACTGTTAGGTACTTACTTATTTTGTACTTGTTCAAAGATTATTTCACGAAACAAACGACATATTTGGAGCATTAACAAAACCGGTTCTCTTACCTGTATGCTATAAAATTGTTATTATGAACAGCTCATTTAAATTAATTATTATAATATTACCTACTCGTATCTGTCATCGAATCATAGATGTGAATGACTTCATTTATCGCGTCGTATAAGAAAAGATCTGACCCCGAGGGCCGAAGACACGCGTCGAGCGAAGCAGAAAAGATGTCGTCACCGCTATAATCGGCGAAGGTCTGTCGCCGACCCGGTCCCGACGCCTGCATTTCGACAGATATATCGCTAATAACCGTATGAACTTTCAAACGACAACATATGTCACGTTCATGCTTATTTGTAGACGATTTTAACACAGAAATGCTAAAGCTTGATATGAATTGACTTGGATAAATGCGTAATCGATTCCATCTACAACGAATTTCACGAAAAGAAAACAAACAAAAAATCGAATGAGACGCTACACCGGTTTTGCGATATCCTCTGTTTTTATCAGAGGCGTAAAAGGACATAAGGGCCGGCCACCTAGTGTTCTAAATTCTCCAGTAATCGCAACAGGTGGTTGTCTAAATTGAAATAATTTCTACTGCGTAGGTTGCTAATTTTCATGCCTGAGAGACACGAGGTTAGGTTTTACTGTATCCAGTCCTGGCTTACTGCTCTTGGCACCAAGATCCTTGAATTTTGGAACCAGTATCGTTGCAAAGCATGCATCTTCACTACACCAACCGTCCAGTCTAAGGGTGGTCATTAGAGAATTAGTTCGCACATCATTTTTCGGCAACACCAAACCGGCGCCGTAGGTACTTCCGTCTCATGAATATGTATATTTTAATCGAATATGGGGGGCGTTTAACTTCAAGTCACGTCTCGTCATTAACATTTTGACCAGTGCTTACCAGTACTTAACAGTCATAAAACTTTCCAAATACGTGAATGCACTCATAACTTTTATCACGTGCAAATTATAGAGATACCTATTCGACAATTTAAATAGACATTACTAATATGAAATGTAAGTGCTTACCGTCATCCGTCCACAGCTCGGCATATCTCATAGGTAAAATACTAAAGGCCACTCCTTTAAACTATGAGACTGCGGGCTTAACGGAGGCCAAAATTGCTTGGTCCATTGCTTGCCCGGGTAATGATCTCCCCCAAAATTTAAAATCCCAAAGGGCCTGGGACGAGGTTATTTCTAAATTAACTTACGATTCCCTTCTAAGCCGCAGCACAGGTCCAGAACGAGCCAGACTTCTAGCGGCTGGCTCCAAGGAATCAGGTCATTGGCTTCAGGCATACCCGTCTACCAATACTGGAACCTTTATGGAACCCGACACCTTCCGCACAGCGACCTGCCTGCGGCTTGGAGTTCAGATTTGTGGTCCACATAGATGCCCCTGTCGCAGTGAGGTCGCTTCGCTGGGACACCACGGACTTTCCTGTCAGAGAAGCGCCGGCCGTTTCTCCAGACACGCCGCCCTTAATGACATAATCCGCCGGTCTCTTGCCACCGTCAACGTACCGGCCATCCTAGAGCCACCGGGCATTGCGCGTGATGACGGCAAGAGACCTGACGGAATGTCGCTGATTCCGTGGAAGTTGGGCCGGGTGCTAGTGTAGGACGCGACCTGCGTCGATACACTGGCCCCGACTCATCTCCACGGAACATCGTGCAGAGCAGGGGCGGCAGCAGAGGCGGCCGAAAAACTTAAAAATCATAAATACAGGGATCTCGGCCCCGAGTATAATTTTACTCCTTTCGGGGTCGAGACCTTAGGTCCGTGGGGTCCCAGCGCCCACAAACTATTTAAAGATCTCCAAAAAAGAGTGTCCGAGTCGACTGGTGACCGAAGAGCTGGCAGCTACCTTGCACAACGTATTAGTATTGCTATACAGCGTGGAAATGCTGCCAGCATCTTCGGCACAATGCCGCGGGGGCACAACTTTTTAGATTTATTTTAGTTTTAATTTAATTTACTAATAATTTAGTCCACTTATTAATTTATAACATAATGTAGTGCTTACCGTCTTATCCTGTCTATTATGTATATCAATTAAAGTTAGATCGAACACGTACTCGCGGCTAAGCGATAATAACTAGTGGCGGTTTATTTGTATCTACATATATCTAATACGTCTACCTAGTTAGTCATCTATTCTATTGTTTTACTTTTAGGGCGCTTCTCATTCATATTCTGGGGCTTCCTCAAACATCGTCCTATATTGTACCGAGTAGCATTCGAAATCTTCGGGAATTTTTGAGTAACTAGTATGTAGGTATAACGCTACCTATTTATGTACTCTGTTAGAGTTAATCCTAACAAATACCAAGAGACAGGACTTTTGTGTTTTTTTAAAGATTACGTTAGAACTCATTTCTTCCCTATATTATATATCTACCTAGGTACCCAATCTATATTTGTAGGTTTATGATACTTATCCACTTATTTTTGTGCAGGTGCAAGTAGGTGTGTAGAGGCTTAAACGCGACTGGTTATAGCTTCGAAATAAAAACATAATTAAGCACCATAAAAAATAAACTACATTAAGCTACAATTAGGCTCAGTCTGCACATGTATTCAGAATTTGGGAAGTTCGTTGAACTCGCAAGTTAGTTTCGTTCGACCAGCCGCGTCTGAAGGGAGTGGTGTGACCGATGGCATATTTTGGCGGTTGGAAATCGATCCCGTGGGGCGATACAGTTTTGGAGCGACACTAAAACAAGGGGAAAGCATGCAATAACAGAAAATTGAGAGGCCAAGAAAGTACTTCAGAGTTACATTAATTAGGTACCTACTCTACTCGTAGATAGAAAAAGCAGACCATCGCTGATCACATTGTAGATACGTATGTACTTAATTTTTTTAGACGCCCAATATTTTAAACAAGTTAAATTAGGTACTACCTACCTACTTAGGTAGAGTACCGCTTTCCATCTACTTCTATAGCCTTGTATCATAAAATTGTACGATGTAGCTACCTGCCTACCATTTATAATGAAATTTGTCTCATAGATACTTTAGTATTACTTTATATTTTAAGATTCGATAAGCACTCGTTGAAACCTGTAAGGTATGACTTCCTTCCATTAAATTAAATAATACGCGTACCGTATCTACTCAGTTCGCAAGACGCTGAGCACGGTAACACTTAGCGAGAGGACTGGTTATTTATAGAGCCTGCCTAATATGATAATGGCTCCTAAATAACATAGTAGGTAGATACTATATCATATTATTCAATGGAAGCACAGGGACAACAGGTCAATAGCAATAAACGATAAGTCGCTATCTACTGCATATCGCAAGCAGAGCAAAAGTAACTTAACTGCATATGGCTACTTATTACAAAGCTTGGTTATTCATGTGGAAACTTTAATGGAGCACAAGTAAACCGACTTTGGGCACTCCCTAAACACATTCGACCATAAAAGACGGTGATACAGCAAACATGTGTAACCCATATAACTGTTCCCACCATCGCCATGACATCAACAGTAACCGGGAAACTTTTATTAGTTTGGAATCTAGCAGACGGAAATCAAGGTAGGTACGTATAACAACATTGAAATCGTTTCTAAGTAAACTACAGTAAACGGTCTATTAATATTTTTAATGGCCTAGTGTTGAACAATCTCAGTTGAAGATAGCGTCACCTGGTGTTGCGAATGTGTGTAGGTAAGTTAAGTAGGAATGTGTACCTACCTGTTAACTACCTACTGCCCTAAGACGTACATAAAATACACATACAAAAGATCTAATAAAATTTACATAGCTCCTTGGAGCAATATTATGATTTGCATGTGATATAAAACCTTGTGAATTAGGTATTTAGGGAATCCTAAACGAAATAAAATAGGTACCTCCCTATAGATAAATAGCATGTTAGTAAATGAAATTGCCGTAGGTGTTAAGCGTCTATTGTTTCGGTACCTAAAACTTTGTCACATTACCAACTTTAATCCATACTAATCCATACTAATACTATAAATGCGAAAGTGTCTGTCTGTCTGTTACCTCTTCACGCTTAAACCGCTGAACTGATTTGGATGAAATTTGGTATGGACATAGTTTGAGTCCCGGGGAAGGACATAGGGTACTTTTTATCCCGGAAAAATACTCTGATCCGCGATAAACGAATTTAAGGCGAACAAAGTCGCGGGCAGAAGCTAGTAGAAAATAAAAGTAAGTATGTACCTACCTACCAACATACATTGTAACATGTTTTGCGCCTAAACAATTTATACCTAAGTCATAGATACGTCGCGCATTCCGTAAAGGTCCGTATTAAGCCCTAATAAAGTCGCTTAGTCGCTGATGATATCTCATAAAGACCCAATTGAGGTGCATATATGTTGGATTACGAGCGCGGCTGATGCCCAGCATTAGCATAATTGGAGGTCGGCAGCGGACCGGTTCACCACAGAGGTACAAGCATGACGTCACCGCTGACATCACCAACACACGCGAACTTAAAATAGCAGCTTGGATTAAAAGCTTCTACTTACCTACTAAAGTTGCGAGACACGCGAAAGCTTAATCTTGCTTGGAAGCTATGAGTCACTGTCAGTTACTTTTGAAACTGAAGACGATAGGTATTAGAGGACGCGTAGGTTTAGAATTTATTTTTATTTGTGCTGCCTGCTGCTGTTTTTGGGACATAGGCAGGTACAAGGTACCTACAACGCCTAACCAAGAATATGGCATCATTTTATAGGTGGGGTGTTTATGTTTACGCCCATTCGTGTTATGAGGCGCGGCTTTATCATATCACAAAATTGACGAGTATTTTTATTAATTAAACTGTCGACACAATATCTAGGTCGGCGCTCCCACTGGCCAGGCCCACCCTCAACCAGGGGCGCTCCCGCCCCAATTCACGAATTTCGACTTAGTAAAGAGCTATACAGCAATAAAAATAGGTTATTTTTGGTACATATAACTAAAACCTGAAGACTTCAGAATTTTGTACTTGAATTTTCCCTTGCTTGCTATGGCGTGATTTGCGTGAAGTCGGTACCTACCTTTAAAATTACCCTAAAATAGGTATGCCTACCAACTTCAGGAATAAATATAATGATTGTTGTTAATAAAGTATTAAATAAATATATATATTATTTTGATCGTGATCACTATTTGTTACAAACAGACGCTCACCGTTATCTGGTAGGTATGCAAACGGTGAAAAATTAAATTTCGTCGACTTCCGACAAAATGAAACAAGTAGGTACCTAACTACTAAAGAATATCCTGAGAAAATACCACACACTTGAGGCAATATAATTAAATATCACTTCGGAAGTAGAACACCAGCTCCGTTACGAATACCCAAGGCGGTTCGCAATTAATCAAAAAGAAAGAACCAAAACTTATCTAAATGCCACTTACATGCCAATATGATTTAAAACACCAACACTTCTATTGAACAACAATTCACTGATTGCATTTATAGGCCACGATAACATTCATAACACTGAAAAGTTTTTTATGGGCTCGAGACTCGCTACGATCGAAATTAAAATTTTCTCGTGAATTGAAAACACTACCGACCGCTACTACAAACTAAATAGAATGAGTAGGAACGAGATAGCCTTTTGCTTGCTAGGTCTACCCTCTCTACTCTACGCCGTGCGTGCGCTCATGCGTTTTTGTGCTAACGGTACTATTTTCTAAATTCCTTGCGTTTAAGTAGACAAAGAAAAGATGGATGAATATTTTGAAAGAATATACTTTATCACAACAATATACTGCAATATTTCATTTTCTGTTGATCAGCATATTGTTTTTATTTCACATTACACATACATTTGATTGAAATTAAAAATCTCCTTAAACCCATTTTTATCGCCATAGACAAAACACAGAATGTCAAAGATGACATTCACTTTAGAGATGTCCACAATCTCAATTTCAACGTGACCTATCGACTTTGTACAATAAACAAATACATTCGAGTTGTTAAATTACTTATCTCCTGAAACTAATTCGAAATATATGTGTACATGAACAAATAAACAAAAATTAAATTAAAATAAAGCACTTCTGGATGCGTCGTAATATCTTAAATTGAGAGGAAACATTTTCAATTGTTTTTTTTTATTTGTGTATCGATATTGATTAGCGGCTGGGGCCTCCCTATGCTGCTGATGTTGGGTTGGTGATTGATTGTGGTATATTATTCTCTCATTCTCAAAATCAAAAGTAGAGAATTGTTTCGGTTACTGTTATATTATGAGTCGCGGAATTGTAAGATTCGAGTAGTTATATTTTATGTTTCCTGGTCCTTAATATCAAAGATAAATGAAGGCGTCGAGGCGATATTGTCTTGAAAATGATGTGTAAATGGCTTCTCACCGAGATCGTACTATCGAAAGTTATTGTGCCGGCCTAATAAGTTTTACATATAAATACTTAATGCGCTCAAGTGACGGAAATCTCAATTGTTATGGCTCCTGGTAACAACGAGCGGCATCCAGGTCACACGGGAACAATTCCGAAGACGAAAGCACGGAACAACTGCAATGTTCCGCAGGAGGCTGTGACTCCCACCAGGAGGGACATGGCATCTAATCTAGTTTCGGTGAGCAAATACAATTTATAATACAAATGCTTTCTAAATTGTTGATAAGATGGTCACGCTTTCATAAGGTATACAATTTCTGTATGTGTATTAGTTTCCAAGGGTGATGTTTATTATTTGTGTGATGTGCGTGTCAGCCTCAGACTCTCGCAACTGTCTTCAGTGTGGAGTTATGTTGTGAAGTTGCTTCTATGAGCACATGTACCCACAGCTTTTATTTTTAGATTTTCAGGAGAAACATAATTTTCTTGGCCCACCGCCAACTTGTATAGTGTGCCACACACAATTAGTATCTACTTTCAGTTTTTCATTTATTTAGATGTACTTTCATGTAGTTTTCATTGTAAAAAGACATTTAATACCCTGTTTTACGTACTGAGAATTAATGGGTGGTTGTTTTTCAAAATTCCGTGTTAAGAAGGTGCGTGGATGTAAATAACAATTCACTCTGGGGAAAAGAAAGTAATTTGAAGTGACACATTTCTTGTAAGAGACCTGTTCAGGTGTATATTATTTATTAAACTTTCTTTATTAATTGTAGACATCCCTTGACTGGGTACCAGTTTCGGAATATAACACAAGAACCAATTATAACCAGTCGAGGAAGCAGACAAATAACACCTCTGATCAAGAACTGAATGATTTAGGTAAGTAAAGAGTTGTGACCTATATTGATGTCTGCATATTTAGAATAAGGTTTGTGATTTTGACCCTTCCACAAATAATATAGATTAGTATCATATGTTTCACATTTGCTCTGACTGATACTTATTTTTACCATTAGTAAAAATTTAAAAAGTTATAGTTTGTTTTTTGATTCAATAGACTAAATTCACATTTAATTTCCGTCTGTTTTAGCATTAAAAATTAATTGTAATGGGTATTTAATGTATATGATTATGTAGTAACATTCTAAATGTATTTCAAGTAAATATGCATCAATATATTATATCAGCTTGGCTCATATTAAGTGTTTTACTAGCCTGTCAGCTGTCAAATTAGTCTATCGAATAAAAAAATGGATTTTAGAAAGTCGCAACTTCATCAGCAAAGAAAAAAAATCATAACACCTTTTTTTCTTCAGCATGGTTGAGTAAAAGTATCCTATAACCATCTGTGGATACCCAGCTACTGGTGTACCAAATATATAAATGGTTAAAATCCATTCAGCCATTTCGGCGTAATGTAACCACAAGCACACATATAAGAAATCCAAGAATATATATTTACAATTCAGTCTCCTCGAAACAGTGAGGTGAGGTCCATATAGGCCCAAAGACACTGCTACCCTGTACGGCCATGGTTCCATATAGGCACAGAGGAACTGCCGATCATGTGATCTAAATATTCTAATTCTACCTTGGCCAAAAACCCTGTGCAAGCCACTGCCTCCTAATAGTTCATTACAATCTTTTTTCTTATATTTTCATTGTATAGACATTTCATTTTTACAACTTTATAATAGTACTAGCTTATGCCTGCGACTTTGTCCGCCTTAAAATAAATTATCTCGGATAAGGGTATTTTTCCGCGATAAAAAGTAGCCTATGTCCTTCCCCTGGCCTCAAACTATCTCCATACCAAATTTCATTGCCTATGCCCTGACATACTAATTTCTAATTCTAATGGTAGTGGCTATTCCAGGCTATACAGCCTCCATATCACTGCACCCATAGATGATCTATTGTGGTTGCCACCTCCTATAGTCCGGTCAAGGTCTGTTGATGCAAAGAACTTCAGAAATTCTTTAATTCCAAGAGTCTTTATCTCTTCTGGGCACAGTAAATGTTTTCCCAGTATAGAGCTGCGGTTGCGTCTTAGGGAGGGGCAGTCTGTGAGAAATTGAAAAGGTGTTTCCTCCGCTATTCTGCAGAGCCTACACAACTTCGTGTCACTTTTCCCATTTGTCTGCATGAGCTTATTCAGACAACAGTGGCCTTTAAGCACCCTCACCAAGATGCAAAGATTGTTCTTGGACAATGCTAAGACCTCCGAAGATGTTGGGCAACCAAGAACATAAATATTGCCTATGACCTGTCATAATTGAGTTTATAATGCTTTTGATATTTCTTAACTAAAATAAAAAAAAAGTCAGACTTGCACACAAACAGAGGCGGATCTTCTAAAGGCTATTTGGGCTGCAGCCCAGGGCCCCAGGATACATAGGGCCCCCAGCCCCCATTGAAGACAATCAAACTAAAAAAAACAATCAAGTAGTTTAATCAATTAAGTGGGCCCACTTATTTACTAAGCAGTATTAGCCCCGGGCCCCACAAATTCATGATCCGCCCCAGCACACAAATGGTTCCATCCATACTAATATTATAAATGTGAAAGTGTGTCTGTCTGTCTGTCTGTCGGTCTGTCTGTTACCTCTTCACGCTTAAACAGCTGATCCAAATGGAATGAAATTTCATATGCAGATAGTTTGAGTGGGAAGGACATAGGCTAGTTTTTATCCCAGAAGAATACCCTTATCCGCGATAAATGAATTTAAGGCGGACGAAGTCGCGGGCAGAAGATAATATGCCATAAAACACTGACCAAAACATGTTACTTCTATGGATCCCCTTTAATTTTTTTCATTTATTTGTTGTACAGCAACTATAGTAATAAGTACACACTGTGTATACCTGTCATGATTCAAAACTTATATGTTGGATAGGCTAAGTACAAATGGTATAGGTAATAGATAAGAGTTATTTAGAAAAAAATACTGTTGACTTTGTTCGTCTTTCTTCTCAACAGTGGTCTCCTCATGGGAAATGCCTTAGAGTCAGACTTGTAAAAGTGCCCTTGCGGCCTACTTTTATACTATTATAAAGTTGTAAAAATTAAATATCTGTATATTGAAGATATTATCGAAAAAAATATTGTAGCGGGCTATTTAGAGGTCACTGAAACGATTTTATTATTTTATGAATATAATAAAAAAAATGCCTTTATTTTTAGACAATATACAAAGTTAAACTAATTATAGTCACATTTTTTTTGCTTTGAAGTCTAATTGCACTTCTGTTGAATTTGCTTATATATGTTCTATAATCAACCAATTATAAATATTGTAACTAAGCCCATAAATAAAAAAAAATGAAATTGGAATGAAATAATCAAATACTTTTTAGAACTGAATGAAATCCTATAACATTGATTCATAGTTAAATATTATTGTGTGTTTTACGTTTTCAAAATGACTTACACTATCATGTATAATCTTTTCAGTTTATAAAGTAATAAATTAACATATTGATTAAATGTTATCATATGTTTAGACTTAGTAGATGTATTATTTTATATTATATCTGAACATGTGATATACTTAGTAACTGCAGGTGCCATATAAGATCTTAGCCCTCTGATTAGTGCCTCATATTATAGTAGTTCGGTTTTAGTTCTGGATAATCAACTTAAAGGAAACAAATCATAATGTGCTTAACCGCAAAACAACAAAATTACCCAGCCACCTTGAAAGTCCAATTGATTATCAATTCTATCTCCATGATCATTAGATTGCCAGTGCCCTAGTGACTCTATCACTACAAACAATAGATTACAATACATATGTAGCGTTTACCTGAGAAAGGTACAAATAGAATGGCATTGTGAAGTATTTTTTTCGATTATTGCACACGTAATCTATTGTAAATGAAGATAGAGTCAATACGATAATCTATTCAATTTCCAAGATGGTTTTAACAACTTTTTATAATGTGGCGATTTTGGTGTTTTGCGGTAACGCATTATGGTATTGTTTCCTTTAAATGGATTGGACAGAACTACAACCAAACTACTATATAAATTTAATTATTAAATGGATTTGTATGACATGATTTTGATTAATTTTAAACTCTTATAAAAAATGTTATTTCTTAAACTATAGCACAGATTCGAAATATTTGTAAAAGGTGCTTCGAGATGGTTGAAGAGATATATAAAAGTATATAGGTATAATGATACACTGCACAACATCATTTGTAGAAAGAGGCAGTTTTTGATAGTAAAATACCACATATGGTATCTCCAGTTACTAAATAAATCCCGTAAATAACTACCTACTAGATAGTATTGCATAGCTTTTTAGGGTTCCGTATCAAAAAGGTACAAAAGGAACCCTTATGGTGCGACTCTGTCTGTCTGTCTGTCCGACTATTTAAGCGCCATATCTCAAAAAGTACTTATGCTAACTATTAGAAATTTGGACTATTTATAAACACGGTCAGGCCACATGTATTGCACAGGAAATATTTAAAAATATATATTTATTTTCTAATAAAACGACGAATATGAGGGGGGGTAAAATTAAAAGTCTAGCTATTGGGTCAAATAGGGTATCATATGAAAGGGCTTGGCCTGCACATTTTTTATCGTGTTTAGTTTTTATTTTATTAAGGAAAATGTGAAAAAACACATTATTCCCCCCCCCTTTATATCCGAAGTTTACCAATCGAAAATTTTGAAATTTTCACGATTTGCATTAATAAACATAAATATTACTCGAAAATTATAGCCATGTCTCTAACGATTTTTTTTTATTTTGCAAAATACCAATTTGAACAACCCGGTTGAGTTAAGTTTGCACCTGATTTGTATGTAATGCTATAGATATCAGGTGCAAACTTAACTCAACCGGTACCGGGTAATAAAGTTAGGGTAAGTAAACATTTGTACGGAACCCTCGGCGCGTGAGTCCGACTCGCACTTGGCCGGTTTTTTTTGGAATGTAGTGATTTTATACTTATTTCAAAGACAATACTAACCAAACTAATAATAACTAATATCATTTTAGAAAATTCAGTGTCGTTTGAGAGTGGATTCGGAAGGTTTGTCCCAGTGAGACCCCAGCCGCGGGCTCTGCCCCTAAACGTGCAGAATCGCGAAAACCTAACCAACGACCAACATGATGACGGCGCGAGCTCCATCTCCGGACACACTTTACACCCTTACGCACACCAAATGCAGAATGGTAGAATTAGCATCATTGAACGTACAGTCGGCCCATGAAAATGTTGGGCACACTTAAAAACTAGTCATTTTGAATGCCAGTCTTGATTCTATCAAGTTGTTCCGCCCTTTGTTTGAAATTTATTATGACAGAGCGCTAAAGTGCTCAACATTTTTGTTGGCAAACTGTACATTTAAATTACGTAATAGTTACACACGTCGATTTAAGTCGAGTATTGCGTGTGATGTTTCACCCCAATCCGTGATTTTTAATCAGATACCTATCTGAGGGGCTACTCTGAATTTCGATATTCGAAGTTCGTATCGCACCATCTCGCTCACTCAAACATAGTTTAACATGAGAGCGAGAGGGATGACACGTAATTAATTTCGAATCACAAGATTCAGAGTAACCCCTCTGTACACACTCGCCGAGGCGGGCGAGATGCTCGTGCCATAGGTTTCGTACGATGTGAGTGTGTACAGCCGCACACATTGAGTTATATTCGACTTTAAATGACATGGGTAACTGTCTCGTAATTTAAATGTCATTGAACATATCCATTAAGAACTCTCAGATAGTTTAGTAATACGCCATTATTTTGTAGGTTTAGTTCCTCACTTGAATCATGCTAATCATGCCGCTGCGGCTGTTATGATCGTCAACCCCACCACGCCTAATGCGGTGACTGCGAATATGTCTCAACCTTTTAATGTAAGTATAAACACTCATTTTCATACAGAAATAACGCTTTTATTTTTTTTCGAATATTGTGTTCTAAACTTTTTTTACTGAATTTGAAACTCAAGGTTGCTTCCAAATCTTTATAATTATCATTTGCATTCTTATACAGCCTATGCTATTGAATAGATTCTGCTCCAGCATTGCCGGTTACATCCACTTTATGTTCTACTTGTAAACCAATTATTTTCTACGTTTTATGATTTTTTCGTTCTTTGGCTGCGAGGCAAACGCATTTTCCTTTATAAAAATAGCAGGTCAATCTCCTGTCCATATACTACCTTTATAAAAAGAAAACTTAATTTTACTTGACAAAAACTTAGAGCCAACATGAAGAACTTGAGGTATCCCCATTAACATTTAATTAACTCGAGCGAATTAGTGAGTTAATTGTTACATATTTCGACTTTATTTCCAGGCGCCTAATCAAAACAGAAAGAATTTGACGAATAATCTGAACCCCGCCCGCAATAACTTTGACGGAACCCACTCAAGTAACAATAACTCGAACGCGTCAGTGTCCAACTCCAGGCCTGGTACTAAGACGGTGAATCTGATGAACAACATGTATGACCCAGGGCAGGCCAGTTTGAATAATATTAATGAAAATAATCAAGTGAGTGAATTTTATGTTGCATTAACTATATGTTTTTTAAATACAAAACCAAAATTGTTAAGGGAGATTAGTGTAAGCATAGTAATTGCTTCATGAAAGCCGCTTCACTGCATGCCAACAAAGGTAGCTAATGGAGATGTACCGACTATCCGATCACATTTATAATCGGCGAATAGTCAACAAAAGATATCGAACATTCAACACTATATGACTTACTGGAAAACTAAATAATAGACGACCAATATTTACTTCAAGATGTATGTTTTAAATGGTTGGTCATACTCGTAGTCTTTGCCGTTTTTCCTTGACCACCACCTGAAGTAAGTACCTGGCACGGATTACAATTCACTTTATTTTATTGGCATTACCTTCAACATCGCCAAAAAATTGTACAAACACGCGATTTCCTTTTCGACATTACATTAATGAAGAAAACTACCTAGTTGTTTGATCACAACAATTAGATAATTTTACGTTTACTTGTTTTTTCGTTAGTCCGTTTCACTTATGTGTGTATTTTGAACTTCTGCAATGTACGGATATTTCATTTTTACAACTTTATAATAGTATCTGAAAATTTCAAGAATATACCTGTTACTGTTCAAAAGATATCAAGATTCAAAAAACGCTGAAATAGATTTTTTGAGTAGGTACCTTTCATTTTTAATTTAGTTTTATGTTTAGTATGTGTTGCTATAGAAGTCACAGTAATACAATTTTTGAGAAAATTTCAAGTGTTGACCTAATACAGTTCGAGAGTTAGCATGCGTGACAAACAGACGGCGGAGGCTTAGTAATAGGATTCCGTTGGTATCCTTTGAATTTAACTTAAGGTTGTGGGCATCCCACATTGCCCATAACGGTGAATCGGGCTTGAGCAACTTAAAACTAAGCAATTTTGCCCAAATTGCGAATAGCTTCACGTCTGGGTAGAGATGATTTTGTTAAGTTGTCTTTAAAAGGTTTTTTATGCTTAGGTTCACAGGGAATCTGCTAGAGCGTTAGGGGAAGCGATAGTAGCGGCTTGCCCCGACACGGCTGCGGTCGAGCGGCGCTTAGGACAAATCCGCGAATACATTAGGGTCACATCGTCTCTCGTTGACACCATGCGTAACTCCGAAGACGAGGTAAGCTATTCACTTTTTAAGTTCAATATTACAATTCAAAGGTTACTTGCAAGTTGCTAATTTGTTGTAAAGTCCAATGTATTATCGCGTAAGCGTAGACCGGTAGTTATAATATTATCAATTAACAGTAGAGTACGCATAAGCAAAATTTATTTGATCCAATTTCTAATTTAGGCTTTTATTGAGCATACAAAAGAAGAATATGATGAACTGGTTGAGATGGTAATGAAATTGAAAGAAAGTGAGACCAAACTAGAGAAGGTATTGAATGAGGAGCCTGATAATGTTGAAGTGCCTGCCGAAGAAGCAGAGGGTTCCGCACTAGCTGCGGGGACAACGGCAGGTGATACGGCAGAACTTGTTACTGGAATCAAAGTAAATGAAGATGATACAGTTGGGAAGCAGGATACTCCTGTGTTATGTACTAAAAATCTTAAGAAAGTGACCAATTTAGAAAATGAACAGCTGAACAAGAGTTTACAAAGTGTGAAAAATTCTCAAGAACATCTAACACATCCGAATGTAAGCGATGTCGCCGAAGCTGTGGTAGATCACGCGCCGCAACCAACAGAAATTAAAAATGAAATCAAACATGATCCGGAAGAAAGCGGTACCGTGGAAATTAAAGAAATAGCAACCATTCCTTACGGAGAAACGGAAAGCAAAACACACGACCGACATTTAAATGAGGTGTTGCGTAAAAATATTATTTCATGCGTAGAAAAAGTAGCGCTCATAGAAGAAATGAAAAATAAAAACAATTCCAGTAACATTGAAGATCAGGTTACTGACTGTTGATGTTTGCTGTAAAAGTGTGTTTACTCTGTCATGAATTGGAAAAATCCATAGCATGTGTTGGATGTCAAACTCAAACCAGAAAATAACCATCTCTATTACTACTCCTTTCATAATCACCAACAACCATTTGTAACTGTCAACTGTGTGAAAGATTTTTGCTTCCTAGCCTAGAGTCTAACGATTTTGAGTATTAGCTTAGTTTAGCCCTTCTAACAGAGCTTACCTAGTTTTTTCTTTATTACCTGCCAGCTGCAACTGAGAAAACTATGATTCCTTTTTGCTCTCAACGTGTTTGAGTCTCCTTTTTCTAATTTATTGGTATGTTATAGCAGGAAGTTGTGGTTCGGCCCGTCTCTGTTCAGAGTAATGGATCGGCTTACAGCGAAAATGAACTTTGGCAGAATGAGATAAAAAACAAAATGGAGTTATCACAACGCCGACTGACTGCTTTAAAACAACAACAGAAGAGACTGTTGAAATATCAGGTTTGAATTTCTACCTGTTTATTCTCATCTCATGATTAAACTGGTATACTCATTATTTATTATGGTAACCTTTTCTAGGAGGAAGCAAAGCAACAATTGGAGGAAATGAATCGAGAAAGGCAATCACAGGAAGCTCTTCCATCAACTTCCCACGATAATTGTGGCGGCATGCAGGTTTGTTGCATACTAATAATTCATTATTTCTCATTCGTTGTGAATATCCAATATTATTCTCGTGGATTCTTTTTTAGAAGTAATTTTAGTGACCAATTAAACATGTTTAATTAATTATTTTTAAAAAATATATTCATATTCAAAAATTAAAACACTTCAATGAGCAATCAAAAATATTTGAATACAATTCAGCCATGTTTTTACACTCATACTCTTCAGTATGGATCTATATCGGAATCCCGAACGTCCTTTGTCCTTATGTATCGTTTGTCCTAATGTATCATTTGCCATAACGCATTTTTTTCAGAAACCGTAAACTTATCAGGATTGTTATAAAACAAACCTAACCTAATCTATACGACGATCTTTTAAAAAATCCTGAAAAAATTACGGTTTCTGAAAAAAATGCGTTATGGCAAATGATACATTAGGACAAAAGATATTATGGATTCCGAATGAGACCCCTTCAGTATACTAGAATAAATACTCTCACTATTTCAATACCGGCCTTACAAAGCAAATTATTTTGCAGAATCACCCAATGAACGGTAACTACAACCAGCGAATGTACGCTGCGAATCAAATCGGCGTAGCCACAACGTTACCACACTCCAGTGAGATACACGGCCAGAACATGGCCAGCCACGCCAACAGCGAGCACCACTCCGTCCACTCTAACCAGGAGGACAGGTTCTCGCATCGTGACGCGAATATTGCTAGTAGCGAGGTGAGTACCTCATACTGCAACGAATGTAATACTACTACAAGTAAGAGAATGCTCTCTTGTTATGTACAGCAAGTACGAATAATGCTCAATGTGTTGACGTACGTGTAATGTACAAAAAAATATGTTAAAATGATATCATCAATGTCTTGAACTTTTCTGCTCTTGGAGTAGAGTATTATTTTGATTGGGGTGGCGTGACCTAACCTAACTGTCCCTATAAACTATTATCTCAAATGAAAGCCTTGTGCCAGCTTACTCGCCATCTTAAGGGCGTAGAAAAGTTTAGTGTCGCGAGCCGAGTTTTGTTGTTTCGCTCGGAGAAACATTTGCATCAATATCATCCACACCATAAAGTCCCTTTTTTGATTTTTTTGATCACTAAACCCAGCTATATATACCTGGGACAAAGAGTTCAGTTGGGTAGATCTAACTCCGAGAAAGAGGTCACTCATCGAATTAGCGTTAGGTAGCGTTTGGGAAGCTACGTAATACCTTCTCGTCCCAAATACCGCAGTGAGGGTTGGATGAGGGCGGCGCACGACCGGTTGTTATAGAGATCCTTGTGCACGCAGGGAGGCCTTTATGCAGCAGTGGACGTTGTTGGGCTGATATGATGATGATGAAAGCCAGCTAGGTCAATTCTGATTAATGACAATGATTTAGGAGGCTGCAGGCGGCGGGCGAGACAGCGACGCAGAGGAAGATGATGCGCTGCTGACGGATCGCGGGCGTATGCTGCAAGCGAAACTCCGAGAGCTGCAACTCAAGAAGCAACACATGGAGAATCTCGTATGTATACACTCCAGCTATGCGCCACTCGCCTTTGTGCGTGTAATATACTTACTGCAAAGTAGCTCCCTGGGGAACCAAATGGCATCGATTGTCGTGCGTCACAACTTACTTGTTGACAGAACGCGAGCGTATGCTGCAAGCGAACCTGCGCGAACTGCAACAAAAGCAGTGATTCTTCTGGAGTGTGAACTCTAGGCGGGCGTCACTTGCTCGTGTGCGTAAAATAGATACCTACCATGTAGTAGTTCCCTGGGGAACCAAATAGCAGTGGGCTGTAGCACGCCATTAACTGATAGAACATCAGATTTTTCTCTGAAAAATGCTAAATTCTGATGTTAACGTTGGTGGGTCGCTGTTTTTAGTAATCAAATTATATAAATCAATGTAAGAACAGGTTTCTATCATAGTCACGTTCAGATATTTTTGGGTCAATTCTTGCTCATTGTACTATTTACTTGTTCTCGACCAATCAGTGTAATCGAAATTACTGACCATTTGCTGTGAGTAATTTCGATTAGACGCATGTTTCCCATACTCTATAGTCTGACAAAGCTAAGTCTGCAAAAGGTTAAAATAATCTGGCAATCCCACCATTACCGTTGAAAATCCATAGTATTTTTATTATTACAGACTTTATCAATCGATGTCATATTGCGTTTAAATCCTTACATTATAAAAATAAAATTATAATTGTATATTTCAACTTACATGTCCAGGTATCGGAATTTCAAAAACTCCAAATGGTAACACATCTTGGGTCTAACAACACATACTCCAGCTCCGGCGAGGAGAGCGGCGACGAGGAACCTTCACGCAAATGTAAGATACTCTATTTTCATACCTATTTCCTGGCACTTTATTAGTAATATAAGATAATGACTGAAGTTTGCTCGAGTTGACGTCACTATCCACAATACCTAAATAACTATTTTACGTTAATGCCAATTGCAATATCGAATAAAAATTTAAATTGCAGGTAATAAATCCGGTGGGAATATCAAAAACGAGGATCCCTTCAAACTTATGGAAATTAAGGCCATTAAAACAGCCTTACAGAAGACTAAAGGTACTAATATTTATATTTAAGAAACTATTTGATTATTAATTAATCCCAGTCTTCAAAGTCAATCCTATAACCGAATAACTTTTCACCAGTAATAATAAATTAATATCATGTTCACAGATCTGATGCGGTCGGTCGAAAACTACGAATCAGACCACCTCTCCGGCGCACACGACGATTCGTTCCAAATGCCGAGCCATTCTAATATAAACGACAAGTAAGCTATCCTTTATTCAACTAGATATAATGGCTATAAGCCTGGAGGATTGGATGCATCCACGCTTCTACTGCGCCGCTATTAACTGGACTATGATACGCCCTAAACAGAATAAATGAATGCCGTGGATAATGGTCATAAATAATGTAATATATTTCAGTTTTATAATATACTAGCTTCTGCCCGCGACTTCGTCCGCCTTAAATTCGTTTATCGCGGATAACGGTATTTTTCCGGAATAAAAAGTAGTCTATGTCCTTCCCCGGGACTCAAACTATCTCCATACCAAATTTCATCCAAATCGGTTCAGCGGTTTAAGCCTGAAGAGGTAACAGACAGACAGACAGACAGACACACTTTCGCATTTATAATATTAGTATGGATAGTATGGATTGTGAGGAGTTTAAGAAGAAAGACGAGGGTTCATCGTGTGTAGGAGGTAACTGTGTCTTATGGTTATGTAATTTTGTATTATTATATCCATACTAATATTATAAATGCGAAAGTGTGTCTGTCTGTCTGTATGTCTGTATGTCTGTCTGTCTGTCTGTCTGTTACCTCTTCACGCTTAAACCGCTGAACCGATTTGGATGAAATTTGATATGGAGATAGTTTGAGTCCCGCGGAAGGACATAGGCTACTTTTTATCCCGGAAAAATACCCTTATCCGCGATAAACGAATTTAAGGCGGACGAAGTCGCGGGCAGAAGCTAGTTAATAATATTTCCACCAATCGTAAAACAAGTATTTAATCTATTATTATAAAGTTGTAAAAATTAAATGTCTGTGCATTGAAAATATTTTCATAAAAATAAGTAAAACAGTCTATAATATTTTCTTCTGTTTCCGCGATTATTACTCATTGAAATAAAACGATTTAACGGATTATATCGCGTATATTATCTCATTTTAGTTCCCGACGTTTCGGAAGCTTGACGTGACCATGGAAAGCTGGAAAGCTTCCGAAACGTCGGGAACTAAAATGAGATAATATACGCGATATAATCCGTTAAATCGTTTTATTTCAATAAAACAGTCTATTTTTTGTATGTATATATGACTGCGCCATCCTCGCGCCTAAACGGCTTAACAGTTTTCAACTATTTTTGGTTCACGGAAAGCTGCGCCTCACATGTGACTATAGTAGTTTTTCGATACCACGCAAAAACGGAGGGTTATGACTTTTTCTCCTCCATTAACGAACTTGCACCTTCTAATTTTGTGTATGTATTTGTAGCAAATCCGAAGGCGGCGGCAGTATTGGCGGCTGGTCGAACGACGGCAGCGTGTGCCGCGTCCGCAACTCCTTGCCGCAGCGCCACAAGTTCACCAACGAGCAGCACTCTCAGCAACATCTGCAACAAGCGCAGCTGCATCTGCAACACCCACAGCAACACATGCAACACTTGCAGCCGCAGCAGATGCCGCATATGCAGCCGCATCCGCAGCAGATGAGTAAGTTTAACTACCCATATCAAGTATAGACAGCGCGACGAGAGTTCCAGCCAGCCACGGTGGCAAGGAATTCCTTGCCGCAGTGCCACAAGTTCACCAACGAGCAGCACTCGCAGTAACACCTGCAACACTTGCCGCCCCAGCAGATGAGCAAGTTCAAGTACCCATACCAAATATAGATATAGCAAGGAGAGTTGCGATTCTGGCAAGGAATTCCTTGCCGCAGCGCCACAAGTTCACCAACGAGCAGCACTCGCAGCAACACCTGCAACACTTGCTGCCGCAGCAGATGAGTAAGTTCAAGTACCCATACCAAATATAGATATAGCAAGGAGAGTTGCGATTCTGGCAAGGAATTCCTTGCCGCAGCGCCACAAGTTCACCAACGAGCAGCACTCGCAGCAACACCTGCAACACTTGCTGCCGCAGCAGATGAGTAAGTTCAAGTACCCATACCAAATATAGATATAGCAAGGAGAGTTGCGACTCTGGCAAGGAATTCCTTGCCGCAGTGCCACAAGTTCACCCACGAGCAGCACTCGCAGCAACACCTGCAACACTTGCTGCCGCAGCAGATCTCGCATACGATGATGTACCATATGTATCGCATCAAGAGTTGCGTAATCATCTTACGTCCACTGCAGAAGAATAACCTAACCCAAGGATCTCCAACTACTTAAGATCGTCCGCGAACTACTTAAGATCGTCGGTCCACCTTACAGAGAATCTTCTTCAGAGCCTTCTCTCTCTTCTGAACAAAGTTTGTAGCAATTTTTAAGAAACAAGCTCAATAGGAAGTATGCTTCCAAGGAACTTGATTAGGCAACCACAATTATTTCACGTTCATAATAAGTAATAATAACCGTTAAAATTCTTTAAACTATTAATAAAAAAATGTTTACAGGTCACGAATCGAATATTGCCTCGTTACAAGAATTGGCCCAAGAACTACGTATGGAAACCGAAAAGATTGTTGGCGAGAGAGCACGTATCAAGGACATGATGTCCAATAAAGGTAGATTTATAAAAACGTCTGCTCTATAAATATAAATCACTCGCAAGTTATTTCTTTTCTAGATATTTCTTGTCATTCGACAAAATAGCGCTCGCTTTCTCTCTACTGACTTATTTTTTAACTAACTTTCCTCATGATATTTTAATATCTATTTTTTAGCTTTGTGCCAAAATGAAATGTTGAAAAATCTTAAATGTAAAAAAAACGGAAACCAAGTTCTATAACATATTAATCAAAGTTATATATTAAAACGGTAATTGGGAACAAAAGTTTCTCAAAGGTATCCATTTAATATTTTTTCCCGATATTTATAAAGAACTTTACAAATATCTTATCTTTATCTTGGATTGTTTTTTGGATATCATTTTTTAAACACCTGATGTGACATAAGTACGGTTTCCTCTTATAAATACATTTAGATTTTGGTTTACATAGATTAGTAAGAAAAATTAAAAAGTTAGCTGTCTTAGGGGCTTGGCTTTCCCTTTTAAAAAGTTACCAGATATCTTGTTGAGCTTTCTAGGACATTGGGAATATACAGACTTGCACCCCCCTTTATAGGGGTGGGAGGGTGAAAGTTACAGATTTCTTAATTTTTCTCTTCTTTGTATGTAAATTCTAGGCTCCATGCCAAATTTTAGCTTTCTAGGATATCGGGAAGTACCCTAGAGGTTTTGATGCACTCGTCATAGTGAGTGACCAAATCGTCGTATTTTAGGTATTAATAAAATCTAAACTTTAAAAGCTAGATCAATGAAACTTAGTTAATTTCGTATCTTCTCTAACTACATTTTATCTTGTGAATTAGGGCTCTCTGGGACCAAGCTATGAGGGTTTGAAAATGAGATGAAACGGTTCGAGAAAAGGTGTGTAGTGTCCCACCTTCTTTTTTGTTCATCTTGGCGCGGGCACTACCGTGCCCTTAGAAGATGCACATTTGAGAGACTTAATGTTCCCAATGCGAATGTGAAAAAAAAGCATATTAATTTATATTTATAATTTTACAGAGACAAGTCGCAAGCCGAAGAAGGTGAACGAGCAAGCGTCGACCAGCGGCTGGGGCGGCGCGGGCCCCGCCGAGCGCCGCCAGATGCAGCTGCGGGCGCTGCTCGCCGACAAGCAGCGCGAGCTCGACAAGCTGCTCAACAAGGAGGTACACGACACTATAGTGTCTTGTAGTGTAGGCGCACGAGCGAGCGTCGACCAGCGGCTGGGGCGGCGCGGGCCCCGCCGAGCGCCGCCAGATGCAGCTGCGGGCGCTGCTCGCCGACAAGCAGCGCGAGCTCGACAAGCTGCTCAACAAGGAGGTACACGACACTATAGTGTCTTGTAGTGTAGGCGCACGAGCGAGCGTCGACCAGCGGCTGGGGCGGCGCGGGCCCCGCCGAGCGCCGCCAGATGCAGCTGCGGGCGCTGCTCGCCGACAAGCAGCGCGAGCTCGACAAGCTGCTCAACAAGGAGGTACACGACACTATAGTGTCTTGTAGTGTAGGCGCACGAGCGAGCGTCGACCAGCGGCTGGGGCGGCGCGGGCCCCGCCGAGCGCCGCCAGATGCAGCTGCGGGCGCTGCTCGCCGACAAGCAGCGCGAGCTCGACAAGCTGCTCAACAAGGAGGTACACGACACTATAGTGTCTTGTAGTGTAGGAGCACGAGCGAGCGTCGACCAGCGGCTGGGGCGGCGCGGGCCCCGCCGAGCGCCGCCAGATGCAGCTGCGGGCGCTGCTCGCCGACAAGCAGCGCGAGCTCGACAAGCTGCTCAACAAGGAGGTACACGACACTATAGTGTCTTGTAGTGTAGGCGCACGAGCGAGCGTCGACCAGCGGCTGGGGCGGCGCGGGCCCCGCCGAGCGCCGCCAGATGCAGCTGCGGGCGCTGCTCGCCGACAAGCAGCGCGAGCTCGACAAGCTGCTCAACAAGGAGGTACACGACACTATAGTGTCTTGTAGTGTAGGCGCACGAGCGAGCGTCGACCAGCGGCTGGGGCGGCGCGGGCCCCGCCGAGCGCCGCCAGATGCAGCTGCGGGCGCTGCTCGCCGACAAGCAGCGCGAGCTCGACAAGCTGCTCAACAAGGAGGTACACGACACTATAGTGTCTTGTAGTGTAGGAGCACGAGCGAGCGTCGACCAGCGGCTGGGGCGGCGCGGGCCCCGCCGAGCGCCGCCAGATGCAGCTGCGGGCGCTGCTCGCCGACAAGCAGCGCGAGCTCGACAAGCTGCTCAACAAGGAGGTACACGACACTATAGTGTCTTGTAGTGTAGGCGCACGAGCGAGCGTCGACCAGCGGCTGGGGCGGCGCGGGCCCCGCCGAGCGCCGCCAGATGCAGCTGCGGGCGCTGCTCGCCGACAAGCAGCGCGAGCTCGACAAGCTGCTCAACAAGGAGGTACACGACACTATAGTGTCTTGTAGTGTAGGCGCACGAGCGAGCGTCGACCAGCGGCTGGGGCGGCGCGGGCCCCGCCGAGCGCCGCCAGATGCAGCTGCGGGCGCTGCTCGCCGACAAGCAGCGCGAGCTCGACAAGCTGCTCAACAAGGAGGTACACGACACTATAGTGTCTTGTAGTGTAGGAGCACGAGCGAGCGTCGACCAGCGGCTGGGGCGGCGCGGGCCCCGCCGAGCGCCGCCAGATGCAGCTGCGGGCGCTGCTCGCCGACAAGCAGCGCGAGCTCGACAAGCTGCTCAACAAGGAGGTACACGACACTATAGTGTCTTGTAGTGTAGGCGCACGAGCGAGCGTCGACCAGCGGCTGGGGCGGCGCGGGCCCCGCCGAGCGCTGCCAGATGCAGCTGCGGGCGCTGCTCGCCGACAAGCAGCGCGAGCTCGACAAGCTGCTCAACAAGGAGGTACACGACACTATAGTGTCTTGTAGTGTAGGCGCACGAGCGAGCGTCGACCAGCGGCTGGGGCGGCGCGGGCCCCGCCGAGCGCCGCCAGATGCAGCTGCGGGCGCTGCTCGCCGACAAGCAGCGCGAGCTCGACAAGCTGCTCAACAAGGAGGTACACGACACTATAGTGTCTTGTAGTGTAGGCGCACGAGCGAGCGTCGACCAGCGGCTGGGGCGGCGCGGGCCCCGCCGAGCGCCGCCAGATGCAGCTGCGGGCGCTGCTCGCCGACAAGCAGCGCGAGCTCGACAAGCTGCTCAACAAGGAGGTACACGACACTATAGTGTCTTGTAGTGTAGGCGCACGAGCAAGCGTCGACCAGCGGCTGGGGCGGCGCGGGCCCCGCCGAGCGCCGCCAGATGCAGCTGCGGGCGCTGCTCGCCGACAAGCAGCGCGAGCTCGACAAGCTGCTCAACAAGGAGGTACACGACACTATAGTGTCTTGTAGTGTAGGCGCACGAGCGAGCGTCGACCAGCGGCTGGGGCGGCGCGGGCCCCGCCGAGCGCCGCCAGATGCAGCTGCGGGCGCTGCTCGCCGACAAGCAGCGCGAGCTCGACAAGCTGCTCAACAAGGAGGTACACGACACTATAGTGTCTTGTAGTGTAGGCGCACGAGCGAGCGTCGACCAGCGGCTGGGGCGGCGCGGGCCCCGCCGAGCGCCGCCAGATGCAGCTGCGGGCGCTGCTCGCCGACAAGCAGCGCGAGCTCGACAAGCTGCTCAACAAGGAGGTACACGACACTATAGTGTCTTGTAGTGTAGGCGCACGAGCGAGCGTCGACCAGCGGCTGGGGCGGCGCGGGCCCCGCCGAGCGCCGCCAGATGCAGCTGCGGGCGCTGCTCGCCGACAAGCAGCGCGAGCTCGACAAGCTGCTCAACAAGGAGGTACACGACACTATAGTGTCTTGTAGTGTAGGCGCACGAGCGAGCGTCGACCAGCGGCTGGGGCGGCGCGGGCCCCGCCGAGCGCCGCCAGATGCAGCTGCGGGCGCTGCTCGCCGACAAGCAGCGCGAGCTCGACAAGCTGCTCAACAAGGAGGTACACGACACTATAGTGTCTTGTAGTGTAGGCGCACGAGCGAGCGTCGACCAGCGGCTGGGGCGGCGCGGGCCCCGCCGAGCGCCGCCAGATGCAGCTGCGGGCGCTGCTCGCCGACAAGCAGCGCGAGCTCGACAAGCTGCTCAACAAGGAGGTACACGACACTATAGTGTCTTGTAGTGTAGGCGCACGAGCAAGCGTCGACCAGCGGCTGGGGCGGCGCGGGCCCCGCCGAGCGCCGCCAGATGCAGCTGCGGGCGCTGCTCGCCGACAAGCAGCGCGAGCTCGACAAGCTGCTCAACAAGGAGGTACACGACACTATAGTGTCTTGTAGTGTAGGCGCACGAGCGAGCGTCGACCAGCGGCTGGGGCGGCGCGGGCCCCGCCGAGCGCCGCCAGATGCAGCTGCGGGCGCTGCTCGCCGACAAGCAGCGCGAGCTCGACAAGCTGCTCAACAAGGAGGTACACGACACTATAGTGTCTTGTAGTGTAGGCGCACGAGCGAGCGTCGACCAGCGGCTGGGGCGGCGCGGGCCCCGCCGAGCGCCGCCAGATGCAGCTGCGGGCGCTGCTCGCCGACAAGCAGCGCGAGCTCGACAAGCTGCTCAACAAGGAGGTACACGACACTATAGTGTCTTGTAGTGTAGGCGCACGAGCGAGCGTCGACCAGCGGCTGGGGCGGCGCGGGCCCCGCCGAGCGCCGCCAGATGCAGCTGCGGGCGCTGCTCGCCGACAAGCAGCGCGAGCTCGACAAGCTGCTCAACAAGGAGGTACACGACACTATAGTGTCTTGTAGTGTAGGCGCACGAGCGAGCGTCGACCAGCGGCTGGGGCGGCGCGGGCCCCGCCGAGCGCCGCCAGATGCAGCTGCGGGCGCTGCTCGCCGACAAGCAGCGCGAGCTCGACAAGCTGCTCAACAAGGAGGTACACGACACTATAGTGTCTTGTAGTGTAGGCGCACGAGCGAGCGTCGACCAGCGGCTGGGGCGGCGCGGGCCCCGCCGAGCGCCGCCAGATGCAGCTGCGGGCGCTGCTCGCCGACAAGCAGCGCGAGCTCGACAAGCTGCTCAACAAGGAGGTACACGACACTATAGTGTCTTGTAGTGTAGGCGCACGAGCAAGCGTCGACCAGCGGCTGGGGCGGCGCGGGCCCCGCCGAGCGCCGCCAGATGCAGCTGCGGGCGCTGCTCGCCGACAAGCAGCGCGAGCTCGACAAGCTGCTCAACAAGGAGGTACACGACACTATAGTGTCTTGTAGTGTAGGCGCACGAGCGAGCGTCGACCAGCGGCTGGGGCGGCGCGGGCCCCGCCGAGCGCCGCCAGATGCAGCTGCGGGCGCTGCTCGCCGACAAGCAGCGCGAGCTCGACAAGCTGCTCAACAAGGAGGTACACGACACTATAGTGTCTTGTAGTGTAGGCGCACGAGCGAGCGTCGACCAGCGGCTGGGGCGGCGCGGGCCCCGCCGAGCGCCGCCAGATGCAGCTGCGGGCGCTGCTCGCCGACAAGCAGCGCGAGCTCGACAAGCTGCTCAACAAGGAGGTACACGACACTATAGTGTCTTGTAGTGTAGGCGCACGAGCGAGCGTCGACCAGCGGCTGGGGCGGCGCGGGCCCCGCCGAGCGCCGCCAGATGCAGCTGCGGGCGCTGCTCGCCGACAAGCAGCGCGAGCTCGACAAGCTGCTCAACAAGGAGGTACACGACACTATAGTGTCTTGTAGTGTAGGCGCACGAGCGAGCGTCGACCAGCGGCTGGGGCGGCGCGGGCCCCGCCGAGCGCCGCCAGATGCAGCTGCGGGCGCTGCTCGCCGACAAGCAGCGCGAGCTCGACAAGCTGCTCAACAAGGAGGTACACGACACTATAGTGTCTTGTAGTGTAGGCGCACGAGCGAGCGTCGACCAGCGGCTGGGGCGGCGCGGGCCCCGCCGAGCGCCGCCAGATGCAGCTGCGGGCGCTGCTCGCCGACAAGCAGCGCGAGCTCGACAAGCTGCTCAACAAGGAGGTACACGACACTATAGTGTCTTGTAGTGTAGGCGCACGAGCGAGCGTCGACCAGCGGCTGGGGCGGCGCGGGCCCCGCCGAGCGCCGCCAGATGCAGCTGCGGGCGCTGCTCGCCGACAAGCAGCGCGAGCTCGACAAGCTGCTCAACAAGGAGGTACACGACACTATAGTGTCTTGTAGTGTAGGCGCACGAGCAAGCGTCGACCAGCGGCTGGGGCGGCGCGGGCCCCGCCGAGCGCCGCCAGATGCAGCTGCGGGCGCTGCTCGCCGACAAGCAGCGCGAGCTCGACAAGCTGCTCAACAAGGAGGTACACGACACTATAGTGTCTTGTAGTGTAGGCGCACGAGCAAGCGTCGACCAGCGGCTGGGGCGGCGCGGGCCCCGCCGAGCGCCGCCAGATGCAGCTGCGGGCGCTGCTCGCCGACAAGCAGCGCGAGCTCGACAAGCTGCTCAACAAGGAGGTACACGACACTATAGTGTCTTGTAGTGTAGGCGCACGAGCGAGCGAGAGAGCTCTAGATTGTTTTATAACAAAAAGTTGCTGTCAACATAAACAAAATCAAATGATGGGCAAGTGTGACTCTTGACATAATCTCAGGACTTGTGATAATTGGCGCATTTCTCAGACCCTACTAGCGCAGAGGAACGGTGAGGTACCGGCGACAAACGGGCAACATGAAAACAAGCCAGTTTCGTGAGAATTATTGTGAAAGCGAACATAGTCGTTTCATCATCTCTTCGTGCCACACGACAGTGTCGCCCGATATTAAAGGTGTCCGGCTACTGCACATTTGTTATACTGTGTGTGTCACCGGGAAAAATAGTCCTCACCTTCACTCCGGCGGACACACGTTGCGAAAGTTATCAATTTAACTCGTTTTTTTACTGGATTATTGTTTTAAAGTATTCACTCGGGCTCAGGCATACCCACATGCACATTTTTTGCGCCAACAACGCTTGTAAGAATCCCTTGTTTGATTAGCCTAGGAATGCGCAATATCAGATAGGCTTGACTATTTGGCACAGCGTAGACATGTAGCCTCGCCCGTATTTTTTATCGCTTGTATAACGGGGAGTGCTACAAGGAATTGGGAACATTAAGTTTCACAAAGGTGTGCATTTTATATTTTTTGCCGATAGTAGTATACGTTATGTGAACTCAGAATCTACGCACAGTTTCTTTTTACATTGTACTGTTTTTCAGTTCCCTCGTATGAATACATTTTTACTTTGGTCTACATAGATTAGTAAGTAAAATTAAAAAGTTAGCTGTCAATGTCATGTTTTTTTTTTTAAATTTTCTTACTAATTTCTGTTGACCAAAGTAAAAATGTATTCATACGACGGAACTGTACAAATGTCACGACGGGTGTTTAAAAAAAGATATCTAAAAAAAAACACGATGTAAAAATAAACTGTTTGTAGATTCTGAGTTCACATAACGTATACTATCGGGAAAAAATATAAAATGCACACCTGAGAAACTTAATGTTCCCAATTGTTCTCATTGATCCCTACCGCATCTTTCTGCCATCGTCCTACGCGACAATTTTTCCATACTCACTACTTAGATGGTTCGCAGTCCACAACTGTGAGTTTTGCTACAAATTTCGTGCCTCGCACTACTTGACTGTGGAATAAATTGTTTCCGGACCGATGCAACCTTCAAACCTTCAAGAAAAGACTGTACTCCCACCTGAAAGGCCGGCAACGCACTTGTGAGTTACAGGTGTCTATGGGCGACGGTGATCGTTTACCATCAGGCGACTCGTCTGCCCGTTTGCCCCCTATACCATAAAAAAGACTTCACTCATTTTTATTTTATTTTTTACAGAAAGTTTTGTGTGCTGGCCCAGAAGTTCAAAAAATGAAGCCGGATTCGTGTGCGGCTTCTATTATCACTGGTATCAACCAATCTTACAATAGGTGAGACTTATTCATGAATATCGAAATAACAGACCCAAACTGGGTTTCGAATTATAGCCCATAAGCAACAATAAGACACGAATAATACACTTCAACAATCAAAATAAATATAATATTTGTGTTTATAATCTTACATTTAAAGGTATTTTATTTGTTCTGATCACCCAATTTGTATTTGCAGTGAACAAGAAGAACCCGATTCGCGGTCAGAGCAGATATTGTTAGACTCGCAAAATTCAAGGGATACCGACAACTTCAGAGTATGTAAAAAAATATACACCGTGTTTTTTTTGATTTCCGTTAAATTCGACACGTTGCTTGGTACATTAACAGAAGCTACCTGGTATATTGGTTTTAGGTAAATTCGAAAAAAAAATATTTTTTTTCTTTTCATACATAATAAATCAATATTACAGTGTAAAAGGTACCTTAGAGTTACACAAAAGTTAGTGTCTAGTATGACAAAGTTTAAATTTCATCCATGATAGCACATGCCAACACATAGCTCAGTGGTAGATAGTTTGCTTATGGAGTGTACGGTCCTAGGTTCAAATCCCAATAACTTACGTATTCGATTTTTTTTTTCCTTGTTTTTTTTAATACTTTTATCTATCTCTGATAGATTAGTGGAAAGTGAGATTATTATTTGAAAGTAATTTCTAATAATTTCCTATTCCTGAAAGTAACTTGAAGTTGACATTAAAGTTTCCAAAACATTCGGGTGTTGTCGGGGATGCCGGGATAATACAACGACCAATAACAGATCTAGCGACCGTAACCGAGTGATCATTGTTATAACGTGACTATGGCAACGGCCTCGATTGGAATTTAATTGGTCGTTTCACACAACAGACAGTTCGGGAAAAGGCGGAACGAATCCGGACAGACGTCGTCTTTCGGCTATACTCGTTCATATGAGTATAGCCGAAAGAAGACATCGGGCGAATTCGGCACCACAACCTGAAATTGAAAACTCTTTACAACCGAAATAATATAAATAATAGTACGACTTAATGAAGGACCTTCTACACTGGTTCAGTCATTAAATTTATTTATTGAATATCTCAAAAATAGTAAGAGTTAGAACACCAGTTTCTTCGAGAATTAACTCTATTTGACCTGCCTAATCCTCCCCATGTAGTGGTAGAAAATTATTGAAACCAATATCAATGTATACAATTGAAGCATTCGAATGCCAAATACGTTCAAAGCACAGCTGGTAATCTTCGTACAACAAAATGCGTACGTTAGCACCATGTTGTTTTTAATGTTGGCTGACGTTTTTCTCTGCTTTCATTGGCTGTTGCACTCGTCAATACACTCGTCTTGTCATCTATATATTATTTGTCGAAATTCATTCTGTCACAGTAAAGTGATATCGAGTGATGTCCTTGTGTTTATCCTGTCTTGCTTTTTGCAAAATGTTTTATGAGTGCTGTGTTTGTGGAACTTTGCGAAAGGATGCAATTTTACACCAGTTCCCGTGCTCTGAGAAAATACTTATTAAGTGGTTGAAGTGTTTAAATCGTGATAATCTTGCAAAATTATCGCCCGCAGAACTAGCAAACATTATGTCCAAGAATTCATTTTTCACTTCTCCTGCTCAAAAAGTACGTCATATTAGCTTCGCGAAGCGAGACTAAAATAGTACATTTAGCCCCTAGGGTTTAAAAGAAAGCCATATAATCACATACAAATTTCTGACACCGAAAAAAAAAACTTGCGGCCAGCTACATACTCCTTACGAATAATTAAAATCAAACAAACCATCCTGATCAGATTGGGCAAATTTTTTGATAGAATTGCTCAAACTGTACTTTAAATTTTTCATGAAATATACAATTTTAATGTTAAGTATTTTTTATTTTCTCGAGTGTTTAACACGTGGCTAAAAGCCATAATGACACTCAGATATATTTGTCCTCGCTCACTTTGTGAGCTCGTCCAAATAATCACTTCGTGTCATAATGGTTTATTTTAGCCCCTTGTCAAACAATCTACTATTGTTTCTTTGACTGCCCCGAGCACAAAACTATGCTCAGTCATTTCATTGCTCTGACTGTCCGATTTACAATTTTGAATTGGTGCAACACAACCAACAAAATATTAAAGGGGACAGATGCTGTCCGATTAAAAAACCGCGTATTACTTGCAATGCAGAAGAAAGCTTACGACAAATTTAAAAAGAATATGAAAAATAAATCTTGTAACAAATAATGTGTTTTTAATTTTTTTCGCCACTGAGGTATAATTCTCAGCGTAAAATTTGATCACAATATATACAATTACTGAAGTTACGTGTTCAATTTACGTGCCGGGAATTATTAATTCTAAATATTAGACCTCATTCAATGAACCTAGACCGCTTTGGCTGAATACGTTACGATCCCTTGCCATAAAGCAATCTCGAATAGAAAAAAAAAACGTCAGTCAACACTAATCGTACAGATTAAATATAGTTGCCTAGTGCAAATAATATTTGTTTCTGAGTTGGCAGTCTGATACGTAGTATCTCTTATTAGTCTGTGGTTCAAAGTAGTTAAATTTACATATGTTTAAGAGTTTTGGTTTAAATTTATTCAAGAACGAAATGCGTAGCTACTTTGTCAACACAGTTCGGTATATATCTTTGTTTCGTCTAATTTTGAGATATAAAATCAATGAGAGAAAAACAAAACATTGCAACAAAATATGATCACATTACCGGCTTTGGCCATCAATGTTATCAGTTTCATTATGATCCTCCCAATAGGGAATATGCATGAATTTGAATTTTTGCTTTATTAAAAGCTTATTCATGAAACAAACAGTAGACAAAGAGATTTTTTCAAATAACTATAAAAATACCCAAGATATAAGCCATCAAACATTTTATTCTATCTCTTTCTAGCTAAACAGAATTTAATACGGAGTTTATACGACCGTAGTAGACTGTGACGTAACAGTCTATGTCGGACCTCTCTGTCAAATCGCTGTCTAATTAGTAGTTTAAAATGCTTATATCATACGTATTTCTTGGCCGATTTTAATTTTAATTCCACTTTTTGGAATAGTTTTTACGTTATTTTGATATTTCGTTACAAAAAGCGATGAAAAATTTCATGCATGTTCCCTATTTGAAATTAGAACAAATTTATATTATAACGATTTAAAGTTGGTTAGCAAGCCGTTCTCACTAAATTTTCATTTAATTGTAATAAATCTGTGCAAGCTTCACAAAATAACCCCCACGATAAAGATTGCGAAATTTACTGACTTATAATTTTAACTAAAAGGTATAAAATAAAAAAATATAATTGAAAAATCCCGACTGAGTAAAAACCTAAACCAAAAAAACGAGGCCAGTATCCCAGAAATTTGTTAAGTTATAATGGAAATGTTTCATGATTCATGATCGATACTCACATAAAACAAATAATAAATTCGAATGTGGAACATAGCGATTTTAAACAGTCGGGACCCATTGCTGGGAAGATTTGCGTCGATCTAGATTTCTTATGGATTTTCTAGGGTACTTACTGGACTTGTTTTTTTCTTTTTAGATTTTTTACTCATAGCTCTTTGTTTATATTGGTGACATTCAATGACTTCTAAAGTCTGTTACAAAGATACATCCTTGTCATTAAAATGAATTAGTACCACTGAAAATCCGCAGCATGGCGAGGGCCGCAAAAGTTGTCAGGCTATACAATCGTACATACTTACGTGCGAACGTTGCAAATAAAGTAGAAGCTTGTAAAATCTAAATCCATTAAATTTTAACTGTAGGTATCTTCTTTCAATAAAGACATTTGATGTGAGACACACGCTTTCTTTATAATATATAACAAAAAAATCCAAATCTCAGAACCGATTTCGATCCCAAGAGGTATATGTGTCATTACTACTGTGTTGAAGGTAGTAAAAACGTAGATAAAGGCAGTTGTTAAATAAATGGTCAGGCGTGTCCGCAGGGTGGCGACAGCGCGCTCGGCGCGCGCTCCGTCAACACCATCCCGTCGCAGCTCGGCAGCGTCTACTGCAGCGACAGTGACAGGTAACATACCGCTACCAATAAATGGTCAGGCGTGTCCGCAGGGTGGCGACAGCGCGCTCGGCGCGCGCTCCGTCAACACCATCCCGTCGCAGCTCGGCAGCGTCTACTGCAGCGACAGTGACAGGTAACATACCGCTACCAATAAATGGTCAGGGGTGTCCGCAGGGTGGCGACAGCGCGCTCGGCGCGCGCTCCGTCAACACCATCCCGTCGCAGCTCGGCAGCGTCTACTGCAGCGACAGTGACAGGTAACATACCGCTACCAATAAATGGTCAGGCATGTCCGCAGGGTGGCGACAGCGCGCTCGGCGCGCGCTCCGTCAACACCATCCCGTCGCAGCTCGGCAGCGTCTACTGCAGCGACAGTGACAGGTAACATACCGCTACCAATAAATGGTCAGGCGTGTCCGCAGGGTGGCGACAACGCGCTCGGCGCGCGCTCCGTCAACACCATCCCGTCGCAGCTCGGCAGCGTCTACTGCAGCGACAGTGACAGGTAACATACCGCTACCAATAAATGGTCAGGCGTGTCCGCAGGGTGGCGACAGCGCGCTCGGCGCGCGCTCCGTCAACACCATCCCGTCGCAGCTCGGCAGCGTCTACTGCAGCGACAGTGACAGGTAACATACCGCTACCAATAAATGGTCAGGCGTGTCCGCAGGGTGGCGACAGCGCGCTCGGCGCGCGCTCCGTCAACACCATCCCGTCGCAGCTCGGCAGCGTCTACTGCAGCGACAGTGACAGGTAACATACCGCTACCAATAAATGGTCAGGCGTGTCCGCAGGGTGGCGACAACGCGCTCGGCGCGCGCTCCGTCAACACCATCCCGTCGCAGCTCGGCAGCGTCTACTGCAGCGACAGTGACAGGTAACATACCGCTACCAATAAATGGTCAGGCGTGTCCGCAGGGTGGCGACAACGCGCTCGGCGCGCGCTCCGTCAACACCATCCCGTCGCAGCTCGGCAGCGTCTACTGCAGCGACAGTGACAGGTAACATACCGCTACCAATAAATGGGCAATACCATTCCGTCGCAGCTCGACAGCGCCTACTTCAGTGACAGGTAACACACCGCTGCCAATAAATGGTCACAGACTCATCCTAGGACGATATGGTGTTCGCCACCTCTCTAGACCCCACCTCAATAGTCTATACTATTATAAAGTTGTGAAAATGAATTGTCTGTACTTTGAATATACTTTAAAAATATTTATTGTAACGGAGTATTTGACCCCCAAATGAATGAATCGATTTTTTATTCTTATATTTTGTATGTTTCTATCTGTCGTTGTGGCTTCATCACGCCAAATCGGCTACACGAATATCAACTATTTTTGGTACACGGGTAGCCAATAACTACATACAGATGGTTATAGGATACTTTTGACCCGACTACGCTGAAGAAAAAAGAAGGGTTATGACTTTTTCTCCTCCGCGAAGGAATTTGCGGGCACCTTCTAGTCCCTTATAATCGAGAATGTCATACTAATCTCGCGGAGTTGCATCATATGTGACCACGGTAGGTGCGATTAAATCGGTTAGAGACCGGTTAAAAAGCTCGTAATATGAATGCCCTAATAATGGTTTTAAATTGAGGAACTCATGAGTCCGCTTCAAATATTTATGTGACCTGGACCGTCTTCAATATTTACAAAGCATTTACGCAATGATACTTGTATAGAAGTTCTAGCTATTGGTTCCTAATATTTATTAATCTTCAACAGCCCTTCAAGAACTAAATCTAATCAGAGGACTCGAGCCCGACGAAGACAAACCCAAGATCGTCTGTCTGAAGATAACAATGTAAGTCGTACGATATATTTTTGGCTACTATAAAATTTTTGCCTGATATTTATTAACCCCTGTTGCAAAAAGAGAGGTGATATAGGTATTATAAGTTTAAAGTATTTGTTTCTGACAATATTAAGCGCATGAGCCATTTCGACTGCCGTTATTTTTATTGGATATCTTATATTCTTCAAAGTCTTGTTTATGTAGTAAATTGTGTGTGAGACTCGGGCATATTTAGATTACATTAGCGGTTACTCACGTCGTAAAAGCCGAGTACTTCTCGACATGTTTCGGTCCATTCTGAGGGCTAGTCATGAGACAAGTGGACCCCGACCGTGCGAGGAGTGCGTGCACCGTCGGAGTCCACTCGTGTCTCATGACTAAGGTCTTAAATCTTCTTAATGTTAAATAGAAGTAAAAAAATACTTTTGTTTTTTTACAGTCGTGTTTAAACTCCTTTTTTAGTGCATTCGATCTCGGTCTTGCCCTAAGTGGGTATGCAGTTGATAATCCTTTAAACTCCTTTTTTAGTGCATTCGATCTCAGTCTTGACTTAAGTGGGTATGCAGTTGATTATCCTTTGAACTCTTTTTTTAGTGCATTCGATCTCGGTTTTGCCTTAAGTGTGTATGCAGTTAATAATACTTTAAACTCCTTTATTAGTGCATTCGATCTCAGTCTTGCCTTAAGTGGGTATGCAGTTGATAATCCTTTAAACTCCTTTGGTGTTGCATTCGATCGCAGTCTTGCCTTAAGTGTGTACTCAGTTGATAATCCTTTTAACTCCTTTCTTAGTGCATTTGATCTCGGTTTTACCTTAAGTGGGTATTCTGTTGATAATAAAACAACGAGATGTATCCACTTTTGAGCCTTATCTTATTCATTAAGGAGAAATGGGTATATTTATATATTTCTTTGTAGTTGACTGTACCTAGTACAGTAGTAATAACTAGATAGGTACAAGGTACAGCCAACTACAAAGAAAAATACCTATTCCCACTCTTTTCAGTTATATATTACAGGAAAATAATAAATTAACTTTTCACTGATTTTTTTACGAAAATCTTGATGTTTACCACCACGATCTTCGTGATTTTAAAGTGAATTCTTGAAATACAAAGATCCAAATAATGAAAAAATTTCAAGAGTCCGACTGGATTTGAACCAGTGCCTTGTGCCTTGCCGGAGCAAACTTAACTTTTCACTTCTTGAGTTCGAAAGGGGCCTAATAATAACTTTGCGAATCGGAAATGGTTGAGTTTTTCTCAAAATAACAAAGTACAATTTCGTAACGCTCGATGGAAACTTGAGACAAATTAATGATTGTGTTATATTTCAGGTACCACAGTCAAACAACTCTAGCCATTCTATGCGGCACGAACTACGGGCGGAACCTCCAAACGTCAATATGGTCCCGCCTGTATCCCAAAATAGTAAGCGCCATGAGTTATAATCATTTATTATCAGTAGTAGACAAGCAATTCAAGTATGTTTTATATGATGTATATTTTAGGGAACTTTCATTATTTCTCCATAATTTCTAAGACGATTTACACATAGATCCGTATGAAGAAAAAAAGTATAAGCTTAACACGTTCGCTGTCTGTAACACAAATTTTGTTAGGGGGAAGGGAATTTCCATTTTTTTTAATTATTATTATAATTTATAAAATTATTATAAAACACGTTCACTGTCAGTAACACAAGGTTTGTGATCAAACAATATTTGCTCCTGTGCTGGTGACACGCTTGCGTGATTTTAGCCTTGTTCACAGCGAATTCGTTGAATTCGAAATTGAATATCGTAAACACAACACAACGTGTGTGGTCAATAATATTTACGAGGGCTGCTATTTATATATCCGGAAACCGGGATTACAATCTTCTTAAATAGCATATTTGACCGCCATGGTAAAATTTGAACTTTTTTAAGTATATAAGGTATATTTTTTCTTCCTTATTAACGCTCGTGTTTTGTTTTTGACGGGTTTTAAATGTCATCTCGCAGCAAGAATGGAACTCACTCGTGAAAATATTCGTGCTATGATTTATTATGATTTTCGGCGTGGTTTAACGCAACAACAGTGCATAGATCAACTAACTTCAACTTTTGGTGATGAAGCCCCATCTAAAACTACTGTGTATCACTGGTTTAGTGAGTTCAATCGTGGACGTAGTATGCTTACGGACGAAGTTAAGGCAGGTCGCCCGAAATCGGTCGTTGTACAACAAAATATCGAGGCTGTGCGAAAACTTATAATGGACGACCGACATGTTACGTACCGCGAGATAGAGGCGACTCTGGGTATTTCTATGACCAGCATTAATAGCATATTACATAATTATTTGGCTGTAAAAAAAATTTGTTCGCGTTGGATACCCCACAACTTAACAAATGAGCAAAAACATGCTCGCGTCGAATGGTGCAATAAAATGTTAAAAAAATATAACCGTGGTGACTCAAAAGCCGTTTATAACATCTATACAGGTGACGAATCCTGGATCTATGCATACGATCCCGAAACGAAGCAACAATCAACGGTATGGGTGTTTCAAAATGAGCCGAACCCTACGAAAGTTACTCGTGCAAAAAGTACATTGAAACAAATGGTGGCCTGCTTCTTCGGTATTAATGGCCATGTAGCTACAGTGCCACTAGAAAACCGTAGAACGGTTAATTCAGAGTGGTACACGACCATTTGCTTACCGGAAGTATTTGAACAAATTCGTAAAACTAACCAGCGACGAAGAATCATTCTTCATCATGACAATGCCAGCTGTCATACGTCACGCGAAACAACTCTATTTTTGGAGGGTCAAAATGTGGAATTAACGGGTCATCCGCCGTACAGCCCTGACTTGGCACCCAACGATTTTTATTTATTTCCAAATATAAAGAATAAATTACGCGGTCAACGATTTTCGACCGCTGAAGATGCTGTCGACGCATTCAAACAACACGTTATGGAGGTACCTCAGGCGGAGTGGCAGAAGTGCTTTAAAAATTGGTTCACGCGAATGCAAAAGTGCATAGATCATCAAGGGGAATACTTTGAAAAACAATAAAACTATTTTCAGCCGTGTACGTTTGTTTGTTTTTTTGTTTCCGGATATATAAGTAGCAACCCTCGTACTCGCACGCCGGTGAAACGTGTGCGTGATTTGATGTTTAAATGCCAGTGACACAACGTTTGTGATTAGAATATTCTTACTTTTATGCCGGTGACACGTATGCGTCATTTTATGTTTGAGTGCCAGTGACACAACGTTTGTGATTAGAATATTCTTACTTTTATGCCGGTGACACGCATGCGTCATTTTATATTTGAGTGCCAGTGACACAACGTTTGTGATTAGAATATTCTTACTTTTATGCCGGTGACACGCATGCGTCATTTTATATTTGAGTGCCAGTGACACAACGTTTGTGATTAGAATATTCTTACTTTTATGCCGGTGACACGCATGCATCATTTTATGTTTGAGTGCCAGTGACACAACGTTTGTGATCAGAATATTCTTACTTATATGTCGGTGACACGCATGCGTGATTTTATGCTTGAGTGCCAGTGACACAACGTTTGTGATCAGAATATTCTTACTTATATGACGGTGACACGCATGCGTGATTATATGTTTGAATGCCAGTGACACAACGTTTGTGATCAGAAAATTCTTACTTATATGCCGGTGACACGCATGCGTGATTTGATGTTTAAATGCCAGTGACACAACGTTTGTGATTAGAATATTCTTACTTTTATGCCGGTGACACGCATGCGTGATTTTATGTTTGAGTGCCAGTGACACAACGTTTGTGATCAGAATATTCTTACTTATATGACGGTGACACGCATGCGTGATTATATGTTTGAATGCCAGTGACACAACGTTTGTGATCAGAAAATTCTTACTTATATGCCGGTGACACGCATGCGTGATTTGATGTTTAAATGCCAGTGACACAACGTTTGTGATCAGAATATTCTTACTTTTATGCCGCTGACACGCATGCGTGATTTTATGTTTGAGTGCCAGTGACACAATGTTTGTGATCAGAATTATCTTACTTATATGTCGGTCACACGCATGCGTGATTTTATGTTTGATTGCCAGTGACACAACGTTTGTGATCAGAATATTCTTACTTATATGTCGGTGACACGCATGCGTGATTTTATGTTTGAGTGCTAGTGACACAACGTTTGTGATCAGAAACTTCTTACTTATATTCCGGTGACACGCATGCGTGATTTTATGCTTGAGTGCCAGTGACACAACGTTTGTGATCAGAATATTCTTACTTATATGTCGGTGACACGCATGCGTGATTTTATGCTTGAGTGCCAGTGACACAACGTTTGTGATCAGAATATTCTTACTTATATGACGGTGACACGCATGCGTGATTATATGTTTGAATGCCAGTGACACAACGTTTGTGATCAGAAAATTCTTACTTATATGCCGGTGACACGCATGCGTGATTTGATGTTTAAATGCCAGTGACACAACGTTTGTGATTAGAATATTCTTACTTTTATGCCGGTGACACGCATGCGTGATTTTATGTTTGAGTGCCAGTGACACAACGTTTGTGATCAGAATATTCTTACTTATATGACGGTGACACGCATGCGTGATTATATGTTTGAATGCCAGTGACACAACGTTTGTGATCAGAAAATTCTTACTTATATGCCGGTGACACGCATGCGTGATTTGATGTTTAAATGCCAGTGACACAACGTTTGTGATCAGAATATTCTTACTTTTATGCCGCTGACACGCATGCGTGATTTTATGTTTGAGTGCCAGTGACACAATGTTTGTGATCAGAATTATCTTACTTATATGTCGGTCACACGCATGCGTGATTTTATGTTTGATTGCCAGTGACACAACGTTTGTGATCAGAATATTCTTACTTATATGTCGGTGACACGCATGCGTGATTTTATGTTTGAGTGCTAGTGACACAACGTTTGTGATCAGAAACTTCTTACTTATATTCCGGTGACACGCATGCGTGATTTTATGCTTGAGTGCCAGTGACACAAGGTTTGTGATCAGAAAATTCTTACTTATATGCCGGTGACACGCATGCGTGATTTGATGTTTGAGTGCCAGTGACACAAGGTTTGTGATCAAAATTTCATTTCGGTAGGCATAGCGTAAGGGCTTACTGGATCGTTGCCGGTGTCGAACGTCTCTCTAAATGAAACATAAAAACTGTGTAACACAACTGATTACTTTTTTTACTCATTGCGTAACGGTTATGTTTTACAAGTGTAAAAGAAATAACTGATAACCTTTTATGTGTTAGCTTGCCACATGGTCCCTAAGGTCGAATGAGCAAAAATATTTTTTTCATTGCAATATGAACATCAATCAGCTAATCGAAATTTGTATGGGAAGCACGGCTCGGTTACCGATATTCTCTTCATACAAAATAACCGTTTTTTTTCGCTATTTTCGTTCAATTACGAGATTTTTGTATGTTTTAATTAAAATTCTAGAGCTTAATCAGTTGTGTCCAAAGATAGTTGTCTTCTCCTAGTACAGTTTAAAAAAAAATCCAGAAAAAGCGTTTATTTTCGAAGATTTATAAATACCGGTTTCTGGTGGAAGTCAAATTTATTTTTTGAGAATTTGACCCATGTCTCTTGGAGAAAGTTGTTCAGTATCATAGGGGTGCGCTAAAACATAAGAGGTTTTCAGTTATTTCTGTTACACCTTGTATATCGTCACTAGTTTGTAAAAAACCTCGTATCTCATACGACGCTAGTAATGCTCTTACTGTCTTTTTTCCAAGCTGGTTTAGATTGACTTTTATATGACGATATGTGTATGTGTTTATCTATGGCATGCTCTGTAATCTAAACGGCTTGGTTGATTTGACCGTATGAGGCGTCGTAAGATTCGTCTTGGTTGTGGTAGTGGCATACTGATGATATACTTGTTTTACAGTTGACAATCCAATCAACATGCCATACCCGCATATGCCGCCTCCCTACTGGAATAATAGCAACAAAACTAATCAGGTAAACCAATAATCATAATACTTCGTCAATAGGGTAGTTTCCTGGGTAAATCAAAATATTATTCTAATTAATCATTCAGTTACATTATCAAAAAATATTGGACACGTATTTTTCTTTTGTCAATCTAACAAAAAAATATCAAAGCTAAAGCGCGTCAAAGTTTGGTACAGTACGATTACTTTTAATTTACCACTGACATATGCTTTTATTCCATTGGATATTCGATTGTTACAGTAATGTATGAGAGTTTATATTACTTACACACTGTCTAAACGTCGTTTGTTTGTAATAGAAATCATATGTCCAATGGAATAAAAGCATATGTCAGTGGTAAACTCATAGTAATCGTACTGTAGCGGGGGCGCATGACGTCAAGCCGTGCGAAAATTTGTCGCACGGCGTGACGTCACGGGAAACTTTAACGGGCTATATCTTCATTTTTTTTATTGACTAAAGAATAAATACGTGTCCAATATTTTCTGATTATCTATCTGACAGGCTAATTATATTTTTTAGGACATAAACCTAACACTGCTTTTACACATTCGGCGACTTATTTAATTATTTTACCCTTAACTACGAATAATTAAGGAAATTAAATCAGATTACTACATTTAATGGTCAGTCGTCGAGTGTCACTTCACTTTTGTCGGTGTCAATATTCTAAACTTTTCCGATCTCCGACCACATTCTTGCTATTACCTTATTCAATGTAGCGACAACATTTTTATTGGTGTTCCTTTGTAGGATATGCGCACAAACCAATTCACCCAGAACAGCCACTCGCAGACCATGGAGAGGCTGATGGGGACGCCGCAAATGTCCTTCCCGCCCTCCATGCCGTTCAACATGATGATGCCGTATGGTAAGCCTACGTAACCACAGCCTTTATGTGTATCTTATGACGTATGGCCTGTGTACACTTCGATTGATTAGTGCGAGTTCATAAATTTTGTACCTGCGTTTAGTAGCAAATGTATGAACTCGTACAAATCACTAATCGTAAAAAACCGGTCAAGTGCGAGTCTGACTCACGCACCGAGGGCTCCGTACAAACTTTCACTTATTCCGACTTAACTTGCCGCTTGAGTTAAGTTTGCCTCTGGTATCTATGGCGTCACATACAAATTAGGGGCAAACTTAATCAAACCGGGTTATTGAAAAAAAATATTTGGTGGTTTTATAGTTATAATTTTCGTGTAATATTTATATTAAATTACATAATTACAGAACATTCCATATTTTTCGCTTGGTAAACTTCGAAGATAAAGGGGGGGACGGTGATTTTTCACATGTTCTTTAATAAAACAAAATCTACTCACAATAAAAAAAAAAACAAAAATGTACAGATTAAGCTCTTTCATATGATACCCTACTTGACCTGGGAGCTAGATTTTGAATTTTTAAAAAGTAAAAAAGCAAATGCCTACGACTTACGAAAAGAACCTTACTTACGAAGAAAGTGACCATTGGTAGACCCTATTGAGATTGACATAAAGCCTACCCATGGTCACTTGTCTGTGTGTTTGTACTAGACCGAAATCAAATCGGCTCCCATTTATAAACTATCAAAATGGTCCGAGAATATGAAGTTTCAAAGAAAAAAAATTATATAACTTCATAATTTGTTTTATTTTTTTGAGTCATCAATGAAATTGGATAAAAATTGAAATGGATGTAGAAATAAACATACATTTCTTTGATTTTGAGTCATAAATACATATGATTGTTTTAATAACTAACTATATTTTTAATCTGTATAATCACGTGACCTCAAACACGAGCCGCCATGGTGTGACGTCATAATGGCAATAAAATATGCCGTCATCTGTCAGTCCAGTCATAACCAGCCATCATATTTGAAATTGTTTCGCGGGGATGACAATAGTTTAATTAGTCATCTATTTTCGCCGCCCCCCCCCTTCCCACCAAATAAAGTCATTTCCAAATAATGCGTTTTTAGAAACACTTTATAGAAACATTGATTTAATTTTTTTTTACTCATTTAAACACTTTTTAAAGATGCGATAGATGGTGTCATCTTGGGAATGACCCCCGATCATACGATGTCCAGACCCCCCCCCCCCCATTTGAAAGGACGTAATTTATGAATAGCCCCCAAGAAAGCGTATTCATTATGCAAAAAAACTGTCTTTGTTTGGAAATGAACATTTTAAGTAGTTTTTCAAACAGAGTTGAATATCATGTTCATATATGAGGTTAATTGTGTACCTATTTTGGTCTGTCAGCAGGTGTGGTTGGCGCGTGCGGCTGCGGCTGCGGCTTCTGGGGCGCGTGGTGCTGGCAGCAGCTCGTGCTGCAGCAGCGAGAGATCCACGCGCTGCGCGACCAGCTCGCGCTCGTCAGTATACATTTATACCGCTAGCGTTTACTCACGGCTCCGCCAGCATTGCTACCAACGGAATATGCATTTTTTTTTTTCAATGATACCGATCGCTCCGGTTTCTTATGACTAAGAATTTTATGTATGATACCTATGGAAAATTAGAACACTTGAAACATTAAAATTGAGATTTAGTCAGGCATAACGGCTGGATTAAAACTAAGTAGTAGACTATTTATTGTAAATGCAGTACTAAGTACAATTTTTGTATATGTGTGTGTATATTTACTTTACTTTGATTAAGGCATGAAAGGCTTTTTTACATACATGAAACTGTAGTGGATATATACTTATCTTAAATGTATAGTTGCCGTACACTTTTTCCTTCATTGAACCCTAAAGAATCACAAGGTAATGTTTTCTTTTGGACAAGAAAAATGAAAATTTTGCGTCGCAATATATATTGTATTCTATTTTTAATCCATGGCCTGATCTATTTGTGTACAGTCAAGAGCACCAATATGTATACACCACAAAGTTTCAAAAATATGTATACAGATCTTACTCTTATTGCAATAAGGTTTATGTATACATATTTTGGAACTTTGTGTGGATATTCTATCTTTGCCCTTGACTGTACCAAGTTTCATATCAATCCCCGTGTCGGATTCTACGTTAACGAGTAATAGAAATCCTAATATCCTTCACAAACTTTCGCATTTAAAATATTAGTAGGATAAGGTCTAGCCTACGTAAATCTGTCCGAAAGCGCCGGTGCTTCATGTTCATGGCGTCTCCGCAAACTTTTCGGAGCGATGAAACCTGGGAAGATCTCATTGAAGTCTATCCCGAAGTCTTTAGACGCTACGACAATTAATTCACATTTTTTCAAAAACCACAATTAAATTTTCAAAAACTAAAGATGTTGGTTCAACAAGTTGGTGGTTCTAGCAAATATTCCCAGGTGTTTTTTTACGTAATAGTCCTATTTTAGATGAGTACCAAATCAGAGTTAGATCTTCGCTAAGTTAAGAATATCTATTTTACAGCTTGAAGAGCGATGGCGCGCAGAGACTGCTTCCCATACGTTGAACAACCAAGTGCCGCCCGGCAACCGGGCGAACAACTACTGGGACAACTTCCGAAGGTACGTCGACATTTTGGTTTGCCACTCGCTTCATATTACCTTAAGTCCCCAATACACTACTCGCTTCGACGAAACGCTCGCCAAAGTAAGCGAAGGTTCGAAGTGCGTGACTATACACTCGGGTAACCTTGCGACCATCGGTTCGAACGATCGAACTTCGGAACGTTTCCAGTCCTGTCACTCGGTGCAAAAACCGACAACGATCGGGATTGCGCGAAGTAAAGTGAAGTTCGTTTCTACGCTATCGTATTCGACTAACCTCCTATCAACTTCGCGAGTATTGTATTGGGGACTTTAGATGAAATAAAACAAGACATTGCCACTTTTAGTCGTACACCGGCTAGAGGGAACATTTAGTGAAACTAACGACGATTTCAATTTAAATCTTAATATATCCACGGCCATGAATTTGTTTTATTTCATCTATAATGCATTCCTATATTTACTTTAAAGTTAATTATCAATTGTAAGTTTATCATTATTTCTTCTTTTCAGATATTGATATGATACATATCATGCATATTTATATAAAACATAGTACCTAGTAATAATTTATATAATGTTGTTTTAATATTTATTCATCGATAAGGGTGAGATTGTGTTCGATTATAACCAGTTTTATTATGAGCTTCCTGAAAATTAACTACCATAAAAAAATTAACCATTGTAGCTGAAATAACATGTGTGCCGTTATTTTTTTTTCCGAACTACTGTCATTTGTATAATTCACATACTAATGTTCCATTTTCGTACCCTTGGGCGGTTCCAAGGCTAGAGGGACGCAATTATTTTATCATTTATCACTATTGTTATTTTGCGTATCTTAGCGCAACATGGAAGCGTAGCTGGGCCATTGTATGTACTATTAAAGCGCCACAATTATTTCGCATGATTATTTAAAAGCATATCGTGCTAAAACTGATTATTAACATTGTTTCGTTGGCGCATTCATCTAAAAATACCATTGATTAATCATCTATACTATTATAAAGTTTTAAAGATATTTCCAAAAATATATTCTAACGGACTATTTGGAAGTCACTGATTTTTTTCTTTTTTAAAATTTTATGCATGTTTGTATGTGTCGTTGTGGCTCTATAACATCAAAGCGGCTTACCGTTAAGCCCTTAAGTTGTTGGTACAGGGGTAGCTAGGTATCCACAGATTGTTATGGGATACTCTTTACCCGACTACGCTGAAGTGAAAAAGAGTAGTAATGATTTTTTCTTTCAGTTTGTCAATATTAATACTATGCTATTTAAGAATAAATATTTTTTATTGTTGATCTTTCGGTTGGCATCACAAAAAAACGGGGTGTTTTTTTTCATTGGTTTGATTCCCAGACGGAGTAAGCTATTTCTAGATATTTTTGAACGGTGTATTACTTACTTTTAAGAATAAAAAACATAACCAACCGTTCCATTGAACAAAATATCCTATGCACAATGTTTAAGATACTTTCTCTTCATGTTGCATAACCGTAGGACATCCCTATATAAGCTTCCGTCGTCCCCTCTGCCGTGGACGCCACTTTTTAGCGTTCGTTTACTAACAATAACAAATAGTTTGCGAAATATTATCAGCACCGACGAATATTGCCTTTCGGGACGGTTCTCCGTCGCCGCTCACTTTATTCTAAACTAGCTCGCGTGGCGCGTCGGTGCAGCATATTTCTCGAACGTCCCAGCGGTCCTCATAATCGTCTGGCAAATTTTCCAGCTATTCGCGGCAAAATCTGCTGTCGGCGAACAGCAAGACGAACGCCGACGGGCTCGGCTTGGGCGCCGCGCCGCCGCCGCTGGTGGAGCGCAGCCACAACGCGCTGCGCCGCGCGCCCGCGCCCGCGCCCGCGCCCGCGCCCGCGTCCGCGCATGCGCCGCCGCCCAAGCGCAACACCGACGAGCCGTCGCGCCGCCTGCTCGGCGAGCGCTCGCTGTCCTTCTGCTCCGCGCCCGACGTGCTCAACGTCAACCCGCAGCCCGACGAGCCCGCCGACGAGCGCCACCTCAACGTCGCGCTGCCCATCCCCGAGCTCGTCCAGTCGCATTCCAACAACCTCAACGCGCCGCCCGACCCCAAGCTGGCCAAGAGCGAGCGGCGTGCGCGCCCCGCCGCCGGCAACGCGGCCGCGCCCAACCCCAACCTGGCCACCGCCGGCCGCGACAAGGCCGCCTCCAAGCTCTTCGACCTGCTCCGGGAGAACGTCTACTCGGAGGTCACGGCCCTCATCGGCGTCAACGAGGCCCACCCCGACTTCCTCATCCAGCTGTTCAAGGAGTTGCAGCTGATCAGCTCGGACCCGCTCCGCCAGAGGGTCCTTCGCTCGATCCGGGGCGTCCTGTCTCAGTGTGCGTCCGCGATAGACGGCCCGTCGAACGAGAGCCGCGAGGAGCGTCCGGACGGCGCCGTGAGCACGACCTCCGCCGACGCGGAGCCCGGCGACCTGCCTCTTCCCGTTCAGAACGCGTGTTCGAGCACGTCCCGATTCGATAACAATATTGTTCGCTTTCTATTACTAAAAAGCGAAGAAATATGCACCCCCGAACTGTTAGACGCTCTGGCCGGGCAGATAATGAACGGTACGGACGGAAGACGACCCCAGATATCTAAAAAGAGGGTACTAGATTTTCTTTTAAAATACGAGGGAATGAGAGTTTGCAACGTGTCGAACGATATAATGGAGAGCCTGCCGCTGGTGATGTCGGGGGTGGGCGACGGCGACGAGTCGGCGCTGGTGGGCGAGCTCGCGGAGTCCGCGATCCTGCAGGACGTGGCCGGGTCGCTCAACCTCTTCAGCTCGAGCGACACGCAGCTGCACCAAATGAACGCGTGCCCCTACGACATGTGGCCGGGGCACGTGCACATGGACCTCGAGGGCGATCTGAACGAGGCCGGCAGCCCGCGGTCCAGCCAGGAGGGGAAGGTGGATCTGATAAATTGCTCGGAGATGCACAACGGCGACCTGGCCGAGGCGGATCAGACGTGTCGCGTGGAGGAGCCGGCGGCGGCGCCCGACGCGCTGCCCGACGTCGTCGACACCGAGGAGCCCGCGCCCACTGAGGTAATGCAACAGGTGCTCTACTGTAGGTGCCTCCCCCTGATTAATTGCGCTAATAGAAGTGATAGCTAAGCTAGCACCGTAAATACTCCCAATACCAGACTAATATTCTTTATTACTTATTTTATAACCGTGTACGAAACCGCATCACGAATATCGTGTGCCGATCTGCCATATTATATCTATTTATCGCTTTCCCACTGTGTACTCATGTTCGACTGATGTAATCTTGAAGTGATATAATAAACTGAGCTACATGAAATGATAAGATGCATTTTCAATTTACATTATTTTATAAATTTCGCATGTCTCGCTCTCATATGTTAGTTACATACGAGAGCGAGCTAAACGATCAGGAGTTTGAATGAGAATAAAACAACAGTTTTTTCTACAAATGTTGTATTACATAACAAATATCAGGTACATAATATCACAGTTGCAAGAGAGAACATTGTTTTGAGTAAAATCTACATTTACAATTAGCTTTCTGATGGTACCCGCAAAGTAAATCTGTACGTCAAGTAGAGAACGTAACAGTTTGATGTATTTATATTAAAGGCTGATGCAGAATGGCTCGGGCTCGATCGTGTGCCAACAAGGCTGCATATGGGAGAGTCATCTGAAAAACAGAAAGGTGATGTTAATATTATGTAAAAACGGAGCAAACACCCAAACTACAAACTTTTCCGTTTGTCTCTTGTTTGAGCGACCCTGAAACTAAATATCACAAGATTAGATCTTCTCTCTGCATCTGAAACAGAAAAATAAAATAAATGGAAATTAATAATATTTCTTCTTTTTCAGATTAAATCTCGAGCGTCCCGTTGAATTCCCGCGATTCTGTGTAATGTGAATGTTACGTTTTATCGCATTCAATGTTAGATTTTATTCTATCCATCTATTGAATATAATATCCTATTTTCATTTTTAGAATATGCAAGTATTTTTTAAAGTATTCAATGTTTAGATCAATAAACAATTATTTAACATATAAACTTTTTTTCTTTTTTAAATAAAAGCCTCACTTTTCCCGTTTTAAATTTATTATGAAAAACTTAAATTTAAATCATTGAGAAAAGAACTTAACTACATTTATTTATACAGTTAATGTCCCAGTAACTTAACTAGTACTTAAAATATCACACAGTCCCACTTAGACTACAATGTCACAAACACTGTAAGAAATCAATAAAGTTCCCTCCATGTATATTCCAATATAAGGTCTCCAATAATTCTTCTTTACTTCTGTCCGTTTTCATCTTCTCGTTTGTCTCAGGTTCATTGTTTTTCTCTCTTTGCATCTCTGCAGATAGAATTAATATTTCTGAATTAGATAACGTTTTCTGGATTGTCGATATTTTGGTAGAGTTGGTAGAGACTAGATCATATGGACCATGAGACAACGAGATATGTCTGGATTGTTGTGGGTTGGACGCAGTAAACATGGGTTGTAGTTGGAAGTTGATGGCACCATACCCTCTGAAATAAAGTCGGACTTCATCACACTGTGCCACTGGTGCATCAGCAGGAAGTCTCCAAGTCCAGCTTTGTTGCGATTTCAATCTAGGCACCATTCTGTATGTAATATTTAAATGCAAACTATAAAAGATCTGAAAGCTAATAAACTAACTATTTAATATATCATTTTGCATAACACAAATTGTGAACACTAAGATATATTACTAGTTGAATTTGCATTTAAATTGGCACTAAAGGATCACTAAACGATTATAATAAAAGATTTCATCAGCATCTTCACAAATTATCTATGTTGATTATTGACGAATAGGAGACAAGGTGTAAACTCTTTGTTTGGCAGGCAGTTAAAATAAACTACTAGTCCAAATGTTCCCAATCTCTTAAGTCACTACGCCCTGGGGCGTCGCGCAGAATCGCTTGGGTCTCCGGTATGCCACATAATTAGTGAGTCCACCCCAAATTTACACTTACAAATTTACACAACTACACACAGGTACAAGTACTTAGTATATCACAAAATAACTACTGTAAATAACAGTATAAAAAAAGATTGGGAACTCCTGCTCTAGTTAACACTTCCACTGTTTTTTATTACTTTAGTTACAACAATACTGTTATGAACCTGCAGAATTTGAAGACAAAACTCATAATGACACAAAAAGGTACATAAATGTGTTGTTTGACACTGAGAAATACATATGTTCTCACACTCATAAATGCTTGTTTATATGCTTTACATGGAAAACAATAATTTATGATTTGTAATTAATTGGTCATTATTAAATAAGATTATGTCAAATATTTCAGTCATTCTCTTCAGGGCTTTGTAATGAAAGTATTGTATAAAGAACTGAACCCCTCCTTTTTTTTTCTGAAATTTTAAGTTTTATTTTTTTCTACTCAGTATCTAAAATGTAAATTCGGAGGTGGGTCCTCAAATCAAAATGTCGTCGTTGAAAAAACGACCGTAACGTAGTAAGTGTTGGGAGCAAAACGTCCGCAATTTTAGAGTCCCCAGCAAGCTCGGCCGAATTTCACCTTCCCATACAAACGGAGTTTCGTTCTTATTTTAAAACTACGTATTGGATTGTAACAAAACTTTGCATATACAATAACATGAGGTATATCTAGGCCTGAAATTAGTTTATATGGCTCCAGTTTATAAAACAAACGAAATACAGCAAAAACAAGTTTTGTATAAAAAATTTAAATTCACTGTATTTTTTTTACTATGGTATCTGAAGCTACATTAACTAATTACAGGCCTGCATATACCTTAACTTATTCTACGTACAAAGTATCAGAGCAAACTATCACGTCGTTGTAAAATGAGAGCGTAACTTAACGACGTTTGTATGGAGAATCGAGCTTACTCGTAAAAGGTACTCTTTGTACAGAGTTAAATGTCCTTATTATTAAATGACCGCAATTTAAATGGTCCTGGGGACAAAACCTAATTAAAAGCATTTCATGAGAGTGTTCTTATGACCGCCCGTCTGAGCACGAGAAATTTAATGGGAATATATATATATATATAATAAGGAATCTTAAGAAATGTGAATGTGAAATGGCAACCTGTAGAAATAGAAACCTGTTGAAATGGGAATTTGTAGAAATAAAAAAAACCTGAAAAACTAATATCCATATTTGCAATTTACAATTTCGTAAAGTAAAACATAAATCATTTACTTCTTAAACTCAACATTTTTCTTAAGTAAACCCATGTGACAGCTGGCTAGCATGAATGCACGATTATAACATACATACATACAATCACGCCTTTTTCCCATTATTGGGACTACCTCCTTCCACTTGCTACGGTCCTGGCATACAACTGCCGCTTCATCAACATTCATTCCTTATTCTGGGGTCACCAGTCCCAGGGCAATATGGCACGATTATTACTTATATAAAATAATCTAGACAGAAGTTCTAAGGGAAAGCAGAGTGACACTGCAGTATTATATACTCCAAATCATTAAAGCCCTAATTCCCACTGCAATAACTCATAAAGACATGTTATCAAAATCCTCAATAGTAACCCTTATTCAAAATTCAAAGGGTGTGATATGCTTTTCAACTTCCGAATACTTGTTAAAACTGATGTCTAGCTTATTCCTTTTACTGCCGAGACATATTGTTTTTGCATATCATACCCCACCATTTTGCTTCTTTCCTTAATGCATCAAGAAACGGTATGTCCTAATGCGTTAGGGACGTCTTGCTTTCATGACACTTTTAATTTAATGACGATGTGCTTTAAGGGCGTTTTTTTGTTGCGAACAATTTGTTGCTTGACTTTCTTCCCTGCGGCAATTTTGATTTAATGGACATTATGATTAGGGGGACTAAATAAATAAATAATAAATAAATATTACGGGACAATTTTACACAAATCCAACTAGCCCCATTGTAAGCTAAATAAGGCTTGTGTTATGGGTACTAGACGACAATATATTTAATAGATATATTACTTATATACATAGAAAACATCCAAGACTCAGGAACAAATATTTATGCTCATCACACAAATATTTGCCCTTACCGGTATTTGAACCTAAATAACCTAAATGGCTCTAAGGACATTTTGCCCTGACGACCACTTGCTCCGAATTGATTATGATTTATACATCCTGATAGAAGAAAAGTGTAATTTATTTAGTTACTTTATGTATAGGATTTTCGACATGTTCTGTTGAAGTAACAGAACGCGAAATACAAGAAAAATATGAAAATTTTGGGATTATTTTTCTCCTAAAACATGCTTGTGATTCTGAGTGAAAAAACATATATTTTTCCAACAGTATAAAGGGTTAGGGTAAGGTTTTTTATAGAATGGCCCAAAAAGATGATAGAACTTAACATACTGTTAAATTATGTCATTATAAACTACAAATCAAAATAGGCATAACATTGGGGATAGTGCAATAAATACCTCATAACTAGCACTTGTGCATAAAGTTCTAATTTCAAGAAAATATGTAAAACTGGTTTGAATATACAATCTTATCAACATGTATTAGTTATGTGGTTTTGCACCATCCCTGGCAATAAGTAAATACCACTCAATCAAATCTTATGGATTCCTTAGGGCTATATAATGCATATTTGTTATACGGTTATACAGCAGCAACAGTGCTACTGAATGAATAAAACAAAAATGTTAGTGATTCTAATTTATCATAATAAGATGATATAAACATCACTGCTATTGAATGAATAGGCCGAAGTGGTGTACCCCTTTCAGAACCAGCCAAAACAGTTGTTCAAAGTTTTAATCTGTGACATAAAGATGCTGTCACTCCCAAGATAAACATGGCTAGGCTTGAATGGTTTTAGACTAAATTCCTATCTGTGAAGTAAATTCAATGTTAACCGTGGCAGTGACAGTTATGTATAAGTTCCATGAACAATAGCTCTGTCTGGTCCTGATAACACATTGTAGTAGTAAGGATACAACCAAGTTTCCGCCAGCTATTCAACCACTTTCTTTTGAATACAGACATTTTCAGAACATAGAAGTAGTTATTCTATATTGCCAACTATTATAAATTTACAAAATAATGGTATAGTAGAAAAAAAACCTCATAAATTTGGTATCCACATTGCAAGTATTATCAGGAATTATAAACAAGTTAAATATGTATAACAAAATCTGTTTTTATACTGCTTCAAGTGTAGTGGTTGGATGTAACTTGAAATTCACATAAATAAATGGATCAATATTTAAATACCTCAATTAAAGAGCCACCAACAAGGACTCATAATTTAAGAGTAAAGATTTCTTAAATTAAACCCCCATATTAAATAACTTCATGTATTAACAGGAAACCATGTATTCTAAGAGTTGAAAAGGACGCTAAGGCTTACCAGTTATTTAGTGACACAAACAACCAACCAGTAAACCCAAATAACAAAACTATTGCCTGCCAAACATAGGATGTTGTTTAAAATTTCTTGTTTTTTTTAATAAGCATTTTTTTAAATACAGTTCAATGCAACAGGTGTATCAGGTGTATTTACTTATATCACCAGTCAACTAATGCCCTCTGAAATATGCAGTAAGTCATGATGACTTGAAATTGCAACAAGACTGTTTCTTTAAAATAATACCATTAATGAGTTAGGCACCACCCACAAACATATATACAAACATAGAGACTTCCCACATTTCAAAATAAATGGTGACTTAACACAATATTCCTGCTGCATTGTTGAAATGTAACAGATAAGGTCAGAACAGGTATGTTATATAAATATAATATAATAATAAAAACATTGTTATTGTTGTTAGTATGCAAATAATAAATAATGAATATACTTTATGAAACCTCTTTGAATTGAAACTTACGTTCTGGTTATAGTCCAATAATGTAACAAAAATGTATTCATCATAAAACTCGGTTATCTCTATAGAGCAAAACAACAATTACATACTATCAATTCAACGAAGTTACACAAGCCAATTAAAAAGTAACCTACCTGGTCGGGGTCGCTTCGTTTGATGATAATCACCGTCGTCTGCGCTGCGTTTTCTGCTGTGATTTTCAAGCGCTGATTTTGCATCATCGCGCGTGGCTTCTACCATTTCGCAATCGGTAACCATTTCAAAATTCTGTGGACGTTTCGGCTCATGGTATCCGTAATAACAATTTGTCGATATGTGCACATTCTGACATTGTCCCATTAATGGATTGGCACCAGTACAAATCGGAGTAGGTCGCATTGCATCAAAATTATTTCTGGCGTCTTGCATGTTATACAAATCGAAGCCGCTGGCCGGCATTTTAATGGGCCTCTTGTTTTTGTTGAACTTCTTATCCAAGCAATGGTAACGTTCTTGGAATCGTTCTTCTTCGATCAATCTTCAAGCAGGGCAACCTTAATTTTGCTAATAAATTTAATAATATGACCAACAAGGCAGCCAAAGTAACTAGGCGTGGCGTGACTGGCGTGGTAAACCAAGCAAGAAAAGAAAATGAAATGCCAAATGCCAATCGAATGAACATGACAGCAATCGGAATCGAGCTTCGGCTACGTTCGAAAACAAATGAAATTCTTAACTGTTAAGCGCGTGCTACACTTTCCCAAATCTAGCAACATCTTACAATAGTGAAATATTTACGTCGCTAATATTGACGTAAAGACAAATCACACGAGGGTAGGACGAGAGGGGAATGTTCAGTATATTTAGTCTTGTTCAGTCTGTCATTTTATAAGTTTAATCGCTTCTGTCCATAAGGAAAATTTTGCCGGAGTTAAGGTTTAAAAGCCAGGGTACCACACCGATATAATAATCGTTTTACTGTTAGGTTAAACGGTTATGACTTAATGACGTTCAACGACAAAAGACACATCCTTACCAGTAAAATAACACTGGTTTGCATTCCAACAAAACAGATATTGTGTTTGCAAAATAGCACAACATTGTTTGAAGAAAGCAAGTACATTTTTGGCCCAGAATTCATAAAAAAGTCCTTCTCTTACCTTGCAAAATGTAGTCTTTCACCTCTTTTTCCAGCTAGGGCGATTCTATGTTGTTATTAAAGCTGACAGTACAGCTAAACATCTGGACAAGGTGGCGCTCCTCTCGGGGGGGAACGATGGCATAGCCTACCGCCTGCCAAGATGTCTCACGGTGCCGAAACGGTACTCGTGGCCTCTGGCCTCGGAGGCTGGTAAACGATAAGGGCTTATCACTTGACATTGCCAACTTTCTGTAGAAAGTATAATTAATTGCCAGTACCGGAACGGTACTTCGAGTCCCCGGCCCCTGTGGCCGTGCATAATAGGGACATATCGCTCGACATTGCCAACCTTCTGTCTAAAATGTAATCAACAGTACTTGTAGCAGTGCAGCCCCCGGCCCTGAGGCCGTAATCACAAATAGGGGCATAATAGACAGTTTGTAACACATTCACGACCGGGAGCCCGCTAAGCGGGCGCTCTGCTCGTAGTAACTTTTTGCTACATACGCAGGTATGAAATTGTCAGTCGTGAATGCGTCCTGTATTAGAACATTCAGATCGGATTTAGTTCGCTTCGTCTGAGATGCGGTGCGCAGTAATGATACGCATAGCGTTTAAAGCCGTTTAGTTAATAAATAAATAAGACCCGCAGCTCCCGACTATTAGGATTGCTTGAATGTACCTATCATGTGATTGATCACTGCTACTAGAAGTTGCAGTTAGTGATTTTATGCATTTTAACTAAGGAGTATGGACATGGTATTATTAACTAAGTTTTGCATTACAGTGCACTCACTTCTTACGGCTATTGTCATCAGAAGGCTGTATGTATATATATCATATGTATTAGATTGGGATATAACCGGGTAAAATAGCAAAGCAGGAATTAAAAATCGAATGCTAAACAACCAGTCATACAAATGTCTGGTTTGTGGCAGTAACCTGGAATCAGACCCCGTTCTTCGATTCAATGTATTATGTTTGAGTAATCGGATTTATTTATTTTTTCTGATTGGTATATGGTAATGGTCAGAGTTTTCATCACTTCAGCTGAAGGAGTGTTCGAACGAACACTCCTTCAGTGTGTAGTGCCGAACAATCCATACATTGTTAAATTTAGGTTAAGTGACCAACACTGGTTCTTATGCTCGAGTGCGTGCTAGCCTTTATAGTAAGCATAGTCCTTAGCTTACGCATCTTCACTATAATATCTGTGACGCTATACATCAATCTTATACATCAATATTAATGAAGGGCATGTCCTAAGTTGGAAACTTTAAAATAATAATAATAAGTCTATTAGATATGATATCTTTCCCTTTTAAAGTGACTAAAATTATTCACATAGCATTTACTCTTTCACCAGAAGATGACAAACAGGTCTTCAAACAATGTTGTGCTATGGAGCAACACACAATAACACTGTTTTGCATTCCAACAAAACAGATATTCTGTTTGCGAAATAGCACAACATTACAACAAAGGACTTGTCTGGCGATACTTTTGAACCAATGACAGTTAAAAACTTTTAAAAGAGTTTTTCAGAAGCGCGTCAAACTTTGAAGAGGCGTTGTACGCACCCTAGCTGGAAAAAGAGGTGAAAGACTCAATTTTGCAAGGTAAGAGAAGGACTTTTTATGAATTCTGGGTCAAACATGTACTTGCTTTCTACAAACAATGTTGTGCTATGGAGCAACACACAATAAATGTATGTACTTGCTGCCACAGACTAATAAGAGATACTACGTATCAGACTGCCAACTCAGAAACAAATATTATTAGCCCTAGGCAACTATATTTAATCTGTACGATTAGTGTTGACCGACGTTATTTTTTTTTCTATTCGAGATTGCTATATGGCAAGGGATCGTAACGTATTCAGCCAAAGCGGTCTAGGTTCATTGAATGAGGTCTAATATTTAGAATGAATAGATCCCGGCACGTAAATTTTAACACGTAACATCAGTTATTGTATTTACGTGATTAAATTCTATGCTGAGAATTATACCTCAGTGGCAAAAAAATAAAAAACACATCATTTGTTAAAAGATTTATTTTTCAATTTTTTTTTAAATTTGTTGGAAGCTTTCTTCTGTATTGCAAGTGATACGCGGTTTTTTAATCGGACTGCATCTGTCCCCTTCAATATTTTGTTGGTTGTGTTGCACCAATCCATAATTGTAAATCGGACAGTCAGAGCAATGAAATGACTGAGAATAGTTTTGTGCTCGGCGCAGTCAAAGAAACAAAATGAATTCTTGGACATAATGTTTGCTAGTTCTGCGAGCGATAATTTTGCAAGAATATCACGATTTAAACACTTCAACCACTACAGTAATAAATATTTTCTCAGAGCACGGGAAATGGTGTAAAATAGCGTCCTTTCGCAAAGTTATACAAACACAGCACTCTTGAAACATTTTGCAAAAGGCAAGACAGGATAAACATAAAGACATCACTCGATAACACTACTGTGACAGTGACAGAATGAATTTCGGCAAATAATTTATAGATGACATAGTGTATTGACAAAGCAACAGCTAATCAAAGCAGAGAAAAACGTCAGTCAACATTAAAAACATTAATGCGCTAATGTATGCGTTTGTTTTGTTATACGAAGATTACCAGCTGTGCTTGCTACTGAGGCGCCACCGATTTAAGCCTTTTAACGGACGCTTTGATTTGGATATACAGAGATTGTGCTCTTTACATTCTATACTCCATGTTTTATAGTATGCACAAACTAATGGGCGTTATACACCTTCCGATCCTATCCGATCCGATCCCAATTATCGGATGAAATTGGATAAGGTATAATGCAATTGATCCTAATTTTATTATTATTATTACAAATTCGGAAGATCGGATGATCCGACCGTCCTTTTCCTAAAATCGGATCCTAAATCGGAAGGTGATAGAGCATTCGAGAAACTTCATCCGATAAATGTCACACTGATGACTGCGCCAGCGTTGCGTTCGCACTTACGTGCTGCTCTGAGGTGCATTGTGGTAGATATTATAGTCACGCGCTCAAAAATGTCGTCGGACGAAGAAGAAAGCGTTTCAGACCGCGAATTATTTGATAAGATAAGATAAGATATTTATTGCAACCAAGTTACAGACTTAAGTCTAGTTACAAGGACCCTTGTCGGGTGTAGCAAACATTTGTATTAGGTACAAAATTAACTTAAATCTATACATACACTATGTCTTAGGTATAGTTTTACTTGTTTATGTATATAAAAACGTCGTAGATATTTCAATCACCCATGAATTCCGTGACAGAGTAATAACATTTATCAAGAAGTACAATTTTCAGTTTGTTTTTAAAGGCCGAGTCTGATTCTATAGTTTTTATATTTACAGGATTTTTATTGTATATTTTTATTGCTCTATAATGTGGACCGTTCTTATATATTTCCAATTTAGGCTCCGGAAGCTCGAGATTTTGAAGGCGTCTGGTATTTTGACAGAAAGTGAAAAGATTTAAATTATTTCGGAAAAACGTTGCTACTTCTAAAATGTACAGGGAGGGAAGGGTTAATAATTTGAGGTCTTTAAAGTAAGGTTTGCAGCTATGGCGTTAGTGGATATTAGCCGGGATTCGTACACACTTTTTCTGCATAATGAAGAGCTGGTACGCTTCTGTGCTGTGCAGTCTCGCAGCCACGAGACCGCCTGTGTGTGGTACGCAGTAAGCGCGCATTCCATGCTTGTGTTGCTCTTCAATATGCTTAGAGCATATACGAATCTTGACAATTTGTTTTATATACTTTCAACATGTGTCTTCCAGCTTAGGTGGCTATCTAATTTAAGACCCAAAAGAGTGCAATTTGTTACTTCTTCAATATCTAAATTATTTGACACAGTGTTCAGGTTAAGTGGCTGTTTTTGTCTTGGTCTTTTATTACTGAGTTGAATGTGTCTTCTATATATGTGCTGCTATTGTAATTATGTGGACATTGAAACAAAAGGGATACGTCATTAGCAAACATAACAACTTTCTGATCTGTAATTTTTGGAACGTCGTTTATGTAGACGAGAAACAGCACGCAACCTAGGACACTACCTTGTGGGATTGAGCTATCTATATACTTTATGTCAGATTTAAAGGGCTGTAGTGTTCTGGACTGGTTACTAAGGTGTTCGATTTTTACATATTGTTGTCGCAATGTCAAATATGACCTCATCCATTGTAGTGCCTTACCGCGTATACCTATTGCATTCAATTTATGTAGTAGAATATTATGAGAGACTGTCATATGCTTTCGACATATCTAGTAATAGTCCCACTGCATATTTTTTGTCTCTTAATTATTCTACAATAGTTTGGACATAAGTGTAAGCTGCGAGACAAGTAGAGTGTTTTTTCCTGAATGCGTACTGGTTATCGTATGACATACATTTTTCAAATATCTTAGATATTACAGGAAGGAGTGCTATCGGTCTGTATTGACAAGGATTTTCCGGTTTTCCACCTTTTTTTAAAATAGGCTTGATCTTTGATATTTTTAACTTGTCTGAGAAAATGCAGTCATCAAAAAATTGGTTGATTAATTTAGTAATAGGGTAAGTAATTATATTTTTTGTTTTACAAATATCATGATAATAATCACAATTTTTGCAATTTATTAGTGGATCACTCCACTAGCGTTATTATTATAAACAAAGATCAGAAACAAATGAAAAAAATTTTCGACGCTCAAGGCACTGGTTCAAGTCCAGTATCGTCGAAAAATTTTTTCATTTGTTTCTGATCTTTGTTTATAATAATAGGGTAAGTAAGTTCATTTATACAGGTCGTTCACAGAATGGAGGGGATCTCATCTATACCGCAACTATATTTATTAGGCAAGTGTTGTATTATGGCTCATACTTCTTTTTCTGTTAAAGAATTTATAAAGATAGAGTTAACAGAAGTTTGTATGGCAGGGCGGCCGGGCGCAAGCGCAGGGTTGCCGCTGCCCACTGGTGGGGACTTACCAATCGAAGCGTAGAAATCGTTAAATAAATTTACAATTTTTTAGGAGTGTTTTCAACATTATTACCTATTTTTAATGCTATATTTTTATGATTTTGTAGACTGTTTTTACTTGTTACTTGTTTTACAATGTTCCACATGGTTATGTTTTTATTTTTAGACTGTTTCATTTCTTGGGTAAAAGTAAGTTTTTTAGACTGACACACAATTTCTAAGGATTTTAGTATACCTAGCATAATGTATTTTTATAGTACTGTTTTTTGTTTTGTTTGTAAGTTTTTTTAACTGTCTTTTATGTCTACATGCAATCTTTAAACCTGTTGTGAGCCAATAATTAGGCGCTCTTTTTTTTATTTTTTTATTTTTGAGTGGTATGTACGTATTTAATATTCGGGTCAATATGTTGTCAAATAAGTTTTAATTATCATTCATGTTATTTGTGTCTAAAAGGGTTTTCGTCCCAGTTTATTTTAGTTAAAGCAAATTGAAATGACTTTATGTTTGGAGTATTAAAGTGCCTTTTTTGTTTTTCCAGTAGTTTCATTTGAGGAAAATTTTGCTCAAACGTAAAACGTTGTTTTATTTTTGGAGTCATACAGAGAATCTAGGTGTTTGTGGGACACGGGGTCAGCTGACTATTCAAACAGAGACCTAAGGACTAGGTCTTCTGAAAGACTGTTAAAAATTTATTAAAAAATTCAGACAAATACAACATTAGCGGACATAAAGAAAAAAATAGATAATTTAAGGATAACATTTAAAAGGGAATCAAAAAAGGCAAGTTAATTTTTCATACTAACGAGCATAATTTGAGAGAATGTACAGTCAGGGAAATAAATTGCTTAGCAGATTTAAATGCTTTTCATTTTGCCTGGTTACAATAAGTGAAATAAAATCTTTCTTCTATCTGTCATTTGTATAATGATAATTGATATAAACTAAATATAAGATAATTGAGAAAAACACTCTTCGTTTATTCTTAAATACGTTCGAGAATGTTTCGAACTTAGAATCCTAACCATATTTAGAGGCGTACACCTTTTTCTCTGTCTGTAGATTTCTTCAGTCCATATGTTTCTTTTTCCTTCTTTTGCGTGTATCCATGACAGTAGTTGATATTGCTACTCCTATTGCAATTTTTTGTAGTTTAGATAACGTAGGAGCCATGGTAAATTCGTCTGCACTTAGTCACCGCCAAAAATCGATCTGATTATAGGAAGCACAGATCGGACAGTGTGTGCAGAATGACTCCGACTTAGGATTTCCGATAAATTGTATAGGATCGGAAGGTGTAGAACGGGTTTAATAGTATGTACTAGGTCCGTTTTATCGCGATTTCTATGGTGCAGTTATATCGTCTCCTCAAACATACGCGATATCCTTCCTACTGACAGCTGTCAAAACGAGCATAGTATACTTTTCTTTTCATCCAAAATCGGTATTTTGCTATTTGCAATGTAATATTACATTTTAGGGATCATATAATAGAAGGGATATCTATTTCAATCCATTATACTTCAAATATGCTAAACATTCATTGGAGATATGCATTATAGTAAATTTTAAGTAATTGTGTCATATTTGTTATCAAATAGTAGTCATAAGATTCAAATATAAAAATGGTTATGTTGTCTTCATTTACTGTTAAGTCGTTCTATAGAAAACTTGGTAGGCAGTGCACAGATTTTAAACATCTACATACATTGTGTGCTGGTATTCCTCGCCAGTTACGTTACGATGCAAAGGCTTGGCCATCTGAGACCAGGAGGCTGTCAAGAAATTTCACAACTTCTTTTCATTTTTACGATAAAAGCAAACCGAATAAAGATGACAGTCAATCGGAAAATGGTCAGAAATCACAAAAACTCGTAAAACAGAAGCTGACAGAGGGTTTAAGTTTGAAAGCCGAAACAGACGAAGATAATATTGTTACCAAAGTCACAATTCAGAAGACTCCACCACAAGTTGATAAGTCGGTGCCCATTCCGCCTGGTAATTTTTAAAATTCTTAAAATTAGACTTCCAGCTGGCCCTGATGTGTAATAGAGTAGTAAAAGTAATAAAGCTTAGTTATGTGTTAACATGTTCGGTGTCAGTAAGTCCACAGCTGTTCAAAATGTAGGCTTAAGAATGCTTAAAAAATAATATAAATCCTTGGTCCAATAAAGGCGCATACAACTGTGTTGATGTGATTTTAATATAAAAGTCATACAAATAATGGAAGCTACAAGAAACAAAAAGGATTGCAATTCATAACTTTATTAGTTAATTCTGTGTTATTGGAGCAATGGTGCAAATTATCTTTAAATTTTATATTTTTATATTTTTTTGTAGATATAAGAGGCCAATGTTTAGTGGCCTCTTGCATCTTAAAAAGCCAGTGTTATAACATAGATTTATCAACTATAATAATAATAATAATACATGGACGATCTCAAGCTGTTTGCACCAAAACGACCAGAACTGGTGGAGCTACTCAAAGTCACAGAAACATTCAGTAGTGCCATCAAAATGGAGTTTGGTGTAGACAAGTGTGCGACCATGCATGTACAGCGGGGGAAAGTCGTAAATTCAACGAATTTACAGCTTTCCGAGACAATGTCTCTCAAATCTCTCTCTGAAGTTGAAACCTACAAGTATCTCGGTATGTCACAGACATTGAGTATTGCGGACGGAGACATTAAACAGGCAGTGAAGGAGCGTTTTTTTGCCGCTTGACAAAAGTACTGAACAGTCTTTTGTCGGGTGGCAACAAGGCGCGCGCCTTCAACGCTTGGGTGATGCCCCTGCTCACTTACTCCTTTGGCATACTAAGGTGGACCCAGACTGAGCTGGACGCCCTGGATAGGAGGGTATGCTGCTCACTACACATCGCATGCTACACCCACGCTCGTCAGTAATGAGACTGTACATCCCGCGCAAGTGTGGGGGCCGTGGCTTTTTAAATGCCAAGGACCTCCATAACCGCGAGGTGTGCAGTCTCAGGGAGTATTTCCTAAATAATGAGTGTGGGATACATCGCGATGTAGTGGCAGTAGACAAAGGCCTCACCTCTCTATCCTTGGCAAACGAGAACTGGCGCAGACCAACGGTGCTTAGCACTGTAGACCGCAAGGACGTATGGAGGAGTAAAGAGCTATACGGGCGGTTCTACAAGGCCCTTACAGGGCCTGATGTAGATCTGCTCGCGTCGGTGAACTGGCTACGTTTCGGCGATCTCTTCGGGGAAACCGAAGGTTTTGCCTGTGCAATTACGGACGAAGTTATCATGACGAACAACTACCGGAAGTATATCCTGAAGGACGGTACGGTCGACATTTGTCGGGCATGCCGCCGTCCCGGAGAGTCACTCAGGCATATAATTTCCGGTTGTTCTCATCTTGCTAACAGCGAGTACTTGCACAGACATAACCAAGTAGCCAGGATTATTCACCAGCAACTTGCTGTTAAATACGGTCTTGTGGGGTCTGAGGTGCGGTACCATAAGTACGCACCGATGCCAGTTCTTGAAAATGGTCGTGCCACGCTTTATTGGGATCGATCTATCATCACGGACAGGACTATTGTAGCCAATAAGCCTGATATCGTGCTGGTAGATCGATCTAAGCGCTGGGCAATACTCATCGACATCACCATTCCACATGACGAGAACCTCGTGAAGGCTGAGAAGGACAAACTCAGCAAGTACCTCGACTTGGCTCACGAGGTGACCGCCATGTGGGATGTTGATTCGACGATAATTGTCCCGATAGTGGTTTCGGCAAACGGTCTTATAGCGAAGAGTCTCAACGAACATCTTAAGAGACTCTCGCTAGATGGCTGGGTCAAGGGTCAGATACAGAAGGCAGTAATCCTGGACACGGCCCGCATTGTCAGGAGATTCCTCTCTGTGCAGCCCTAACCACCGGTAGCTTGAGCCCTGCCCCGCTGCCGGCGGCACCCTAGGTTAGGTTTTTTATAATGTGTTTATATTTTGTATTTGCATTTTGTATTTTACTTTTTATATATATATATTGTAAAAAACCTACCCTAAGATTTTAAATAAATAAGTGAATAATAATAATATTTTTATTTCAGACCAAGGATCCATATTTTGTTAGTAAAGTTTGTACTTAGAATAAGTGTTAGCAATAGACAGTAAAACATTTATATACAAACCAAAAAAAAAAAAAAAAAACAAATGGCTAATATATTATTTGAGGGTGTGGAGCCCGAACCATCTCTCCAGCACTGGCGAGTCCCAGCGTTCAACAACAGCGCGCAGGAGCACATTGCGGTTGCCACGCACGCGCTGCAGCATGGAGGCGCAGCGCGCGCGCATGATGGCGGCGAACCCCGCCGTGTTCGTCTCCGCAAACATCGCGGATGCGCTGCAATAGCGTGGCAGCCGCAACAACGCTCTATACGCGCTGTTATATTGAACTCGCAGGTCGCTGTATGCCCTCTGTGTATAGTTAACCCATAGGCTGCATATATAGAATGACTGGCAGTATGCTTTAAACAGTGTGACTTTTACTGCGTCAGTACATTTCGCAAACCTACGGACCAACATATTGCATCGGACAGCCAGCGCCCTGCGCTCCCTCTCAATGTCAACATTATCTTTTTGATCCGCGGTGACCCAGTGACCCAAATACTTAAACTTTTCAAATACTTTCAATTATACATAATAATAACATTGTTTTGAAATGTTTCAGTCAAGAAAAGACTTTTAATAGACTTCTCTGCATCGTATACTGAACGCAACTTTATAACACCAATGAGAGCCATGACAGAGTACTTGCTGAAACAATCTGACTTAGAGACTCTCCCGAAAGTACTGAGGAGATCTCCATACGAGGCAGAACCACCCATCACAGTATATTACCGAAAGGATGTTGAAGCTAAAGCTATTGAGGTAAGAGTTGCTTTTATAACATCTGATTTGCTTATTTATTCCTCAACTTTTTATGTGATTTTACAAAATCGTCTCATATTAACTCTAATGCTTCTGACATATCTATGTCACTAATTGTAGCGATATGAGGTTACTCAGACTGTTGATACTGGGAAGAGATTTCCCCTATTTGGGAATATTCTCAGGAGCATTCCTAGTACGCCTCTAGTAACAATATAATCTGATCATAATTATTTTAAATCTAGATTTGGAAATCAAAGGAGGCTTTGGATAAAGAGCTACTGAGAAGAGAATTAGATAGGAGAAGATATGAACAAGGTACGCCAGCAAAGTATTATCTGACACTAATAGTGTGATTATGTTTAGTGTATTTTCCTTTGTCATTTTGTAAGGCTGAATTTCAAATTGAACTATTTTTACACAGACAGGCAATATTAAAGGTACCTGTAATAAGTTGCTCAAACTGTTACAATATCTAACACACTCACCTCCACAAGTTTTACAACACGTCTGTCATGCTCTCAGAGCCAAAATTATGTAGTGAATACTTGGTTAAGGAATGAGTATAAGTATAAAAGGAAACCTGAAAGTAGCCCATAATCGATACGCTGAGAGGAAATCGCATGTGGTGGTATGGACATGTTATGTGGAGGCATGAAAGTCATGGGACAAGAAGGGTATTAGGTATGCATGTGGAGGGATGCAAGAGAAGGGGTAGACCAAAGAAACGGTAGATGAATCGCGTAAGAGACTACATGAACAAGAGGGATGTGAGTGATGAGATGGTAGATAATAGAGAGGTATGGAAGAAAAAAGCATGCTGCACCGACCCCAAGTAAATGGGATAAGGACTAGCAATTGATGAACTGTAGTCTAGGCTAAGGATTTCCAACACACATACTGATACTAGTGATACTGAAAATGGTTCGAGTACATTCATCATTATAATGAATCTGGTAGTAAAGAAGCTAAATTTGACTGAGCTAACTAATATTTTGTGAAGAATATTTGAATTTGGATTTTTACTATAAAAACAAACTTTATGTTACTTGTGAACAGATGTATTCACTGTCAAAAGACGATTAAGGAATTACAGAAGAGAAATGTCCCACAAGAAAGAAGATGAGGACACTGGTTTGAAAACCAGGTCTGGACGAGTGGTTCTAACGGCAATAGGAATGTAAGTTATTATTCCTAACAAAGTTTGTTTTTTTTTTTATATTTTGACTGCCAAGCAGCGAAGTTATACGTGCCCCAGTATATAATAATTATTAATTATCAATGCCTCTTTCTGAAATCAGTATTTTATTTTTGAAGGATCATTATATTTTATTGTGGTGGCGGCTGGGTCACGTTGCTGCTTGGCGCTCAAGAGGTTAAATGCATATATATGAGTCTTACTGTAGTTTTTTAGTGAAAATTGTTTGTTTTTTTTTTTTTTTTTATTATAAAATAGATGGGCATTTGACCGCAATCTCACCTGTTGTTAAGTGACGATGCGGTCAAGGATGTATCATGCCCGTCTAGAAACAGCCTATTCACTCTTGTCTTGAACACGTCCAAATTATAATGGTCGGGGAACACACTCGCAGGCAACGAGTTCCACTCCTTTGCGGTACGCATGATAAAAGTTGCACCAAAGCGCTTCGTGCGGCTTCGCGGAATATTGTCCACGTGCGGATGGAACCAACGCACACGTCTCGATTATGTAAAGGGGCTGGTGGAATTAAATCATGTAATTCCTCCGCACACTTACCGAAACGTAACCTGTAAAAGACCGACAGACGAGCGACACGAGCGACCCTACGTCGATGCTCAAGGCTCTGCAGCTTAGCGTGTTTCTTTTGTACTATATAATTATTTATCTGTTTGTGTACATATAGGTAATAAATAATATATTACAATGCATTCTTATTTATTTCAGAAACGGATGCAACTTTTTGTTTAAACTATGTGCCTGGGCTTACACTGGATCTCATAGCCTGTTCTCCGAGTGCATCCACTCTCTAGCCGACACTGTCAACCAACTAATCTTAGCCTATGGAATACACAAATCCGTCCAAGTACGCTATGAGTTCCTTTTCATTTCAATGCTTGCCTAGTTAGTAATAATTTGCCTATGAAGCTAGAGGTCCCAGAACCCATTTAAAATATTTGTGACAATGCAATATAACTTAGTTGGTTAATAAGTTCTGTTACAAAGATTTTTGGAAATAAAATAAAATTACGGTGGTTTTTGTATTTTACCGATACATCTATTCAAACCTTAGTTTTTGCCAGTTGGGAAATTGTGATTTTTTTCAAAATTTTGCGTCGCAATTTTCTTTACCAGCCACTGTTGAGACAAACATACTATAAAAATACGCACAAGAGTCAAATGGATAATCAGTCCCTTCTTTGTAGAGTTTATGATTATGAAAGCCTTTAAACAGATTCTCATCTTTATTTTAACGTGCAATTTATGTTATCCAAGACACAATCGCTAGTATTCCTGTTTTACGTACTTAGTTCCGTAGCGCGCTAGCGAAATTATTGTATTTTGTGCTAAACCGAAAAACTGCCATAACTTTTTGATTGCAATATTTAGTGTGGGGACGGATAAGAACAAAGTAATTGCTATTACAAAAGAAGCCCTAAAATAGAGGTTTCGAAAAACTATAACATTTCCTTTCTTGATCATCTTAAACACTGGTTTCAGATCACTTTTAACAAGAAATTTTCATCAAATCTTGTGCGTTATTCCAGCGGCGGTATATCTCGAAGCTTCAGAGTTGGCAAAGAAAATACAGGGACTAAATTTAAGTAAATTGTACGTTTTCTTAGTTGGCAAAAAGTAGGTTTTAAATTGAAGTACATTGATTTTATAAAAAAAACCGTAATTTTATTTTATTTGCAAGTTCTGTTACTAGAACTTATGAACCAACCGAGTATGATACCATCGAGATGATCTGATAATGGACCTGGAAGGTGGTCATACCAACTCTGTTACAAAATATCGCAATCCTACCGAGATGTTGCTCCTTAGAATCGTCTTAATGAGTAGCGGGCGGGTTTTTAAAGAAAAGTACAGTAGGCAATAAAAGCTTGTCTCAAAAATGATTTTTTTGACAGAGACTTATTTTTAACTTAAAATTTAATGTCACATGCATTTTTAGATGGCTGATCCCGATCACCCATATGGTTACACGAACATGAGATACGTCTCCTCGTTGATTTCCGGCGTGGGCATATTCTGCGTGGGAAGTGGACTGTCCTTCTACCACGGGGTCACAGGCATATTGGATCCGCAGCCGCTACACGACTTTTATTGGGTAATTAGAATTATTGTTCGGGTCTAAATAGGCCTGATAATTATTCCTGTATGCAACCCAAGAATCATGTCAGCTGGCTGCCTTGATCCACTACGACTTGTCATGATGGGTTCCATTCCGCCACGCTTTTTTTTGTTGTCTCGCTCCCGCGAATTTGTGGTGGTAGAGTGGAAAAGTTTGGAGGACCCTGATTTTGCATTAGTATGCCCAAAAATAAATATTTATTTATTTAAGCCGGGGGCGGCTCCACCCGCATTCATTTTCACCCGTTGCTTACGACCTGTGTTATGTTCCATGAATTTTTGAAAGGCTTAGTTCTCTGGGACAATGTGCTCAGATGTCGATTATAAACAACGGTAAAGACTTGAATATGTGTGTTTATTCGTTTAGCTCAAAAATCAATAATGAATTTTAATATATTACTTATGACATTACAAAACAGATACAGAAGATATTCCTTATTAAGAACTATCTATTATTTAAATAACGGCCAGTCTCTGAAAAGGGTGTCTACTCGCGAGACACCTTTACGGTACAATTACCTACCGTACAGAAAAAAGAAATCAAATCCTATACAAAAATTTGATGACGTCATTACTCCCCCCCCCCCTAAGGGGGGGATTTTTAGGCACGAGTGGAAAAATTAAATGTTTTGGTCTAAAGTACCTGTGTACCAAAAATCGTCGATGTAGATATGTATGCGGCAATTTTAGGCGTAGCACTAGCACTATACGCTTTCGTGTAGAATACGAACCTGAGGATTACGTGATATGGTGGCTATTTGGTGTGTTGTGCCAAGTACATTTTGATTTTACAGGGTTTAAAGCCAAACCATTATTTTAAACCAATGTGTAATCCGACTGAGATCTTCGTTTAATTTTGTTACGGCTATAGAGATACGTTCGGGTTTAAACGAGATATAATTTTTTAAATCATCTGCATATAGGTGACATCTACAGTTCTTGATATTGCTTATATCTTTATATTATTTATATCTGCGCTATATAAAATAAATAGAATAGGCCCCAGAATTGAACCCTGTGGGACGCCCCTGGCAACCGAGGCCTCTTCAGAAACCATTGGTAACCATGCCGGGTTTCTTACTTCAACTTGCTGTGTGCGCTCGCTTAGATTGGTTGCAAACCACTTAAACTACCTTTGAGTCCAGTCCATAGTACGCCAGCTTAGACAACAATAGTGAAGAATTGATCGTGTCAAAGGCGCGGGAGAAGTCCAGCAGTACAAGAAATTGTGGTCTTTCCGTCATCCTGAGCAGCGACTATATCATCAATAACATCTAGAAGAACAGTTGCTGTGCTATGTTTTTTCCTAAAGCCTGACTGAATTGGGGGCAGAATATTATTATTTCCTAAATATTCCGCTTGCATTGCCCACCGCCCTTTCTAGTACCTTTGACATAAGAGGGAGAATACTGATAGGCCGCAGATCTTTAAAATGTCGGTAAAGTTACTTTAGGAATAGGTCTGACCACGGCACTTTTCCAGAGCTTAGGAAAAACGCCTGTGTCGATCGACTGATTAACAATAGCTGTAATGGTGGACAACGTGCGTGGTAAGGTCATCAATAGCATATCGAGGGATATACCGTCGTTACCCTGAGCCTGGGTATTAATGGAGCTTATTATTTTACTAACCGTTGCCTCTGTTACCGGTTGAAGTTTAAAATGTGCATAACTGTACCTATTGTATTCGAAATATGTTACATCAGATATTCTAGTTTGGATTTCGCGTGACACATCAAGAAAAAAGTTCATGCATTAATGCTATAGTATGATAATGACAATTATGTGCTTAGTTTTTTGTTTACAAAAATTATTTTACTTTTATTGATTATTTACTTTTAGGCTTATTTCGTGCTTGGAGGTGCGGTGGTATCGGAAGGGGCAACATTGATGGTGGCCCTGAATTCTTTACGAAAAGGTGCAAAGGAGGCCGATACGCCCTTGTATGATTATAGTAAGTGATTTGACATGTTGAGCATTATATATGTATTATGGATTTACATCCTGCCCCTATGGGATGTGTATGATGTGGCTAATCTGAAGCAGAAGTAGTTACGCATTATATATGATTAAAATTATCTGCGCAATCCTTATTCTCTTGATAATCTTGGTTCTTAATTGGTGGTCCCTGGGAGCACCCGAAGGGGTCCGCGAAGCCATCGGAAAAATATTAAATACTAAAATGTGCCCGCAACTTAGTTCGCGGAGGAGAAAGTCATAACCCCTTTATTTTTCAGCGTAGTCGGGTAAAAAGTAACCTGTAACCATCTGTGAATACCCAGCTACCCGTGTACCACAAATAGTCGAAATTTGTTTAGCCGTGCTTATGATGATACAAAAGCTAAAAAAAAAACATTCAGCGACCGTGGTATTTCACGAATTTCTTTTAGAGCTTCCTGCCCTTAAAGCTCTTGTACAGCTTTAGGCATATAAGGTTTTATTAGAGATTCACCGATTGTGATGGTTTGTTTGGATTTGTGCGGATGGCAGGATGCACGCGTGTGTTGACTCGTTGTCACTTATATACTATTATAAAGTTGTAAAAATGAAATGTATGTACATTGAAGATATTAAATAAAAAGATTGTAACGGACCATTTGGAGGTCAGTGAATGGTTTTTTTTTTTGTATGTGTCGTTGCGGCTGCATCACGCCATTTCGGCTATACGGATTTCAACTATTTTTAGTACACGGGTAGCTAGGTATCTCCAGATGGTGATAGGATACTTTTTAACCAACTACACTGAAGAAGAAAAGAGGGTAATGATTTTTTTCTCCTTCGCGGACGAAGCTTGCGGGCACCTTCTAGTAAGCTATAAATTGCATCTCTACGTGGACGAAGTCGCGGGCAACAGTTAGTAAGACAATATTTCGGTAAACTGGACTTATGCGGCAAAAGCTTGCGGGGTTTTGTACGAATGGTCCTCCTGCCATGCTTGGTTCCTGCTCTGTTCGTGCAGCATTGATAAAAACTAAAAATCCATCTGCAATTATGACGCACTGCGTAATTCATCGTTAAACATTGTCTGCCAAACAAAACGCTCCCGAAATGCTTGGCATTTACGATGACAACAGCTATAAAAGTTGTCTACTGCATTAAAAAGTAGTCACTTAACCCTTGCCTCTTCGCAAAATTGTGCTCTGATATGAACGCTGAACCCGAAACTATACTTTCCACATGGAAGTCCACTGGCTTTCCAAAGGAAACATGCTGTCGAGGTTGTAATTAAATCTTCACCTATAAGGGTCAGGAAATATCAAGTTGCAAGGCACAAGCAGTTTATTTTAATAGGAATTAAATCAGTGCATTTATCGCAATACCTAAGCTATGGCTAAAAATGGATAAAAAAAGTCGAATAAGAAAACTTTTCTGCGTTTGATACGCTGAATCAAATTATTGACGGGCTGTCAGTAAGTGGTCCATGAAAAGATAAAAAAAAATATTATTATTATTTATTTATTTATTTATAGCAGAGGGGCCACTACTCTGCAGCTGACTGTGCATACCCAACGATAACTACTATTCCACGTAATAATCTTGTATAATATACAAACGTCGCACTCCAGCGGGCATTTTGGGTCACGTCAGATGGTAAGGTTCACAAATAAATCAATGAATTGTCGAGATGCCAGAATAGGGTAATTGTACTTAGTATTTATTACCTACTATTTGAAATATGCAATTCCAAATTCCTTAGTAACTAATACTATAGCATTAATTTTAAGTAATTTGGAATTGCATATTACAAATACTACGTAACTAATGCTATAGCATTAGTTTTAAGGAATTTGGAATGGTACATGACAAATAATACTAGCTAATAAATACTAAGTACAAATACCCTATTCTGACCACTCGAAAATTCATTGATTTATTTGTGAACCTTACCATCTGACGTGCCCCCAAAATGCCCGCTGGAGTGCGACGTACGATTAATAATATATAAGGATAATCAAGATAAAACTTGCATGATTTTTCTGCCACGACTTTGTATTCAATTTTTTTTATGTTTTGCAGTAAAGCGCAGTTCAGACCCGTCTGTAAATGTAGTGCTTCTGGAAGACACGGCAGCCGTGGCCGGAGTGGTGGTCGCTGCGACGTGCATGGCCATTTCCCAGTACACGGGCAGTCCGCTACCCGACGCTGTCGGGAGCATTCTCGTCGGAACCATACTTGGCGGCGTCGCGTCCTTCATCATTCTCAGTAACGTGGGCGCCTTGGTCGGCAGGTAACATTATAATGTTAAGTTTTGATGCCTCTAAATATAATGAGAATAGGGATAATACCGTATGACCAATTTGACAGCCTACTGTAGTCAGATGATTAAAGGCCGAAACACACCGGATGCGTGCGCAGCACGTGCACGTGCTCGTGTGCGTGGCGAGCTCGTTGTATCGATGAAATGTAGATGGCAGACCGCTTGCGTGGCTTGCACGTGCGCGTGACTTGCACGCAACGCAGCTCCGTCGAGACAAACCGGCTGCGTGCACGCGCTCACGCAGCGAAGTGCTGTGATGACGTTGTATTTACCGGCGTTCCCTATGAGACGGCGAACCGAACAGGTCGGGACACGCACTGCTCGGTGCTGCGCAGGTGCTGTACAGCTCTCTTGTATTTATTTACAACTTGGCCAGGGCGCGTGGAGGTTTTTGAAATGGATTGCCAAATAAAAGGAAAAAAATATAGAACCTGGTTGCAAATACGAATGTATTTATAACAAAAAACACAAACATTATAAAAACTTGTTATGGGAACTAGCCTTCCTGTAGTTCGTACCGTTTTTCAATATACAAGGCTTCAATAAACCATGGAGTTCTTCAAAAGAAGCTCTGGACATATGAAAATACCAAAAGAACGATCTTCGTACGATTCTAGTTCGCGGCACAGGATGTGATATTCACTGCATTTTTGTCTGCTTGCATCTATGTCATGAACCCAGTCTTTTTGGCGCTGCACGAGTTTTTTGAGTTGAAAGTAGAAGCAGTAAAGCTTCTTCGTCTGATGAACTGCTTTAGAGCATAATGAAAAGACTACGCAAGACAAAATGGCGGCTAGTCACGCAGCGTGCGCCACCGTTGCGTGCTAGCACTGCAGCACGCGTGCGCAGCTCTCGGTTTGACAAGGGTGCTGTGCACGCCACGCACACGCGCACGTGCACGTGCTGCGCACGCATCCGCTGTGGCTTGGCCTTAAATAATACCAATGCATTATGTCCATTATGAAATAAAGAAAAAAGATCAAAAAAATCTAAATGAAGTTGTTTTTTTAAGGATTTCTATAATTCAATAAAACATTTTTTTATGGCAATCATGTAGTTAAGAACACAGATTTTCATTACCAAATTTTTTATTTCATGTAAATTTAGTACGCTTACTCAAGAATGACGTCACACTTGAACAGCAATTACGAAGCGTTTTTAGCGCTTAGCTTAGTAATGCCGAACTTTAACTGTCATTTCTGACTTTTAGGGTACCTACTCTATTTGTATTTAATCCTTATAGACATGATCCTTACGAAAACCAGAATCGATTGTTACTTAAAAAAGCCGTCATGATCCTAATTCCCATAATGCCACATAAGAGGCAGTGAGAGAGGCACATTGCTCGTAGAACCTATCCTTTAAAAATAATCTGGTCAAGTTGGAATCCTGTTCTGGATACTTTTGTTCAGCAGTGGACGTCTTTCTGCTGATAATGATGATGAAAGGTCAGTAATATAATTATCCGCTCGAAAGTGAAAAGGGTAATATTATTGTATTTCAGATCCATACCGCAAGAGCAGCTTGATGAAATTAACAGTGTGTTAGAAAGAGATTTCATGATTCGTGCCATCCATGATGTTAAAGGCATTGATATGGGCAGTAATCTGATCAGATACAAGGTAACGTTTTTGTTAATAGTCATTAAAACTTTCAGTACTAATCTTCTCAATTACCAAAGTGAACTCGCGCGCTTTTTAGTAGCGAAACGTGGTATTTTTTCTATATTTTCCTTGATATCGAAATATAAGCACAGTAAAAAAAATGTTTGAGACTGTGCAAATGAAGCCCTTACATAATATTATACTCTATTTGCCCTAAGCTAGACTTTTAATTTTTGGCCCCCTCATATTAGGCATTTTTCATAGAAAATAAAACATTTTTTTAAATGTTTTATTTAAAATACACTTTGCTAGCTATGTTGATAACTATTCCAAAATTTAAATGGATAGCTATAGATAAGTACTTCCTGAGATATACCGTTGCAACCGTGGGGCAAGCGGGCAGACAGACAGCCATAAAGGTTTTTGGTACGGAACCCTAATAATCTGGAAAATATATTATATCATAAGATGCCTATGCTATAATATATTCTTCGATATATTGATACATATTAAAGCTCTGTTTGCGACGACGGGTTTTAGACGAGTTAGACACTTATTTCTACTTCCTACTTCCCGATAAAGAAAATCTCAGAAAAGTGTCAGCTTACTAGCTAGACCCAGATAGGTTCGGTCTGGGTGTTGATGACTCATTCTTTCGTCAAAGATTTCGCCTTTTCGATATCGTATAGACTACATTATTAACGTATTTTTCAGGCTGAAGTTGATTTTGACGGACGTGCACTTACAAGATCTTATTTAGAGAAGCACGACTTGAATGCCTTGATGGAGGTAAATATTAAATAATAATAATATTTTTATCGAAAAGTAAGTTTTGCTATATTACTGTTAGTAATGTATATCTAGGATATATCTCGCGAAAAATGTTGTATTTGATTTATGTTCGTTTTCCAGGATATGAAGAAAATTCAAACGATTGATGACGTTGAAGCATTTTTGCTCAAGCATGGTGAGAATATCGTGGACATGCTGGGAGGGGAAATCGACAGGATAGAACTCAAGTTAAGGGTAAGAAATATTTAAATTATAAATAATATTTACACGGATTTATAAATCATTATATAAAATAAAATATTCGTAGTTTAAGTTTCGAAGAGATTTCATTTCTTAAGTAATTTATAAGGCCCTTAGTTGTCAAGGGAACTTATCTGCGAATAAGCTTTGCATAGCTCTGTTAAAAAATCCATCAAATTATCAATATCTACTCCGTATGTATAGTGCATACTTTCATTGTTGTTTTTTGTTCCAGAAAAAGTTTCCACAAGTACGGCATTGCGATTTGGAGATACTTTAAACTAAAGACGTGGCAAGGTAGCAAATCTGAAGATATATACTTATGACTATTTTAATGGATCCCCTAGCACTGCGTTAACTATATACATATATGCTGTTATGAAGTTGTAATAATGATGTCTGTATATTGAAGATGTTTTCAAAAAAATGGTGAAGCAGGCTATCGGAATGTCACTAAATCGAACATTTTCTATATTTTTTGTATGTATGAATGTGTATTTGTGCTCACATCACGCCAAAATGGCAAGACGGTTTACCCCACTAGTGGTAGGATACACTACAATATTTATGCACTCATTTTTTTCCATATAATTGTATACAAAATGTACTTTCAGAATTATAATGCCAAGTCGGAGTCATGTAACAGTTTTGCGTGCTGCTTCAAATTAATATTTAGCTGACTTATCGAGCTTCAAATGGTAACCAGGGTATCCATGTAAATATTCTATTCACCAGCATGCAAGCGTTAAAAAACCATACACCCAATTTAGTACAAAATTGATTAATTTTGTATAAAACATTAAATAATGGTTTTTTATATTGATGCATATAAATAATTCTGAAAATTTAAAAAGGATGTCTTCGGTACCGATTTTAAGCTCATTATATTTATATTACCTACATAAAAAAACAGCATCTAAAAGAGTCCATTGGCTCTGATTCGATATTATGGTCTTGGAAGTAATTTTTGTATGCAATAGTATGGGAAAAATAATGAGCGCCTAAATACTTTTGAGCGGTAGTGTAGTTGGACATCCGAGGATGAAGAAAATATTAACCCGACCACGGAAAAACTAAAAAGAGAGTTATGACTGTGTTCTTCTCTTCAGACGAAGGTACGGGCATCTTCTAGAACTGTATAAAAACATATGTATGCGTTATATTGTGATACGTTACTGTTACTAGCTCACTTAGATGAGTGCAAAATATCAATGCAAGATTTTTTGTACATATGGAATGTTGTTAATCTTAGTATGTTGCAGCTTAGGGACAATATAATTTTACTAAATAAATACCGATCATTCCCTTCTCATTGTTTATCTGTGAAATATCGATTAGTTCTACGTCACAGTCTTATTTAATAATAAGCTTCTAGTGATACAAAGTACCATAGTTCAGCTTTGCTGCAATAAAACTAATTATTTTGCCGAGGAAACATAAAAGCGTAAGGGTAGTGAACTATCATTAATAATGCTTGTGCTTCTCTATCTATAAGCGTATAGATAAGTTGAATGTAAGACTTACAGAATAAGGAATATCCATGCCGAATAAATTTAAATCTGTCCAACCCAAGTGCATTATTCCTTGTTTTGAAATGAGAATATCTATTGACAGCTATATTTCATAATGATACCTCAGATATTCCTGTTATAATTCTCTGAAATAGAATCATACTAAGGTATTTCTCAGTGTTTATTCCAACACGTCACAGTTATTTCGAAGATCCCGTTGAATTACTAATATTTGCTGTGATTTAGTTGTATGTAATATTTATTGAAGTTTGTAAAAAATATAAGTATGTAAGTATATTCGGTGTATGTTCATTAGTTCTATAAAATGAGAGTAAAACCGTTAACACTAATATTTTCTCATATTTTTGAATACTCCCTCCCAGGACTCATTGTAAGTGAAAAACATTTAATTCAATTATAATTTAATTAGTACAAAATATAATAATTCCATTTAACTTACGCGCCTTTTGTGATAATTAAAAATACATGACAATAAAATAAATTGTTGAAGAACACAACTGCTGTATTTATATACTGCGACGGGGACTCATTCATTCCCAAACTCGGGCTCGGAAAACACAAATACAATATTATTCATTGATAAATACGGATCTATTTGTCTATGTGGCACTATAGTACTAAAGACAGTAATTTGTTAAAAGGCATACATGTGAAATTTAATATTTTCTGTTTTATTACCAAGCATCTCAAAATGCGTGGTCTAGAACCTCTTTTTTCTTTCAATGAAATAAATGCTTACAATGACACTTTAAGCCAAAACCATAGACAAGAACACTGATACAAATATCAAAGTAGAAGAAATTATTGAAATTGCTGTTTAACTTGGATATGTGACCCCTGAGACCTTGTACTTAGTTTACCACTTTGTTCTTTATATTAGTCATGGCGCTTTCCCACATAGAAGCACTCCGGAGAAACATTGTCGTTTTTACAACTTCAATAACCAAATGATGAGATTTAAATAAACATAATTGACATTAACACCTTAACCGTTTGTATGACCGTTAGACATTCATATGACTCACTCCAACCAACCAAATATTTAAATTACAATTTATATAAACTTACGTTAAAACAGTGCAAAAACTGCAAAATATTAAAATGCAATTGAGTGGAATCGTAAGGCAATCGCGCCGATATCACAGCTCATAATAAATTATTGTTAACACAGTTGCAACATAACCGTGTGAATGAATGAGGGCCACTCACAATATAACAATATTCTTAAGGTTCGTTAATTTGAAAGAAACTACCTTATAAAATATTTCCCGAGTCATACAGCTGGTCTCGTCTGGGGCAGGCACATGTTGTAGTGAGCAGTTTTGTTCCAGAAGTCTGACTTCTTCCAGCCACACCAACCCTTGCTGATGACCGTGGAGAGGTCTTCTGCGCCGGTGTAGTGGGGGTCCAGTATAAGATAACGGGTCTCATTTGTTTCAGAGTTGAATTCAACACCCAGTATAGTGTGTGCTAATACTCCACCGCCTGCAAGTTAATAGATTGAAATGTTTAAATGTAACGATTGTCCTCTCTTCGAATGGACAACATTTCAGTTTTTGAAAGTGACTACAATTGAAATGTCACGGATAGATTTGGGCTCTCTGAACACAATAACATAATTTTTAATTTTTAAAATTTTTAAAATACAAATTTAAGGTTGCGGGCGGCACAAAGTTAATTCTTTGCGTCATATTTTTTTGGCAAATTTTACAGCTGGTTCGAGTCACGGTGATTGAAATTGATTTGTACCACTATCACATCTCTAGTCAGAATAAGTACACTTGTCACAATGAGACCACAAATGCAGATTTTTTTATTTTTATAATTTATTCCTTCTCGAATTGGCCGTTATAGAATGTGGTAGTATTGTTTTATTAAAATCAGTGTATAAGATAAAAAAAAAATACAAAACACGTTCCTCGTAATTTTGTAAATATTATTAGATAGTGCGTTAAAATTAGGGGGTAAAAAAAATTAAATGTTGTCCATTGCAGGATTGATGGATGTTTTAAATGTAAACATGTACCTCCTTATATTATGTAGGGTTGAAGGGTGTTTGTCAGTAATGATTATGAAAATGAAAATGCAAAGTGCAATGAAGCAGACACAGCAACAACGCAGTAATGTGGGTTTTCTCAAATGGAAATATCACCAGTTGGCGCCACCGTGACGTAAGGTCTACTTGACAACAAGTGTCAACATCCACCAATCACAGCGCAAAATTTTGACACTTCTTGTCAATTAGACCTTACGTCACGGTAGCGCCAACTTGTGATATTTCCATTTGAGAAAACCCTCATTGATGGACATGATTTTGCATATAGTATGGAGACATTACATTAACCAGAGTTACTGGGCTACTTTTTTCAGTTCTCAAAGGATAAGTAAAAAGCAAAATACGTTGGTACGCGTGCGAATCCTCGGGAGAAGCTAGTAGTGTACGTACATTGGCAAAATTAGACCAGATGATCAGACGGCGTTATTGGCCGTACATGCTCAGATACACCAGGCTTTCTCATGTTGTACTGAATAGAAAGGGATGGAAAAAAACGTCCCGCGACAGAACTTGGCATTAGACACACTCATTGTATGAATAATGTTTATACTTAACAACTTACCGATCATAATGGGGCTGCCGTGTTTTTGAAAATGATGCAACAACTCTGGAGTGTAGCTTTGCATCTCTGCGCCCGTGTTAGCAAATATAATTCTGGACTGGACACCAAGAAGCGTCTCTAGACAGAATGACACCTCCGTCGACCCGATCCATTGCTTGGACCCTACAAACGACGTTGGCTTATCTCCAATATTGACAAGGCACTGTTGAATTTCTCTGTGTGTGGGAACTTCTACTGTAGTATACCCTTGATACCTGAAGACAAATAAATAATCAATCAGTTATTGATTTTTCCCGACCGAATGAGAAGCAGAATAAGTATGTATATATAGTTGTATCATAACTCGGTCTTTTCTGTGGTGCAGCGAGCTAAAAAGTAGAATTTCTTATGCTTGACTGAACTTTACAAGTAAAGAAATTTAACTCTATTATCTATAGGTCGGCTACTTTACTGAGACCTCGTTTTGAGGTAGATTGAGAGTTTCGGTGTACTCGCAGGGTACCTAATATGGTCGGCATGAATGTTCAGTTGTGCAAATGAACAACTAGAAAATCTCTAAACGAGATGCTATTCGATATCATTACTTATCGTGAAACAAGTGGACTTTCAATTGCCATACTTTGGATCGTGCTCCGGGCAAAAACTAGATGGCGCTGTTAGGCACATTACGGCATACATATTCACCCACACCATTGTGTTGTGATCATTTTCAACCCACGAGTTTTGTTTATCTGGGTGTCTGTCTGTGGCATCGTAACTCTTGCATGGCTAAACCGATTTTGATTTATTTTTAGGTATGTAAGGCGACTTGATTGACTGTTCTTATTATTAGCCATGATTCAAGTGAATCGGTTCACTCAGTCGAAAATTATATTTTTTTAGACGCGTCGGCGGTTTTTCATCGTCCGAACGATTGCTTGTTCCTGACATCGTCACGGTCACCATAACCTTTTGAACTAGTGCACTAGCGCCGTGCAAAGATAACGTCTTGCTCGGCTGCAGGGGCATCGCCCCGTGTCATGTCCGCAAAGAACGGTTGAGACCACCTTATACCGCGGTACCAGGCTTAGCAGGCGTTACAAAAATTCCAAATGGTATCTCATACCTAAACCACGAGAATATGGTCTGCATTGATCGGTAGGCGCACCCCCAGCCGTCGTCGTTGAAGCTGTCCTGCATGTAGTGGTAGTAGCCGTACTTCCCACGCACTAGCGCCGTGCTAACGTCACCCTTGTTCGGCTGTGGGGGGATAGCCTCGTGGGGATTCAACAATCTCCCACCGGTTTGCTCTACGTATGTGTTGCCGCGGCGGAAAATGGGCCGGTCGACCGGTAGGCACAGTTGTTCATGCAGCAAACGTCGTTCTTTCTCTGTAAAATAAATAAATACATATTAAACATTTTTTTTTAATTTTTCGACAAATCGAACTTGTCTTGTGTTAGGAGTACTATAGATTGCATTGCACATTGGCTGTACAATGAAAATATTTTCCAAAAAATAAATGATACGGACTATGTATGTATGTTTGTATGTGTTGTTGTGGCTTCATCGCACCGAAACGGATGTACGGATTTCAACTATTTTTGGTACACGGGTAGCTGGGTATTACTGAACTACACTGAATAAAAATGAGGATTATGATTTTTTTTCCTCCGCTGACGAAGTTGCGGGGGCAGCGCACCTTCTAGAGTACTATAAGAAACATCCAAGACCCAGGAACTAATATGTATGCAAAAACATTTGCTCTTCAGTGATATGTTTTAATTAAAAAGTTCGCTTTAATGTCTCAACTATTTTGTTGAGTCACTAGGTAGAAGTTTCTCGTGAGAAGTCCATACTCATACCAAATTTTAAGTCAAACTGAACATCAAGTGTGTGAAAATCAACTAGCGATATAATACAATCCAGCAAATAGGGTTTCAAACTGAGAAAATACTAAATGGGGGGATTGACAAATTATCAGTATTATCACAAATATTCTAACTGATAGAACGCTAATCACATGCGTGGTGTAAATTCAAATACAAATACAAATAATTTATTTCACATAATTTTAGGTACAATTAAGATCTTAAAAAATAATATTCGTATCACTAAAATCTACCATGCATGGCATGTGAAATTAAGGAGTGTAGGCACTAGGCACGTACAACTACTTATTATACTTATAATCTAAAAACTCTTGTACACTGTAAAAACACTTTTCTGCCAGCCACTTCTTAAGAAGTCGATTAAGTTTAATAAAAGTTAGGTCTTTTATTGTGTCAGGCAGTTTATTAAATATTTTTATGCACATAATATAACTATTTCTAGCAACTAGTGATAATTTTGATATAGGTATAAACAATTTATTGTGGTACTGCGAGCGTGAAGGGTTCTTAAACTTGTTTTTAACATAGTCAAACATATGCTCGTTTTTATACACAAATAAACATTCGTCTAAAATATACAGACAAGGTAGTGTTAAAATATTATATTTTTTAAAGTAAGGTCTACATGAGTCGATTTGCTTTTATTCAAACATTGCTCTTATACATTTTTTTGCATTAGAAAAACTGTATCAATATTTGAACACCTACCCCACAAAGTTATACCGTACCGCAGGATAGAGTGTATGTATCCGAAATAAGCAGTAAGAGCTGCTTCAGTAGATACCACTTGACTTATTTTTCTCAAAGCAAACACAAAGCGGTTAACTCTGTATAACAGCCCTGCTACATGATCGTTCCATTCACAGAAACTGTCAAGTGTTAAACCTAAAAACTTTACATTGTTAACTTGATCAATTTTTACTCCATCAAATTGAACATCTAAATTCAATGATGTACTTTTACGAGTGTGAAATTGCATCATCAAAGCAGGCAAGGTAGATTATCTATATACAGAAAGAACTATGAGATCCTCTGATCTAGCGTGTCATGTTAATCATACAAACCATTCTTATTAATAATATTTTCTTCTGTTTTTGCGATTATTACTCATTGAAATAAAACAATTTAACGGATTATCAGTCCACCCGTGACCATGGAAAGCTGGAAGGCTTCCGAAACGTCGGGAACTAAAGTGAGATAATATACGCGATATAATCCGTTAAATTGTTTTATTTCATTCTTATTAATTTTAATAATTAATAGGTAAATAGATAGGACTTACCCATGCTCTCGTCAGGAATGCCTTTAGGCATAATCCTTGTTAGAAAATGGCCTAGTTGTTCGGGCATGAAGTGGAAAGTTTCTGGTAAGCGTAAACCGGCCCCATCGCCTATACCTTCCTGCCCTGAAACAACAGGTGCGACAATTTAATAAATCAGCGCAGGTGAACACTTGAAATGCGTTAACACTTTCACCACCAGGAACCCGCTACTAACTTTTTCCCAAGTTATCGGCTACACGCGAAGCGCTACGAAAATCTAGGCGGTGAAAGTGTTAATAGACTTATTTACAAAAAAAAAACCTTATTTTCACATGACTCTGAATCCCTCTCAAGAACCCTCTTTGACTTGTTTTATCCGAGTGTACGTGTCTATTTCTTTAGCACTATTTGCACCATAAATAGCTTAATGGATATAACACTTTCGCAACCGACATTTTCGTATCACTACGCTCGTAGCCATGCCAAGCCGTACCATGGGAAAAACCGTATGTAGCGAAAACTTGCTTCGAGCAGAGCACCCGCTGAGCGGACTCGCGGTCCGGAATGTGTTGAACGTTTGATGAGTGGTTATATTCGACTTGATTGTGGGACTGATATAGGCTTAAATATTTTGCATTTGGGTTTTTTTGTTGTATTTACTGTGATAATAATTTAAGAAAACAAAATAGAATGTTGATGGCACATACTAACCTAACTGTTCAAGCAGGACACTTTCCAGTAGTCTGAGGGAGCGGCAGGCTGCTTCCACTAGCACTGTATACAGCTCTAAAAGCTTTGTGTTGCGATGGATCATCGCCAAGGTGTCCACTCTTAGCGGCATGCTGATACAAAATGCGGCTGAGAACAAAACATACTATTAATATACACCAATATAATATTAAGATTTTTTTTTAAATTATTACTCATTGTTAACAACAAAGAAATGCACAATAAATGAAAAAATACGATACGCAATAGTGCACCAACAAGAGAGGTATAAAGAAAAACCCTCGTCATCATCATGGCAATTACGTAGTACCGGAGTTTTTCGGCAATATGAAATATTTTTTTGTTCAATGTATTTATTAAGCGTCACGTTTGTAATATTTTTCATGTTTTCTGGACATACGTTTAAATTTAAAGGGGGTGGACACAATTTTTAAACGCTTAGCCCCTCATTACGAAACGAAAGTAGGTGTGGACTCGACATATTGTCTGATGCATACGGCAGGTTCTCCGTCAAACATCAAATATGGAATGGAGGAAAATAAAGAACGTGCCCTATAAGGAGACATTAGAGATTCTTAGAGGCCTTCTGGAGAAGCAGCGATTACATCCAGGAGAAGTGAATGAGTTAATAGAAATGTCTAACATTTGTATGTCCCAGAATTATTTTATGTTTGGTGGGCAATATTACTTGCAACGCGATGGTTTAGCAATGGGTTCACCCCTTAGTCCTTTAATGGCAGATATTTTCATGGACCATTTTGAGAACCAGCACATTGCGGGTAATACTCATATTCTATACTATTCTAGATATGTTCATGACTTGATTCTTTGTTGGACGGGGAGTATGAGCCAATTAGATGTTTTTATTACCAATCTCAATGTCAAACACCCGAAAATAAAGTTTAAGAGAGAATTGGAACAAAATAACTCACTTAATTTCCTGGACTTGACAATTACTAAAGTAAATAATAGACACCAGTTTCAAATTTATCGTAAGCCCACGCACACAGATACAATTATCCCGGCTTCTTCCACACATCCATAGCAACACAAGTTAGCGGCTTTCCACTCTAACGTGCATAGGTTGTTGACAGTCCCTCTTTCTAATGCAAATTTCCAGATGGAATTGAATAAAATTTATCATTTAGCAGTTTCAAATGGATATAGTAAGTCTCTTGTGGATGGCATCATCAGAAAGAAAGAAATACGGACGGTTAACAATTTACTGTATGCTGCACGTTCTTTTGACCGGATTAAGAAATATAAAGCAAGCATAACTTATGTTGGTCCTTTATCAGATAAAATTTATAAAATATTACGATCTTATGATATTAACGTGACCTTTAAAACAAATAACACTTTGCACTCTAGACTTTGCAATGGAAAGGATAAAGTAGAAGGTGGGAAGAAGTCAGGCGTTTATAAACTTACATGTGATAGTTGTGACAAGGTGTATATGGGACAAACGGGTCGTAGTTTTAACACTAGGTATAAAGAACATGTCTCTTCTTATAGACATAACCACCCGGAAAAATCCAATTTCGCAAAACATTTATTAGAATAGAATAGAATATATTTTTATTGTATAACTGTGTACAAAGATGGTAATAATAATATATTTCGTTACAACAGTTTATCCGTCACGGACTAGAACATTTAACATTACAAACTGGGGAAAATTAGTACATGCATTATTTATTACTATAAAACTCATTAATATTATAGAATACTCTATCAATGAGCCATTTTTTTAGGCTGGCCTTAAATTGTTTACCTTCAAGTGACTTTAACTCAATTGGGAGGTTATTGAAGACACGCATTGCGGCAATGAATGCACTTTTGTACATAAGCTTATTGTTGACCTTGGGAATTTTATAATTATATTTATACTGCGTGTGCAAATTGTAATTAAGTGATGTCTTTTATATTTTTATATTAGAAAACAGCCATTCCTTGTCAGACAATCAATCTTTTAACACCTTACTACATGTTTGAAGGATTACGTCTTAGTGTGCTTGAACAGTTGGAGATAGTCAGGTACAGCAATAGAGGTTTGATCATTAATGAACAACTTAATGTTACGTCATCACCTTTGTTACGCGTTTTTCCATCTCTTTCTAGAAATCCTATTCAGGGTATAAATAGGGCCGACCGTTTTGGACAACTCATTTCTCGGGTGGACGCCGGACCGTCAACATCTTCTGCATCTCCTGATGACGCCTCGCAGAGAAGCGAAACACGTGTCGAGGATTATACTGTTTGGTGTTGGTTTGTTGTATTTGCATGCATATTGTTTTTTTTATGGAAAGTTCTTGAAAATATGCGCATGTGAGCATAATTTATTGTCACATCTAACCAAGACACAAGTTCGCGGAACAGCAAAGGAACTATAATCCATTGATCTATCAAAATTAGAATAATCAAGGGCAACAATGAACGACACTACATTATGAAGTGCTTGGAATCTGATTTTCAATCCGTGTACTTTGGCCAACACTTGGATTTCTGAATACAAAGGGTGTTTTAAGTATGTAGTAAAAACTTACGTTTTCGTTGTGTAGTCATCATTTTAACGGCAGTCTTAACAAGCTTATCTGACAAGATATCCTTTGTAGCTTTCAATATTAAATTTGCAGGTAAAATCTCCTGAAAAACATATTTAAAATTAAAGCAATCATTAGCAGTAAATGGCAATATGGATATGAATATTATAATCATTATCTATACTAGATATTATAAGAAAATATTTTCAAAATAATGATGGTAATGGACTATTTGGAGGTCACTGAATCAATCTTTTTATTTACATTTTTGGTAAGTATCATTGTGACTTCATCACGCCAAATCAGCTAAACGGATTTTAACTATTTTTGGTACACGGTTATTGGGGGCAACCAGAGATACTTTTTACTAAAAGAGGGTTATAATAAAAATAAAACTCCTCCACTGAAGAAGTTGCAGGCATCTTCCTCGAGTGTATAAATAATGTTCTTAATCTATACTAACTTTCAAGTAAATTGTTGATTTGATGCAATTCTATTAGGCTCTTGCATTGATAAGTGTCAAATTATACATTTTGACGACCGGTTTGGCTTAGTGGGAGTAACGTTGCCTGCGAAGCTGAGGTCCTGGGTTCAAATCCCGGTAAGGGCAAATATTTGTGTGATGAGCAATAAATATTTGTTCCTGAGTCTTGGATGTTTTTCTATGTATATAAGTAATATATCTATTAAATATATCGTCGTCTAGTACCCATAACACAAGCCTTATTGAGCTTACCATGGGACTAGAGCGATTTGTGTAAATTGTCCCGTAATATTTATTTATTTAATTTATTTATTTATTATACTTGCAGAGTTGTAGTTATAAGTAAAAGTCAATGGTGTATCTTTCTACAAAAAGTATGCTTTACTTATGCGTAACTTACTATACTAGTTGTATTATGCTTCTTCTTTTTGGGTTGTTCTGGGCTCATTGAGTCGACTAGTTCCCCAATTGTGGCATCAGTGCTTATCCCTGTCAATCCAACATCAGATGCTACTCCGAACAAATATACTGAAGTTCCATTAATATGAAATGAAACTTGACCAGATGCAATCTGAAATGAAAGTTAGGTCTTAACATCTTTAAAAGTTCTCTTTTCTTTTTTAACCACCTATATCAATAAAATGCATTAAATGCACATGGTAAAAGTTTTAATAAGGAAGATTCTATACTATGATTCCCAAGACATAGACAGGCACACTCTAAAACTATTAAGGAATGACAAAGCTTAAATAAATAGGAATTAACACTCCTAGATTTAGGAGTTCACTGAAAAACATTTATTTTTATTTTATAGTCTCTTATTCAGATTAACAATTTTAATATAATATTTACATAACAGTAACCAAAGATATTTATAAATCTGTGTGCCTTCTGGCAAAGGCCTCCCCGAGTCTTCTCCACTCCTCCCTGTCTGTGGTCACTCTGGTCCACATCCTACCGACCATCTCCACTATTCCATCCTCAACAATCAGACCAAAACCCCCCAGAAACTGAATTTCATTAATATTCACTAAATAAAAGGAATTATTAAGAAAACTTAAGTGTAAATGGGCTGGCCATGTAATTTGAGAAGAAAAGTGGAGATTAATCACATTCTAGTACCCAAGAGGAGGTAAGAGAAAAAAAGGAAAACCATTAAGAACATGGGAGGATGATATGGCTCAAGACAGCTGGTAAAACCTGGACTTGAATGGCAAGGAAGAGAGGATTGGAACATGTTGGAGGAGGAATTGTATTAATATGAATTATGTGTTTGAGAGAAGCCTACAAATAAATAAAAGGGAATAGGGATGATGATAAAATTCGAAATGATAGTCTGTCATGTTGATTATAAAAAATATTGGACACATTTTTTCTTTTTTATGAAATCCAAAAGTAATGGCATGGCAATACATTGATTCAAAATGTCATGTGATGTCTCGCCTAGGTACAGTTTCTACTGTCATGATACATGAGCCCCCACTCCTAAACTTTAATGTATTTTATCTGAGTATTCTTTATTAATTTAAAAGCGAAAGCATGTGTCCAATATTTTTTTATTTTCTAACTGAGGACTAACATATAATTTTGAGACTATGCTTTTAGTCTGTTTGCTATTAATTGCTACACAAAAAAATCAATTTTGAAGCAAAGTTAAATTATGTTTTGAAAAAGCTACCTTTTTCCTTTTGTTCTGCATTATATTCTTAACACCAGCAATAGTTGCTTCACAACTCAGTGGTATCACAGTATTCAGGCGGACATGTAGAAATTGTTTCCACAACTCATCAGCAGCTAATACTTCATACTTTGTCTCCTCAAACTTGTCATGGACTAAGAAGTGTGCTTTCATGTCCTTATTTTGATTTATGATAATCACCAGTGGATTGTCTGTTATATCTACATCCTGTAATGCAAAATACTTTAAAATGTTGTACTTAAACAGACCACAGTTTTGCAGAAAGCGACCAGAGATATTTTTTTTATTATTGCAAAAAGCAACCAAACTCATTGAATTAAGACCTAAGTCACTTTGAAAAAAAAAATACTCTGGTTGCTATTTGCATAACTACGGTAAACTAAAACCTGAAACATTAAAAGGTAGTCAATACATTCAGTCATGCAAGTCCTGATCCTGATTATATAAATCATTAAGTTAGATAGGCTTACATAGTCACATGTTATTGACAAGAAACATTTACCTGTAGGATCTCTTTCAACCTAGTTTCTGTGGTCAAAGTTTCCCCAAACTTGATGACCCCACATAGCTCGATCTCCGTGGGCAACTGCAGAAGCAGCTGGTTATATGTATTCTTCTCATGTTCGAATAATTCCAGACTCAGCCCGACCACCAAGAGGGTCCCATCGTACATGACCCCGTACAGGCATCCTGTACTCTCATTTGTGTCTATTTTAGACAAACGCTGCCGGTAAAAAAGCGGAAATTCGTAAAAAAACAATTATGGTGACGTATTAGGTTAAGCTTGATTTAAGCAAGATATGGTTACAGAAATATAATGTATTCCGTGTGCTTCCATCTAGACTATCGCAAGAAACTATTTTAGATTAGCAAATATGGTTTAGTTTAAGGAATATGATTAAAAGTTTACCTCAATAACATAACTCGATATTTTGAGACGTGGTGACATTTTAATTTAATGTTGCCATGCGCTACACGATGAGAACAGTACAAAATAAGTGGGTGCGTTCCGTTTTTGCTTTTGTGTAATAAAATAATATTGTCGTTACTAGAAATAAATTGTAACTTAATAAATATACAATGTCCGTCTTCATGATTCGACGGAGAAAATTACAATCTTTATTGCATTACACATAACATGTGTTATAAAAATAGATGTTAGATCGTTTTTCTACTCATTTGCCCAAAAGTCAACTGGAAGAGATAAGTTTGCCTTTATTTATTTATTTAAACTTTATTGCACAGCTACTACTACGCTATCATTCTACCATAGGAACAGAAATGCCTTTCTACTTTATATATCTACTTGCGCTTTTGTTCTGTTACGATGAATTATAGTGGTTACTTACATACATCACTCTATTGGGGTGCTCCGAGGGATTACTGCAGTCCCAAATATCAAGTTCTGCTCACTTAAATACAGTTTAATAAGAGAGTGAGGGGGATGGCATGATCAGAATCAGAACCTCGTAATAACCTGTCTAGATGTTCTGGCAATAAAAAAAAATAGGGTTCAAATAAGCTAAAAATAAATAATAATAAAAAAAAGAACCGACTTCAAAATAAACTAAAAAGCCAAAAATAATCTTTTATGTACGGGTACGGATAACATTTGAATCACCTTTTAAAGTCGGTGCCAAACCATTCATTTATTACTATTAAGAACCGCGGCGGCGAGCCTTTAGTTATTGTCTACCTACATATATATTTAGTCATAGTAATTCGTATTTTTGTTGAATAAAGAACTTTATTTACTTCAGGTTTGGCACAGACTTCAAAAAGTGATTCAAATGTGATCCGTACCGTACATAAAATATTATTTTTGCCTTTTTAGTTTATTTTGAAGTCGGTTCTTTTTTGCTTTTTAGTGATGGATTTGAGTAGTGATATAAAGTATTTTGTAGAGCCCAGAATGGGAAGATTGAGGAGGCATTTGGCACGCATCTCGAGTCTTTGGAAGTAAGAAATGTAAATTCTTTGTACCTTCCATCATCAACTCGGCATGAAATGATGACAACCAGAGGAAAACAACTGATAACTTTAGAAAAATATATACAAAACATTGTTAGTGCCTATTATATGTGAGGGTTTCTTTCGATTTCCCTGGTATTCCATCATCTGATCCTGACTTGGTGATAAGGAGACTACTTCAGGGACACACTATAAAGAATATGACTAACATTCTTAAAATATCTACCTATAATAGATGATTTTTTTAAGAATCATCCTCTAACTCTTAACTATTAAGGAGTTGTACCTTCCGTCATCAGCTCAGCATGATGAGATGATGACTACCATATGCAAATACTTAAATAGCTTAAGAAAATATATGAAAAACGTTATAAGTGCCTATAACTTTTGAGGATTGTCTTCGATTTCCCTGGGATCCCATCATCAGATCCCAACTTGGTGGCAATGGCACCACCTCAGGAGTATAACCTTTCAAAAAAAAAAGAATTTTTAAAATCGGTCCACAATTGGCGGAGTCATCGGTGAACATACATTAAAAAAAAACAACCTATCGAACATATAACCTCCTCCTTCTTTGGAAGTCGGTTAAAGATGCAACTCTGGTTATGACAAAATTTCTGTATGGAACCCCAAAACTAGGTTTCTGCTGTGTTATAAATCTCACACGACTTTTACGGTTCCGTAGCCAAAATGGCAAAAACGGAACCCTTATAGATTCGTCATATCTGTCTGTCTGTCTGTCTGTCTGTATGTCACAGGCATTTTACTCAAAAACTATAAGATGTACATTGATGAAATTTGGAGCATAGGTGTAGTGTATAAACCTTTACTTAGTTTGATAGTTAAATAAAATATATATATATTTCTAGGGGGGCACTCCATACATGTAACCGAAGCTGGAAAAAAAAAATCAGCAAATATCAAGATGTGGCACATATTTCGACCTTACTTCTAAAAACACTATGAGATTTCTAAAAAAAAATTTGATTTAGTGAATATTTTCCGAAATATTCGCTCCGAAAGTAGCAAAAATTGTGTCCTCCCCCCTCTATTTTCTAAACGGCATGTTCAAAAAATATGAAAAAATTAACAAATATAAAGCTTAATAAATACTTCCAACGCAAATTATTTTCAACATTATCGAGCATGCCGTTTTTAAGTTATTGCCAAAAAACTGCGCTTCTCAGCTAAAGGACGTAAGTGCCGGGGAGATACGTTCTTTTGTTGCTGTTTTTTTTTCATATCGTATTTTTTTCATCTGAAGTGCATTTTTTTGTATAAACGGCTGCGGAACCCTTCATGGGCAAGTCCGACTCGCACTTGGGCGCTTTTTATTTATTGCTCAAACTATATGTACTTATTATTTTTAAGCTTTCTCAAAATAAACAGTAATGTGATTTCAAAGTTTTATTTGATCTTGTATACATGTATTAATGACTTCCTCTACAAGTTTTGATCGCTCTTTAGCAATCTTCAGGGCATCTTCTTGCAAATCAGTTGATATATTACACCCACCCAGTTTCTGCACTCCACATAATGTTCCATTGTTGTAACAAACAATCAAATTTGATCCAATTCCACCACACTTCTCTTCTTCATAACTTGATGGGTCAGTTAATATTACATTACTGAAAAAAGGTGGTAAATTAGTGAACAGCTTAATAGCAGCAAGTTACACAACATCAAACAAAAAGTTGATTTTATACCTCTGGTTGAGCCTATAAACACCAAAACTTGTGGCTACTGGCATTCCATGGACTGTCATTGGTTTTTTAACAGCGGTGTCAACTGTGAAATCCTCCGTTTCATGGTCATATATAACTTGAGGTAAATTCACTGAAATATATTTATTAAATGAACATTTATCAAAACTTTGAACACAATTACTTATAGCTATTCAACAAACAAAATCTATTACTCTGGGCAGTAAAAAAACTAATTATATCATGGTGATTAGTAATTACAAAAGAAATAAATATGTTCTGAATAACTTTTAACAGGTATCAATCAGATTTTTTAATTCAATAGTTGTGAATGAAATAGTTGGGTTTAAGATCAAGAACTTTATTTCTCAAAATAGATAAAAAATAATCTTCTACATCAGACAAAATTGACTTACATGTTTTCAGACTGGCTATTAATGTCATAATACAGGCATCCACCAAACTTCCATCATTATCTAAGCACACCATGTCACAGTATACCACCCAGGCCAATTTGTCAGGAACAATGCACAGGTCCTTCAAGTCCACACATTTAGAGTTGATGACAATGTCTGATACTAAGTTGCTTGTGATCTGGGCATGGTCTGAAGGTGGCCCTGGCCTGTATTTGGATGAGCATAATGGGGGTAGTTCTACATTCGTAATAAGGTAACCTACATCAGGCTCTTCAGCCTTAGGAATAGCGAGTTCCTGAAAATAAGTTACAAAAATTGACATGAAAAGCTGACTGTTTCATGATAAACATTTTATGAGATTGTAAAAAATGTTCATACCAATTTAATGCCACAAACTACCGTTGTATTTCCACACTTGACAACAGCAGATGCATCAGCAGTTTTCAAGGAGTCAACATTGAGTTTTAAGTTACGTTGTTCATGAAACTTCCTCCCGTCGGGCCGTATGTCCCTTGATATGTAGTCATTGAAGAACTTCACAGGGTGAATTAACCTAAAATAACGGTTCAATAGGTACGGTTTAGAAAGATCATATAGTTAATTTTATAGATGCATTTTAGCGTAACTCACTTGTATATATCTGCCATTTGTTGTTGTTTGTAAGCATGTGCGAGTTTCGAACTTAACCTTACTTATAGAGACGATGGTTAAATATTGTAAAGATTTTTTTTTTTATCGTAGATAAAACAGTTACATATAACGTATAAAATAATTATATTAATAACGTATTGTCAGTATTGTAGTAATTCAGTTATCACACCGACTTTACCGACAGAGAAACAGTGAGTAAAGTGAAGTTAAACGTCAATGTCACAATATAAAAGTAAGTAACGAAACGTCAACCTCTGTAAACCATAGAAATCCGTTAAATTCTTTTGACCACGAATTACTCTAATAGAACAGAAACAATTCGTATTTGAACAGAAGAAAAATGGTCATGTTGAATTATTTAGGCTAATGCAATTACATTTTTTGTATAATTGATGCTGCAAGATACGGTAATTCAAGGGAATTAATTATACTAGAACTTGAACAACCCTGAAAAAAAAAAACTGTTTGCTTGACAAAATTTTGACACTGACGTTTCTTTTCGTGTCGGTATTCGAAGACGTGAACTAGGTTAGCATTTTTGTTTCTAAATCAAAAATAATCTAAGGAAAATGGTGATAAAATCATTCATCTTGGACTGGAATTCAATTGTTTCTTTGCAATGCATCTGTGAATGGCCATATTTTTATGTGTTTATCTGATTTTCAGTTCACAACACAATGGCAAAACCTAAAGGAGAGAGGAAAGGCAAATCCGCTATCAATGAAGTAGTGACTCGTGAATACACAGTCAACCTACACAAACGCCTTCATGGAGTCGGCTTTAAGAGGCGCGCTCCTAGAGCCATTAAGGAAATCAGGAAGTTTGCCGAAAAACAAATGGGAACTCCCGATGTTCGAGTGGACACCCGTTTAAATAAATACCTGTGGTCTAAGGGAGTCAAGTAAGTTTAACTTTCTAATATCTATTGTTACTTCATATGTTGAAGTAACCCTCTAGTTGAACTACGATAATTTCTTATTCCTGTTTATGTGGTTAGAATAACATAACCTCACTTTGTTGTTTCCATACTGTATCAGACAGCATCCGCAGTCTCAAAGTAGTTGTATGTACAACTTGTGTGGTGTCTTCTCTATGAAACTTGATTTTATATTAATATTGTTTTGCTAGTATTTTGATTGTTTATTGATACCTCCCTTCATAGTGTTTTCTCTTGTCCTGAGGTATTATATCAGTATTTATTCTGAAGAAATTCGTCTTATTGCAGGATTAATTAATTAAAATGTATAATTCAAAATTATTTCTTTTTTCATACTTAATACATATAAGTTTGTTTTTCTTAATTTTAACTTGTTACAATGTTCTCAATATGATTTCATTCTTCTTAAGTAACATAGGTTCAATCTAATATGCTAAATTTAAGTATTAAAGTCCAGAATATTTGGATTTTACGTATTTAATTTATTATAATGTAATTGACAAGATTTTTGGGTGCAGAGATCCAAAACTCATTAATTTACTAAACCTCTTGAATGCTATCTTAAAATATATAAGCTTTATCTTTCTAGCTACGAGTATTCTTAAGAAAGAACATCTCTCAACATGGACTTCATCCATACAGGAGTTCTTCAAAACAAATGTTGATTCATTTTTAATAGCAATTAACAATTTATTACTGTAGCAACCAAAGTGCCAAATATATCTCAACACATCTGTATCCAATTGCTGCCCAGCACATTAAAAAAAGGCCTCTGTGCGGCAAGATTGCTTGCCTTGGTTGGTTGGTGGCATGACTTTCTGTTCCATTTGATTTTAAATCTGTTCTAAATAAAAGAAAGTTATATTAGTTTTTGTCACTGTTTTTTCTTGGGTGGCAGGACAATATTCTGATAGGTGTAAAGATATGTGACAATATATATAAAGATGGTGATTATTAACCCTTTGTGTTTGATAAGGATCCGGAACACATTTTAAACCCTATTTTTAAAATTTATAATTTAAATATCAAATTTATGACATCATATACAAGGGGTTAAGGGTCACCTCATATGCAATCTCAAAATCTAATGAATTTAGCAGACTTTAAAAGCTTTGGACTAACCCGTGCCTACGCGCACTTGGGGTAACACTTAGATTTATATTATATTTATTTAATTTCGTTTTAATTGGTATAACTGAATAATTGAACCCATGTCAGATATTAATATGGACAAGGATAAGTTGGGAATAGGGTTGATTTGGAATTGGATAAGTTATTTCCATTGTAAGTAAGCTGTGTGTACATAATGGGGAATGGATGAAAATTTTCAAAAATCTTGAAATTTTGTTTATAGGTAGGAATAAGCCACCTTATTGTCAGAAAAAAATTCAGCCCTCCTTATTGTCAGAAAAAATAAAAAGATGAAAAGGCCCACCAACACCTTTTCATCTTTTAATTTTTTTCTAAGCCAGTTAACAGGATGATGCACTTGAGCCTATACATAGCCCTTTTGTGTGTTCTGTGGTCAAATTAAACTTAATTTGAAATTTGAATTGTCCATTCCAGGAACGTCCCCTTCCGCGTGCGCGTCAGGCTGTCCCGCAGACGCAACGACGACGAGGACTCTGCACACAAACTGTTCACGCTGGTGACGTACGTGCCCGTGGCCTCCATCAAGGGTCTGCAGACGGAGAATGTTGACGCTAGCCAAGAATAAAGAATAGGTGTAACATACCCATGTGTTTTTCTTTAAATCGGTAGTGAATTTAAAAAACCTAGTTCTTACATTACTCTAATTCCTCTTTTCTTAAGGTTTTAAAGAATACTGTTATTCAGTTTATCTTTGGTTTGACTAGATTATGCTTGTCAAATTGATGGCATTGACAAACATAATCAGCAGCTATTAACTAATATGAATGAATGAGTACTAGATACTTTATTGACGAAATTATTAATTGATACTCGTATTCTCTAGAGACTGGTAGAGAATGTTTAAGGTTTAGTGGTTTTGGACCACCCAAAGACCTTGGAGACTGCTTGATTGAAAGGCAGTTCAGGTGGTTATGGTAATGGTAATAATTTTTATTTAAATATCTGCTTCTTATATAGTAAAACTAGGTTAACATTTTTATAATTTGCGTTGGTAGTTGTGAACCTCTATCTTGTTCTCAACTACCGCGATACTAAACACATAAAATTTGAAATAGATAAAATTAGATTTAATTACAATAAGGGAAACCTACATGTAGGTAGTTGGGAACGCCGAGTTTCTCAACTACCTCAGTACGCTACGCGTCCCGCGGCGCGCGTGCATATAAGGCGTGCTGCAGTCCGCGCTCGTTCTTTCTGCTGCCGGCCGCCGTCGAGTGAACATCGCCTCGTGCTCCGTGCTTCGTGCCACATACTTCGCACCTGCAACGCTGACTCCTCACCGAGGCAGAACACAACGTCAATCCTGTCTGTTTCTACTTGATTCAGACGTCAATCACGCTACAGTCTGTTTCTATGTGATTCGGACGTCAATCACCTACATGCTTCCCCTCCTAGTGGAAACGTACCGGCAGGCGAATAGTACGTCCACTGCGGGTTGTTCGGTTTGCTTTGGTAGGTGTTGAGTTGGTTTGTGTTTGTTGTTTCAGGTTCTGCATCGGTGTGTTTTTCTCGGTCGTAGTGTCGTTACAGGAACTCTGTGTAATCTGCGTTGATGTAGATGTGTTTTGTTTGGCGGTAGCGTTGTTACAGGAACTGCGTAGTCTGCGTCGAAGTAGGTTCTTGTAAATCTTGCTCGATGATCGTATATGCGGGTTTTAGACGGTCTATTGAGATTGGATTGCCGGTTAGGTAGTTGCAGTGTGAAAACCTTTCCATTTCGTTTCAGCACGCGATAGGGTCCGTCGTAAGGTGCTTGTAGTGGCTTCTTTACGGCGTCGACTCGTACAAAAACGTTGTCGCATGTCTGAAGGTCACGGTGTACGAAGATAGGTCTTGTGTTGCTATGTGACTGGTTCGGCATAGGTCTCAATTTGTTTATAACTTCGCGCAATCGTTCCACGAATTCGGCGTCCATGTTGGATTCGGCGGCGGAGTCGCCACGCGGCGTCGATCCCAGGAATTCGCCCGGTAGTCGTACACTGCAGCCGTAAGTTAGTTGGGCAGCGCTGACGTTTGTGTCACTTCTCATCGCGGTGCGAACTCCCAGTAGGACAGTAGGTATTTCGTCGATCCAACTTCTTGTTGTCTGTAGTCTTGCTTTTAGTGCGGCCTTGAGTGTTCTGTGCCAGCGTTCGACGATAGCGTTAGATTGCGGATGGTACGGTGTTGTCCGGGTTCGTTTGATGCCGAGTAAGCGTGAAAGGGACGCAAATACTCTACTTTCGAATTGCCTTCCTTGATCCGTAGTGATTGTAGCGGGACAGCCGAAACGCGAAATCCATCCGTCGTAAACTGTCTTGGCGACGACTTCTGCTGTTATTTCGCATAACGGGAACGCTTCGGGCCATCTGGTTGCTCTGTCTATCATCGTCAGTAGGTATTTGCATCCGCTTGCCGCTGTACTCAGCGGGCCGACGATGTCACAGTGCACGTGCTGAAAGCGGTCGGTTGGCGGAAAAGTGGACAGCGGACTCGATGTGTGTCGAATGATTTTCGCACGTTGGCAGTGTAAGCAAGATCGTCCCCACTCTGCGATCTGGCGGTTCATCGTTGGCCAAAAGTATCGCTGCGTTATTAGTTTGCGAGTAGTTTTGACTCCAGGATGACTTATGTTGTGAATAGAGTTGAATGCGATGCGGCGATATTCTTTTGGTAGGTATGGACGTAGGTAATCTGTTGATGTTTCGCAGTGTAGTTTTGCGTTTGATCCGGGTAAAGTTATTTTCTTGATTGTTAGATTTCCTTGTTGTGCGAGTGTTTCGAGGATGTTGCTGTCTCTTTCTTGTGCTTCGGCGAGTTGTTCGTAGTCGATTGGTGATGGGCAGGAAATTGTCTCTATTCATGATAGAGCGTCGGCGGCTGCATTCAGCGATCCACTGATGTGTCGTATATCCGTGGTAAATTCGGATATGTATAGCAGTTGACGTGTCCGACGTGGCAATTCGTTGTTTGTGTTCGTCTTGGTGAATGCGAATGTGAGCGGTCGATGATCGGTGTAGATAATAATTTCTCTTCCCTCGAACATCTTGCGGAAATGCTTCGTTGCCATGTAAATTGCTGTCAACTCGCGGTCGAAGGTGGAGTAGCGTGTCTGTGCGTCGGTGAATTTCTTTGAGAAGTAGCCGAGTGGTTGCCATGCGTTGTTTACGAATTGATTTAGCGCGGCTCCTGCGGTTTTGTCGCTAGCATCGCTGAAGATCGCCAATGCCGCATGGTGCGAAGGATGGGCGAGTAAAGCTGCGTTTTTGATGCTGACTTTACATGCTTCGAATGCTTGGTTTGCTTCAGCGGTCCAGTCGATTTCTGTTTTGTCTCGCTTCTTGACGTTGTGTAGGTATGCGTATAGTGGTGCTTGTATGGTTGCGGCGTCCTTGATATTTTCTCGGTAGAAATTTAGCATGCCGAGAAAACGACGTAACTCTTCGACTGTTTGTGGTTTCGGGAAGTTGTTAATTGCTTCGACTTTTTCTTCGGGTGGTTGGATTCCTTGTTGTGAAACTTGGTAGCCGAGGAATTTGACAGATGGCTGGCCGAAGACGCATTTCGATGGGTTGATGGTGATGCCATATTCTTCAAGTCGTTGCAGTACTGTGCGTAGGTGTTGTTGGTGCTCATCTTCGTTGGTCGAAGCTATGAGGATGTCATCGACGAATGGGAATACGTAGTTGAGGTCACGTAGAACTTCGTGGATGAACCTCTGGAACGTTTGACCTCCATTTTTTAGTCCCGCGCAAATCCGAGGGAACTCGTACAGACCGAATGGCGTGATGATGGCGGTCTTCTCCACATCTTGTTCGCTGACAGGTATCTGCTGATATGCGCGGTTTAGGTCGAGAGTTGAGAATATTTGCTTCCCGGCGAGTTGGTATGTGAAGTCGCGCATACGCGGTATGGGGTACCGGTCGGGCTTGGTGATAGCGTTTAGCCTTCGGTAATCTCCACATACTCGTATTTCCCTTAGGTACGACGATTCTTCTTAGGTACGACGTGTAGTGGTGATGCCCAAGGACTTTTGCTTGGTCTACAGAGGCCCTGTGCCATCATGTTTGAAAACTCCTTCTTCACAAGCTCGTAGCGGTGGGGAGCGATGGGGCGTGGTCTGCAGTGGAGGGGCGGACCGGTTGTCTCGATGAAATGTTCGACGTTGTGTTTTGGACTAAGCTTCATGGATGTTATTCTTGTTATTCCGGGGAAATCGGCGAGTATATTGTGGTATGCTTGCTGCACGTCTATGCTACGAACGGTAGGTATGTCCGCAGAACAGATTTGTGCATTTGTTGTGAGTAGCGTCTTGCCGTCGATGAGTCTTCGATTTTTGATGTCCACGATGAGATTGTGGTGCTTCAGAAAATCGGCTCCCAGGATAGGTTTCGATACGGCTGCGATGATGAATTTCCATTTGAATGAACGTCGGAGGTTGAGATCGAGATCGAGTGTTTTCTCGCCGTATGTAGGTATGGCGGTGTTGTTTGCGGCGTACAGTTGAAACGGTAGTGGTTGCTCTTGCGTGCCTTTCGTTCTCGGTAGTACGGAAATATTTGCACCCGTGTCTACCAAGAACGTGAGCTTCGTTTGCTTGTCTGTCACGAAGAGGCGGTGAGAGGTTTCGTAAACGCCAGCGTCCGCCACATCAGCTAACGTTAATTTTAGTTTTCCGGCTGCGGCGCGGTGATGGGCTTGAAGCTGCACGGTGGCGTACATTTCTTGGCGTCCATGCCATAACGGTGGTGGTAATAACAGTACGGCATGGGCGTACTGTTGCGGCTGCGGCTGTGTGACGCGTTTCTTGATCGTGATTGGAAACGGCGCCGTGGTCGGCTGTCTCGCTGGTTTTCGTACGGACGTGGATTTTCGTACGGTCGCGATCGGAGTTCGGCGATTTCCAGGGACAGTCTTCTGATTTCGGTGATTAAGTATTGCTGGTCGAACGGTGGATGCGGTTGGTAAGTTGGTTGTTGTGGCAGTGGCGGCGGTTGTAGATGTGCGGGCACGGCGGGCGCGGTCGTAGGCGCGGACGTCATCACGTCTGTTTCTATGTGATTCGGACGTCAATCACCTACAAAGGCATTAAGTCCGCCATTGTAACAGTTTGTATTGTGCAATAAAGTTAAAATAAATAAATATACAGTAAAGTTAAATCCTTCAAGGCGTTTAGAAACTTATTAAAAAAGTGATGAAATTATGTTCTTATAAACACGAAGATTTAAATAATGAAAAGATTTCAAGATTCCAACTGCATTTGACCCAGTGCCTTTGTGCCTTGCCGGGGCGCACGCTCTTCCAACTGAGGTACAGAGTCTAGTCAGCTTGTCTTCAAATTTTGTCACTACATATTTGTTACAAGATCTGCATTTTAACCGGCTCTTCTGCCGTTAGCGCCATGGTGAGCATATATGAAACTAAATTTTCACCCTAACAGAGCGAACTTTACAGTTGCCACATGTTAGGTAGAGATGTCGCTGTTGTGCAAACATTTTTTTTTACGAAAATCTTGATGTTTTACCCTCACGATATTCGCGGTTCTTAAAGTGAATTTCTTTACTTCGTAATGAATTTTTTTCTGCAACCGTTAACATATATTCACAATCAAGATATTAATCTTCTAGAATAAAATACCATCACACTAATATCACACTTCATCTACACAGCTGATCTGTGTAGATGAAGTTCGAAGTAAGTTTCGTAGCGGCAAATCTTTTTATTACGAAAGTCAAAAGTAAAATTATATGCACTTTCTCACCACAAGTGCCAGATTCCAAACGAAGGCTACGCTCAATCTTACGGGGCGATGTCACTGCAAAGTAAATGCTGCGAAATTCGAGTCAGTGCACTGGCAGGTTTCCCAAGGCATGGTAAACTAGTAAATTGTCTATTAGAATAGAACGACTAAGGTTCGATCATCATTTACCCTATATGTAACCAAGAACAACAATTAGTGGTCTCACCGTGCAGAGATGGTCGAGGGTTCGGCGCTCCTAGAAGGTCGTACGTCCCTAGGTATGTTAAATAAAGGCGATGCCTCCATAAAAGTTAGCAAATAAAAAAGTGGTATGTCAAATCACAGTGTCAACGGCGAGACGTCTTGCACAAGCGAACGCTCCCATGTTGTTCTTAATAATAAGAATGATGCCCGACGCGATGAAAAGTAGCTTCGTGCTGCTTAAATTGTTATTCCGAAAACTCCTACTTATATTTGTAATAATGTTGATACTTGTGGTAGTTTGTGTGAGATTTGATGATCCGAACAGGCGTCGATCGCAGTCGCTAAGCGGTAAGCCTTATTTGATTTCTAATTGTACATTAAATATCCCACCAAAAACATAAATTTAAAAGAATACTAAGTTAACGGGTTTGCTAATAAAAGAAGTGAGATCTAACTGCAAACCAAGTTATTTAAGAGCATCTGCTCTTTAAATCAAAACTCCTGTCTCCTGTCATGCATACCTTTCATTGAAGAGCTATGTTCGAGTCAGTGTAGCAATCGTTAGTCATTTCTATATTGCGCCATCTCTTTCACTCCTTGGTACTCCAAAGACATGACTTTTTACCTTCTTTACCTATCTGCTCAAAGAACTTTGGTCTTCCCCTTTTACTTCATTACCGTTCTTCAATTGCTTCAAATGATTTGTTATGTTATTTGCTGCTCAATAGAGCGACTTGGAAAGTGTTTGAGCTACAATTAAGTCGACAAACCCACATAAGTATCCTCGTAGATGCGTCGCATGTGTTGGAAGTGTTAGTATCAAAGCCTCAATTACGCGTAATCACAGCATCCGTTCGTTTTATTATTTTACCCGAGTGTTCTGTCCTAGCCTTCCAGCTGGTAGTGGAAGCAAAGATTATGAGAAGTAACAGAAGGTCGGCACCTAATGGTTGTAACCTAATGTAACATCCATATCCTTATCTTTACTTACTGATGAAATGTCTGTACTTACATTGAAGATATTTTCAAAAAATTGATTGTTACGGACTATTTGGAGGTCACAAAAACGAAAAATATTTTTTTAGGATTTTATGTATGTTTGTATGTGTCGTGGCTTCATCACCAAAATCGGCTAAATAGATTTCCATAATTTTTGGTACACGGGTAGATGGGTATCTCCAGATGGTTATAGGATACTTTTTACCCGACTATGCTGAAGAAAAAGCGACGGGTTATGACTTTTTATCCTCCGCCAACGAAGTTGAGGGCATCTTCTAGTCTTTACTATATTATAAACGTGAAAGTATGTATGTACGTTCCACTTAATCTCATAAACTACCAGACGATTTTTATGAAACTTTCCAGTTATGTACCGTATATATGAGAATAGGATATAGGCTATAATGTATGTCAAAATTCATCCCTGTTAGGGACCAAAATGGGGATGAAAATTTGCATGGACAGTACATATTTTTTTACGCTAGGAACTTGAAATCTTGGTAATATGCTCCACATTTAAATTAGTAAAATATCGAGTTTTGGGGAAAGACATAAGCTACTTTTTATCCCGGAAAAATACCTTTTATCCGCAATAAACGAATCCAAGGCGGACGAAGTCGCGGGCGGCCGCTAGTACGTTTAATTTTAAATACAATTTGGTATAGTAATAATAAAACTTCGTTCGCGAATGAGAAGAAAAACCATAACCCTCTTGTGTGCTTCAGCTTAGTCAGGTGACGTACTATAACCGTCCTCGGGCTTCCATTTATCCCTATATAGATACCGGCCAAGTGCGTGTCGGGCAATCCGCAATGTAAAGTTCCGTAGTTGCGGACAGTAATGCGAACTAAAAGGTTTTTGTCGCTTCATAAAATTAAATTATGAATATTCAACGTTAGCGGCTTCGGCAGTTCATAGCGCGAAGCCCCGTACCTACATCTATTGCCGAACACCGCCTACTCCAATACGTTATTTGAGCGTAAACATTATTATTAATCTCTATCTATCTATCAGCAACGGACTGCTGAATATAGGCGTCTCCTATATAGCTCGCCTCAGAGTGTCCACATCCATCGACTCTCAGCCACCCTCAAGAAGTCATCCGTCCACCTGGTCGGTGGCCGTCCCACTCTGCATGTCAGTCCGAAACCAAAACCAGAGCTCGGAGCCTATCCAACTGCAGCGAGGAGTCAGTGCTGCGGTGGAAGATGCCTTCAAGCTACTGGATCGGAACGGACTTGGCATCAACATCAACGGCGAGTAAGTACCTCACTCACCTTCGATTTGCTGACGATATCGTTGTCATGGCAGGCGTTGGAGAGATTAAGCGCTATGCTTGAAGACCTCGGCAGAGTCTCCCAACAGGTACCTATGTCTCAAAATTAAAATGGGCAAGACAAGAATCATGTCGAATGACCATGCTACCTTACTCGATACATACAGACAGGTATAAAAAAAGTAACTATTCAGAAATCGTCGAAGAGCCCGTTTTATTTATTTTTATGAAATATTTAACATTTATCCATGGCTTGGCGTGCGTTTCCGGAAATTAAGTATCTACCTACCCTTGGTTACTTCATGAACTGTGCCAAGTTTTATCATTTCAATTCCTTTAACTGTTACCATGTTATTGAGTAACAAAAAGCTTCACAAAATGTCACGTTTATAATATAGCCGTGCCATACAGGGCGAACGATATGAAGTGTTACCAAATTTAAAGGGCTACGATTTTTCATCTGTTGTAACTGAGAAATATGAGACCGGGGTGTCTACGTAGATTAAGGGTTGCAGGAATAACACACGTCCGTTAGCTCCAATATTTAATACGAGACGAAGAGGTCCCTCGCCACCCACGTATACAAAGCAATGATTAGATGTAGATGTACCCACATATATCACAGTAACTAATTATTATTATTAAGAAAAAAAAATGCGGAAAAATATCAACATTTTAAAATTAATTTACTTTAACTCGATATGATCACCTTTGGCCTTCAGACGGTCGAAAAATGAGTTGCACGCTGCAAGAATGTGGTCCAGCGGTATGTTGTGCCAAAGACTTCTCTCACTGTAACTGACAATTCGAAAGTGCTTGTATCTAAGCCTACTTGAATAAAGGATATTTTGATTTGATTGAATTACGTACGATCGCTTTCTTCAGTGCATCCATACTGGCATGTTTTCTTGTCCTCACCTTCACCTCGCTCTCCAAAAAATTACCAGGTAGAAAAGTCCATCGGATTCGCGTCACGGGAATTCGAAAGCCATTGTTTGGACGAAATAAAATGTGGAACGCGGTTTTTCAGCCATTCTTGGTTCACAAGAGCTTTATGAGCCGGGGCCGAGTCTTGTTAAAATGTCCACGGTCTACTACCGAAATGTTTGCGTGCCCAAGGCTCCAATACAGCTTTCAAACTTTCACCTTTGATGCGAAATTTCTTTAATGAAAATTTGTCAGATATGGCCAGTGTGAATTTGGTAACACTGCATATCGTTTACCCTGTATTTATTTATTACTGGATTTTTACCGCCCGGATTTGCCTTATCCATTAATAAAAAGGTGTAAAAATGAAATGTTTGTACATTGAAGATATCTAAAAATGTATATATTGTAGCGGACTATTTGGAGGTCATTGAAACGAAAAATAAGGAAAATATTATGACAACGTAAACTACAAACAGATTTTTGGGAAAAAACTTTCGCATTTTTTTTTGTTTGCAGACGTCGTATACTTACAACCACTTTGCGTGTGCCGTTGGCGTATACTGCGTCAAGTAACGCGTCTTTAAAGAAACAAACGAGTGCTTTTGCTAGCCCACTACAGTCATAGGTTCCGAGAAATCGACTCAACACACAATCGACACAACTTTTCTCTATCACTACTCTCCTCGGTCTCCCCCACATATATAACCAGCAAGAAATGTATATGAAATTTAACTGCCGGTCGATAACCAAAAAGTGTTAGGTAATTTTATTGTTTGATTTATAAGTACCTACGAGTTTTTCATAAAGTCAACGACTTTATTAAAACTCCATACTCTTTGGTGGGAATAAATAAGTGAATCGTCTAAATCCAAGGGATCTAGTAATCAGCAGTTCCAATCCGAAGGAGATCTGATAACATGAAGACGGCCGTTCTACTCTGCTGGAGGAAATGAAATCGCAATGTTGGAGTCGATTACACTGAGTGAATCTAACTACTTAACTTAACGAAAAACGTTACTATATATCAGTGTGTATGGAAGTGGGTAATAGAGTGATACTGTCAGCGAACAAATGTACTTATCCATTATAAGCCGTACTAGGTAAACTAGATGGCGTAACTAGGTATCAACTGTCACTACTTCGTACATTCGTATGTTCATAGTACTTATTAAAACGTAGTGGTTATATTCTCTTTGGTACCTATTGCGAATATCCATAAACGATATGGTACCCCATTTGGTGAGACGCAACTATTCTGAATGCATGTAGGTACCTACTCGTATCATTTTAGACATGTAATTATTTCCATACTCTCTGCTATTACATTACATGCTTATATTATATTGTCCTCCATCCCTAACTTCTATGTATGCGGAAGCATGTTTGTTGGCTTCTTTTGATGAATACTTTTGACGACTTCGCACGAAGAGAAAATATAAGTAGACCGGAAAGTGACATTAGGCTTTTTAACCCAACTTGTTATACTTATACATTAACTATATTGTTTTTTATTTTCTTTCTTCTACTATAATTTTATTTTTATTAGTTCTGATATATTTTCTTGGAGAACTATGTATAGAGTTATTTAGATTTAGAAGACATGTTTAAGATAAGTACATACTAATATTAGTTAATTATTTTAATTTTTAAAATGATGATTTTGTCAATAATATTATACTTAAGTTAAATGATCTGATTAGTTTTTCTGGGTTTTCCCTAATCCTTGCAACAAATGTTGGATCATTTGTATGTCTCCCAGCAAAGACTGACAATTCGAAAGTGCTTGTACCTAGGCTTACTCGAATAAAGAATATTTTGATTTTGATTTTAATAACACACTCACGGGCAAAGATTACGGGTCAGTACGAAAAACTAGAATATCTCCTAAAATAATAGAGCTAGCGGCATGAATGAAACTGTGTGTTGTAGATAATTTGATAGTAAACATTCATTTCGTGTTAGAGACATGATAGTAATTCAATAATGACTTCGAAACACCATGATAACTGTCTTTTATCGATTTGATTTGATATATTGATGACAAAAGTGAGAAAACAAGCGTGATTTGAATGAAAAATCAAATTCGAGCTTTTTGTAAAAAAAGTAACTAACTAGGTTCGTTGTATAACATTGAAGGTTTTATATCATACGATATTAAAATAATATTTAATATAGAGTTAGTTTCATGCATGTAACATTATTTCATTTGCAATATTACACAGGATTTTGTCACTGACCGGTATTATTTGACGGCGAGTGTTTGTAGTTAACAATTATTCAGAAAAACATACTGACTATTGAGTTTTCTTCGGCTTTCTTCTGAGAGGAGACTTAGGAAATGTCGGTAGACTCAGACTTGTAAAAGTGTCCTTGGAGCTTACTTACTAATACTTACAGAATAAAGATCATTATTTACTTATTTCTAAAAAATACGAGTATAAAACATATTCGTGTGATCCTGATGTCTATCATTTAAGTCAAAACACTTCTTATGAACACGTAGGATGCACGTAGGTACCTAAACAGTTCTCGAAGATGAGCAAAATACAAAATACGCGGACGGAATCCCAGGAAACAGCTAGATTAGATTGTTGACAATTCGGATATCAGCGATGGTACTAAATAAGGTTCGCCATTACTGGTGAATTTATTATGGACAGTTAGATGCGTGGGTACGTATCGAACCCTCATTAGGTAAGGAGTGAAGAGTAATTAGGCAGGAAGAAGGAACCACCTAACTAACTTATGTTCTTACCTGCTTTCGGAGTGTATTCGCTACGATTGCAGTGAAGTTCATTCGTATACACAACTAACTAGGTCCCGTCTATGTATTTACTACTAAATAGTAACAACGTTCAGTTGAATCGCTTGCACACTTCAGGCGTCACTCGTAAGACGACTCTTGATTACTTTAGCACCGCTTTTTTTTAAAGAAAAGTCAGGCCAAGTTTGAGTAAGATTCGCGCGCCGAGGGTTTCGTACCACTAAAACACAATAAACAAAAACTTTAATAAAAGAAAAATATCAGCAAATGTACTACAGATGTAGTGCATAATTGTTTTCCATCGTATTCTCGGAAACGTTCGTAATTGTCATGCTACTTCAATCAACCTCAGTACTTTTTGTACTGCAATAGCAAGACACGTTCGTACGTTTCCGTGAAAATACGATGGAAAACAATTATACACTACATCTGTACTTGGGTATTCGCTAGGTGCGAAACACTAGGTGGGGGTAATATAATCGATCGCAGCGCTTATAGTGGCCAAAAGTAAAACTAATGTTCGTGCTGTTATCTGTCATATCTCAAAGTAATTTGTTTATAGTAGGGGAGCCCACGGTGCTAAATCGTTATTTACTCGAGTGTCATAGAGACCTATTGGGTTGCAAAGCTTAGATGATAAAAAGAAAAAATGTCATATAATATATAATTTTTCATCGGTGCGGGGAGCGGCTGTTGCATGGACATAGGTACTCGACCGCGTCAGATATTGAAAGCCTCCATGTCCTACGTATTTAAAAAAATGTACGCATGTTAATCTGATTGTTTCTATGATGGGGGTGGTCGTACGTGAGGGTTGAAAATGGAAAAAAAATATTTTATCGAGCGCGTCAGATTTTCCAAGGGGATGTTAAGTAAACCTAAAAAAAAACTATGACGATTTGGAGGTGACGCAAACTCGCAGCCATATTAGAATGTGCAAAAAAAATCGCCATTTTGAAATAGGTAGGTACTCAGGCGCGTCAGATTAAGATACATATGGTTCATCTTTATGCCCTAGACGCGCAGTTTCATAATCCGACGATTATCTGGCGGGATTCGCCTAATCTGTCATTTTTTTTTCTTAAATCATTGAACTTATTTAATTGAAAAGCACAAGAAATAGCATGCCAATAAAAAAGTGTAGGTTTTTTTCAGTAGAATACTTGTACTTATATTGATCTTCATCTGTAGAATCATCTTTCTTCTCTGGCTCGACTTCATCCTCAGATGGCGTATCAAACAGGAATACAGGCATCACGTGTCTGCACGCATTAAACTTTAACGATGAATTTTTGTTATTTCGGCTTGTGGAAATCGTTAGATTATATATTTTTCGTAATCCATAATTTATTCCATAAAAAAAAAATAGCCACGCTCGAGGATGTCAAGTTGACGATTTTTTTACAACTTTGTAGCCCTCCCCCTTCTTTACATCACCATTAAATTGTCAAATTAGAGGAATATACACATTTTAGCATGTAACTAACTCACCCTACCTTAATCGGACGCGCTCGAGAATTTCAGATGAACAAATTTTTAGGCTCATATTTGGTGCAAGTACTTAACCGGGTGCAAGGTATCCCCCTATATATTAATCTGCCGCGCTTAGTAAATCCAGAAATCCCCTTTTGGGCTCCCCTACTATTAGACTTGGTTACCTAATTTGAATAAACCCGCGGAGTTATTGCCTAAAGAAATTTTGACACTTGGTATCGGAATCAACTGTCATAGCCCATACAAAATCATGACACTTGATTCCGATTGCGAGCGTCAAACGCGTTAGGCAATACGGGGGCCGGTCCTTAAAATAATACTCATTTTGATCTGAAAACGATATTTTATTTATCACTAGCGATACATGAACACTTATATATGTTTATTATTATTGAATGAAACCATTAAAGTAGCTTTAGCTTCTTGTTTTACAGTAAAACTACTTATTAGTGACAGAGGTGAGTTGTGTCAGATGCGATTTCTCCTAACGCATGAAGGTGAGCGAGATGGCAACAACGCTCGTTTAAAGACGCCCTAGTTGACACAGTACACCCGCCGTCAACGTGCAAAAAAATGCGAAAAGTAAGTTTTTCGTCAAAATTTTGATTAAATTTATATCATATGTTATTACATGTGCGTTGTTGTGTTATTTTTTCTTAAGTTGTGTGGTTATCGCAGTCTCAAAACGTGGCATTGTTTTTTTGTGTTTGCATCGTGTTTAGAAAATATGAATTATTATTCGTAGCAAGTTGTACTTTTGAGCACCTAGGAGAGCTCCTATTTTTCTACTGGGTTATTTTGACACTTTTTTATTCATTTGCGATGTCTGTATGTGTGTTTGTATATCAGTATATTAAGGCTAAATCTTGCAAGTACAGTCTGCAATGAAAGCTTGCGTCAAAAAAGTAGTTTCCGATAAAAAATAATACTTGGTTGTGGTGTGATGTTGCATGCTGGATGAATACTTATTTTGCTTCAGAATGCCTAATAATTACAAAGGAAAAACTGATACAGGCACTGCTTGTGTCAAAATATACGACCTGGCCTTTGAAGAGGTGACATCTTAATGTTACCTCTTCAGAGGCCAGGTCGTATATTTTTAGGTCTTACGCTAAAAGTCTAATAGATGCCGCGTCGCATCCAAAATAGCTGCTATGGAAGCCAATAGGAAGGCGAAGAATGAGAAGAAGTGTATCTTAAGCGAAGATAAGAAGAAACCTAAAAAAAACAAGAAGACTAATAGATGACGAAGAAGAGGCAGAAAATAATTGTTATGCTTCATTTGCCTTGAAGCCTATGCAAACAGCAGATCGAATGAGGAGTGGGTGCAATACCTAGAATGCAAAGGCTGGTCACACGCAGCTTGTACTGGAGGCGAGCTGCAATACGTTTGCCATAATTGCCTATCAGATTAGATTTAGATTTTTGACTGATTATAATATGATTGATCTCAAAGCGATGCCATAATTACTTATAAGATTTAATTACTTGTTATGGAAAGATTCGTTGTGTTTGTTGGTACTTGATCTGCTAAAAGCTGAATAAACTACTTTTTGCAAAAAAAAACATGTTTAATTTAATATTTTCTTTTGTTTTATTTCAATGTTTAATTTATTTATAATATGTGTAATGATATTTTTAATACTCAAATAGTCTGAATACATAGCTGTCACAATTTTCCTCGGTACGAGTCACATCTTACCTCGGTGATAGGGAAGTTGTGACAAAGGGAGTAGTCTTTCTTTTTGTTGACTTTCTCGGAAACCGTAATACTTTACTTATTTTTGATGATTGTTTTGGAAGGGGAAGGAATGTTGCTACATTTATTCACATAGGTCGTAACTGTAGATTGTTTCTGGAGCGAGATATTCCCCTAAATTTCAAAATTGTCACAACTCTCCTAGGTCTCCCCTAAACAAACCCTGACATATTCAAAATACCTAAAACACACTTTTTGAATTAATGTTACTTAACCAATTTGATTTGAATGACTAAAATTGATTTGACAACCCTTTCTCGAGCCAAATTAAGGTATCACTGTAATTTTGGAAATTAATTACTTAATAGATAATTTTGGATTATCATAATATTTAGTCACAACGTCGCGGTTAAATGTCAAAACGTCAGAGCCAACAAAGTTGTGGATGCTAGGTGGAGCTGAACTCGTGAACGGAGCCCATACCTGTCTTAGTATCTATGACGATAAAAGTTTACAAACTTTTTCCCTTATTTATACTATTGGGTCAGTATACATAATATTTTCTTCTGTTTCCGCGATTATTACTCATTGAAATAAAACAATTTAACGGATTATATCGCGTATATTATCTCATTTTAGTTCCCGACGTTTCGGAAGCTTTCCAGCTTTCCATGGTCACGGGAGGACTGAGAAAAGATGTATTTTCCTCTGTCAAAGTTACAATTGAAAGAAGTGAAAAATGAGATAATATACGCGATATAATCCGTTAAATTGTTTTATTTCAATCAGTATACATATTTTTTGGTGGTATATATATTTTAGTGGTACAATACCTAACTTTGTATAGCATAACAATAACGGAATAACTACTTATTCAATAACATGAATACTACTTATTCAATAACATGAATAAGTAGTTATTCCGTTATTCACCAGTTCAATTGCAATGCGAAGTTAAACATGTAGGTACCTAATGCGATGATGACAATGATAATTTTCAAAACTACTTGATGTATTATAGCGTCTTTGTTTTATTCCCTGGGTATAACTTACCCAACGTTGTGAGTAATTTGCAAAGTAAAATAGTTTTTTTACGTCCACACTTACGAAAAAGTATTGCTCGGCATTCGAGCGGCCTGAAACTGTGCCCTCGAGGGAAGCCGCTGTGTATGGGAACGCAAACGTATTTGCCATAGTTACGCAAACCGAGTCGTTGACGTTCCTCAAACTTATGTCAACTTACTTTATCCTACGCGGTACTATTTTTGAAAAAAAAACATACAACGACATCTCTACATCTTTACATGAACGTAATATCTACACTATTAAAAAATTATGGAAATCAAGTTTCCGTACAGGGGTCATGATTTCTAGAAAAACCTTACCAGTAAGATCTACATGTGTCCGAAGTAAAAAACCGGCCAAGAGGGTTCCGTACAATCTTTCACTTAATCTAACGTAATTGGCCGGTTAAGTTAAGTTTGCACCTGGTCATCTTTAACGTCGAATACAAATGAGGTGCAAATTGACTGCAACCCGGGTTGTTCAAAGCTGTTTTTGAAAATAAAATAAAAATAAGCTAGATACATGACATGATTATATTGTTTCTGTAATATTTGTTAATTTACATAATTCGAGATTTTTTCTTTATTTAACTTGGTGAACTTTGTAGGGGAGGAAATACTTAAATTTGTACTAAATGACATTATTTTTAACTTTTTAGTGATATTTTGGAGCCTGTTTTTACTATAGCCATCCGTAAATCACTTATCATTGAGTTCCGGTGGTCTACTGTGGTCTTCTTTATAGGCTCTGCTTCAACAATTAATACTTTTTGAATGCAAATGCTTGACTTGTGTCTTAAAATGTAAGTGAGTTTAGTAAAACGTCCCACTTTGTCGATTCTAGTTACGGATTTACGGGCAGTTTAGCATTTACGCGCATGTGGACGGGTTCCACGCGACGCTGCGCAAGCGCTGCGCCGCGACGCTCCACAGGGTGCGCGGTAGCCGTCACAGTTTCCTGAGAGTTGTAGCGGACAGATGGGACAGTGGCCTAATTAGGCACTGGTCCTCTCTACATTTAAGTTTAGGTACTAACATAGTTATTTAAGTCTGTTGTAATACTAACAAAATATGGATTAATTTATCTGAATTAAATGAATTTTATTTTATTTTTTTTATTTTATTTTATTTAGTGAAATATTGCAAAACTCACCGAAAATCGACAATCAATGAAAACTGATAGAACATACTGTAATAAACCTATGATTTTGATGTCTACCCATAAATGTCCAATTTAAGCACCTTTTTAAGGCCTCAAAGTTTAGTGCCCAGCGTCCCACTTTGTCGAATACCTAACAAAATCGTCGATATCATACTTGTGCCTGTTTTCGGGAAAAAATTCTACTTTGTCGGTATGAAATTATTAGTAGTTTGTAATATAAAAAAAGCATAAGCTATCTTTGGGTGAAAAAATTATGTCTCTAGGTGCTATAGTTATTTTTTTTTAATTTTTCAAACTTGCAAAAGTGTAAAAGCGACAATTGGGAACACGTTGGTAAAAGTTTCGGACGGCAAATCACACTTGTACTTTGAAGTTATGGAGTGGTTAGTATCAAATGAATTGGCATACTTAAAGAATTTCAAATTAGTCAAAATCATGTATGTAACCTTAGTAGTTTGAATGTTACGGAGGCTTGAACATAAAAACAGAACGAAAATATGTCAATCCTGAATATGGGTTTATTTTCTTTATTTATAATACGACACGCAGATTTGTCATTAAAGTTGTATTTATAAATGTATTCTCATGCTAAAAAAGACAGAAATAAGTCTATGGATCCCTTTAGTTAGTTATTATATCAAAAAGTAACAAAAAAGTATTGAAAAGTACAGAATAAAAAAATACGAATAAAAAATAGTAGATTGTTTGACAAGGAACTAAAATAAGCCATTATAACACGAAATGATTATTTGGATGAGCTCACGAAGTGAGCGAGGACAAATATATCTGAGTGTCATATAATGGCTTTTAGCCACGTGTTAAACACTCTGCTTTTCACTTCGACTGCGAGAGAATAAAAAAGACTTAACATTAAAATTGCATATTTCATGAGAAACTAAATGTACAGTTTGAGCAATTCTATCAAAAAGTTTAGCCATTCTGATCAGGTTGGTTTGTTTGTTTTTAATTATTTGTAAGGAGTATGTAGCTGGCCGCAAGTTTTTTTTTCAGTGTCATAGAAATTTGTATGCGATTATATGGCTTTCTTTTAAACCCTAGGGGGCTAAATGTACTATTTTAGTCTCGCTTCGCGAAGCTAATATGACGTACTTTTTGAGCAGGAGAAGTGAAAAATACGAAATATGAATAGTAGGGTTGGGTAACCATCGATAATGGACTTTTTTATCGATGATTCCGCTAAATAAAAAACAGTATTATTTAAAAAAAATATTAACCGATGGATATAAAATAACATTTATTATATTAATGTTTTTCGAGTTAGTATTTATATACTAACTCGAAAAACATTACACCTATGTTTTAAAAGCTGATTTTATACTTGTAGTATTTTTTTAGCGTATGTCCATACGAACGAAACCAAACCGTCAAAGTAGGACACTAAACTTGAGTCGGAAATAAATTCCGTTCAAATTCCGTAAAATAAAATCAAACATACGACATTAGTATCAATGACTATTAGATTAACAATAAGAAACCATTATCTCATACATAAAATGGGATAAATATACCAAACACATACATTTCACTGAGCAAGCACTAAAGTTCAGTAAATCGACAAAGTGGGACGCTACCTATAGAAAATCACTAAACTGTATAAAACTGTGTTCATAAAAAAGTACTTAGAATTTGATATTAATACTTTTTATGCTTGATAAGTGTGTTTTTTAAGTAATCTTATGTTATATATTAAAATACACATGTCATTTGTATTTTTTTACGCTGTAATTTTTAATTCATTTTTATGAACTTTTTGACATAATAACTAAATAAAGGGATCCATAGAATTATTTCTGCCTTTTTAAGCATGAGAATACATTTATAAATACAACTTTAATGATAAATCTGCGTGTCGCGTTATAAATATAGAAAATAAACCCATTCAGGATTGACATATTTCGTTCTGTTTTATGTTCAAGCCTCCGTAACATTCAAACTACTCAGGTTACATACATGATTTTGACTAATTTGAAATCCTTAAAGTATGCCAATTCATTTGATACTAACTACTCCATAACTTCAAAGTACAAGTGTGTTTTTCGCCGTCCCAAACTTTAACCAACGTTTTCTCAATTGTCGCTTTTTCACTTTTGCAACTTTGAAGAACTAAAAAAAATAACTATAGCACCTAGAGACATATTTCTTTCACCAAAAGATAGCGTATGATCTGTAGTATTAGGAACTACTCATAACTCTATATCGAAAAGTGGGATCTTTTCCCACCATCTGATCCCATCATCAGATCCTGACTTAGTAACAGTGGGACCACTTCAGGAGTATACTTTTACAAATAAAAAATGAATTTTAAAAATCAGTCCACCACTATTGATAGAGAAATCGGTAAACATACAGTGGAATACAGAACTACCTCCTTTTTTTAAGTCGGTTCTAAAAGAGCGTCAGGATTATGGTAAAAATTACCCAAAACTGGGAGAAATCTATGTTCAACACACCACACTTTTCTGCAAACTCCACAAATTTCTGTGTTAGAATGTTGATGTTCTTTTACCCTATCTAAGTCCTCGAGTTGAAATAATAGACCAATATTAATTCAACTATTTCCCCCCTCGCCGGTTTAGAGTTAAAGCCCTATTGATTCAAGAGACAGCAATATGAATAGCAATTGTCATTACCAGGAAACAATTCACGTTGATTGCCCCATGCTGAATGTCCATTTAATTGCATGTTTCCAGACATGTAAAACAATAGTGCATTGTATATTTGCGCAGGCAAATAGGCTGTTTGCCCCGAAACGTACGCGTACCTGATTTAATTACGACGTACATTATAACGGTAATTTATTCAGTTAGCATTCCGCCGTGTGCTTAGCGGATGTCACCGTTTTGGAGGAAGCAGGGTCCCCGTCAGCCGCAGCGCTCAGCCTGCGGTTCTCTTCCATTAGCACGGCTAAACCCATTACCGAAGACATCTCGCCTTTCCTTACCAGCCCTGTCTACCTGTACGGCAAATGTTCCTGCGGGCACATAGAACGGAAATTATGAATCGCTTGCAATAGCCTCTATGTATACAACATAATATTGGGGCTACAATGTCTTGAACGTTCATATGTTATAGAATCAAAACGTTATGGACGTAGATCAAATCAAATTCATTTATTTCAGGCATCAGTGACCCTCAGATAAAATTCCTTACAATCTAACATGATTCCTTCCAGCTACATATATTAAATATAAAAACCGGCCAAGGGGATGTCGGACCATGGTCAGTGCAGGGTTCCGCAGCAATTCATACAAAAAATACACATACAGATGAAAAAAATACGACCAGTGCACTACCAAAAGAACTTACGTCCACTTAGGCACTTACGTCCTTTTGCCGAGAAGCGCTATTTTGTGCCAATAACTCAGAAACGCGTTGAAAATAGTTCTCGTCGAAAGTATTTACCAAGCTTTACCTTTGCAATTTTTGTAAATTTTTTGGACGTACCGTTTAGTAAATAGACCTCTCTATTACACGGGGCAGAATTTATCCCACTTTCAGAGTCGTGTAGCGCGGCTTATGCAAGACACCCATACTCCAAATTTCAAAGTAAGTAGTAGTGTAGATTAGATTTTCCGATCTTTGAAACTTCGTTGTTATATAATTTTTTTATCACCTGTTTCTTGGATGACCTTAATAATAACATAACGAGACCAGAAAAACTTAAGACAATTCGCGCCGTGTAATATCAATTTAATCTCGCTACTTTGGAAATAACACTCTGCTTGAAGTAGCGAAGTGAAACTGAAATTGCAAGACGATACGGTCCAAAATGTGAAAGCCTAAGTAAGTCGATTAGAGTCAACAGCACTAAAATTAAAGACTACGACTCAATAAAATGTAGATAGACAATGTTGCATACTATGCGCGCTATACGAGTTTACATATAATTGCCATTAATGTATAAATATTTCTGCAATTTTGTGCAGTTACATTGGTATGAATGTCCTAAGCTGTACGAGCCTAATTATCAAGTTCAACTTCACACTTAAAATGCCATTTCTAATGTTAAATATGGTAAAGTCACCGCGTGGTTACTCAAGATCACTCCCTTTCCTTTCTACTAAGTGGTTATTTGATACAAATATTGAGGCAACCAATTCTTAGGTAAGCCGCAAACTTACTTTTACCGATCCCAAAATAATGATACCTTTAACCCTTTCGAGGCCCGTGATGACACGTTCGCGTCATGGGCCTACGCGGAGTTTTTGCTACATATCGAGAAAATGCTGCTCCGGAGTACCACGTAGCACACGTAGCGATGTTAGGTCTCGAAAGGGTTAAATCAATTTGTATGGTTTTCGTAGCTGGCTACGGCGTAGTACGTAGCGCAGGGACAAGCAATCGTATGCGCATGGGCCAACAATAGGTGTTTTTCTGATAGAAAAGCGTTATGGCGTATCAAAAAGAATCTGATAAAAATTACGAACGTAAAAATAAAAAAGTCAGTTATAAGAACATATTTGCATTTTTATGAAATCCCGTGTATTATAAGTACATACGTAGGTACTTTAGCCATCGTGATAATATTTGTTCTAACTAGTTAACTAGTTAGTATAATATTCAGCACATGTTAGCATTATCACTATAATTTTTAGGGTTCTGTACCCAAAGGGTCCCATCGGAACCCCATTCCTTAGGCTTTAACTTTTAAACAGCATTAGGTAAACATTTGCAACTTTCACAAAATACTATGTATCTATTAGCTACCTACCACTAACTACTACTACAAAGTATGAAAAAAAAAACGAAAAATAAAGGGGATTTTGCATAATATATTGAATAGTAACTTTTTTAACCCTGAAAGTTATGTAATAAAAAAAAAACTTCGTGGTTTTTTTGCGTATATTTCTACGGAACCTTTCTTATACATTTCTCTTTGTACGAGGCTACGCGTATATAGGTCCAGAGGTAAAAGCGTACTAACTATGCTGTTTTTACAAAACTAGTTCCCCTTCGCTAGATTGAGGCTACTTTTAATATTATAATGGCTCCATTTCCCAAATATCGTCAGTCAGCGTTTAAGCGCGTTACTTTTTTACGACATCACTGTGAAAGTTGACGAGGTCAGAGGAAAAAATAAGAGAATTGTTATGTCGGTAAGCGAATGGGTGCCGGCATACTCGGTAAGGCGTAATTTATGGGGGCACAGGAAGACGGCCAACTGAGTTATGTGCTTGAAGCTTTACGACATCTCTCTTCCACTACGTATTTGTGTATGTGGGACAGCGGGGTATGGTCCCCGTGCACGCAGAGTTATCGTATCGTAACTCGCTTCGAATGCTTTTGTTGAAAGTTTACAGTTCGGTACTTCTTTCACTGATGTAAATAATTCACGAAATGCTATGTTTAAATCTTGGAATATCATTCGGGTCAGTTTATTTGTGTTGATGGATTTTTGCATATCACACTCAACCAAAATCTCTAACAGTTGGTATGCCCATTTCATATTTATTTTCTACTTGTGGACTATAATCTGTGAATAAGAACTCTGTGAATCATACTAGAAAGGCATACTTTTTAGATTGGACCATCACTCTATACTCTATGGTTTATATTATATGCCACTGAACTAGTATACCTATATTATACAACTCCGCACAAAACTATAATGAATTACAAAACGCAGTGTTATTGCAATTATTTTTTTAGGTAGGTATGTTTCATTTACTGTTGTTTATGGGTTACTCGTGGAAAAAGTATTGTATACAATAGTTGTGTAATTAGCTTTTTAAGTCTCGTACCTTAATTAGGCTACTCAGTAAGCGTCGTGGTCTAAACGCGGTACTCGACTGAAAAATCATACATTATATAACGATTGAATAAAATACTATTGTTTGATTAACCTCCAATTACGTTAACTATTCTTAATTTATATGGATACATAGGTGATTTGATATGTGTCGATACTAGTTCCTACCCAGGTTTGATATATTTTTAAAGCTCGATTGTAAATGGCAGCCCGGTGCACGGACAGACGCATAGGTGATCGATGTTTTTGAGTTGTGGAATAAAAATATGAAAGGTGTTCTGGTTTTTAACTTTCTAGTAAATTTATTCGGGAGAATTTTATGACGTCCAGTGGTTTCGGACTGAAGGGTATCAACATTTTTCAATCACGTGAGTTATTTCAGATCTGGGATATACGTGAGAATTCCAAATTCAAATAATTAAATCATGGTTAATACGCGATCAACTTCCCTTTCCTTATAATTTATGATGATGTTGTACTTTAAGCTGTTGCAACGAAAACACCAATTGGACGTGACCGTAGGCTAACGCTATAACATACAATGGATATCTAGATTCCGTCGAAGACAATCTCAAATGAACTGTAAAGGATCTGTTGTATAAACATTTATTTACGAATACTTTTCCCGGGTAAAGAGCGCACTCTGCCCGGTCACATGGGGAATCCTTTGAAAATGGGAAACCTGAATAATAGCCTCCTTCCGACGAGATAATACATTGTCGATGGTAGGTGATTACGCTACGAGCATTATTATGCGAATCGTAACAAAAAGAGAGAGGAAGAGCAGATTTACCGATATATGTACATTCATATGTATATCGAGATGTTGTGGAAACTTTGTTACAAAAGGCTTATAATCAGCTCTATTCGAATAGCCTTATCTTTGTATCAGCCCGCTTTGTGAGTAAAGTGCGGCATGTAATCAACGTAAATGTAAAAGAACTCTTATTGTAGTGAGGAATCGAATGTTTTATAGTGTCCATACACGACACTCGGGCATCGCAATGGGCATGTTAACATTTCACTATAAATGTGGGTTTATTGTTCGTGTTTCGCCGTAATTTCAATTATACGTTAGTGTAAATTCAGCGTCGGGTCTACATGGGATATGTTTGATGGAATGCCGCATGTTGGTTTTGGTATACGAACTATGCGCACGAACAATATGTATGTATACAAGTGCAAATATGTACGTGCGTACCTAGTAGTTACACGTGTCATCGTACTTTCATGTTAATCCAATTAAAATTTTCTCTCGTTTACCTGCGTCCCCAGAATTCCAGGTACGAAATTAAATTTCAGTTATTAGAGAAAACCAGGGGAAATAATTCGTGTAGTTTTCAAAATGAGTACAGGGCTTCCTTGAGGTGTTCTGAAAAACTTCCTTAAAGTCCTCGGGTGTTGAGCAGGGGTCTGAGGGGGGGTTACTTTTTAGGGTTCCGTAGCCAAAATGGCAAAAACTGAACCCTTATAGATTCGTCATATCTGTCTGTCTGTCTGTCCGTCCGTATGTCACAGGCATTTTACTCAAAAACTATAAGATGTACATGGATGAAATTTAGAGCATAGGTGTCCTTTGTAAATAGCTACTTATTTTGATAGTATAATACCAAAAAATATATATTTCTAGAGGGGGCACTTCATACATGTAACCGAAACTGAAAAAAATTTTGCAGCAAATATATATACCTTTTTTTATAATATACTTCTAAAAACACTTTGAGGTTTCTAAAAAAAAACTTGATATATTGAATATTTTCGGAAATATTCGCTCCGAAAGTAGCAGAAATTGCGTCCCCCCACTATTTTCTAAACAGTATCCTCAAAAAATATGAAAAAAATTACAAATATAAAACTCAATAAATACTTACAACGAAAATTGTTTTCAACATGATTGGACATACCGTTTTTAAGTTATTGCCAAAAAACTGCGCTTCTCAGCAAAAGGACTTAAGTGTCGCGGAGATACGCTCTTTTGTTAGTGTTTTTTTTTCATATCGTATTTTTTTCATCTGTAGTGCACTTTTTTGTATAAACGGCTGCGGAACCCTTCATGGGCACTCATACTTGTCAGAAAGTGACGGTGCTTTGCTTCATTTATCTATCACGCTGGTTCATTTCAGCGGGGCTATCATGGTAGCGTTAATACGCTACCATGATAGCCCCGCTGAAATGAACCAGAAGTACATTGTTGAAGTGAAGAGGCTTTATAGATATACACAAGCAATAATTGGACGAGTGAGTGGTAAAATACGAGTCCATCTATTGCACTTTCAGCCGAGGCATAACAAAGAGCTTTTCACAAATACAAGGAAGTATAATAAAAAAAACACGTGGTAATGCATTTTTAATTAAATTTAATATAAACCTACGACTTCGAATGAGGGTTGGGAGTAATAGGAAATATGCAATGCGTTTATTTTTCATCCTCAATTATTAAACAATTGTAGAAATACAAATATTAAGATTGAGACGAAAAATTTAATGCTACCTTGTGCTTATTTTGGGTTTAATGAAGGAAAAAATATGAGACCTAGATACACTTAAACGCACTTTTTAACGGCCAAAATAAGAATGCTCGTTTCTCCATACCATGCCATTTGTCTGTGTTGTTTGTCGTGTGACGTCACGCGACGTGGTTAATTTGTATGGGCAGTATGGGTGTTTTAACGCCTAGCCATTTATTTATGTCTGATTTTGGACCTCGATCTTAACGTTTTACTTCAGTATGTACATTTCTAAGTCATTATAAACCGGTTCGATTGGTTTCACGGAAAAAAAAATGCGTTTTCCCTGCGACGTACATGTTCACTCATTTTATTCTGATCATATTTTATGTCATGTGGGAAAAGAACCTTTTTAGATGACGCACATTACTTTAAAAAAATCGGATTGCAACAATTTGTTGCTGCACCCTCAAAATCTAGACCACGATATATTCGACAAAAGTGACGTCCGCCATTTTGATATCCCAAACGGATGCCATTTTTGAAATGGACACCCCCAAAAACCTAGAAAAAACATCCATGACGATTTTTTGAGAAAAGAGATGTCCGCCATCTTTAAATCAAATGGACGTCGCCTAGGCTGGATTTCAACAAACTTTTATTCAGAGAATAATGCTTATCCTTGGATAGTAATGTCAAAACTCCATATTAATTTGCAATAGCTATGTGAGAATAAACTTATACGCGGTCCTGAGAAAAAGGGTCTTAACAGACAGATTGACAGCTGGACGGACGGACAGATAAACGGACAATATAGTCGCTTACTAGAGATACGAATTCCTACACTGTGGCTGGTTTTTTCTTCTTTTTAGGTACGGTGACCTAAAATCATATCTAACTTTGTAGAACAGATAATGCCCATCATAGTAACTTTCATGCGTACGTACTTACTCGTGACTCCATCTCATTATAAAACTTACTACGCCAGTCTACGAGATTAGGTACAAAGTTCACTAAGTTTGTAGAGCAAGTAAAGTACTTTAGTCGTTCATACATTCTTGTTCGAATTAGAGGTACAGAAATTCAAATACATAAAAAATTTGGACATGACTGATAACTTATACTCTTTACTATGTCTGCTTTATAATTGCCTTTTTTAGGGTTCCGGAGCCAAAATAGCGTAATAGATACCCTTATAGTTTCGTCATGTTGGTCCTTCCGTAAATCTCAGGCATTTTACTCAAAAACTACAAGAATTGATGAAATTTGGAGTATTGGTGTTGAGTATAAGCGATATATCGACTTTTCTACGCTTCAGCTTCCCGTCGAGAGTTAGATATCCACTGATAGCAATCCGGCCCCTTGTTTGTCTATGGACGTGTCAAATTCCGTTTGGCGATTTCCGCGTGGTGGGGCAACCTACTTCCAAATATACGTACATATTTTTAGAAAGCCTATCTTAGTGTTCCACTGCTGAGCAGAAGCCTCTCCTCCGATTGCACTTCTCCCCATCTTCGGCCAGATTTTGCCATATTCCTTTTATTTCTCTCCATATCGTCCCTCCATATCTACATAGTAACAAAAATAATGTTTGTATATTTGTTAGTCACTTAATTGATAAATAACAAGACATCGTCATGAGCTTATAATACATATTAGTATACCTCATGCAAGATGAAGTGTAGATGGTGTGTACTAGTAGTCAGTAGGGCGAAAGGGGAGGAGGGGCTGCCCGCCTGCCCGGCATTATCTCTCGCGCTTGACCGAGCTTCGATCACTGACTCGACGACTCCCAAAGCCTTGTTAAGGCCTAATGACATGGGTTTAACCGAAATCTCCACTTATTTATACCTTTCAACCTACGATGTCTCTCGAAAAGGACACAATATGTTATTTTCACGAGCTGATACGAGCTATTTAAACTGACGTTGATTTAGTACGTTTATACGTGAGAGATTTACGGGCTTTGCTACGGAAATCATAGATTAAATGATCCAACTACATACCATACGGGCTACGTAAATGCTGAGCCAGCTACTAGCTTGAGTCCCAACGAATCCCACAATTAAATTTTATGGGCTCAATTAAACAGTTTAATTCTGTTACAGCAATCAAATGCAGGATATCGTCTGTCTCGCATTGAGTCTAATAAACGTACCGTGTGTGCGCGAATGGAGGCGTTACTTCTCCTAAATTATGGACTATTTCATGTTTTTTTCATTTCGAAAACTCACATAAGTGTAGCTTGTTCGTGGAGGGTTTTTTATTTCGTATTAAATTTCCGCGATTCAGCACGTATGACTTAATCCCTGTAGGCGCTCGTATTGTCGGCGGAGCTTACGTTGCAATACGTCTATATTTCATAGAGGCTTTTTATTTTTACGACATTTGTGCGCTACAATACAATTTGAGCGATTAACAAAATCAATCGCCATCAGCTTTTACTTCTTTAGGGATTATATTCTTGGTAAGCTTTTTAGATAATGCTTTATAATTTCAACGTAACTGTGTAAACGTAGCTTTGTTAACTTGACACCAATGTAGACGCGTGAAAGCATCGATGTCATCAACGTAAATCATGGCTGACACCTGCTGTGCACAGCTCACTTGGCCGTCATCAGTCGAGTGAAGTGCACTAGAGCAGGAGTGCGCCATCGAGTAAGTAATCTATTAGCAAACGTGCCGCTGCGTCGAGCCTGTATTCGACATGCTTAAAGTGATACACGCTTAGCATTTCCTCTGTCGCTTGTAGCGTTTCTTTCTAGTTTCTTTTAGCATCTCTTTCCTCTTCGTCAGATGTTATATCCCTAAAATTATATTTCCTAAAACATTGGTAGATTCTAAGTTCTAGATGTGCCCGTATGGCTTATTTGCGACATAAACTATTAGACGATTTTAATATTGTCACGGATTAATTAACGATGTGTCTACCTTACGAACGATATGTAAGAGAAATGTACAATATCGAGAGATAACGTTTTGAACGCTTCGAATAGAAGCCTCGTTTTACTGAGCTTGGAGTACCAGGTGGTCCGATGACTGGCTAAACCGTGTTCTAACATTGCTCAAATTTATGGGATGAACTAGAAGCTAGTAAACCGCTGCACTTTGTTAAGCCAGTTACATATTTGTGTTGGCAACATTTTACTTTCTCGTGCGTGTATGAGTTTCTATTTTATTCGAAACCTAATACAACTATGTACCTACCTATTGATGCATAATAAAGTAAATATACACAGTATGCTTATTGTTACTACAGGAAGCTCGCATAGCATTATGATAAACTTCTCTATCAGGAGTTTTAGCTTAGGATGGTGCATATAACAGTGATTTAGTAATGTTGGAGACGCAAGATGCAAAACACTGCTCACTAGCTTTCGGTAACTGTAGTTACCTGTCACCTGTCTTATTTCAAGTATAAATAAAGTTCAAACCTAAATCTGAAGCAAGTGAGTGGCTATGAAGAATTTCGAAAAGGTTAAACATACTTATCGAAAACAGTCAAATTAAAAAAAAGAAAAGATAGCTGGTAGATATGGATAAGGCATAAACATTTTCTCTACGAGTAGTTCGCCTGTAAGTGAAATGATATGAACAGCTCATACGCCCGAACCACCTTTCGCTGAGCGCCGTAAAACGAGCCGTTCGCAAGTGTGAATGATTGCCGGATCCTTTCCTCGCAGCGTTGGCGCGACTGCCGCTGCGACAGACGCGACCTACATAAAACTTTCGGATCACACTGGGTTAGCAAAACGCACGAATAGATAATTTACTCGAAAGTGACCTTCACTGGATTTCAGTAGAAGATATGAGAAGGGGAGGTGCGCCGGGAAGACAATGTCGTACATATTTTAAGCGGGCACGCCCCGTTCGCACAAAGGCGTAATTTATAGGGCCGCGCGGAGACGGGCGCCTGAGTTATGTCCCGGCGATAGCGACGAGCTTTTAACTGCCTAATGGAGCGATTTACTCCGACCACCTTGCGCCTACTCCACTGTTTACGAGGAAGCACGCCCGTAACACGTTCAATTGTATAGATAGCGATCATCTTTCACGTCGAGGCTCTTGTTGATTTTTATGGTAGTGATAATTTGGATGGTTATTTTACCGCTGTTGACCGGCGTCGCAAACACGGTCCGGGAGGCGGCAGCGTGGCGGGCAGCGAGCGAACGTGGAGCAAAGTAGAAAGTTTTTCAATAAAACATAGCCCTCAGAGACATAACATTTCAATGGAGCGCAACGCGATGTTTACGGCCGGCGCGCCGCTGCGCCACCTCTCTACGAACGTTGCACAACAATCCAATCTAGAGGTATTGATCAAATTGTACCGACGATACTATACTAGTGCTTTTAAGTTCCGACTTAAGACGTCACTCTCACGAATAAAGCTGACAAATCCGCAGACTGTAAGTGTAGGAGCGATTATGAAAGCGTTTTCCTTATTGCCTCTTAAGGAACCAGCGACACTGCATTAAGTATTCTGGTCTCGGTTACAAAGAAAGGAACAGATCTAATGAAAATTAAAGGTAATTAATTACGGCGGGTAAACATTAAGCGAGATTGGAACTGGACTAATAAATGTAATCCGAAAACCGACCATTGGCAATGCAGCACAGAATTGAAATTTATATACTTAGATGTATACATTATTTTTTACCCCCAGACTTTAGAATTGTAGGTTTGTTAAACAACTAAACAAAACAAGCTAAATGAAACCCTACGAAAAGAATTTTGACACAGTGAAAGGAGAATGAGTGCGGAATGACCTAGATGTTACACTTCCCGCCGGCATTTCCTTAGCGCAGCTTGCATTTATCGTGCTTATACGTTTGAATGAAACTTCTGGTTTCTTCAGATCAGAGGGATGTGTTTTGTTTTGCGAGCTTTTGTTAGGCGCTTTGCACCGGGTCAAGAGCGATCCTCGGATTGCCGCGGGTGGCTGGAATAAAGTAAGCTATTTCTAGTGCGCGTCTGCACAGTGCACGTTGTCTTTTACAGCGCTGCATTGCAATTGTATGCGGAATGTGTGTCATAGGAATATCGTTCAATATTTAATAAGCCGAGTTCTAAGTAAGTTCTTTGTTACCACATTGATCCAAAGATCGAAACACAAAGAAAAACTAAATTACACTCTATTCTCTATTATTGCTGGGATACATCTCAATCTTACGACCACCGTACCGTCTAGCAATCTCAACATGATTCTTGAAGTTCTTGCAGGTTTAATGTATCTACTCGTGAAAATTATACCTACAATACAAATACTCGGTATTGCTCACCTCACAAATATATAGGAATTTACAAATAATGCAGTTATAAAACACAATATAGTAGGGTTTCAAAATTCAAAAACAGTATATGTTTTTTTTCAGCTTTACTCTACATTACAGCTCCGATGCATAAGTTTTCTTCTAGTAAGAGCAGTTTTTTAGGGTCCCCATTTGTAAAAAAGTCAATACCGTTTAATACTAGTGTTATAACGCAATAATGATCTTTATTCTGTAAGTAGGCCGCAAGGGCACTTTTACAAGTCTGACTTACGGCATTTCCCAAGAAGAGAACACTAACTATTGAGAAGAAAGTTGAAACAAACTCAACAGTCAGTCTTTTTTTTCATCAACTCTTATCTATTACAATATTTGTACTTACTTAGCCTACCTTAAATATATGTTTTTAAGTATGGAATCAATGCGTAGTTCTCTAAGATTCAAATTAAATCTTTATTCTGCGAGTAGGCCTTAAGGGTACTTTTACATATCTGATTTTACAATAAACAGAAAAACAATCACAATATATTTAATGATATATGAATAGTCCATAGCAATATTAATGCAACAGATAAATGCCTGGGCACAATTTACAGGGAGATGTATATTGTCTATAATAGTTCCATTTTGCGCAAAAATCCACACTTACAAAATTAATATATGAAGATAGGAGAACGTGTGGTGGATTCGAACACTTTTTACTTTAAGCCTTGTAAAATAAAATCTAATTACTAAAAAAATTAACTCTGCTGGGTAGTCTTTTTATCGGGTTATAATAAAATTGTACTTCGGTGTTGATACTATGAAACATTTTTAGGCTGTGAATAGTTATTTAAAAAAAAATGATTTTTACGCAGTTACTCCACTCTGCAGGTATCTTCGTACACCAATTTTTATTTTCCCAGGATCTTTAATTAGCGGAAGAGAAATCTCTTCCGCTCCAGTTTATTTTTGTATAATACATATTTAGGTAATCTGTAATAATAATATTTTTGGTAAACAAACTAGTTGACCACGCAGGGTGCAGGTTAAATTTACGGACATTTGAGACTGTACGACCCAAAAAAATCTAGAACATACTCAAATAAAAATTAACGATACCAGAAAATAATATGAACATAAGTCTGAAGATCTGATGATCTGATTAATCTGAAAAGAGCCCTTTTTTCTACAATAGAAGCCTTACAGAATTTGTAGTAAGCAATGATAATAAACTATATTACTATTATTGCTCCTATTACTTATTCGTTTGATCTAAGCATGTAATAAATATCAAAATAAATCTGTTAGTTGTTTTAGTACTGGACGAACTCTGCTGCATCGGGGCTAGTATGTAGTTACAATGTCCACTTTACTAAAATTATAACGGTTGAAATAAAACAATTTAACGGATTGTATCGCGTATATTATCTCATTTTAGTTCTAGTTTATAACGGTTGCTAAAAACTGCTAAGTCAAGATTACAATATACCCATATCATCCAAAAAGTATGTAATGAAAATGCGCTTAATCAAATATTTTTGTAATTAAACCTTAAACCTTCCTTTTTTAATTTTCATAATAAAAAAACTCCTAAAGCGTCGAAAATGTTGCAATTTAAATATTACGGGCCAAGGCTGCGGAGCGTCCGTAGGTGGAAATTAAAAATAATGAAGTAACTACCTGGCAAGCCCGGTGACGTAAACACGGATAATAAGGCATGCCAAACTTCTAACAGGAAACTAATTACATTGAAATTTATTAAGTGAGCTATAACTTATTTTATCTAAACCAACCTCCGCCCGCGTTTAGTTAAACGTAGCAGTACTATGATGGTTACGTTTAACAATGTATATATTTTTTTATATTTAAGGAAGACAATTATATCCTTCATAGTAGATTTTATGACAAGGGGTTTAAAACAAGCCATCATGACACGTAGTGATTATTTATACGAGTGAGCGAAACGTGCGATGATAAAAATATATTTAAGTATCAATTTTTTTCACTTTGATTGCGAGTAAATAGTAAAACACACACACTCAATAACAAGTTATTCAACCAAAACAATGTAGTAAATTTCACTGTTTTTAAAATGATATTAAATTATTCCTCTTGCTGCAAACCACGTAAATATATACAGATTGTAGCTATATTTTTGTCAACTGGAATGTTATAATATGTACACAATAAATCAAGAGAAAAGAAAGATTCGTACTTTTTCTGATAAATTGGTAGAGGCTCCATCAAGCGACGCTTAGACATGGGACTAAAACTACCTATTTAAAACCAATAAGTGAGTAATGATGTTCACTTTAATTGTCAACTGGTTTTTCAATAGGTTCTATAGTTTTTAAAAAGAATTACATACAAAATTACGGAAAATACATAAAAAATATAAATATAACCTACAAATATGCCTCATGTATAAGACGTTTCAAATTTGAACTTGGTATTGTGGAAAGGCACGCTCGCTCATTCTAATTAAGGTAGCAACATGTGCGGGGGGCGGCAGATACGGTCCTTAAATTAGGAACCATAGCCAACATGGCAAAAACGGAGCGCTTCGGAAGTAGTTTCGCCATGTCATGTCCGTTCGTCCGCATGTCACAGGCGTTTTACTCAAAAACTACTAAATGTATATGTTGATGAAATTTGGAGTAAGTATAGGTGCTTGTATTTTCACTCGATGACACGTTTGGCTCAGTGGGTTGTACAACGGCCTACGAAGCTAGAGGTCCCGGGTTCGAATTCAGGCCAGGGCAAGTGTTTGTGTGATGAGCACGAATGTTTGTTCCTGGGTCTTGGATGTTTTATATGTATTTAAGTATTATAATTTATCTATATAATATGTTTATGGACGCCTAGTACAAGTTTTGCTTAGTTTGGGACTAGGTCGATTTGTGTAAAATTGTCCCTGATATTTATTTATTTGTATTAGCTGCTAGAGAGTCTGGCTATAATATCTTTACCCCACCAATTTTATTTGTTTTATCTGTGCATTGGTACATGGCAGCACTGAATATAGGGCACGAGATAGTTTTGATACTTGTGTATTATCCTCAACCTTTAAACAAAGTGCAAATAACATTTTAGTATTATATTTAGCAAAAATATAATAAAAGAAAAAACACTACCTACTGCTATCTCTGCAGTAATATACTATTATTCACCTCCACCAAAAAATTGTTATCTAATAATGTGGTACCTACATGGAACACGACTACTTATTTCTACCGTTCTAATATTATAAAATCATTAATTTCTACCACTCATAACAAAAATTCTCTTCACATATTGTGTTTTGCTAGTGACATTAACATCTTCCATTTTTTCAAGTTTCTTTAGAACGAGTTTCATTTTCCTCTTTAGATCATCAGTTAAACCAGCTGTACTTGAATAGGAATAATAAATTAGTCACTAACACCACATAATATATTCTCAGTGCACTTAAGAGGCTGCTAAAAGCTAAATGACTACACTTGAACTTGAACATTTATTTTAACAAGAACCATATTTGTGTTATTCAAAAGTACTAAGATTGGTTGGCAAAGACTTAATGCAATGTAAACATTGCCGCTTTTCAGCGATAATCGCTTCTTGCTGTTGCTTTACAGCATCGAAGTTAATGATCATGCGGAAAAGCAGTTCCCGCTGACCACTTTTATATGGTTTTCCCATGGTTAAACCTTTATTTTTTAAAAACCTAACGCATTTAACCTAAATTGTTTCTTAAGATACATAAACAACTTGACGTCTGTGACAGATACAAAACATTGCCATATTCAGTTTTTATATATTTGACAGTTCATTTGCTTGGAAGAGATAAAATGGTCCGACTCTACTTAGTTTGGTAATTAAATAAAAATAAATATATTCCTAGGGGGGCCACTCCATACATGTAACAGCAGCTGAATCGTCTTTTTTCAGCAAATATCAACGTGTATTCTTTGTAGAAACGGCTACGGAACCCTATATTGAGCATGGTCTCACGCATGGTAGGTGCGTTTCTGTCTGTCTGACTGTCCGACTGGTACAGCGCGCTATACCTCAGAAACTACTTATGCTATCCATTTGAAATTAGGAATAGTTATAAAGATAAATTAGCCATTTTAAAATAGATTTTCATTTCCTATGAAAAATTACCCATATGAAAAATGAAAGTCTGGCTTCCAGGTCAAATAAGGTATCTATGGAAGGACTTGATAAGCACATTCTTAAACATGTTTTGTCCAGCAGTGGACGTCTTTAGGGTGATATGATGATGATGATGATGAAGCAATTCTTTTTACTGTGGTTTAATTTCGGTTTATGAAGGTAAATGTGGAAAAAATACTATTCCCCCTTATCTTCGAAGTTTACTAAGCGAACACTTTGATTTATTCTTGAATTATATGAATTTACATATATAGATATATTACCGGAAAATTATAACCACGCGTTTTTTTTGTTATGAATCAATTTAATGAATAAGTATCGACTGAGAAGAAACTTAATTTTTGAATGTGTGTACTGTGTAAACTGAATGTGTTAACTTGTCGTATACTTGTATAGTTCTTTTTAAATCTTAATAAACAAAGCAATTACTTTAGCCCCGCTTCACGAAGCTAATATGAGGTAACTTTCGAGCATGAGAAGTGAAGCGTTAGAGAGGCAAAGACGGCAATCACGTCAACGGAAAATTGTGTCTCAGACGCCAAGTCGTCATTTCAAACACGATGGGCCCTCAAAAGGTTAAGTCAAGGCAGTGCGTTTTGCTAGAAATTTCCTGCCTCGCACAATTGAACTGTGGAATATACTGTCGCCCAGTATTTCCGGACCTATGTGAACTTCAATCCTTCAAGAAAAGAGCGTAATCCCACCTGAACGGCCGGCAACGCACTTGTGACTTCTCTGATGTTGCAGATGTGTATGGGCAATGGTGATTACTTAGCATCAGTAGATCCATCAGCTCGTTTGCCCCCTATAACATAAAAAAAACTTGTGCATTTTCTTGTCATCGTCGTGATATTAGTTCAAAGACGTCAACTGCTGGAGAAATATCTTCCCTAAAAATATGCATAACAATCAGTCATGAGCTGCTCTTATACTATGACTAGGTTCTACTGCAATCTGGACCAGACCGTGGGCCCACCTAGTTAGTAGTCGGGGACCTTCAGGCTACGGTTGTTGCGCCTTCCGATTTTTTTTTCCAAATAAAACATTGTCAGACAGCTGCCACAACCATAAAGCGAACAGTGACTTGCTTAGCGATTCGGAGTTCTTATTAATACTAAACGAAGTGTTTACCACTAAGCACTGAGCTAAGTCCGTATTAGCGCATTTCCACTACAGACGTTAAAATTTTAAATCAATATTAAGTTACAGATGCCATATATATTTCACCTACGTCTACGAGTAGGACTCTATAGATGTTATCTACGACTCTTCTAAAGCAGACGCATTTATAGTAGTAACACTGGAAATTTCAAAGCAGACCTAGGTAAATCAATTGTCAAAATGTTAATTAAGATAGCAGTAATAAAATAGCATTCGGAGTAAACAATTAGGTTGATGGTGGTTCACAGAGGGTGATTGCGACGCGGAACGAGGTATTTGTGTCACATCGATCGCCCCGCCCACTGCCAGCCAATTACAGCCGATACACGACCGAATATTGTTCCCGATTCTCGATACACCCGCACTCCCATCTGAACTCGAAGCTAGTGGAGTTAAACATTGGGAGTCTTACGCCTGCTCTGTTGACAGGTTTAGTGGCTGGCGATCGACTAGCGCGTATGAGAGTTGCACATATTTCTTGATGCCAATCGATAAATGGCTGAGCATTGTTTCAATTTTCCTGCACATGCATTTGAACTCGATACCAGTGGAGATAAAAATTGGAAGTTTTACGTCTACTCTGTTGCCTGGTTTATCGGTTGTTCAGTAATTCGTCCGAAAGGAATTTCGGTAAACGGCCTTATAATAGCGAAGAGTCTCGACCAACATTTCAAGAGACTCTTGCTGGATCAAGGGTCAGATACAGAAAGCAGTAATACTGGACATGGAGCGCACCGTTAGGAGGTTACTTTCTCCGCGGCCATAACCACTGTAACCGCACCCTTGATTAGGTTTGTATAAAGTGTTCATTTAATGGTGGAACGGAACCACTTGTGCGTGATCAACCTGTTGCAGTCCACTGCTGGAAATAGTCTCTCGAGGGTGGCTAAGGATAGTGCTCAGTAGGCACTATCCTTAGCCACCCTCTTTTAGCCGCCGCCGGCCACCCTGCAAATATTATAGCTTGACCTTGCCTGAGGACGTCCTACTGTTCTTTTGCCGAGGCGAGATTTCAAAATTGGTCGATAATTCTTCAATAAGGTTTTGTCATCTTTCTTGAAGAACAATACCACGAAACTACTGTGCTTTGCCTTAGGAGTTCTCCTGGAAAATTGACAAACATTTGCCCCCCTATGATTCCTACAACCATACCCGTCAGATCCTACTACCGACTTGCTGCAATTTTGTACTCCCACTTTGGCGTTGAAGTTCTCCATGACGACGTTACAGTGGGCCTTAGTGGTGCGGTGTTAGGCCTTCTAGATGTCCTCGAACATCTCCTTTACTTCATCATCCGAGTGGATTGTTATCGGTGCGTAAACCTGCATAACTTTGAGGTTATACGTCTCAGTTAGCTTAATAACGAGGTACGCCACCCTATTCGACACTAGAAATTTCCACAAACAACGTTGTCAGTGATAGACTTTTTACCAGAAACCCAATGCCACCATGTGATTGTTGGTCTCCCTCTCGGATACAGCAGATGATTCCAACTTAATCGTATCCTCACCCTTTCTACGAACTTTGCCTAAGCCTATCTGCCACCCTATATTCTCGAGCTCGGTTTCCAGCTGCACCAGATGTTCGTCAAGTCGTAGCGTGCGTCCATTATACGTAGCCCAGTCAGTTGTTGTTTTTGTGACTGGCGGCTAACCGTAACCTAGGGATTCTTAGCATCCCCTACCCCACCGTAACCATAACCGCCACTGTGGACTGGAATAGCAGAGCGGTCGGGAACAGAAGCCTTGGTTCATTCTGGCTCATCATTTTGGAGGGTTTGCCCGTAATCGTCTGCTGGGTACGCTGGAGTGCGATTGCAGTGCGTAGCTATTTATAGTTATCCTTCTTTTTTATGTTCTTTTCTTCTATCTATGTTGTTATAATAATATAATAATAATAGATTCTTTATTTCGAAGTATATTCCATAGTGGTTAGTAGCCTTGGAATATTTAGTAAATGGAGACGCCTTCATGTCATTTCCCCTCTGCCAAAGACGTTGGTACAATGTTCCAACTCCAACCGTTTCATAAAAACTACTTCATTCATCGATTATTGGCAGTCTTGTAATCGTTATTTACGCGTGACAAGCTCCTTCAAAATGCCTGCATGTGCCATGTTACGGGTGCAAAAAGCGTTCAAATACATCAAGCATAAAAGGAAGGAATATCATTTCACATTATTGCTTTTATTATATCATAATACAACATATTAATACAATGTTTTCAACAAAATGAGGCATTTTGGAATCGATTACAAAATCAGTTTGAAGAATATCGTATACAATTCGTATTTCATTTTGACAGATTCGAGCAAGTTTGACCCCCGTATTTAAGGTCAATACGGTCTACTAGCCTTTAAATTTTGTATGAAATTACAAGCAAATATCAGAGAAAAACGGCAGAATTTTTTGTTAGGAAACTTGTATCGACGCGTACTCCATTACTAAATACTCCAAGTTAGTAGCACAAATATAATAAAAATAAACGAATGCAATAGAACTTAGAAACTAGGTTAGTGTTATAATTATTAATATTTACTGCATCCAGTGCATCAGAATTTGGCTATCGTATCTGTCAGCAATCACACTTAGAATACTGTTGGGGCTTTTTCAAACTTGCCCCAGTAGTGATGCGATTTTCTTCCGTATGATTGCTGGGAAACCGTCTACCCTAGACACACACACTACACTTCACAAAACATACCAGAGGTCCTACACCTACTAGGTAAGCCCAACAGTAGTCTAAATATATTGTTTTATTGCACTCATTATGTGTAGTAGTATATAGCTATCGTGAAACCTAAAAAGTCCTAAAACCATACAGTTACCAAGTTCTGCGCAGTGATCTTAGTGGAAACGTATACTCAAAGAATACAGATTTACGTCGTCGTTGTTGTTGTTGGTTGGTTCTTCATTCATACAATAAAGAAGCCACGAACTGAAATGTTGTTTTTACGTAGAAATATGTATGGGCGGGAACATTGTGTGAATCTAAGCAAAGCGCGGGATAAACCTGTAAACCTTATAAATAAAACCGGTATCATATCATAGAACTATAAACCTTTGATATAATCAGCAATACTTAGGGTATTACTTAATGAAAAAACTAGACGATAACTCAAATATCAGTGCATTTAGGTTTCTAGTTTGAAACCGTATGTGATTGTGCATTTTCTGAAATGGCCAGGCATTAGTTTGAGGTTATTTAATTACGCCGCGCCAGAATTCCTATTTATTACAGTGCAGTATTACATTTCCCGCCCCACTGACAGCGACACCTGTTCTATTATTACCTTGTCTACTCTATTCTCTAATTATAACATAGATCAGTCTATTTGAGACATCAGTATCATACATATCAGTATCATACATATTGGACATAAGCTATTATAAAGGTATAAAAATTTAATGTCTGTACATTGAAGATATTTTCAAAAAATGATTGTAACGGACTATTTATATTTTGTTTTTGAAGTGAAAACTTCTTTAGCGGCGCTGTGCACTTTTTGGGATGGGGAATTTTTTTTAAACTCGCGACAGATCGATGACCAACAGATTATTATTCTGTCATAAGACGGACACGTGGCCTGATCTAATAGTAGATTGTTTGACAAGGGGCTAAAGTAAGCCATTATGACACGAAGTGATTATTTGGACGAGCTCACTTAGTGAGCTCACTTAGTGAGAGAGAGTAATTCTCAAGTTTTCACTTCTGCCAGCACTCCCGGAGTGCAACCAGTTGTTTTTATTTTTATTTTTTGTTGAATGTTTGTAGGTATGTGTCGTTGTGGCTTCATCACGCCAAATTAGCTAAACAGATCTCAACAATATTTGTACACGGGTAGTTGGGTATAAACAGATGGTTATAGAACCAGGGAGAACGGCAGTGCCCCCGCCAAGTCGAGCGCGAAGCAAACACTGCCGTACCATCCTTTACTGGAACCATTTCGCCGCATTTTTAGGCCCCTATTTGAGAACCTCTGGATAAGACCAGAATGCAGAAATTTTCGTCATCCGGTAAACTGTAATTACATACTTTAAATCCAAAATTTCAAGTCTGTAGGTCATTTAGTTCCGATCATCAGAATAGAACTAGTACTTCCCATAAACTCAGAGAGCTAAAATTTGGTACAGAGTTAGGGTTTAATGGCCACATAGAGGGAAAACTATAAAACTAGGATAATCGAAGATCTGGAGTACCTGGTGACCCTGATTAGAAAACACAAGAGCCCAACCAAACTATTAGGGATCGACATACCGCCTTTTCAAAAAAAAATATTCAACTTGGTGGGCCGCTTCATTTGATGTTAAAAATCGAAAGTCTATGCCCACGTTTCTACAAAAAAGAAGTGAAATCCCACCAAGAACATTCTGTAAAAAAGTAGCCAAGTCTCGATGGAGCTGCTTGTTTATCTCTAAAAAGTAATGAAATCTAGACAAAGTCGTGCCAAGTCTAAGGTTCTTTACTGCGATTCTTTTATTATTATAGTTAATGTTGTGTGACTTGGCATCTAGTTTTGTACCCTTGTGTACCCCTCAACGGCCAAGTTTTGGTGTACTTTTTATCTGGATACGCTGAAGAAATAAGAAGGGTTATGACACACCTTCAGGTGCGTCCACACTTGTATCATTTGCTCGTATCCGATCACCGTGCCGTGGCATGACTGCGTATCGCGCTGCTTGGACGCTTACTGTCGGCGCGCCGATCATGCCGTACTCGTCCGATATAACTGTGTGATACGTGTAGCAAAATGGATTTCGAGCGAGCCGATCGGCGCAACGTCCAAACGCGTGATCGTGAACCGCGATCATGCCCCGCGACGATGATCTGATACGGGCAAATGATACAAATGTGGACGCACCTTTCTATTTAATTTATATTACTTAGAACTACAAATTGACCAATCAGGTCAATTCTTGCTTCGAATCTGACATTGAACTGGGTAGATCTGGATTTACCAGTTATCGGATTCAGTGGGGGGAGCGCACATCACAAACGAGAATGAAAACGGTAGGGTTGCGACGTAGTGCACAAGGTACAAGGACTGCAGGAGTGGATTAAACCGGTTCAATCCAACACAAGAGGAGAAAAGAATCGGGGATATTGTAGTAAAATAGTAGTACTAGTGGTAAGCGAACTCAGAGCTCCGAAGCAGCAGCTGAGGACGCAACCGGGAAAATGCTACGATGATGATGAATCTGATTTGACAGTAGTAAAAATATATTTTTACTAAACACTTAACTAAATGGAACATTTGAAAAAAACGGTAATGAAGGAAATTATCACTAATTACTGCACTTTGAAGTATTTGTAATTAAAAAAAAACTGAAAAGAGGACGCAGTTTGTGACGTCACACGAGGGGCATTCTAAAAACCGTACCGCCACTGTTTTTTTCAGAATTTGGAAATTTTACGTTTTTTGTACTCCATTTCGTTACTTTATTGTATAGGATTTTCAATATTTTCTATTGAAGTAACGGAACGGAAGTTAAAAATATTGTATGAACATTTTGAGACGCATTTTCACTCGTATTAGGACGAATAGTACCTACTAATATATTCTGAGTAGAAAAAACATAACATTTTCAAATCCTGATAAAAAAGTGGGGGTACGGTTTTAAGAAAATATATAATACAGACGTGCTATATTATATATTTTCTACAAACTTCATACTAAAGGAGCTTTTTGAAAATCGATAAAAGCAGGTGATTTTAACTGCTATCATTATCAAATATCGTATTCCTATTAATTACGGTTCAGTTTTATTATATTACACACGTTAATGGCGGCGACACCTGTTCTGTTATTACCTTGTCTACTGTGGTCTTTAATTATAACATAGTAGCTGTTGTCCGCGACTTCGTCCGCGTAGAGATGACTACTAGTGATGCAATTTACAGGCTATGTGTTATTCTGATGTCCAAACAACATTACTGGAAAGTTTCGTTAAAGTCCGTTCAGTAGTTTTTAAAATTAAGAGGACTGTACAATCGTATATAAATCTTCATAAACTTTGACGTTTATCATATCACTAGATGCTGTCCGCAACTTCGTTCGCGAAGAAAAAAATTATAACGCTCGTTTTTACTTCAGCGTAATCGAATAAAAAGTATTCTATAGCCATCTGAGAACGCCCAGCTACCCGCGTACCAAGAATAACTAAAATCTGTTTTGCCAAAAAATATTCATCCATTCATTTTTACAACTTTATAATAGTATAGATAGATTAGGAAGGATGGCTAATTCTCGCATACTCGTAAATTAAGTAATAATTAGAACTTGACTTTCTGGGCCATTTGTTTTTAACCTGACTTTGAACTGGATAGGTCTGGTTAGGCCTCCTTACCAGTACCAAAGTACCCATACCGACGCAGTTTCTCTGTGCCTATTTCGAGCCATGGTCGTTCAGGGTTTCAGGGTAGGCAGTTTCTCTGCGCCTATATGGGGTCATGTTTGTTCAGGGTAGGTTGTTTCTCTGAGCCTATATGGAGCCATGGTCGGTTAGGGTAGGCAGTGCCTTTGTGCCTATACGGACCGCACGCCACTGTACCCATGTACCAAATAGACTTGCAATAAGCTTAGCTGTTTTGGCGTGATAAGGCCGCTAAGAGACATAACAAACATACAAAAATATGCAGTGACCTTCAATGTACAGACATCTACTTTTACATATTTATAGTCATATAGAAGTGATAATTAAAATAAACCGGCCAAGAGCATGTCGGACCATGCTCAATGTAGGGTTCCGCAGCCGTTTATACAAAAAAATGCACTTCACATGAAAAAAATACGATATGAAAAAAAAAAAACACTAACAAAAGAGCGTATCTCCCCGGCACTTACCTGTGCTGAAAAGCGCAGTTTTTTGGCAATTACTTAAAAACGGTATGACCGATCATGTTGAAAACAATTTTCGTCGGATGTATTTATTAAGCTTTATATTTGTAATTTTTTTCATATTTTCTGAACATACCGAAAATAGAGGGGGGGAGACACAATTTTTGCTACTTTCGGAGTGAATATTTCCGATAATATTCAGTAAAACAATTATTTTTTTAAAAACCTCAATGTCTTTGGAAGATTTGTCGAATGATGTGCCACACATTAATATTTGCTGATCTTTTTTTTCAGTTTCGGTTACATGTATGGAGTGCCCTTTATATTTTTGCCGAGATTTTTCTGGCAGCAAATTGTTTGACATCTCTTGCGCCACGACACAAATTTCTTCCGGAGTACAATTAGGTTCGTCTTCCTCCATTTTTCTCACTTTCAACAACTTGTAACAAGACAGCAACCAACAACTTCAAGATGAATAAAATTTAGCGCCTCGAAGAAAATTTAACAGCGAGCTGTCAATATTTATGGCTTTCTTATTTTTTAAATTCGCGTATACTTACCAGTGATGAAAACATGTAATGATTTGTAAAAAAATAGGCGATAAAATATGCGTAAATTGTATAAAATGTTTTTTTTTTTAAAGTTGGCAGCAATGCATTTACGTACATTATTATTTTTTAATTTAAAACTGTATGAATTCGGCGGTTTTTTGAGTTGGTAATATAAAATATTTCAAATAACATTAGTTTGAGACTCACTGAATACAAATTACTAGCTTCTGCCCGCGACTTCGTCCGCCTTAAATTCGTTTATCGCGGATAAAGGCATTTTTCTGGGATAAAAAGTTCAAACTATGTCCGTACCAAATTTCATCCAAAGCGGTTCAGCGGTTTAAGCGTGAAGAGGTAACAGACAGACAGATATACAGACAGACAGACAGACAGACAGACACACTTTCGTATTTATAATATTAGTATGAATTACATTGAAATTTTGTACTCTGTGGCACCAAGGAATACGTTAATAGCGACATTGTGACACGTTTAGCAGTGCGTTTATGGGAAATAAACTATAGAGTACCAACTCTAATATAAAGACTTGTAATATTAGAGTTGGTAACCATTTAAACGACAGAAAGAAGTACAGGAGTAGAAAAATATACATATGGTATTCCTTTATAAAACTGATAGTCGTCGGAACGTTTTATAAATATTAAAAAAAAAAAAAAAAAATACATCGTGTTAGAGCCGTCATTTTTATGTCGATTAATGAGAACAAACATCAAGAGTATAAAGTGTTATAAGTTAGCTAACATACGCAATTGTATAATCAATCGTAAAAAATACACCCAGAAAACTCAGACAATTTATGCTAGCCGTAAACTTAAACAGTTTACGGGAAATAAAATGAAATAACACAACTTTGTTGTTATGTTGAAGCATGGTTCGTTAGGCTCTTAACATATAGTAGGCACCGGACAGAAGTTTCATTACGGCTTGGATGCCTAACTAAATAATCCGACGGACCGTGGGCATGCCCTATCGATCTCGAGCCTTGGTTCATGGAGCACCCTCCACGACTACTTCGCGCTCATGCACTTTTCAAGTACGCACTGTTTATGCTCCAGTTCAGTCCAGAAACTTCCATTTAGCCAGTCATCGCGCGCTCCAATTTGAATATCGAAGCTGGGCTTTATTGAACGTCCAATGTAAGCTGTGTGGGGAAAATTCATTTCGCTACCAAGCGGTTTTGCTTTTGTTCCCAGAAAACACGATCTGCACTTTCGCAAATAGCAATGTGTATTAGTTTTTAAATTATGGCAGGGTTTAGGTATGACGTCGCATTTTAGTTACTGATGTTAAATCGAAAATAAAAGTGTAATTTTGGTTACACTGCGCTAGCTAGTGCACGCCGAAGTGTGAGGATGCTCAAGTTATGAAGAGCACTTGACGCTTGAAGCCTTCTGCAGAGCGGAGGTGCAATGTTTATGCATTAGGCGTGTAGGTCTCATATTTTGCATGGAGTGTTATATAATAGCATTTATGTTTCGAAGCATTTACAAATTTGGTTCAAAGGATTTCATTAAAGAGTTACTTACGTTTCGGTTTCGTATATATGATTGAGAACGAAAGATAGGGACATGAAATTTGAAATACACATTCTTATAGAGATGTAGTGAAAGAAAGAATGTTTTGAAACTCGAATTATTCGCGGACGGACACAACTATATCAATATCTATTCTATCTTCTGTACATATTACAAACCAAAGGTCCGCATCATCAGTGAAAAGTCACTGATGATGATATTGATGATGAAGCCTAAGCCGAATAGTACATTAAGGCGCGAGTGTGCTTCGTTGGTAATTACACTCGAAGCTATTTAATCTAACAGCCCGAGTCGGAGACGAAGATTCATACGACGTATTTACAGACTTGCAAGGATAGAAGCAAAATCACCGTACCTTGTTTTCAAGTGAATAAAATTTCGTCAAGATAATACTTGGGTAAACAATCCTGTAGTCCGTAAAACCCGTTCTAGACCTTCCGATCCTATCCGATCCGATCCTAATTATCGGCTAAAATCGGATAATGTATTGTGCAACAGATCTCAATTTTTAGGGCCTGCAGCACAATACACTATCCGATTTTATCCAATAATTAGGATCGGATCGGAAGGTGTACAATGGGTTTAAGTTTTACATTGTGTCATCCGTCATTAGTACGTACATAATGGGTATGTTGGCAATAATTGTAATTTTTTTCTGTGGTATGTTATACGAGTAGAACGACCTCTCAATAATAGTAACATTGATGAAAAAACTACTTAAATCTCATAAAAATTCACTGAGATACAACAATGTTCAAATCTGATTACTTACTTACTTACTTACTTTGATTTTTGGGCTTTCCCAAAAAATGCTATATACTAAAGCCTTGTAGGGAGAAATAACGAACTTTGTTCTGCAGCTGTTTCAACTTGCGTTAATTGAAATGGTTTTAATTATACTTCAGCGCTGCATCCTCGACATTTATATATTCACACTGTGTAGTCCACTTTTCATTGTACCAGGGATCACACGATTATTTAGAGAATTAAAAGAAAAAGAATACAATTTTAAATTGCTATGGTATCCCTTCTACTGTGAGTCGAGTCTATGCCGCTATTTTGGTCTGTAGCAACACAGCTCGAGCCTCATTTTCGCTTTCGTGTGCAGGCATCACGATAACTCAAATTCCACTAAGTCAATGTAATATTATAATATTGTAGTGTTAGTAGTGTCATATCGTGCAACTATCGTAAAAATGGGACGGAAAAGAAAACACAGATACGAAGATGATGCTCGTCTTAGGAAAGATATATATATATATTTTAAAACATTCTCAATGTACAGACATCTTTACTGTTTCTTGACATATTTAACGTTTAATAAAAACTAATCAAAAGGCACTCGTGCGACTATGTTTTATGCAAAAGACACGTGTGTCTCATGGAGTGGATTACAGTCGTAAAAACTGTGTAATAAGAGCCACTTACGAGCAAGTGGGTTGAAAAAGCAGTAAACTGATTTAACTGATTTTCATTTAGTTTTTATCGATTGATCTTCATTTCTGCACGCATGTAATAACTAGTTACGTTTGTAGTAGTTAGGGAGGTTTTAGTAACTATACGAAACCCAGGGCAGCTTGCAAGCTTATAATAAATTAATTTCATATAGATTCACAATTCGATTCTGGATTAATAATAACAAACGAGTAGGACACATAATCCCTTATTTCGTCCAGTATTTACTTACTTCCATTCCACAGCCAGATTAAAAGATCAAACAGTTAAAAGTTTAATTGCGCGTTGCGGCCCGATTGAATAATGACGAGAAATTCGGACCGCAATCACATCGGGGAAGATTAATGACTCATTCTGTTGTTGAATAGAGGCGACTGTTCGATGCTAATTCCGCCGCTCAGCGCCGGTGCCACAGCGACAGCGCTCAAGCTCAGCGCCACTCACAATTCCTACCCACCGAGCTCCAATTTTGACAACTGTGTAATTATCTGCTCGCGCTGAGTAATTTGCTAATGCTTGTCAATTTTATGATTGATAACTTTGTGATGTGATCTTCTATGAATAGCAACAAGCAATCAAGTAATTAACTACGTTGGCAAATTCGCAGTATTGTGTAGGAGTTGGACAGAATTGGCGAATCAATATTTACCTAATAACTAACTTTGGATTTGTAGCGTGTTAAAATAAACAACGAAAATAGAATTAATTCCCACGATACGGTCCAATTTAAATCATTTTAAGGTGATGCCTAAAAATATAAAATTTAAATTGACTAAATCAATTATTGGCCGTAAATAAAGTTCCATAAATAAATAATAACTTATTAATTTGGTAGGACTATGAACTTGTTGTATTGTATACAATCGGAAAAGCTCTTGCAGGTATGCAATAAAAAGTAACCGGCTACTTAAGTACGTAGCTTTAATTCTTTTAATAATCCTATGCCTGCATTGCGAATTGCTGATTCGCGTCAAATGTACTGTTATTATTTCAGTCCAGTGACTGGGGTGAAGAGAAATAAATGAAACTATGTTTTACACACGCGATTGAACAAATATTTCATCAACTTGTTGCCACAAAAGAGATGGGGAAATCATTGTATTCTGGATAACGTCCTTCAACAATGAGCAGACGCCAGAGGAAGTTTAATATAGATCCGAGCGATTGGATTTGAGCGTATGAGCACACATAGCTGGTTGATAAGTCTGTACCGTCAATCTAGCGGGTTTTATTATAAAAGGTTTCAGAACGTGTGAACATTATGACTGTTTTTAGCTAGTTTGAATCGGGGTGTTGCAGCTCCGTGTCTACAATCGAGGAACTTCCGCATTCATTTTAAAGCATCTGTTTCTATACTGGCTATAATGAAAACGGAGGCGTATTTGCGGATGTTTGTTGCTGGAGTCGCAACAGATATTCTTTAAGCATTTCCATACATTTTGAAGAAATCTTACAATTTTTTATACATATTTTCCCACTCTCGAATAATGTAAAAAAATTTAGAACTACGAGTAACATGTAGTTTTTTTTACAGCCTTAGGTAGTCCTTTGTTTGTTGCTTCTTGAGGAGCGAACCTTCCTTTCTGTAAATCATGCGCAGACTGTTTTACAAAGCATGTAATACGAGCATTTACAACACTAATTTGTTTCGTGTGATATACATACACAACTACAACTAGGTACACACTAGTAACAAAAAGCTTGGTATTTTTTTATGAAACAGGACACACAGGTACGTGGCAGTTCATCTCGTAGCCACGGTTGTGTGACGTTAAACACACTAAAATAAAAATTAAGTAGGTGTCAGTGGCGTGGCCCATATAAGTCGATTCCCACCGGGTTGCCATAGGAAAGGCTTATAACCTTGTTCTTCATATATGAGTATATGAATACACTTCGGCTTCACTTGTAATTTACCTGACGCCACGCCTCTGCTAGTCGTATGAAAATTAAAACGGAAGAACTAGAAGGCGCCCGAAACTTCATTTGCGGAGAAGAAAAAGTCATAACCTATATAACATTATCCACGGCATGGTCGGGTAAAAAGTATCCTATAACCGGGTGCCGTTCAATTTTCATACAAATTTTTAGCATAATCTCATTTAACTAGTATTAAAACTCATAATAAACATCTATACTATTATAAACTTGTAAAAATGAAATGTATGTACATTGAAGATATTAAAAAAAAAAGATTGTTATGGACTATTTGGAGGTCACTAAACTTTATCTATGTTTGTATGTGTCGTTGTGGCTTCATCACGCAAAACGGATTCCAACTATTTTAGGTACACGGGTAGCTAGGTATCTCCAGAAGGATATAGGATACTTTTTACCCGCCTACGGTGAAGAAAAAATGAGGGGTTATGACTTTTTCTCCTCCGCGAACGAAGTTGCGGGCGTCTTCTAGTGATGTATAAAAACAAAATACATTTTTTGTTGGGCATAATAATTAAATAACAGAATACTAAGTAATCATAAAAACATTATTTATAACGATAATTAGGAATAATTTTTATTTATTATTATTTATTATAATATTACTTTTTAGGTATAACATACATTTAGTATAATGATTAAAATTTAGAACTAAATTTTAACGAATGATCGGGTGACATAATATTGTATGCTAAGAAGGATAATGGTCAAAAACCGAAAACTGTAGGTTAGGTTTGTATTGTGACCATGTATAACGGAGCGAGCGAAGCGAGCGGAGCGTCAAAATGCTTGCATGCTTGCGTGAGAGTTGCTTGAAAGAGAAATGAAAAAGGATTTTTAGTATTTTCATTTACTCAAAGGTTAACAGGAAAATGTATTTCTATATTTTATGTAAAATACACTACTAAATGAATATAACGCTAACTATAAACCATTATACTACTTGAAAAGTGGCTGTTTAAAAAGTGACATTATACAACACACCAAATGTATATATTTATTTTAATACATACCAAGAATCAAAGAAGATCAATTTTAGTAGGCATTGATATTCTTTGAATATTTAAAGTGACTTGAAAATTTTAACGTTATGAGCAATAATCACTATACAAAGTGACCATTATACTGATAGCCTCATATACAAATACATTTCTATGCAACTAAACTATTATTAATATCGAAATTATGCAATTCGTTTATAGTCATTTTGTTTTTAAACTATAATTATAATCATTTCTGCAGGTCAAAATTATGCAATCCTTATTATGTAGAATTTAAATTGAAAATAGTGGTTATTAAAAACATTACACATCCCCTATAACCATCTGTGGATACCCAGCTACCAGTGTACCAAAAATAAATGAAACCTGTATAACCGATTTTGCGTGATGAAACCACAACGACACATACAAACATAAAAAAAAAACGATTTAGCGACCTCCAAATATTCCGTTTCAATATTTATTTTGAAAATATCTTTAATGTACAGATATTTTATTTTTACAACTTTATGATAGTACAGAAAAGTGAAGGTGCTGTCGAAGCAATCCAAACCAAAGAGTTGGTTGATCGAAGATGTCAATAGTACACCACTCCAAGATCTAACAGCAATAACGGAGAGATGGCGAAAGTATTATGAGCAGCTCTATAGGAATGTAGATGAACACACCTCACCAAACGCAAGCGTATCAGTAAGGTGGAACGAGTCGAACTCCGAACCGCCCATACTCAAATCAGAAATTATAGCTGCTATAGCTGCACTTAAAGCCAGAAAAGCACCTGGGCCGGATCAGGTAACGGCGGAAATTCTACAAGCTATGGGGGAGACAGGAATGGATGCCTTGTACAAAATGTGTACTGATATTTGGCGTACCTTGAGTGTCCTTGCGACTGGTCAAGGTCTATAATCCTACCACTGCACAAAAAGGGTTCCATGGCGAAGTGCGACAACTACAGGACTTTGGCTCTAATATCTCATGCCAGTAAAGTGCTTCTTTACATAATTAATAACAGGATCCGACATTTTCTCGACTGGCAAATTCCACAGGAACAAGCTGGGTTTGTGAGAGGAAAGGGAATACGTGAACAAATCTTCAACATCCGCCAGCTGATCGAAAAGGCTTATGAATTCAATACACCTATGATACTGTGCTTTATTGACTACAGTAAAGCATTTGACTGTGTTAATTGGACAGCTCTGTGGTAAGTCCTACAAGAACTTGGAGTTCCTCAAAATCTCTTGTCTCTTATTCAGTCCCTGTACACTACCAAGGAGTAGTAAAGGTTGACCAAACAATGTTTGGGCCTTTCAGGTTTGGTAAGAGTGTGAGACAGGGCTGTATCCTGTCTCCCATTCTTTTCAATGTGTATGGGGAGTACATCATCAGAAGGACTCTCGAGGACTGGGACGGAGGGGTCTCGATAGGCGGCACCAAAATCACCAACCTCCGCTATGCAGACGACACAACGCTCGTAGCTACCACTGAAGTCGAAATGTCTACTCTCCTGCGCAGGATGGAGACAATTAGCATGGAACTGGGCCTTAAAATAAACCACGCCAAAACTAAGCTGATGGTAGTAGATCGTGCTAATAAACTTCAGTTCACCGGTGTTCTTGGCCTGGAAATGGTGAAAGACTTCATTTACTTGGGAGCTAACATAAGCGACTGGCTCGTGTGAAAAGGAAATAAGGAGAAGCATAGGGATGTCCAAGGCTGTGATGACTCAGCTTCAGAAAATATGGAAGGACCGCAACATCGCACGCAAAACTAAGGTCAAGCTGGTCATTACCCTCGTCTTTTCCATATTTAGTTACGGAGCTGAAACTTGGACACTGAAGAAAGCGGACCGAAATCGTGTCGACTCCTTTGAGATGTGGTGCTGGAGGAGAATGTTGCAGATTCCATGGACAGCATTTCGCACAAACGATTCAATTCTTCGCGAACTTCATGTTGAAACTCGTCTGTCCACTATGTGCTTGAGAAGAGTAATGGAATTTTTCGGCCATATTGCCAGGAAAGAAGGAAATAATCTGGAACAACTCATGGTGACTGGAAAGGTCGATGGGAAGCGTCCAAGGGGCCGGTCACCGATGAGATGGTCTGACCGAATCCGCTCATCATTGGACACCACGCTACACAACGCACTCCATGAATCCAAGGACAGATCTAGGTGGCAAAACACGGTCCGGAGCATAATGACCCAGCAACGGGAGAATCACGACCCTCAGTAATGAGGAAATCGACGCGAGGAGGAGGAATAGTACAGAAGGGAGTTGTGTGTGTGCGTATTCTCTGATACAAGTCTTATAATATTGGCATCCGTGCGTGTCGAAAGTTTTGCATCAGCAACTTCCCAGCTTCGAATATATTTATGGCGTCACGTAGCAGACTTATCTCAGTTACTGTCGACTTCATCGATTTAGTTCAACTTCTAGATTTCGGAATCGACAAAGGACAACGAAGAATTTGAAAATAAAAAAGATGTGTACAGTCAGTTTAATTCATTCGCATCTGAGCTGCTTGTGTACTGTACACGCATGATTTGCATCAGTAGATGTGAGTCTAATATCCGCATTCACGGATGTCGAAACTTTTGCATCCGCGACATCCAAGCTTGGAATAGTGTGGCATGTCGGTGCGTCGCGTAGCCGCGGGCGCGGGCTAATCGCGCCGCCATATTTACTGTCCCGCGGGAAACGTCATCTGATAATCTGAAATCCCGGCGCGTTATACAAATCGCTGTCCATTCGCAGCATACGAGGACTGCTTGTTGAAAAGCTGCTATTATTTTTTGTACCATAATTATGATGCAAGTGGAAAATATTTTACATGACTACAGAGTAGAAAAGTTTTTAAAATACACGGTCTTATTATGGTGGTAGACTGTTTCACTTAGTGCTAGACTAGCGTATACCGAATTGTTTATGTTAATTTTAAAATAAATGAATCAGTCATTTATCTAGCTAGCTTTTTAGCTTTTTACCCGACTGTGCGTCGGGTAAAAAGCATCCTATAACCATCTGGAGATAACCATCAGCTACCCGTGTACCAAAAATAATTGAAATCTGTTTTTCAAAAATATTTTTCAATACAGTGACCTCTAAATAGTCCGTTACAATCATTTTTTCAAAAATATCTTCAATGTACAGACATTTCATTTTTTCAACTTTATGGGTGTGTAATGATCGGTATAACAACTTTTGATATATTTTCACTGGATATAACAACATTTAATATAATATCATAGAATATAATCACTTAAGGGGCAAAATAAACTTTTGATATAACAACTAAATTGATAATTTCATGGTGTATAATGTTCAATGGGTATAAAGATTTTTGGTATAACGCTTACCAAGTATAATGAATATATGCTATAAGCATGTATAAAAATATATAAAAATAATGTATATACAAAAGGCAAAAGGCAAGACTCAATATAGACCTCCGTGGCTCGCTCGCTTCGCTCGCTCGTTAGGGTTGCAATTCAACCTAACACTCCTCCTCGCTTCGCTCGTCATCGTACCTAACCTAACCCAAGTAGGACCTGTCTTAAGGTGAAATTGGCAATGGTTGGTTTTATTTTTCACTTGATATAGACCTGCGCGGCTCGCTCGCTTCGATCGCTCGTTAGGGTCGCAGTTCAACCTAACACTCCACCTCGCTTCGCTCGTCGTCGTACCTAACCTAACCCAAGTCGGACCTACCTTAAGGTGAAATAGATAAGCTGAAATTCCTGTATTGTGTACGTACTATTGTATTCCTGCAATAGTAAAAATTATCGATTAAATATTTCCAGTTTATTCCAGTACTACATTATACCCACTGAGCGTTATATCGAACAGTTATATCACATATACGTTATACCATGTAACTGTTAGATTTATAGTTATAATATTACTAGTTCATTATACTTGATGATAATTAAATCATATCAGAATATACCAAATATTATTATACCAAAAGTGGATTATATCCCTTAATCGTTATATTAAATAAATAATAAATAAATAAATATTACGGGACAATTTCGACACAAATCGAACTAGCCCTACGGTAAGCTCAATAAGGCTTGTGTTACGGGTATTAGACGAAGATATATTTAATAGATATATTACTTATATACATAGAAAACATCCAAGACTCAAGAACAAATATTTATGCTCATCACACAAATATTTGCCCTTACCGGGATTTGAACCCAGGACCTCAACTTCGCAGGCAACGTTACTCCCACTGAGCCAAACCGGTCGTCAAATATATATTGACCAATAATATACCAAAAGTTGTTGTAGCGACCGTTACGCACCCCTTTATAATAGTGTAGATGTAGATGTGCCCGTAACGGATACGTAATGATGCCTATATTTTTCTTTAAAATAATTTAGTCGCAATAACGCTCCTTTGATATAACTCTTAAACCATATAACAACACTTTATATAATTTTCATATAATGATCATATGAGTGAATAACATTTAGTATCACATACTTTAAGTAAGAATAATGCATATTTCTTATAATGAACTTACAATATGGCATACTTCAATGGGTTCCTGCCCATGTAGGTATTGAAGGTAATGAAGTAGCAGATAGATTAGCTAAGGAGGCTTCCTGCGAGGGTACATTACTAAATATTGTGCCTTTTTACACCGAGGCCTTGGGTAAAGTAAGGGAGCACTGCTTCGATCATCGGAAAGAGTTTTTCGATAGACGATCCCAAGAAAGTGGAATCTGGTACAGGACTATTCAACCCGAACCGTTACGGTCTCCTTGGATAAACCACTGTTCTATTACGCGGCAAGATCTTGTAGTAGCGATGCGACTACGCTCTGGACACGTCCCTTCTAATAAATTTAAATTTTTAATGGGAAAATCTATTACTCCCAACTGTATTGATTCATGGTCATTGAGGACGTATATCATGTCTTGATGGAATGCGTACGGAGGGGTCTCATCGTGCAACCTTCAGCACTGGAGACTGTAATGCTGGGTTGGCCAACCCAGAATCAGAGCGAGCCAAATTGTTTTATAAGTTTGAATGTGCGTTCAGTAAATTGTAATTACTTTAGAGAACGTATGGAGCGGCATGATCGTTCAACGACCAAGATTCTTAAAATTAAGATGAAAAAAAATAAAATAAAAAAAATAAAAAAAAGAGGAACTAGGTTATCAGAAAAATAGGTTAATTGTTTTATTATATGTCTTGTATATAGAATGAGAATTATACTATATGATTGGTATAATGAATAAAAGTTATACCATACCAAACTTAACCGGTAATAATGTAAGGGTAAGTGAAAGTTTGGACGGAACCCTCGGTGCGTGAGGCCGACTCGCACTTATGTTGATCAATACATTACGTACACCACACCCGTCCGTAACAGTAACGACAAGCAATGAGATATCTACTTTTGATGTTAACGTAAATAAATACATTGTTACTTATAATTAGGACAGCCTGAATTACAAAACAAACCGCCTAAGCATTAAACAATAACTCACGTAATGAACTCGTTGATTGGGCCGTCTCACTCGGAAGCGCCTTGAGATCGAGCAGGCCATTCCTCGCCGATACGCAATCGATACACCAACCTAATAAAGAAATAGCGTGCTCCACTTAGCTATTGTTTGTTTCGTGTAGGTACTTATGAAATAACTCAAAGTACATTAGCTCAAAAGGACCAGATAGAGTTGATATATAAAATAGATACATAGTTACTTGAACCGTGTGTAAGCAGCTTGGCCCTGGTTACAAGGCTAGCGGATTAGGATCAGGTTCCAGCTAAAAACAAATATTTGTGTAGTAAGCATACGTTTTATGTTTTAATATGAATAATTACGCCTATTTATACACATGCGGTCGAATACAAATTTTTATTTAAGTAAACCGGTATCATTAATGGTTTTTAGCGACGAGATTCAAAGTCTACTTTAATCCACTTGGAAAATTGTGAAACTTGAAAATAATAAAAAGCTAAAGTTCTGACAAAAGCCTATAACATGTGTACGCTATAAGTTAAAATAGAGTGTTAAAACTTTAACACTGTGGGTGCAGGTCGGTGCTCGACAAGCCTTAAATGATGATCACGTAAAGGCACAACATTAGGACAATAAAGTGGACCTTTTGCCTATAACAATCATAATGTACGAACCCTTTCGGCTTAACAACTTGGGACCGCTTCGTCGTTACCGACCGGTGTGCTTGGAAAATGTCAACACCATAAAATATCATTTAAAAGGAAACGTGGATGGTACATTATTTAGCAGCTCACAAACAGAACAGATTCGAGCATATTTTATTTTCATTATACTTTTAATGACTTGTCTCCATGTCGGTACCACTCTGCGTTTTATTGTCACAATAATTACGTTTGAAACTTTTTTCAGAACGTGACTTGTTTTTCAGTGGAATAAAGGTATTTTTCTGTTGGACGGGGGACTGAAAAGCTCTGACACTATAATTTATCGAATGTACGATGTTCAGAATTTATAATCATGATGGGTGGTGTCAAATATTTCACAGGGCAAATTTGAAGGCAAGAATTTCCGGTGAGCTTCGGCAAAGTTTTGCGTAAATGATGTAAGTTGCGCGCCCGTTTGATGTTGGAAATTAACGCCACATACTAAAATGTGAATTTCACATACTTGAATAACTCGCGGCCATTATGCCCATATCTTATTAGATATAGCCTGTTTCGTTATATCTAGGTTATTATCACGGTGGCCCAACAACTGGAAATGTGCCAATTTAAAACACAATGGACGGTACTGAAGGAGTATTTTCTAGTATCGTTTCAATTGGTAAATCTATTTTATATAGAGTGGTCATTAGCTGATATTTAGTTAATCTAGTTCTTGATACATATTATAAACTAGAAGGCGCCCGTAACTTCGTCTGCTGACGAGAAAAAGTCATAACCCTCATCAGCGTGGTAGGGCAAAAAGTATCTAATAACCATCTGTGAAACCTAGCTATGTACCAAAAATAGTTATAATGTACAAAAAATAGAAATAAAATATTTTTCGATTGAGTTACCTTCATACAGTCGGTTATACTAATTTTTCTGAAAATATCTTCAATCATACAGCCATTTAATTTTTACAACTTTATATTAGTTTAGACATTAAAGTGAATTAGGAGGTACTATGTTCGTTGATCAGTTTCTTAGCTTTTCTTTTTTCATGGAATAACTTGACTATGAGGCGGACAGTGATGCTGATCTGATATAGGCTAACTTTTGCCTCAGAAAATGAATGGATCCCGTAGGACAAAATAAGGTTTTATCATGGGGATAAATCCGTGGGCAAACCTAGTCTATTTAGTTGACAACTAATGCATATTTTCTATTTGTTTCGTTTAGAAGATATGGAATCGTCAGGACATCCATTCATATTTAAATCGGTCCGCAATATCTCATGATAATGTGGAGGGGCTATAAAAATATCAAATACAGGTCGGACGTGCGGGCTTTACCCAGGGCGGGTGCGTCCTGTCACTGGCGAAATTAAAATATGGCGTCAATACCTGGCCGCAGATGGAACCCCCATATACTGCGTAAACACTCGTACGGGTTCGGCTCAGCTTATTCTGTAAGTGTATAGATCTGTCAGGGATTACTCATACGAAGTTGTCTTTCCGGCATTTTTGTTATGGTATACGAATATGCGACCCCGGCTCTCAGAGCTGCTACTGGCTCATACATAGTCTTCCGGGACAGTAGTATCCTTTAACCCTTTCTCCTGTCTAAATTCGTACAATTTCTTTCTTTACCCTGTTATCCTTCCTCCTATTCCGCCAATCCATGGTATGCCGTGCCGATGGATACGTGGCTATAGAGGCGAGTCTAGTCATTTAGCGTGCCGAATTGGCCTGGGACTGGTGACCCCAGAATAAGGCTAAACCCTTACCTTGGTATGCGGGGCTCTACTGGGTTCGAATATTTTATCCCTAGCAGCTCGTGGGAACGCAACGAGTTTCAATAATTTCAAAAACCATAATGGCGGCGATGTGGTTCGCAACCCATCACGTCTCAGTCCCAGTGAGAGCAAAGAGTGGGCTATGGAGAGCCGCTTTGCTAAGTCAAATGTAAGGGGAGGAATGAATGATAAAATAGATGAAGTATGTCAGATGATGGATGCGAGAAATAGAGAGATTAATGAATGTTGATGAAGCGGCAGTTGTATGCCAGGACCGTAGCAAGTGGAAGGAGGTAGTCTCTGCCTACCCCGTAATGGGAAAAAAGGCGTGATTGTGAAGGCGTATGTATGTATAAATAAATAAATAAATAACACGCGGACAATCTTACACAAATCGACCTAGTCCCAAACTAAGCAAAGCTTGTACTATGGGTACTAGGCGACGATATACATAATATATAGATAAATGATAATACTTAAATATATAGAAAACATCCAAGACCCAAGAACAAACATTCGTGCTCATCACACAAACACTTGCCCTGGCCGGGATTCGAACCCGGGACTGCCAGCTTCGTAGGCCGTTGTACAACCCACTGAGCCAAACGTGTCGTCAAATGTACGTGTGTATAGATCTTAGATGAAAATATATACATACCAGGCATTCGATAATGGGCAATTAAATATGTAACCTTCAGCTAGCTGCAGAGTGAAGTGACTCTACTTCCATACAAACACATATGGCAGGGGGTCAAGTTTCTCTGCAGCTCACCGCACATATAGTTATCGGCTTATATCTCCAGCCTTCCAGACGTCACTAGTGTGTTGAAGCAGATTAGGTCTGCAAATTTATTTGGTTTAAATACTTTAACAGGCATTCAATTTAACGTAAATCACATTCATCAGATTTGCTGACGACATAACAGTTTTATCAGAAAATAGCCAGCATTTAGAAAGGCTTATTGACATAATACACACTATTTTTCAAGACTTTGACTTAAATATAATTTTAAATAAAACTAAGACACTAGTTACATCCAAATCACAACATCCAATTACTTATGAAGTTGAAATAAATAACACTGTATTAGAACAAGTCAAGTAATTTCAATATATAGGTAGTTTCACAACAGAATATTCAAGAAGCACTACAGATATTCAAACTATAATAGCAATGGCTAAAAACGCCATTCACACTAAGAAACGCAAATTCAAATCGAAAATGGCCGAAACTATCCGGAAAGGTTTTATTAAAACTTACCATGTATGGCTGCGAGACATCATGACTAAAGTAGGATTTTTAATTAGCTGGAGTAAACTGACAGGTGTCAATGTGAATATTTCGTTGTTTAGAAAGAATTTCACAAAAGTATGCATAAAAATACGTGTAACTGGTGATATTATGGTAACTTTTATTCATAAGAAATACTGTGCTTCTCTGCCATAATGAAGTAATCACGGTTGACGTGTCTCCGTGAACGTCAGTTTACCCCAACTTATTAAAAATCCTACTTTATACCTCGAGATTTTTCAGAGACGAACGTCAGGTGTGGACAGTGTTGGAAAGGGTAATAGAAAAAAGTAGTGCTATAAAAACTTTAAAAGGGAAAATGATAGGATATTTAATACGACAGGATAATCTAATAATACAAAAGATAATAGGGGATAAAATTGAGGCAAGAAGAGGAACAGAAAGGCCAAGAATCAGTTATAGATATACACTAGATAAAGGGAGCTGGAGGCTTTGTGACGTATCAAGAAGATAAAGAACTCGCATTAAGAAGAAAGGTCTGGAGGGAATTGCACTCATAAGAGCCAAACTCTTAAATAATGAATGAACATACTTACGGGTTAGGCTTATTTTGTATTCCAAACTGCTTAATTTCTCAACTGTTTCAATTTGCAAACTAAGATATTTTTTTTGAAACCGTTCACTTTTCAGAACTTTTACAAAAGAAAACTAACGTACTGGTTTTTGTACGATAAAAAATATCCGGAATAGTCATCGGTTTCAGATATATAAGCGTTATGCGGAAAATAAAACAGTTTGGAGAATTAGTTTGACCCCATTAAAAAACACGTCTAGAAAAATCTTGATAATTTTAAAACAACTGAACTTATTTTCTTGAATCATAGCTGATATAATGAACTCCCCTTAAAACACAAAAAACTAAGCATCGATGAATGAACAAAACGGGGCTTAATCGCGTATAAATAAAATTGATTGAATTAAGCGATGTCCGAAACGTCGAAGAATTCTCAGTGAACGGTAATTAAATAAATCATACTTTATATGCGATAAAAAACTAAATCAAAATCGGTCCATCTGTTCAAGCACTACGATAACCATATTATGTGCGGTCTATCACACTCTAGAAATCAATACAGTCATCTGACGAAGCCGTCTAGACAGAGCAATCGTGCGGGGTGCAAGGGGCGAGACGCGGGTGGGGCGAGCCCGAGCTGCATAGTCCGTATTAGTTAGATTGCTCGGGACCTGTCATTGTCATTTACGCAAACGTCAAAGGCGTCGGCCCACTGTATGATTTTTACACTGTGCGTCTACGGTGGTTGCGTAGCTTTCCCTTTTAATTTTCATCCAAGGTTCGGATTGCATGATTTGATATTTTATCGCCATATGTATTTCTCTTGCGCATACATACTTACCTGTATTATCTACATTAATTAATTAAATAATTATACTATCTCGGCCACATTTCATTAATCCTGCAGGCAGACATGTTGATAGGTTTACTTTGGCCCATAATTTATCTACTGAAATTAGGTTAATTTTGAGCAATCATTTTAGAACTTAATTCGGTTGCTGCGTGAAAATGCTAGTTTCAATTAATATATGACTTAAAATAATATTCTACATTGCGACTGGTATAAATGCTTCTTGCCATTTTTACCTGTATTCTGGTAAGAGAGTTTCCTTTTGCAAGCTATAAAAAAATAGCAATCTATATTTGTTAAATACCTATATTCAAGTAGTTACGCCACGTGCGCTATTCATATTAATATTTTAAGTTTTCATTTATATTTCACTACACGGTGCCCGCAACTTCGTTCGCGGAGGAGAAAACGTCATAACCTACTACCATGTGTGCCGTGAATGTTTGAGGTTTTGTGAGATGATGGACAACAGGCAAACCTCCGTACACGCATAAAATTTATGTACTTAAATATTGACAATTGTTTTGGCTTGTGTACTCAATCTTTTGAAAGTGCTTATAATTGTTGTCAATTAATTGTTTAGTTGTTAATTAAGTAATCTGGAATCACGGTGAATTGGTTCGCTGTAAATACGATAAAAAGTAATACCGTGTAAATAAATTGAATAATAAATAAATAAATAAAATAAATAAATAAATAACCCTTCTTTTATTCTTCAGCGTAGTCGGATAAAAAGTATCCTATAACCATCTGAAGATACCCAACTAACCGTGTACCAAAAATAGTTAAAATCCGTTTAGCCGACTTGGCGTGATGAAGCCACAACGACACATACAAACATACAAAAAATCCGGAAAAATATTTATCGATTCAGTGACCTCCAAAGAGTCCGTAACAATCATTTTTTTGAAAATATCTTCGATGTACAGACATTTCATAGTTACAACTTTATAAAAGTATAGATTAGCATACATGTTTGTGCTGAAACTACTGAATTGATATAATTATGCTGTATACATACCGCATGATCTGAATACGCATATCGATTGAAAAGATTAGATTTTGGAGTAGAATAAGAAATGTGCCTTAATCCATCACTTGTCTGAGCGTAATGAATAAAATAAGAATGAGCGTACCTTCCGTAGGCAGACTTAAAAAGTAGGTCATCACTTTTGACGGCTTGATCAGTTGCAACCGACAGGGAGTCAAGGTAAATGGCTTCAAATTAACTTAACGCTGAAATTGCTTTTAAATCTGTGAATAAATCAAGTCATCAAATTTCACGAAAAACACGCCTACTTTATCGATTGATATTACGCTATTTTAAAATTATCACCTTAACTTTCCGTGCCGTGCAATGATTAAAAAAAAAAACTGAAGTTTCTTTGCAATGTAGGATACTTGCGCCTTCCTAGGATAAATATTATATTCAAGTGTTAAATAACGAAGACAACTTTTTACCATCAGATGTATTGAATGGGTGACGGTGACAGATTGTCACATAGTTCTTATAATAAACTGTCGAAATGCACAGATTCACAGTTGGGAAATTCCAATTTTTTACAAGGCCATTCAAAAACCATTTCGAGGATTCGTTTTATTACAACCACTTGCAATTATCAGATTTCTAAAATATGTTTGACGAAATGTAACGCAAAAAATAAAGTAACTTAAAATTGCCTATTTTAACCAAAAAAGAATTAAAAACCAGGGTGTATTTTAATATTTTCTTCTGTTTCCGCGATTATTACTCATTGAAATAAAACAATTTAACGGATTATATCGCGTATATTATCTCAAAAACATCTTTTCTCAGTCCTCCCGTGACCATGGAAAGCTGGAAAGCTTCCGAAACGTCGGGAACTAAAATGAGATAATATACGCGATATAATCCGTTAAATTGTTTTATTTCAGGGTGTATTTTATTATTGGAGTAAAATCAGATAAGTAACTAAATATGAATATTTGCCACAAAATTCGATAGTATGATATTCAAATATACAAACAACGAAACGCCACAAATAACGAAAATCCGTAAATGCTTTTGAATGCAATCCTTTTAAAGGATGGCAATATTATGCCGGCGCCAGTACCAACGTTGGGTATTAGTGAAGCAAGTCGATAATGGGTATTCATTCCGATAAGTGTTTATATATATATATATATATAGGTAAGCAATATTTTTACCCGACTAAGACAAAGCCAAAAGAAAGGGTTGTACTTAGGTCATACTAAAAATTACTGGATTTTCATAAATAAGACCTGGGGCTTGTTTCATAAACGCTTGTAATACAAGTTACAAGCTTTTGAGATCCGGGCCCCAGATATTATAATTATGATGCATTCATTGTTTTTCGAAGTATAATCCCGCACTATTTACATATTTTTGCAATCTTTGGAACAATTGTGCAAGTGGGTCCAGTCTTCAGTAGGGACCTCTTTAATTTGCCGAGAAAAGAAGCAACCATCTTCTTTCCGGGTGCTCGAGTTTTCTTAACACATTCACTGCCAGGAACCCGCCTAGCGGGCGCTCTGCTCGTAGACGCGTAGCCGATACTATGCGTTTCCCGTATGCAGAGAAAAGTGCGTAGCGCTACGAAAAGCTTGGCAGCGAAAGTGTTAAGTTTTGTAGGCAAGTCTGTAAAGGCAACCGAGCATTCTGCAAATTGGCTTTTTCTTTCCAGTCCAAAGCAGTGTACACCTTGTTTTGTTATGAGTTACGATATTATAGACTGCCAGTCCTCCATCTTTTCATCAATCATTTCATCTGTCCTCCATTGAACTTTTTTATCATTTTACGATGCCACTCTATGTACACTCAGTCGATTCTTGGTCTGCTGTTAAATCATGCGGTACATTTTCATCGAGCGCAAAGCTTCCAAACGTTCAGACGCACATGCAAAATGTTTTGCATTTGGCTCATTCTAAAGCCTAATACAGAACAAATTTGCTGACAAGAAATAAAACTTCTCAGTTTCAATAAGTGGTCGTAACCGCAGCATTCATTGTAATACCGACACACAATTTCCTAAAGAACCCCACAGTGTAAAAACAAACGACGATCTCGTAAATTAAAAAGTAACAGATTCCCAGAGAGTTCCATTAACGAATTCCATTATTGCTTTTTTTTAATTGTAAGCGGCAGTTTCAGAAATATTTAGTCCGCCCCACGTACCTACCTATTTTTACGCATGTTTCAATCTTAGCGATTAAACTACTCGTCCGATTTTAATAATATCAATTGATTAATTATTATGGTCCAGGGGCCCGTTTCATAAACACTTGTAAGTCGTATTACAAGCGGAAGTTTAAAAAATTTAGAACTAAATTTTAATGAATGTTCGGGTGACATAATATTATATGAAATACTCGGTGTTAATCAAAGTATTGAAGTATAAAACAACCTACGTATTCGACACTAATTCAGGTCACCGTTAGGTAGGACGACGAGCGAAGCGAGGAGGAGTGTTAGGTAGAACTGCGACCCTACAGGGCAAAGCGAGGTTTTTCATAATACACCATCTTTAAGAATAAATATAGAAAAACCTCAGATATGAAGTAGGAGACACGTTTAATTTTTTTGGCGTTTTTTATTGTTTGAACATTATGATCGTGGTTTTTGTGAAGAAAAAAAAATGTTATGAGCACGAAATACTACAAAAACTGACCATTATACTGATTGCCTGTTATACAAATTCATTATTATGAAACTAAACTATTATTACTTTTGAAATTATGCAATAAGTTTATAGTATTTTTTTTAACTATCTAGGTATATAATCATTTCTGCTGGTCAAAATTATGCAATTCGTATTATGTATCATGAAAATTCGAAAGAAGTTGTTCTTTTCTACGACTAGTCGTTCTCTTTACCAAATGAATCGAAAGATCAAGCAATAGAAGGATCGAGGTAATAGTGTCAAGTTAACCCTATAACTAACCACTGAAATTGCACATTTGACTAAAAACGAAATATCGTAATTAGCTAGACTATGCGTGTGGAAAGTCAATCCTAAAACAATTTATTTATAGCTGTATTAATCGGCCAAGCCGAAAGCACGTGTACTCACAAATAGATTTTTGACTGGTTTCTAATAAGTACTATGATTTAAAAAATCTTTATGTAAATGCCGCAAATTAAACAGAACAAAATTCGGTGCGCAAATAACTTGTTTTGAAGTAAAAATAACAATACTTGCATTCGGCCTTTGCAATAAATTGGAATTCCATTTCGTCAGGTAATTATGTAAATAGGTGCGTATCATCACGGAGAGGTCTTTGCGCCCTGACCGCAATTATTTTCATACACACGACCTCATCATCGTCTATTAAAATTCATCCATATAAAACGGGAACATGACCTTTTCCTCTATGAATAAAATTATTGCGTACATTTAGTACATGTATTTTAAAAGCCTTTATTGGGTTAAAGCATATGTTACCATACTTTTTACCCGACTATGCTGAAGAAAAAAGGAGGGTTATGACTTTTTCTCATCCGCAAACGAAGTTACGGGCGCCTTCTAGTTTAGTTAATAAAGTACATATGGGAGTAGAGCCACGGGGAGTACAGGATACCGAGATTATAATTACATACTTAATACATAATTGCGTCACTCTTTAATATTATAGTTAAAGATATTACAATTAAAACTATGACTGGGAACCCTAAAAAACTGGAATGTCAAGTTAGGACATCTGCTTTACACGCTCGATGAAAAAAGAGGGGTTATGACTTTTTCTCCGCGAACGAAGTTACGGGCGCCTTCTAGTTTAGTTAATAAAGTACATACGGGGAGTACAGGATACCAATATTATAATTACCTAGTTAATACATAATTACGTCACTCTTTAATATTATACTTAAAGATCCTAAGATTAAAACTATGACTTGGATCCCCAAAAAACTGTAATGTCAAGTTAGGACATCTGTTTTACTCGCTCGACGTTTTAGTTTGCAGCTCTTTGACTTTAACCCAATGAAACATTTCCCGTTTATAAAATGGTAATAAAAACTTCAAAACGATCGATTGGTTGTCGTCACGTTGTAGTCCAGTCGGTCGGCCCAGGTACCGCCTGGGAAGACGTGGTGGAGGCGGATCTGCGTCAGCTTTAAGTAAATAATTGGCAGGAAGCTGCTTAGGATCGGGATAAGCGGCGAGCTCTCATTGCAGAGGCCAAGACCCTGTATGGATCACTGCCAAAATAGTTACTTATGGTTATTGAAACATAATAATTTTCATAAATAAGAAAGAACATTCATTTTGAAGATTATTAAAATAATTAGTTTAAAGCTATTTTCTGCTGTCCTGAAAGCAAGAGACGTAGCTTAGTATGAAAACACGTTATTTAGCATCTTCTGTATCTGCATAGCAATGCTGTGGACAAAAGTCGGGACATAAATTGCGAGAACGCGCAGATAAAAGGAAGGGCTATTTGAGCAGATATTATTGTCATTTGCTGTTAGATATATCTGCGAGCTGACTACTCAGACATGTACCGTTGATTACAGAACCTCAACCTTTCCAAGACCTATATTAAATACACTTGTACTGTTAAATGTAAGCCTGGGCACTTTGGCTTTATATGTTAGTGTCAGGAAATTTCGATTAGATTTGTATGTATGTAACTTTACTTCAAAAGGTTACAAACATTTATGAGCAATCTTACGATTTTTCTTCGTCTTACTTTGAGTAGAAGCTGAAAATAAAGAGGTGGCTTAGTAGAATTTCAATGAACAATATGCATACACAGATAATGACGATTGGTTTAGCTCAGCGGGAGTGACGCTGCCTGCGAAGTTGACGGTCCTGGGTTAAAATGTCGGTAAGGGCAAATATTTGTGTGATTAGCATACTACTCTTAACTACTCATAACGCACTTAATAAGCTTACCATGCGATTAGTTCGATTAGTATAAACTTGTCTTCTAACAATATTATATTTCGTTATTTATTATTATATTTAATAAAAGGCAGAAATACTAGCAAATAAAAAAAAAAACAACAGTTAAAACCAATAAATTTTCCGCTAGAATCGGCCGGTGACTTGCACTCCGTCGGGTTTCTTATTATAGTATTACCGAGTAGAAATATTCGCCAACAACATTCGTAGGTCAGGAGAATAAGAAGATATTGTTTTACCATGGCCTTTATTACTGCAGGGCAAGACATTCGGCAAAGCTCCTCTTAGAAATTTGAATTTGAGCGGCACATTATTCTGAGAACGACTGGTCATAAAGACTTCAAACGCAGGCTAATCGCGGCTTCCGACCTTTAGGGGGCGAAAAAGGCCCGCAAGTACCTGCCGGAACAATTTCTGACATTGCCTATTGAGTTTAATTTTGCCAGAAATTCTTACAGAATGCAGATAAAACTTCCGAGTTATTTTTGGATCAGATAAACTTCATGACTCGCCGCTCGCTGCCACTGTTAGCTGAAAAAACGTCAGCGGTTTTAATCCGCCATTTGTATAGGGTTCCATCTGGCTCTACAAAAATTCAAAGATAACTAGGTTTGGGGTAAATATTATATTTAGCTTTTTCATTAGCAGCAGGGTTAATCCCAGTATTAGCTGCCCCTCCCGAGACGCATGTTAAATTTAATTTAGTTCAGACATTGTTTATTCGTTATGTTTACCTTTTGTAAGGTTTATTTCTTTTCGGTAAAATTTCCATTCTCTATGAAGACTCGTTTTAGGTAACAATACTGGGACTCTGAGTGATGTTAGGTTGCGACGGTTAGGTTTCACACAATGACAGATATAAGTAGTTAAGGTATTTAAACAATGACGCGATTAGCCTTGTTATTCGTATTAATAAACTATTGATTCAGTAGTGATTTCGTTCTATTTTCCAACTACTGTTGAGATCTTGAAAAAACACGCCAGAGATGTTGCAGACGTCTGCGTCATTTCAAAATCTCGAAAATTCTTCATTCTAACCCAATAGTAGCAGAGGACTCTGGTCCCACCGCCGACGAGAAAGCGAACAACTATCGACTATTCGATTGGATTTAATACTTCATCGGGAGCATACTCGTACATGTGTAATGTAACAGTGAAAAAATTCGAGGGTTTCATCAGTGAGTCAGGTCCTGGCCTAACCGAGCATTAAACTACACGAAACATGTACAGTTTGTATTTTACAGATACATAAGATTTGCATACTAATATCTATACCTTAGATTGCTACATGATTATATTTATTAATTCTCCTGGTGAGGTGATAAGTTTTGTAAACATTTGCTCATTAATCTTAGGGAGTATTTTGTGATTAAAAATGCATCACATTAGTATTAACAACAAACATTAATCAAAACAAATATTATTTTTACTCGTACCTAGTTACGCACTGACGTACGATAAGAATAGGTAATATGTACGTACAGTCAGCTGCAGAAAGATATACACGATTAGTACGTCCAAAAATAATATTCGCTAGACTCTCTCAAGAGAGTCAAGAGAAAATATTTTTGGACGAAATTATCGTGTATATCTTTTTGCAGCTGAGCTCTATTCCTCGTATAGCTGTAATATCACTATTCACACACCAATGACTTCAGAGGCGGATTAACAAAGGATGTATTTTTGTCTGAAATCCTAATATTAAGAGTACCTACATGATAGGGCGTCTGCGCGGTCGACCATCCAGGGGTCGGGTCGTGTGGTCGTGCGGTGGCTCGGTCGGGTGATGGTCCGCCGGCGGTCGAGCTTGACACACGATCGCTGCGCCAGACAACTCACACTTACATGTAGACAAATTACGACAACTAGAAACAAACAATAGTCGAACATAAACTGTAACAGCTCTCGGCGCCGCTCGCAAGGCAATATTTTATTGCGCGAATCGCTATAAAATCGTCGTAAAAATTTATAAAGCTACTCAATAAAATGAACATTTAGAATTTTGTGAGCCGGTATATTAGTCCAGGTTACCATTGGTATGTTTGACCTTTAGTACGAGTTACCTGCCATTAAATTTGTAAAGATATGTCACCTGAGATCCATACTAATATTATAAATGCGAAAGTGTGTCTGTCTGTCTGTCTGCCTGTTACCTCTTCACGCTTAAACCGCTGAACCGATTTGGATGAAATTTGGTATGGAGATAGTTTGAGTCCCGAGGAAGGACATAGGCTACTTTTTATCCCAGAAAAATACCCTCTTCCGCGATAAACGAATTTAAGGCGGATGAAGTCGCGGGCAGAAGCTAGTAATCTATAAATTACTCACTAATCGTACCTACCTCGTGAACACAGGATAATACCGAATATACTCCATTTGAAATTTAATGTTTAAGTTCGGATAATGTCCACAGTTCATGGAAAGAAAGGCTAAAAATGTTAGATTATTCTCGCTGTATTTCAATAAGTTCTTAAGCATTGTGAGATGGAACAGTTCTTCAGTCTCCAAGGACGGCTACTACCGACTTCGACATTTCTTGATAGACATCCAGCACTAGATCCCTACAGGCTTTCTAGCTTTAAATCTGTTTCTTGACGCCGTTTGGAAAGGAGTACCCAATACTTTTTTGCTAAAATAATTGGAGATAATCAGAAGCGCAAAATTAATTCCCACGATAACCCTCCACAAAAATACAAAATTCACGAACTACGTTGTAAAATGCTGATCACTCTTACATCCTAGTATACCTGATTCTTGGCGTGTGACGTCATTAACCATGAGCCTTTTCAATAGGGCATTTTAACGTTCAATCATGTCAGTTTGACTCCGATTTCTGAACTTTATAGTGTTCTAAGACAATTATTATTGAAATCTGATTTGATCGATATATTTTTTGTTGTATTTTGCTAAACGATAAAAAAACGAACGGTAAAAAAAATTTACTAAACGGTCAACATGTTCGGTTCCGTCCCGTCCATTCTGTCGGACATGCCGGTCGGCTAAATTTGAGCCAACAGATAGTGACATATTCATAGTTAACCGCAATTTGTCTAGAGGTTTGATCGGCATGCAGTCATTTACTGAGGTCCCCGACATAACGCATTACGGTTGCCTTTATCAAGCCCGTGATAACGTGAGTTAAAATCATTCGAACGTTTGCTGTACCCGTCGGGTTACGGTTACGGCAACCTTAACCGGGTCATCCAGTAATCTTACCGGATAAAATAATTCCAACAAACATGGAACAAATAATTATGTAGTTCCAATTTATGTCTTCAGCACAAGACAATTTGCGTTAAATTACTTCGGCTTTTTTTAAGCTTGCGCTTCATTTGCATTTCCTAGAAAATGTTGATTCTAATCTTCCTTATAATTTACATGTTAGTGCCGCGCCAAATTGCAAGGTTTCCCTGAGGTGTGGCGGCGGTGGGATACGTTGTCTCCTAGAATTACGTGAGCTACGGATATTATTTGTTACTAGCATTTACCCGCGGCTTCGCTCGAGTTACCGAGAACGGAGTAGCTATTATTTTAATTACCTATTGATAACCCATACAAACTTTTACCTCCCTTTTCGCCAGTTTAAGGTATAATTTTCGGGATAAAAAACTATCCTACGTTCTTGCTATAAGGTCTCAAACTATCTCCAAACCAAATTTCACCTTTTATTTATTTATAAAATGCATCACACTTTTCAATAAAAAAAAATCAAAAACATAAATTGTAATAATACATACAGTGATACTTGTTAAAACACTTAAAAAATGCATTAAAATGATATACCGGAGTTGCATTGTTTAAGTATGTAATGACACAAAAACTTGCAAAAAGCTCATTACCCCTCCTTTGTTCCAACACATTTTTTTTAATTATTATATTCCATATTAAGACTTTCACAATGTTTGGAATGAAAACTCAAACTGATTAAATACCCTTTATGGTAGGTATGTTTTTTTTAAATCGTTAAATAATTAAACATACGAAAATATTTTTGTCCAGAAAAATATGAATTCCCTACGCTAGTAGGCAGGTTATACTCGTAATAAATAAGAAATCCAAATTCACCTTTATCCGTTCATTAAGTGCTTACTCCATCACACGACGCAATTAAAAATCTACCGTCATAGATCAAACGGGGTAGAGTTATTGGTGAAAAGTATCAAAAATATTTCCGCGTTGTTAAATATGTACCTACAGTGATTTCCAAATTACCTTCCACGAAATCGACTAGCAGACTAAATTGAGTAAGATAAGTACACGACTTAAACCTTCATCCGTCATTCTTAACCTTACAGTACACTAATCACCTTTTATAATACATACCTGCGTATTTATAGCTTTTACAGATTTCTTTAACATCCTGGGCTTCATTACCATCTTTGTATTAAAAAAATATTTTTTATTTATTCGAAGTGCCAGTGCAGGAAAGCAGCTATATAAACTAGCTATTTCCCTAGTATTTTGTATAGGTTACTTAATGTGTCGGGTATTTTTTTATGTAAATGGTTCTATGTGCAGGTTAACACTTTATATACACCAAGAAACAAATTAAGATTAGGTGCCTCTTATTGATTCACCGATATACTCGGAAAAGTGAAATGAAGGCAAGTTTCACTTGCAATTACCAATGAGCTAGTAGTATGAACTTTGCAGGGCTTCCCGGAGTATGAGAACTTAAAGGGGGTAGAATGTGATATAACGGAGAAAACAGCTGCGGACCTACAGGGTGTATGGACAGTGTACCGAATATTTTAACCATATTTTCAGACCATAATCCTGAATTGAACACGAGTATTTATTTTTCCGAAAACTCATGGACACAATTTTCCATGTTAAATGGTAAAATCCGCGACGCAATGTATCGCCGTCAACGTTCGCTGTGACCGGGTACCAGACCCTGCGTTCTGATATTATAATACCTGCACGTGACTTTTTAAGTACATTGCTGGTTTCCTGTCAAAAAATTTTTTAAGGCGGTTTTTATGAAAATGTGGTGTAATTAATAATTAAAATGAGATTTGAGATTTAAAGAAAACTTTAAACTTATTCAGAAATATTTTCACCATTTTTAACTCAGAACAAAGGTCTGAAACTAGGGTTTGAATTTTCGGTACACCATATATACGGTCGCGTTTATCATGCGACAAATATATGATAGAGCATCCGTCATGCACTCTCGCACTCACAATATTGATAAAGTGGTACTTAGGCGCTTTGTCATGTATATAACTCCATTAGACGACGATCGTAATTTATGCCCAGAGAGGAAGACTGCGCTTATTGCAAGGGAACTGGCTAAGTATAACATCGACATTGCCGCCATCAGTGAGACGCATCTCAGCGATTCAGGGGAACTGTGTGAACAGCTTGGTGGATTCACTTATTACTGGAGCGGAAAACCACATGGAGAAAAGGCAGCAAGTGGTGTTGGGTTCGCCATACGTAATCAACTGGCAAGATCTCTATCAGAACTCCCCAAAGGCATCAGTGACAGAGTCATGACACTGCGACTTCATCTGTCATCTAAGAAGTATATCCATCTGATCAGTATTTACGTACCCACGCTGCCGTCCCCAGATGAGGAGAAGGTTAAGTTTTATCAGGAACTTCGAAATGTCCTTGGAAAGATACCACCTGCTGACAAGATAATTCTGCTGGGCGATTTCAACGCTCGCGTTGGTGCTGAACATAGTCCGTGGAATGGAGTCCTCGGGCGTCATGGAATGGGAAAGTGTAATACAAATGGGTTGGGTCTTCTCACTCTTTGTGCTGAATTTGGTCTTTGTCTCACGAACACATGCTTCCGGATGCCAGAGAAATTTAAAACCACGTGCATGCACCCAAGGTCCAAGCACTGGCACCTCCTAGACTATGTAATAGTACGCCAGAGAGATTTAGCAGAGGTACTCATCACTCGTGTCATGAGAGGTGCTCAGGGCTGGACGGACCACCGACTGGTTAGGTCCAAGCTACGGATTAAACTTAGAATTCCACGTCGAGCCCCACATCGAATTCCAGTGGGGCTATCTTGTGCAGAGTTAATTCGTAATGAGGATCTCACGCAAAAACTGGATGATGTATTTAGTACCGTTACACCAGTGGTACCAGAGTTAGCGTCTATTGACGAGCATTGGCGCGCATATGCCACCAGCTTACATAGCTGTGCATCACAGATTATAGGCAAACCACAAAGAAAAAACCAAGATTGGTTCGACGATTCTGACGTGGAGATCCGGAAACTTGTTGAGCAATTTAGATGCTCTCTGCGTTCGTCTAATACTACTGAACGAAATAAGGCTCATCAAAATCTTAAGCTGAAGGTGCGTGCATTAAAAGACAAATGGTGGACAGAAAAGGCAACTGAAATGCAAGTATACGCAGATACCAATCAAACGGGCAGATTCTTTGAGTGCCTTCAAACTATCTTCGGCCCAAAATCTCAAAAGATAGCGCCAATTTACAACAAAGATAAAAGCTCTCGGTTAACAGAACAGTCCAGTATTCAAATCTATATATTCTTGCTCGCTGGGCAGAACATTTTGAAGATGTACTTAATCCCCAAACCCAAACCACTGACCTACCATACATAGAAACATTGGAAGATCTGCCCATCATGGAAGACCTTGCTGACCCCCCATCATTTGATGAATTCATAGCAGCAGTAAATAGACTAAAGAACTCCAAAACACCAGGGTTAGACAGCTTACCGTCAGAACTATATAAATACGGCGGACCAAACATTAAAAGTGCACTATTTGACCTTGTCAAGAAGACATGGGATCTTGGAGTTGTCCCGCAGGATTGGAGAGATGCTTCCATTTGCAAGCTGTACAAGGGCAAAGGTGATATTTCCGACTGTATATCCTACCGGGGCATTTCTCTTCTGTCCACTGCGGATAAAATCCTCGCTCATATTATAAATAAACGTCTAACCCTCCTTGCAGAAACACTACTCCCAGAAACCCAATGTGGCTTTCGTCCAAACAGAGGTACAGTGGACGCCATTTTTGTTGTAAAGCAAATTCAAGAAAAAAGTCTAGAGCAACATCGCCCTCTGTTTATGAGCTTTGTGGACTTAGAAAAAGCCTTTGATAGAGTACCACGGGAGGCCCTCTGGGTTGTGTTAAAGAAAACTGGCTGTCCTGGGAGGTTCGTAAACTTGATACGCCAATTTCATGAGAACATGATAGCAAAAGTTCGACATGTAGAGAACTTCTCAGACCCATTTCCAGTGACGTGTGGTGTAAAACAAGGATGTGTTTTGGCGCCATTTCTGTTTGCGCTATACTTTGCAGCTGTTTTGAAAGATGCAACAGAAACCTGCAGTGGACTTATAGAAGTTAATTCAAGATCAGACAAAACAGTCTTCGACTTGTCACGCTTTAAGGCATCAAGTTACCAAGCACTCTATAATGGACATACTTTACGCAGATGACGTTTGCCTCATGGCTGATTCTGCAGAATCTCTTCAGACTTATGTGAGTTCCCTCGATGCATCATGCCGTAGGTTTGGCTTAGTAATAAGTGTGACAAAAACACAAATCCTTGTGCAACCGCCTAGGGGTTTTCACATGGAATACTCCAGTATCTATCTGGATAATAAAGCTCTAGAAGAAGTACCTCACTTCCGATACCTAGGAAGTCAGCTCCGAAATGACAATAGTTTGGCTTCTGAAATGCCATCCCGAATAGCCAATGCAGCTGCAGCCTTTGGCAGACTCAACAACCGTGTTTGGAGGTCACATGATCTAAAACTTTCGACTAAGATTATGGTCTGTAAAGCCATTATCATACCAACTCTTCTTTATGCCGCAGAAACGTGGTGCTGTTACAGAACAGATATCAAGAAACTAGACACCTTCCATCTACGTTGTCTACGCTTAATTCTGCGCATAACATTTTGTCTTTCCTTTTATTTTATTTTTCCGTGTTTGGGACTGTATCTTGCCATCGCAAGATACAGTCCCAAACATGGAAGTTTTACGTCGTGCAGAGATGCCTGGTATTGAGGCGCTTATCATGAAACACCAACTGAGGTGGTGTGGCCACATTGTTCGTATGGACGAGAAGAGTTTGCCCAAAACAGTATTTTACGCTGAACTCTCTCGTGGAAAACGGAAGCACGCATACTAGCACGAAACGCCACCTCACTGCTTGTGGTATACCGACTGACTGCTGGGAGGGAATCGCGCTGCAAAAATCGGAATGGCACTCTACTGTTTCCAAAAAAGTGGAACAATTTGAGCGCCAACGGTTGGAAGACCTAGATGCCAAGCGACATATCCGCAAGATTCAACCGAAACCCTCCTACACCTACACACATAACGCTGCTGGACAACTTCATTGCGTTCCTTGTAATCGCATCTTCAAGGCGAAGTTTGGCTTTGCAAGCCATATTTGAGCCTTTCATAACCCGGCTAAGAATAATTGACGGAGTCGCTGTCGCCGAACACGGCGAGGGGGACTATATATATTGTGCGACAAACGCGATCATCATAGGGATATGCCACACTGAGCTTCGCAGTACCGTACGGATTTCGTATAAAAAGGAATGTGAAATAAACACAGGACGGAAATGAAAGCGAGGCGGCGTGCATCGCAGCTCAGAACAGCGTCAAGGAGCATACCGTACGGCTTAGAGCATTTAACCACTGATGACAAGCCGTGTCAGTACCGAACAACGTTTCCATTGTAGAAGTTTCATACAGTCTAAATGCTTATATCCGAGTCTCACAGGTTTCTTGTTAAAATATTCAAGTATTGTTAGAGGGCGAATCAATAAAAAAAACCTATCAACAAACACCCGCACACTGACTATATCGTATAAAGCGAATTCACGGGTACTTTGGATGAGGGGAATGTATCCGTATGGCATCTCCAGCGGTTAAATGCTCAAAGGCGTAATGTGGTGTGCGGTAGCCAAATGCGAGTTTCGTCGTTCCTACATCACAACGGGATGCGACCGTCTTACTCCCAGTTATGGTGCAGCAGTGACGAACTTACTAAATATACTTAATACGTTACCTTAATCACAACCTTCCAATATGTGACAAATAATATTAGTGTAGGAAATGTCCGTATGTTTTGATCGAGAGTAATTAAATGTAGATGCGTGCGTCACGGTTCTTGTCCTAGTTAGCGCCGTTCAGGTGTCATACCGTCTACGCGCCGCACCGGTCACGCACTTGTACCGCAGACGAGTCTATTCTCAGTCCTCATTGAGAGCACACTTAGATAACGAACTGGGTTAAATAGACGCGTATACATGATAGCGAATCGCTAGCTTAGTATGTTTCGGACAGGTAATGGGTACTCTGATAATTGGTTTTCGTACTTTTCACTTCATTTGGGAACTTTTCACGATACTTAAGTATATTTTATTTCAATATTTAATAAATATTTCCAGAATTCGCGATAACGTTACAATTAAAATCAATCTGCTGAAAACTAACTTTTATTAAAATACTGCTCCGCAGTTTTAATGACTAGAAAAAATAATATTTTCCGCTCTTTTGAAATGAATTTATTTGTCAGCTCGGACTGTGTCGCTGCTTTAAAACAATTAAGCCGAGTAAAGGATTAGGTTTCAAAGGCGGCCCATTAGTAGGGCGGAGCGGTCGGCGGCGCACGCGGCGCGATCCCCGGACGTAATTATATAATGGCACACACAAAATACGAATTGTATTTTTTTAGGGACCAAATCCGAATACGACAGCTCATCGGGTGAGCGTTCTAGTTTATGTATGTAAAACATCTAGAAATTTGTTTAGTTTAAACAATTTTAAACAAAATTTCCGCTCACTAACTTGGATTCTGAATTCATAGAATTCATTGTTCACTGAGGCCCTAGATTCGAACTAACGCAATACTTCGTTGGAATTACTGAAACAATCATCGATGTTTGAAGCAATGTCTGTTTAACTCGATTGTCTTTCGTAATTGTTTTACTCTCTCGCTGTGGGATTAGATAGGGAAACTTCGAATGCGTCGCAGGATGCACGTCACCGGTTCTTTGATGTAAGCAAAAACGCAATCTGCACTCGGAAACTTCAAGAAACAGATTAAGTTAAATGTTAGGAGCGGAGCGGGGCTAACTTTTTCCCGGAAACGTTTCCGCGATACGAGGAGCTCAGAATGAGCGAGTCGGTGCACCTTGGAGTGAGTCAACTCATTTATTTTATGGTAATAAGTCGGTGCTTAGCCGCAGAAGAGTCAGCAGTTTTGCAGTAAGAGCCGGCGCGCACGTCGTCCGCATACGGTACGAATTTGTGCGGTGCTCGACATTGTCAAGTTGTCAGCTGCATGGCCAAATTCAAATTCGTACATATCCAATTTGTACATATTATTTTGTTTATTATACTCGTGCTTTACTGGAAAATGATGGACGTTAAACGGCATGTGGCAAAGGTACTCAGAAACTGTAAGTAGATGAAGATGAATAAAAATAATTAACTTTTCAGCTTTTTGTATGAAAATAGTTTAATTAAAGTACTAATTTCATCTATTTCCCATTTGTATCACTTTATTTTTCTACCGACGATTTTATGACGACGTCACTCGTTGATGTCTATTGAAATTCCAAACAGCGAAGATTAAACAGAGATTAAAAATGAAATTGAGAAAAACATTCTGAAAATAAAAAAGGCATTATAGGTATTCTCTTTTGTTTATACGATTATCAGTCATATATAAAACAATTTGGATTAATATCGCGTATATTAATCTCATATGAAATGATTCCGTGATCCGTGTTTTATTTAAATTTAATTATTCGTTTGCCGTTTAGCAACCCTATTCCTCTAAAAATCACTTTTCCATTTATAACAATTTAATTTTATCGGACTCTTATGGTCTTGTGGTCAAAAGTTGAAAAAGTGGACATGTCATTTGAAGATAACTTTTTGGACTAGTGTTAAACAGTATAATGAATCAAATTAAATTCTCGAATATTTCGAATACAGTGTGAGTTAAAATACTAGTGTCTTTGAGAAATTAACTTTACTTAACCTGAAGAATTTATATTTTATACTGTGATGTTTTTGATTTAAATAACGTTAAATTTAATACCGTCAATCAAAAATAATACTCAGTGTAAAATATACACTGGATATGAATATATTATGTGTACAAAACTCTTTACTAATTAGTCACATAAAACAAACAGCAGCAATTACATTTAGATCGGACTAACACCAGTTGGTGCGACAGTAAAATTTCACGCGTGTGAAGTGAGGTTTGCGTGCCGTTATCAACATAAAAAAATAAAAGGATTTTTTTACTCTGAAAAGTGCCATGGAATGGAACTCTGATACATACGTATAAATCATTGCCATAGGTTTACTCATAAAGATTTTAAAATTATTTGGCTATTGATAATAACAAGGTAAAGGAACTAGTTCCTTTCCAAATACTGCCAACTCTGAGTTCGCTATTATCTTTATACTCGTATTGCATTAATTTCGCATAAAATGTTATACAAAAATAACGAAATACTTTTTTTTTACGTTTTAAACTTGCCATGTTATAAAAAAACTTCTACTGGTGTCTACGAAACGTCGCCGATTTGTTTTTTTAAAGAAGTACGTTAGAAGAATCATAACTGAAAATTATTCCCAGTGTAGAATTTACGACCTGCAGTATCCTCTTTTGTAATCAGGAAGGATCTGTATGCGCCAGGACTAAGGCTAGTGCGGTGCAGCGAGCCAAGGAGCACGCGGCTGCTTAAGGGATGCACGGCGAGGGGCGGCCGGGCTCGGGCGGCAGTGCTGGGCGCTCCGCCGACGCGACCGCACGTCGCCCCAGCCTCCCCGCCCGCGCGGACCTCCATGCCTAATCTTATCAAGTGTCCCACAAACTGACGTGAAAACAACCCAAGGAATTAACCACCCCAATTGTGCGATACTTATAGGTATGCGATTTTATGCATACGATTATTGGTATTCTTAGAAAGTTTTATTTTGTAGATTAGAAAGTTTTATGTTTATTTTGGTACCTGTTTGTTTTATGTGTATAGTTTGATAGTGCAATGTACTAAGTTATAAGTTACTTTTTAGTTTAAAATAATGGGTCCCGTGCAATGAATTCCGAAAACTGCAGTTGCTCTCGGATATTTGGTTTTCCACTAGTGGGGTGGCTTTGTAAACAAAATCAACGATAACTGCAGCAGGCCGTATCTCGAGGGATAGAAAGGCAATCTGCACAGGCATTTAAATTCAAAGTAGTTTAAAGACTCAATATCCGATAAGACGAGATGAATTTAATTGCTGCCGCTGCATCCCATTGGTATTCATAGTGGGTCAGATTCAGATATTACTTTCTTCGAAATTGATTTCACTTCACTGTCTAACTTAATAAAACTACATTTTGATTCATTTGTTCAAAACAGTTTTCTCTTTAACTTGTTTGTAAATTAACTAATGATATTTAGTTTGGAGTTCATAAATTGAGAATGCATGTCTAGATATAGAGGTATTATGTACACTCTTATAGAGTGTACAATTAATATTGGTGGTATGTGTACAAAAAAATGATTAAATACGACTGTAGAACATGTTTTCGAATGCAAAATAGTGAATTATTCATATACTCGATTACAACTACATTCCATTTGTAAATGAATACGAGTGTGTGGTATCGAAACTGAAAATAGATTGATTAATTAAAAAGTTTTACTGGTTTTGTGGTTTTTAGTGAACAAGATTTTCCTCAAATTTATAAATTATCCAGGATTTGACAAAATTCCAGTAAAATGCTTGTATATAACTTTCCGTTTTATGGTTTTCCGTATGATAGCGATACTACCAGTGGCGTGCAGTCCATATAGGCACAAAGGCACTACCTACCCTGAACGACCATGGCTCCGTACAGGCGGAGCGAAACTGCCTACCCTGAATCCTTGAACGAGCATGGCTCCATATAGGCACAGAATAACAACCTACTTTGCAGAGGCGTGGCGTCAGGAAAATTACAAGGGAAACCGAAGCGTATTCATTTACTCATGTGTAAAGAAAAAGGTGCTTATAAGCCTTTCATTCGGCAACCCGGTGGGAATCGGCTTATATGGACAACACGCCACTGCTACCTTGGCCAAAAACCCTATGTATGCCACTGGGTAGACAACCACGCGACGCGACTCGCTGACACTCTTGCTTCAAGTGGATTGTTAACAATTATCTTCAACACAAAGGAGGTTTTCCATTCTTATTTTGTAAGTTTTGTTGCTTGTTTGCATTTTTCATTGAACATTGAAAATTTTACCCAATATGTAATGGTTTATTCAAAAGTAATCGTAAATCCTTTTTCATGATTCACCTATGGTACTAAAAATGATGCTCCATGTCAGTGACATGGTTAGCATGTCAACACTTCATTTTTTAGCACTGTGGCACCCCTTGTCTTTCAACGTTGATGAATGTTTGACCATGTTACTTTTGAACAATGAGAAGTCTGGCTTCGCTGTACGAGTAACACCTGAGGCCAGTTGTTTCAAACAGTCTGTAAGCGTAAGTTACATATGTTAAATCCTTATATGAGAAAGTTGAGATTTCGCTATAGGTCGACCTGTCAGTGCCATTTTGAATGTTAACCGGCCTGTCAAATGTTGGCATTTCGCTCTAATTCACAATTTGAGATGTCGATATGATTATTCATAAACTTTACGGTGGCCTACCGAAGAGTCTCAACCCTCTTAATAGGCTGTCGATATATGTATGGTGGATCTTGAGGAGATATCACTCTTTACCAACCTAACAATGGTAGCTAGTGCTTAGCGCCGTTATCAGCGCTCACTATAGGCTGCATGTCACTTGTTTATGAATAAACACAAAGAAAATGACATATAACATAATAATAACTTCAAAAGTGGGATGAATAGATAGGTCAAATTTGACTATGGAATTTTGGACCCGGTGTGCTCGTTAACTGTTGTGCGCGCCACGCGGCGCACGAAATAAAAGATACAAGAATTGTGTTGAAATGCGAGCAACTGTGCATAAACAAATATATTATCAGTATAAATAATTAATAAATAAATATTACAAGATAATTATACACAAATCGGACTGTTCCATGGTATGCTCAATAAGCCTTGTGTTACGAACTAGACGACGATACATTTACATACATACATAGAAAACTTCCAAGACTCAGGAACAAATATTTATGCTCATCACACAAATATTTGCCCTCACCGGGATTTGAACCCATGAACTCCAGCTTCGCAGGTAACGTTTACTCCTGCTGAGTCAAACCGGTCGTCAAGTATATTGAGAAATAAATATTATACCCTATGTCACTCTCATAACCAAGACGAATGCGATATCTCATAATGTCAAAATCCATTAAGCCGTTTAGGCTGCAGAGCGTGCCAAAGAAATAGACATACATACATAATCATACATACGTACAGACACTCGAAAAACAATAACCCTCGTTCCGGTGCAGTCGGGTAAAAATACACCAACCATTTTGCTTGTCACGCAGCACAGCATCATCCGTCTCTCGCGAACTGTACCGATTGAACAGGGACAGATATAACTTGTCGCGCGCGCCACTTTTCGCATGTCACTGTTTTTCTTGAAATGCAGGCCTAGAGTTCTCTCTCTCTCTCTCTGTCTCTCACGTTTACTCTCGCCCGTACGTCTCGACTCTCGACGGCGTAGAAATTCTTTGGAAAGCCGGCGTTCCTTGAGATTGGTGATGGGGTGCGCCTCATTTCCCCGTTTATCGGACGTTTCTAGAGATTTGTCTTACTGCTGTGAGATTGAAAAGAAACTGTGTCTTAGATTAGGTTTTTGTTTTCTGTTTGCAGTGGTCTGATATACACCGTGTCTTTTGTTGTTTAAAACATTATCAGCATCACATATTTAAGCTCTTGACGGTGCAGTAATTTCAGCTTCTCCTACATTCTGCTTTAACTTTTACTTATTTATATGCTGAAACACAAAAAACGTAAAATGTCGGTTGAAATTATTCACTCATTTACTTTCCATCATACGGCAGATTTTTTACAAAACGTATAAAAAGTAAAACACAAAATATAAACCCATTATAAAAAAATAAACATAAAAAGGGTGCCGCCGGCAGTGGGGGAGGGATCAAGCTACCGGTGGTTAGAACCTCGGAGTGAGAAACCTCCTGACAATGCGCGTCATGTTTAGGAGTACTCTTTTCAGTATCTGATTAATTATATTGGTAATTTGTGTAAAATAAACAAGTTTATTCAAGCCACGTGGTTTTTAGGCGTGTTTTATCAGACTAGCAGTCAGGTGCCAGTTAAGTTTCAGTATGTAGCTGTCTTTTTGGTACTGTACTAAATGGAAGGAGATAGGTGATGATTCTTGTATAATAGTCTAGTAGGACAAGTACGAGCGTTTATAAATAAATGAGCCGTCGCGACCGTCGGGGCTCTGAAAAAAGAGCAGTCAGTTGCCATAGTAACGGTTAAATTATGTCGACAGATTTCGAAGCATGCGCTTGCACACAACACCCGAACGTGTTCAAGAAAATACGATTTCCAGCAGGGGTCAAATTCGGCGAGGTATCACAATATCTTTAATTGAGCAATATTATAAAAACCAGCCAAGTGCGAGTCGGACTCGCACACCGAGGGTTCTGTACAAAATATACGCTACAAACGGCCGTATCTATGAAAATCCAGTGTGAGCAGAGCCCTATTCCTAAGCAAAATGTACGCGGTTTTCGATGATTTTATATTGGTTACTGACGTAGACTAATTATACTGTTTTTAATATTTGCTGTTATAGCGGTAACAGAAATACATCATCTGTGAAAATTTCAACTGTCTGGCTGTCACGGTTCGTGAGATACAGCCTGGTGGCAGACCGACGGAAAACGGAGCCTTAGTAATAAAGGCCCCCGTTTCACCCTTTGGGTACGGAACCCTAAAAATATTTAGGCCATATAATTAATAATTAGATATTGAATTTTGCTATTCGAACTGTATTAAGTGAATGTTCTTAGCAGTGTTATTTTCACTGTATAAGAAATACTCATAATGTTTACTTCAAAATAGTGTTATTAACAAAAATTAAAACCGACTCCAAAATTATCACATGACCCACCCAAAGAAATCGCCAAATTCTCAAAATAGACGATTTTAGTAAGTTAATTGTTACACGGGTGGCACCGACTCCAATATAATTGTAATATGTTGTATAGAATGAGTTGGAAAAAGGTTAATTGAAAGTAAATTAAAGTAACAAAATTACTATATGTTCTAATTTTCAGTGTTTTTTTGGTGTCGGCAAGTTATAAGTCTAGCTACTGGGTCAAATAGGGTACAGTACGATAACTTTGAGTTTACCACTGACATATGCTTTTATTCCATTGGATATTCGATTTTAACACTAATGTAAACGAGTTTATATTACTTACACACTGTCTAAACGTCGTTTGTTTGTAATACAAACTCTTCTGTATGTGTTTTAATGTTAAAGTCGAATATCCAATGGAATAAAAGCTTATGTCAGTGGTAAACTCAAAGAAATCGTACTGTATCACATGAAAGGGCTTGACCTGCACATTCTCAATTTTTTTTTTAATTTCTTCTAATGGATTATATTTTGTTTTATTAAGGAAAATGTGAAAAAAACACATATCCCTTTATCTCCGAAGTTTACCGAACGAAAATGTTGAAATTTTCGCAATTTGTATAAATAAACAAATATTACACGAAAATTATAGCCATTTTTTTTTAATTTGCAAAAATCCTATTTGGACCTTGTTTGCACCTCATTTGTATGCAATGCTGTAGATATCAGGTGCAAACTTAACTCAACCGGTACCGGGTAATAAAAAAAGGGTACTTAAGTGAAAATTTGTACGGAACCCTCGGTGCGCGAGTCCGACTCGCACTTGGCTGGTTTTTTAATATCGATATTACCGTTCTTTTTGGTACGTCGTACTACGTACGGTTAAGAAAAGCAACCTCTTGCCGGATCTGTTTGTATAGTAGTGCCTGTACCATAGCTTTTCTGAACCTACGTGTATATATTACAACTTAAGATCGGCTCATTTCACCATGTTGGTACCCAAGTGATTAACATTTTCCTTAGAACATCTACTTTTATCTTTAAACATGTTTTTATCAATGCTGTTTATATTTTCTTTTGCTAGATTTGAATTTGTTTCAATAACATTTTAGCATAATTGTGTAGACATTATAAAACCTTCCTTTACTTAATCTTAATACCTGGTTCAACTAAAGCGAAGGTTTCTAGTTTCACGTGAATGTGTTTGCTAAGGTTCGGTTAGACTAAACACTCATTACATTCTGAATGTCTGCGACAGATGGCCTAAAATGCTGGGAGGCAACGGCCCGGTCTTTCAACTCCTAGGCACTAATCATGTCAACGAACTGTGGTCTGTATGCACCATGCGCTAGGTGATTGCGACAGTAGTCTATGTTTTATATATTGTGTATTCAATTGGTAACAAAATTGTAAACTGTACACACTGTTATCACAACACAACAAAACGGGGCTTAATCGCGTATAAATATGATTTATTTAATTACCTTTCGTTGGTAATTCTTCCTTCGAGACCATGGACGTAACGCGACGTCCGAAACGTCGAAGAGTTACCAACGAAAGGCAATGAAATAAATCATATTTATACGCGATTAAGTCCCGTTTTGTTGTGTTGTGATGATGAGTGAAGATCGAGTAAGTTTAAATGAATGTACACACTATCTTTTAAAATTCGAAAAAGTGTACCAACAAATGTGTTGCGTCCTTTTGTTACAGGGAGGTCAGTATTTCGCCAATATAACTATAAAAGTAGTCATCGATCATGTTCAAAATAAATTCGTTAAAAGCTAAATAAAGCATGATTTTCTTCATTTATTACATTTGTTTTTGGCACACAACATGAAAGTTAAGGGGGAAATATATTAAATGCAACTTTCGGAGCGACCATATCCGAAAACATTGATTTGTTCAAAAACTTGGTTAACAATCTTTAAGTTGGTTATTTTTGGTTGATGATCACTGAAAATATATATCCTTCAGTTACGAAATTTGAAGTTCGTATGGCGCCGTCTCACTCCCACAAACACACTATAACACGAAAGCAAGAGCGACGGCATTGTACGAACTTCGTTTTTCGAAATTCTGAGTCACCTCTCTGGCTGTTTCACTTATCTATAAAAGTAAGTAGCGGCTATAAAAGATATCCCAAATTTCATCACTGTACATCTTGTTGTTTTTGAGTAAAATGTATGTGACGTACAAACGGACATGACGAAACTATGAGGGTTCCGTTTTTGCCATTCACGCTTCACAACCCTAAAAAACCGAGTACTATAGCTGTCTTTATATCCCTTGAGTTTATGGGCATCGATATGATATAGAAATGTCAGATTTTCTTACATATTCATTAAACACATTTTCTTATAAACAATTTCATTTACATTATCCTAGATTTCAACAAAATTAATAAAGCGTGAGAAATGTCTCATTTGTACGGCCTCGGCGGTGTAGATTTACACGTGAGCGTTACGTTACGGAAAAAACCAATTGCGCATTAGAATAAAGGTACTGTTTACATTACAATTTATATAAGATTTTACTGTTTATGTAGTTAACAATATTATAATTTACTTTGTTTTATTTATTTCTATTTTGTACTTATCATTATGTTTTTAAATTAGATGACGACCCCTTATTGGGAGATGACATTTCATTATAACTGTAATTGATGACATTGTTATTATTCTCATTTTATTATTATTTTACTTAAGTTGACCTTCACTATACATATATTACAGATAAGTACAAAAGGCAGACTTATTCTCTACTAGTCAACCGTAGCATCAAACAGATAACTAGGGTGCGTGCGGTGGAAAACCTTAACAAATACAATCATATCTACTTTAGCTATGCAGAAAATTTCCATAAATGCTACAAGACAATGCAGGTTTATGGTGTCGTTTTATAAGAACTTACTACCTTGGTCCTTTTCTTGGCGTAATTAAAAGCTATTTCAGACTAGCCGGTGTAAACAATATTTTAGACTACCTATATTTTGGCCACTAAATTATGGGGATCGAGATCACACTACAAGGACAGTACGCAAGTGCGATTTTGTTCGTCTTCCTTCAACAGTGTCGAATTCTCTTAGGGCCTAAGCACACCGCCTTTTACGCGGTGGGCAAAGACCCTTAGTGTGTTATGCTATTTTTGTATTTATTTATTTCTAGTGTTCAGGTGTTTTATGTTTGAATTATTCAATACCATAAGTGAATTTACAAGTAATAGATTGCGACGTTGCCACATTTATGGCCTACTTATTAATTACTAAAATCATCCTTTTATGGAAAAAATATCGTTATTTTTTTATTAGAAGGGGTAATTTTCATAGAGTTCATTGTAATTAAATTGATATTTATATTAATTTAATAATAAATTAATATTATTAAAGTAATATAATTAATTAAATTATTTGTTAGTAATTTATACAATTTTTATGTTCAAAAATCGACTAATCTAGTTTTTTTTTGCTGAATTTGACTTGGTTCATATGAAATTTTGTACTCCTTATGGCCTCAGGAGTGTATGGTTAAAACGGGCATCATTTACATTTAAATTCCAAGTTAAACTTACACTATCAGAAACATAATGATAATTATTTCTATGAAACACATTTTTTTGTGTTTTTAATGTGGGAAAACAAACACCACATTACTATCTATTGTGACATAGATTTATATCTATTTATATATATATATCTATTTCGAAAAAAAAAAATACGATTGCTCTCGCACGTGGTCACACTAGGACTCGAACACGGTACCTCTCGATTACGCGTCGTGCGTGTCAACCACTCCACCAGCGAGCACTGTGCCAATCGCCTCGAATTTATCCATCCGCTTTGACCCATGTACCTATTTGACTTTTTGAAAGGTATTATAACTTTAGCTTATTTTGAAAAGTACTATTTTTTGAAAGTTTTTACAACCTTATACGCGCTTCAGTTTGAGAAAGTATTTGTTCACACGTTATTTGAATCGGACTATCGTTTGGTAACAGTCAAATATATTTTTTATAATTGAAATAAAGACCAGAGTACTACTTTGAGACTCAGACATATTTGGATTACATTAGCGGCTACTCATGGCGTAACAGCGGAGTACTGCTCGACATGTTTAAATCACGATCATGTTGTTTGGCCGCTTTAAAGAGTGACGTAGACACTCCCATGACCTGGTGCGCACGGCAGGGTCATCGTGCTCCGCCGCGCGCACTCTTCATACCCGCCCGCGATGTCTTTCCCCCCGTCGCCCGTAGACCATGGGAGTGTCACAAACGAAGTTGCCGGGCTATAGTATCGTACGATTGACACTATAAATGTCCATGAAAAAGAGGGTAGTTAAGTGCTTTCATTGCCTGCGCCTGCGCCTGCTGCGAGTAGCCGGGCTTCAGAGCCTCAGAGCGCAGTGCGAGGCGTGCAGCGTCGAAGTCCACTTGTCTCTAACGACTAAGGTTTTCTAATGACCTAATCATAAAGGACGATATTTACGAATTAAGTAACTGCCAATGTAATATAATTATGAAATGAATACCATCCATACTAATAATATATAATCTCCTAGCCGAGTTCGGCTACAGCGACTACTTGCTTCCTACCTATGAGAGCGACGCTGATGAGCTCTCTGGTGACTGACATAGCCGATTTTAGCGGTAAACGTGCGGCCACATTCACGGCATGTCAGCACCCCTCCGACATAATTATATTGTATGGCCGCTGGTGGTCGGGCCTTGAGCTCGTCGTGCTTGGCGTTGAGTTCATTACATCTCTCCGTTTCAAAATTCCGCACGTGCGTGTTCACAATATACCCCCACTGTGACCGGCCTTCTGCGATTCTCCCCCATGTATAATATTATAAATGTGAAAGTGTGTCTGTCTGTCTGTAACCTCTTCACGCTTAAACCGCTGAACCGATTGGAATGAAATTTGGTATGGAGATAGTTTGAGTCTCGGGGAAGGACATAGGCTACTTTTTATCCCGGAAAAATACCCTTATTCACGATAAACGAATTTAAGGCGGACAAAGTCGTGGCCAGAAGCTAGTTTTAAAAATAAAAACACAACGTTAAGTTAACTATGAAAGGGATATTTAGTAAATATTTTTTTAGATACTACTACGTTGGTAAAGTAATAAAGAAAAGTTTGTACACTTCAAGCTGGACACATGGAACTTGAATACACATGAAACTTAGTTCACAAACAATCAATCAGAACCGAATGAGTCGCACTGGGCCATAGTGGGCCATGATTTAGATTGAATTGCCGTTCCTTAATTTGAAATTGGTTTTTAACTCCCGACGAAAAAAGACAGGTGTATCAGTTTGAGGTGTGTATTTATATGTCTGCTTGTGGCATCGTAGCTCCCAAATCAATGAACTGTTTTTAACTACTTTTTTGTTAGAAAAATGACTTCGTCAAGTGTTCTTAGCTATGGTTAAAAAAATCGGTTCTGCCGCTTAAAAATTATCAGCTTTACTCTAGATTACGATAACGTAGTTGCGAGATTTAATAGTTTCGAAACCTGAAGAATTATAGAATAAATAGAATGTATAGATTTATTAAGATCTATACATTTGCTCCGTCGTTCTTGGGAAATTAACTTCTGCCACTCCAAAACAGGACGTTCTAGATATTTATAATTGGGTGAAGCCCAAAAAGTTAGACCATCATCAGCCGTAGTTTTCCATACAAACCCGATAAAAGTGAATTGTTTAAAAAATAAGTATTCAATACAGTTGTATGGTTAATTGTTCATCGCACTACTAAAACTTGAATAGAAAATATAAATAAGTGACTTTATGAACTTCGCCCAATTGCTCATGGGCTGCACTGAAAAAAAAAACTGATTGAATTAAACAAGACACTTGTTTCCATCAGAGCATATCAAGTGCAATGGTTGCAGCAATAATTTTAAATTGATAACTGCATCATTATCAAAGATATCAATTTTTTATACTGCTGTCACGTTTAAAATGGCTTGTTTCAAATAAGATGTTTGCATGCGCAATAAGTGGATGCTCTAAACAAATTTATTATATGTTCAATCAAGTTCGAATTAACTTGTGATTGAAACAAACATAAGTTTTTGTGAAGCTCAACATTTTCTTCGCTTCTAACATTCTTCTAACATTTGCTATTGCAATGCGACCTGGTTAAGGTCAATTAAGTAGAATGTTCAAATGTTTGATCATTATAAGTCGTACTACTGCAACCATGTGTTAAGTAATGAGTTTGTTCATGTTGTGATTGAATCTATTAAGAGATTTCCAATCAAGCTAAAAAGCAACTTGATTTTTTTCAGTGTTGAAGGGACTAAAGATGCGGGTATCAAAATGGAACAATAAAACGAGGTATTTATTCTCTTCCAAGCAACGCAGGATAACGTCAAGATCAGTGATACGCACGCAGTGCTTTGAAAACCTGAAAACCCTGGTGTAATTCCGAAAATTCGCGATTAATCTCCTTCAGTTCGTGACTGTTATAACTAGACATTTGAAGTAGTAGTAACATATATGTTGCAGATCGCAAGTCAAAATATATTGGTCCGGGAATCGGCTTGGACGACAGCAAGAGCGCGACGTGATTACGGATAGTTGATACGTGTCTACTCTCTACGGGTAACACTATATCAGCGATGAGTACGTTAGGGCGGTGGTCGACGTTGACACACATTTCGCGAATACTATAGCTGATAACGTCATCAAGCGCTGCTGTCATGGAATGAACATACCATGTTCATCCATGTCCATTAACAAGATTAAATTCAAAATAACGTTGATAACTGTAATAAGTAAATAACAATATGTGCATAAATGTGAAACTTAAGATTATTATAATCAAAATCGTATTTTGAATATCATCAATAAGTGACTATGACATCGCTGAGACATGATCGTTCACAATGGGACTCATAAGGTGGCTCAGAGTCACGCAACGGGCAATGTAAAGGGCTATGCTCGAAGTTTCTCTGCGTGATAGAATCAGAAATGGGGATACCCGCAGCAGAACAAGGGTATTTTTTGACTTTCCGCTTGTATAAAAAATTACACGTGATATCTTCTCGGACCCCCCCGCCCCCATCGTGATCATTTGTGATATTTTTCTGACCCCCAACCCCCATAAACGATCACGTGGTTTCAGGACGAGCCCTTATATAAAAGCTTCCAAAAAGATAACGTGTGCCTACGTTTTGAATCTTTGACCATTATTTAATTTCGGAAGTATTTAATCCTCCACTGCAGTAGCGTAGGTAAATTGGTTGTTTATCATCGAAGCGGTTTTTCTTTGGTTTAGCCGTGCATGCAGCGGGGACATTAAGATTGGCTACGCTTTCCATTCGACTTTGCACGTAGATATTGCGTTTTGTCATGAACGCAGCTCGGGCTTTCAGGTTATACCGCTACTCGCAAGTATTGCTATTAATAGCAACCGGGTTTATTAACACAGCAGGCTTTTTAATAAACTGTGTTCCGAATAAATTATCTACGTGGATGTAGATATATAGCTAAACACAGATGAAATTAACTTTCCGCGGGATGTTGGAAAAACGATTTTATTACTCGTATATTTTATGCGCGCAATTAAAGTAAATATTAGCTTCATTAACATGTTCAATTCAAATACAGGTATCATATGGGTACTTCAATTACTTGGTTGAATGTACCAAGTCATGATTGGAATGGGAAAAAAACTTTCTAAGCGACGTTTATTTAATTACGTCTTACGCCTAATAAAATGAAAAAAAAAAGTACTTATAGCTTAAAAAGGTATGCGGGTCGCATGACGATGGCGATATGACGACTCAGCGGCTGGTTTGCCCCCCGTCTCGCCGCTCGCATACCTAAGACGCGGTACAGCGGTGCTGGTCAAGCTATAATACAATGGCCTTTTCGGTTTTTTAACAACCTAGGCTAGGCCTCCTTAGCCGTAATCAAATTCAGTAGACGGAGCGTAGACTTAATACAGGAATGCTATCCGCAGCCATTAACAAGAGAGAGGGCAAGGGTACGCAGTGCGTAAGGTACAAAGATTGCGGAAGGTAAAGATTTCTACATTTACTGTTCTTTCAGTTCATATTAAAGATGTTAAGGTTGCTATTTGAGTAGGTTATGTTTATGTGGACTACACTGAGTAATTTATTACTTATGTTAAAGTGGGAGTGGGCCGGTCACGTCTGTCGTATGCATCCAGAGGTGGGCTAAAGCTACGGAGTGGGCGCTGTAAGATGGATGCTGATGACGTGGCCGGCTGAGGTGGAGTTGACTCGATGAACTGCGGGCCTTTGATGGTTGCATTTACCGCGTGATAAAGCACTCGTAATTTTCTGACAAGTATGTGCTTGCGAGAGCGACACATGCTTAATCATTCATTCATCGCGTGATAAAAAAAACAGCCAGCTGACTATTTTTTTTTATGACACAGGAATCAAACGAGCAGACGGGTCGCCTGATGGTAAGCGATCACCGTCACCTTTTACTGGCTAGGTTTGGCTCAGATTTGGGATGGTTGGAATTCAAGGTTGGAGGGCTTCTTTCTTGCCAAAGTAACTGATTGTAGATCGACAGTGACTCATCATCATGTACTTTGATTTAATCATATGCAATTCGACATTGACTTTTCTGTCCAATAATGTTTTTTTGTAGATATAGTTAAAAAATACTTCTAACTGACACATAAAACATGAAAATTCACTCTCATTTAATAATATTCAGATATTTTATTTTTGTTTTAATAAGTAGTACCTACTTATTTTCCTCGCCCACAATAGTTTTGCCATTAGCGTAATTAATAATTATTCTCTTGTTAGGGCGGTAACCTTATCTTGTATAAATAGCATCGTATTGTCCGTATGCAATACGTTAACTATAAAGTATGTGACGTGGATGACAATGAAATGGGTATGTATCAAAATGTTTAAGTTCAAAAGGTGCGTTCAAAATCTATAACGTTTAAATTGCATAAGTTCAAAATATATAATGGTATGAAAGTACACTCAAGACCAAACATTTCGGGTCGATAAAATACCATTATACTTTCTACAATACTGCAGGGTTGCAAAGTTTTCTCGTCGTGAAAAATTTGTGATTTTCACAATTTGTATAAATAAACATAAATATTACACTGAAATTATAATTCTCTTACCACCTAATTTTATTTTAAAATTTACAAAAAACCTGTTTGATCAACCCGGTTGCGTTAAGCTTGCACCTCATTTGTATCCAAAGCTATAGATATCAGGTGCAAACTTAACTTAACTAGAACCGATTAATAATGTTAGGGTAAGTGAAAGTTTGTACGGAACCGTCGGTGCGCGAGTCCGACTCGCACTTGGTCGATATTTTTTATCATGACGGGCACAAACAAATGCACCTGCGGTCTGCTCGTTGGTTGTTGCTGTTTATCTCTCTCTTGAAGAATTCTGGAGCATTCGCGATAGGAAATTCTCATGAATAGTGGAAAATCTCACTCGCTTCCTAATTTGTTATGTAATTTACCTACAACAATAGAGTACTCGCTTAAATGTGTTTACTCTATTCAACACAGATATACGCGCAACATACATACAGAATTCAAAACCTATATTCTAAGCTTTTTATTGGAGCTTTGCAAATCCCGAAATCAGTATTTCCCGGTCGGGACGGGTTTTTGAACCAAGCGCTATTCACTCGCGATCGTGCATCGACTGCATTTCAAGTTGGCTCAACTTCAGTTGATCTATCGTGAACTAGATATTTATTGATTTCAATTATTTCCTGTAGGTACATGGTACGGGATTTATTCTTGATAAAATAAGATATATATTGCAAACCAAGTACAGTTGTACAACTAGTAATAACGACCCTTGTCGGGGTTATATAGCAAATGAGTTTCACGTTTATTTTAATAATATTTTGTTGGTACTATACAAATAATTATTGATTATTTAACAATAAAAAAATACAAATAACTAAATATTTTAATCATCCATGAATATGTATGATGACTCTGTATGAAAATCAAAAATCTAATTAGTCCGTCTGCTAAATAATAAAAAAATATTGGACACGTATTTTTTTCTTTTTCAAAATAATAACAAAATACTCATATAAATCGCATTAAGGTTTGGGAGTGGGGGCTCGTGACGTCACTCCTAAGTAAAATTTGTACTTAGGAGTGATGTCACGCGATATTTTGACTCAATACGTGTCTGATATTTTTTATTAATCTACATGACAAACTAATTATAAGAATTTAGTCATCATCCCTATTCTGTGACAGAATAAAAATTAATAATATATTCTTTTAACTTGCTTTTTTTTACCTTCAGCATCATGGTGAGCATTTATGGAATAAAATGTTCACCTTAACAGAGCGAACTTTGCAGTTGCCAAATGTTAGCTAGATATATCGGTGTATTGTAAACATTGAATTTCTATGAAAATCGTGATGATTTGATCTAGTCGGATTCTTGGAATATTTTTTATTTATAAGAATACAGTATCTAAGTGAAGAAATTCACTTCAAAAACAAGATCATGATGGTAAAACATCACGATTTTCATAAAAAATCGGAACAATAACATTTATCAACAAGAACACTTTCAGTTTGTTACTACACGTAGGAGGAATGAAGCCACACGTAGAGGAAACGTTACTAAGTAGCGTGCTGTCATTTTGGCTATTAAGTAAATTATTGGTTATGTAATGTTAAAACAGCTTACAATTTTTTTTATTACATTGTTGTGATATAGACACATAAAGAGGAATATAGTTCGTTTACTTTATGGATCTGAAAATGAAGTTACATAACTTTGGGTTATCCCTCCAACGACGCCTCATCCATTTAACCAGTGGAGTATCTGGTAATCGAATTCAATATTCAGACGTGCTTGGTCCATCTTTTCTTTTTAACGTCCTTATAATAAGATGACAATAAAAAATATGTGTTGATAGAAATTATCAGAAATATAACGTAGGTAAATTTTCGCAAGTTTATTGTTAACTATTCTTTAGCTACTTCATTTGCACCTATGTAATTAAACATGAGATTAAGAGCTGCCATAACACGTTTTCTTATCTCTAGCGGTGAACATTATACGACACCTGAGTGTGACACGGTAGTCAGGCCACACAGCGAGCGGAGTGCGGAAATAAGGCATTTACAGTCCGCTCGTGCTGCAGACGTGCTCAAACTTGAAACACGACTGTTTTGGTTTCCGATAAGACAGCCTGATATGACGTTCCCTCCCCTCTGGCCCGCTAAGACATAGCCGACATCGATCTACGAGCTTCTTTAACTCCCTTGACCCAATTAAACACATTAAGCTTTATAAAACAATTAATCAACTGCCGTTTAATTTGTTTGAATGGCTCTTATAAAATACTCTCTGGCGATCCTGGGGATTCTCAGATTGATAGCAAGGTTAATTGATTGATGGTTTATAAATAAGCCTATTTTATGAATTAAGATTTTCTTTTAATATTGAAATATTCAGTCTGCGTATCGACTTCTCCAGACTGAATATTCCAATATCAAAAGAAAACCTTAATTAATAAATGATGATTTTAGTAAATTAATAATTGTTGTTGTTAACAGGTCGCTCAGACTCCAAAATAACATTAATTGTATACGAGTATATTGAGTTAATAAAATAACCCTTCCTTCTGGCTTTGTGCCATATATGCAAGTAGTCGGGTAAAAAATATGAATAAAACACCGTTATCATCTATTGAAATGATAAACGAGTTGACTTTGCGAGTTCGTTTCGTCAACTCACTGACGTGTTTCAGATATTTTATCAAATCACTAAACAAATCTGGTGAAATGAAAAAACAAGTTGCCGTTTTTGGCCGATTTCATCATTTCACTAAACAGTGATTTTATCAAATTACTGATTTTTTCTAGGCAAATGATAGAATGAATTCCCCATTTTTAACATCGTGTGTGATTTGGTCATGTATTGGCTATTTCCCTGCGACATATACGACGATATGTGATCAAGAAATTTTCTTTTGTCGAGTTGGTTCTTGAACTCTATAATGGATTTAAGCAGGTGAGCCGTCTTGATTTTTGGTGCAGAGTTGTTTTCTACCTGCAAGAGCCCAAAGGGTATGTTTGGAAAATCTTTTTCTTAATGATAGTGTATACATATATATGGATCCAGTTCCTGAAGTTTTTTTATATGATACCCCATATAGGTCATGATATTATAGGTTTCCATACAACCCCTGAACTGAACCTTTTTAAAATGTATTAAGGGTTCAGAAGGTTCGCCCTGCAAAAGAAGACCTTCTGGATATCAAACGCCGTATATTTTTTCACGACATTGGCTCAGTTGGTTGCAGAACAGCCTACGAAGCTGGAGTTCCCGGGTTCGAATTCCGACTAGGGCTAGTGTTTGTGTGATGAGCACGAATGTTTTGTTCCTGGGTCTTGGATGTGTTCTATTTATTTAAGTCTTATAATTAATCTATATATTATGTATCTTATCGTTTAATACCCATTGTACAAGCTTTGCTTAGTTTGGGACTAGATCGTTATGTGTAAGACTGTCCCTGATATTTATTACAATAATAATTTGATATCGTGAACAATATCCACGGCCATTTTCATCGTAATGTGACTAAAGCAGTTGCTCTATGCGGCTTGTTTGTGCAACAATTTTTGAAATATACCACGTACTTTGCGTGTATTTATGTCGTTCAAAGTACCTTTTAGGCTTAATCTACAAAGCGATCTGAAACTATTTTTAGTGCAAAGTTTAAATTAAGAACTAAAATGATCGTGACGTCATTGTTAGTACTGGCAACAGTCTAGTCTCTAATTTGTTTACACTTGTCGTGTTTGTGGCGTCTGTCCATTTAATCTGTAAGTTCTGTAATTACGAATAACTTATGCCAGGAGAACCTGGGGGCACGGCAGTGCCCCCGCCAAGTCGAGCAAAACAAAGGCACGCCGTACTATCCTTTTCTCGAAGCCATTCATGACAGTTTCGACCCCCTGTAATTTATTTGCTGATGATGCTAGAAGCCTAAATTTTCAGTGACCAAGAGAACATAATACGCCTTTGGTATATTCCAAATTGCACTAAATTATAACTTATAGTTAAAGATTTATTGCAAGTCAAAGTTCCTTAATTTTGTCACTCACTCACTCATCGATCATAGAAATTCTAAGGTACTTCCAGCAGATTCACAAGGTTCAAATTTTGAACCCTATTAGTGTTTAGTCTGTAAAGCACCAGAAAAAACTTAAACATTCTGCAATTTCAGTCTAGATTTCCTGATATAACAGGTGTATAAATAAATTTGTAATTCTATAGAAATGTATGCGATTACAAAGTTACATTTGCAGATTAGATAAACAATAAAAATTTTCGTTACTTAAAAGCGAAATAAAGGAGAGGGAAAGAAGGAGGAAATGGGGAGGTGGAAGAATGGGGAAGTAGAGGGGTGGGAGGAAAGGAGGGGGAACGAAGGGGGAAAGGAAGAGGACGAAGGAGAACGGAGAAGATGAAAGGATGACAAGGGGTGAGGGGAAAGAGGGAAAGGAGAAGAGAGGGGAAGGGGGTTAGATAAAAGACAAGAAAGAAAAGACAAGATACCAAATACCAGAAATAAGATATCAGATATAAGATATCTAGACACGCGGAAGCCAAGTTCAAGCAAAGGAACTGGCTACCAGCGCCAAGTGTAATATTACACGAACCACTTGGTGCCACTTTTGACCCTTCTATAACTCAAAACCTCTTTAACGTAGACACATAAAATATATTTTTTTAAATAAAAAAAGAACCGACTTCTAAAGCTGATTCAAATGTGATCCGTATACCGTACATAAAAGATTATGTTTGGCTTTTTAGTTTATTTTGAAGTCGGTTCTTTTTTATTTAAAAATTTTAATTTTTTGCTTTTTCTGATGGATTTTAGTGATATAAAGTATTTTTTAGAGCCCATAATGGGATGATTGAGGAGGCCCTTTGCACACATCTCGAGTCTTTGGAAGTAGGAAATGTAAAAGTTGGTTAATTTATATTCATTGTAGGTACCTCTTTTAAAATTCACTAAACCATTTAAAAACTGTTGCTCGGGATGAGCAGAGTCCCCTAATGCTGATTGCAAGAATATCAAGCAACTAAAGGATATAGGGATGTTGAAAGGAGGATGCTTCCGCTGATCCTTAGTTGGGCGGTAACGGTGCATAAACTCCAGGGCACCACCCTTAAAGTCGTGATTGACTTAGGTAAGAAGCATTTCGCAAAAGGCTATGTTGCGCTAAATCGGGTAAAGACATTGGAGGGTATAAGCTCTTTGCGACTTAGAACCAAACAAGTTACTGATGAAACCACACGACGAAAAAGCGTTGCGTGAAATGAACCATTGAGACTATTATAAATCAATAAGACCAATTTTAAATAAGACTATTGTAAATAAAAATCTAAATTATAAGAATTGGCTAGGTCAAAATGGTTAAGTCCGTAGCTAGCTGGTTAAAAAGAATACGAGTAACTGTCTCAACTTTTATGACTTCTACGACTTTTATACGGCACTTACTGCCATAATGCATTCTAATGTCAATTGCACACGACCTTTAGCTGAACGTTGCTATTTCAGAATCAGGGCCGTTAACCGTTGAGGAGTTCTCTGGTCCTCCACTATCAGCTCCGCTTTGCTACCCTGTTCATAACCAACTTCTGCCTCTAAGCAAAATATGATAAAGAATTATTATATTGCGATTAGTGAATTAAATAACGCTGGTTGAGCCCTAATTTGTGAATGGTGGCTTGTGTCTTCATCATCAGTTTCTCTTCACCAAATAGTGATTTTCAAATGTAAATGCTTAAACTACTGTAATAAATACCGAAATTGCCATAGATGTGCTCATAATATTCGAGGAAATCCTTCGATTCCTCATGGATTCCGGCATCAGATCTTAACCAAAATTTTATGGAACCAATTTGGATATACCTACTCATGAACAAAAAAAATATTTTTCAAATCGACTTGCGATCCGCGAATTAAATAACTCTGGTAGAGCCCTCAGTGGTAACTGATGGATTGTCTCTTCATCATGGGTTTCTCTGCACTAAATGCTGATTTTCAAATGTAAATGCTTAAACTTCTGCAATAAATACCGAAATCGCCATAGATCTGTTCATAATATTCGAGGAATTTCTTCGATTCCTCATGGATCCCGGCATCAGATCTTCACCAAAATTTTATGGGACTAATTTGGATATACCTACTCATGAACAAAAAAATAATTTTCCAAATCGTCGTATAAATGACGGAGTTCTGAGGTAACAAACATAAAAAAACATACAACCGAATTGAGAACGCCTCCTTTTTTTGAAGTCGGTTAAAAACTACGTGTGTTTAATTATATCCATAAGGACATCTAGAAGCTCCAATTTCATGAAGCTAGCTCAAACGGTTTTAAAGATATGAAGGTCAAAAAGTCGTAAATTTTAGCACTGACTGACTGACATATAGTACTAAACCTAACCTACTTCCAGATGAAAGGATGAAATTTGGAATTCAGCGCGGTAATTGTGTGTAAGCGTAGGAAAAAATCTATAAATAAAAAAAAGTTAAAAAATAGGGGGGGGGGGGTCCCCATACAAAGGTTAGGTAGGTAGGTGGGTAGGTAGGTGGGTGGGTTAGGTAGGTGGTTAGGTAGGTGGGTAGGTAGGTAGGTGGTTAGGTAGGTGGGTAGGTAGGTAGGTAGATAGGTAGGAGTTTAGGTAGGTGGGTAGGTAGGTAGGTAGGTAGGTAGATAGGTAGGAGGGTAGGTATGTAGGTAGGTAGGTAGGTGGCTAGGTGGGTGGGTAAGTAGGTGGGTAGGTAGGTGGGTAGGTAGGTGGGTATGTGGGTGGGTAGGTAGGTAGGTAGCCATATGTATGACACGCGGTCATCGTTTCGAGTGCAAGTCAAAGCGCGGAACAAGCGATAGAGAGGAATGATCGGCCTAAGCGTTAGTCTTCTCTTCCACGTTATCACGTAAAATTATCGTCCGTAAACCGACCTTACGGACAACCAATTTTTTTTTAATTGTATCGTTGTAGCCGTTACAAGCAGATATTTGAAACTATCCCAATATATGTATTATTATATTTTCTATATAACAGAAATATAAAAATAAAGTTAAGTCAAAAAATAAGTGGTGTCCCCATACAAAAAACTTGTAATACGCGCTAAACAACCGGCCAACGGTGTGTTGTCAATATAATTGAATGTCCTTTCGGGCCAGGTTTACGATCAAAGGGCTTATAAATTAGGTAGGGTTTGCTGCATGTAGTTTATTGCCGTGTGCGATTGGCCAAGTCGTTTTATTTATTAAAAAGATGAAGATGTGTAATATTGATACGGTCACTAAAACGGTCACAATAACATGTTCCTAGTTAACTAATTCGATGAAGATTTATGAATGATAAAGGTGTTGGATAGATGCTCACATGGATAGGTACTACTGAATAAATTAACCGTCACAATAACATGTTGTTAGTTCCGTGAACATTTATGAATGACAAAGGTGTGGGGTAGATTCTTCCCTGGATAGGTACTACTGAATAAATTAACCGACTTGGTTTTTATATCTCACAACTTTTTGTGGTAGAAAAGGTTGCGAGACTTGGCAATGTTTTTACATGTTATGTTTTTCATGGGCATTAACATCTAGAATATTTATATTTAAGAATATTAATTGTTGACGCACGATTCTATAATATTCGTATCTGGGGGCACAGCCGTGCCTCTGCCAGGACGAATAAAACAGAAGGCTCTCCTTACCTTTTCTTAAACCGTCTCATTTTCAAATCCTCATAGCTTCGTCCCAGATAACACTAGATACCCCAAAATCACAGGCTAAGATGTAGTTAGGGGACATATGAAATACACTAAGTTTTATTAATGTAATGCACCTGGCATTGCAAGCGTTCATATACTGTAGTTAGCATCAGGCAGGCCGCAGGCTTGTTTGCCACTTTAGTAGTATATTATAAAAAAATCAAGCGTATACTTTAGATTTATTTATTATTATTATTATTATTAAGAAATCTGTAAATGTCACCCTACAAACGGGGTGCAGGTCTCTATACAGAACTAGTAAAACTAGGGTATACCCGATGTCCTGGACACCTGAAATTTGGTATGGAGCCAAGTATTTATGGAAAAAAGGAAAGAAGACGTTGGAAACAGGAATAGCTGACGCTCATACTACAAAAAAGAAATGAGATTCTATCAAAAATATTTTATATAAAGTTGACGGCCAAGACTCACAAGCTCATAACGCTTTCGCTGGAAAATAGTTATCAGATCGCAGGAAAAACCAAGCCCGTGACTATAATAATCCTACGCCTTTGTTAAAAAAATTGGCTTGGCCCGTTTATAGATCTATTGAATGTCATAAACAATGAAGTCTTGTGACATAATTTCCTTACCGTATGGTCCATATGGTAACAAGTTAAGTTTATGTTTTCAATATTATGATAATATTAAACATAATAATAAAATCAGGGCTTGGGGGCTTAACATTTCTTGGGATCTAATACCTTTTTTACTGTGAAAGCGTTATGAGCTTGTGAGCCTTGGCCACCAATTTCACATGAAATGTTTTTGCTGGGTATATCTTTACCAATAAAATAGTAACTTTTTTACTGTGAAAGCGTTATGAGCTTGTGAGCCTTGGCCACCAATTTCACATGAAATATTTTTGGTGGGTATATCTTTACCAATAAAACAGTCACTTTGCTTAACTACGAGTATTGACAGACTGCGCAAGCAAAATCTAAACCGTTGAAAGTAGGAGCATGAAGTTAGAAACACATATTCCTTTTAAGTCGTAGAGGTGCACTAAGGAAAGATTTTTTTTTATTCCGAATTATACGCGGTCAAAGTTGCGGGCATAAGGTAGTATTTACATACGATTGTTAATAATATATAAATCAAGTAATGTTTTTGTTTAAGTATTTGCGAGGTAGATGTAGGAAATTCAAAGGTTCCCGGTAAGTATTTGGATTGTGAAAACAAACTCACGTTTTAGGATCACGCGTGACCCCTTAAATCACAAAATAGTGCACTATCCAATCAGAAATGGAAAATATTTTAGTAGAGCATTTGAGCCAAGCCCACAAAGTCGCCGTTGCCGGTATGTGACGTGCATAATAAATTTATTGCCTCATGATACCCACACATCATACCACTGAAATAACAACATCACATGTGCCGATAAGATTCACAAACAGACGGCATTATTCCACCGAAGACACAATATCACGTCATATTAAGTACTGTCAGTAAATCCCATCGCACACAAGGCAATTTCGATGAAAATCGAAGTATATATAATAGTCTCCTAAATTGTTCGAGTAAGATTTAACCTCGGCTGAAGTGAATTTCAGTTGAGCCGGCTTTTGCCAGGGCCATTGAACATGAGGCAGTGTTCACACGAGCGGCTACATCCTCCAAACTTCATGCTGCCTCAGAGTTAAGCCAGCCATTTTAAGTGGCAGAGACCATGATTCGCACCGTTCGGTATATCACAATCATTATTAGTTTTTTATTTGTTTTGTTTTTCAAAAATGCAGCTAGCTAGACAGCTGCTAAAAAATGCAGTATTATTTAATTGACTCGATGTAAAGAACCAAATCCTTAATATTTCTTCATCAAATAAAATAAGTTGACTGACTGTTCAACCCAGAGTTTCAAGTCACGATCATAATTGTAACCCTGTGTCGTTAATTACTGAACATAGGTCTCTTCAAAGAGTTTAGAATGAAACAGTCGTCGTTCGGTTTCCTATATTCATCTTATCTGATGTTGTTACGAAGGAACTACCACAGTAGGACATTTTGTGTAATTATTTATCTCTTAAAAATACCTACAGCCCTTTAAAGCTAAAATGGATAGACTGAATATAAACTTGGTCGTACATTAGGAATGAAAAGAAGTGAAAATTTCACATGTACCCACAAAATAAATTAGGGTAGGAAAAAATAGTGAAGTTATCACAACAAAATAGAACCGAAGCTCAGCCGCGTATAAATATGATATATTTAATTACACTGATTTGGTAATTCTCCGACGTTTCGGACGTTTCGTTACGTCGATAGTTTCGAAGAAACTGGAGAGGTCAGTATCAACATCCTATAGCTGCGCGAGTTTTTCGAGCTAACTACGCTCGGTCTTGATTATTAGTTTGTACACTAAGGTTGTCATCTGGTTTACTAATAACTGGATTCCACGAAGGTGAAAGCCTGAAACCATCTTTCCGGTTGAAGTTTCGTTGTTTCTTGATTTCAATTGCATCATGTACGATTCTACTATAGTGTTTATGTTCCGTAGAGTGGGATTATGAATCTCAATGCAGTGGTTTGGTTCTGACTCCATTAAATTTTGCTGCTGACCGTCATTATCAAATTTAAATGTTTATTTGTAATGTTTATCAGGCGTGATTATATTCGTGACTCTTCCAGCGACGATGGTGCGCTTCGTTTGTCCAATATATAAACTCCCTCTACTGCAATCGACCTTGTAAAATCCAGGTAATTGAAACCGAATATCATCTTTAGGTCTTACACGCCCTGTGACCTTGGATAATGTGTGAAAATGGTGTGAGCAATCAATGTTTAGTGAAGGTCTTCTAAGATCATTTTTGCATAGCGACCAGAGCCTTAGTAGATGTTTTTACTGTCCCATTTATATGTTCGTTCTTGTATACCATGCCTAGCATTTCTTCTCCACTTTGTTTGTCCTCGATAGTATCCTGGACACCTACTTGACCATTTGTTATATCTATTAGCTACATCGTTTACCTTGGTTTGTCTCTAGATCGTGGATGGCGAACTTGTGTTACATTTCTACCTGCCATGTTTGTAGAAAAAATATTTGACTATGTTATGACGTGTAATTTCATCGTATGCAATTTTTTACACTATATCTGCCTCATGTACCCGAATTATTTTGATGGGTGCTATCTTGGCTTAAATCATTACACTGCTTCACCATCCCTGCTTAGTTCTTCAATCGGCAATGGAAAGTTTTAATAACAAAATCCCAATGTAGACTGGATTCAATTAAGAAGTAAAGCCGAAGTACTTGTAAATAGTAGGGCGATTTAGCAAAATATATTACTTATGATAGGATTCCAGATCAAAAAGCTTGTTATTAAATTCCTTTGAAACCCAGCATAATCCATGCAAGGCAAAGTGTAGAGTTCATTACAATGGTTCCGTTTCGAGGGATAAACGGTTGTTTTGAACGAAGAAACAATATAATCGTTCATTATAATGTCGTGAATACCAACCTATGGAGCGTGTTGCGAGGATTTAATAAAGGTAATGATGCGTATAATACGCCGGAATACTTATTATTAGCGATATCTATGTTTTCCTACCAATGATTGGAATAATATTTGGTGTCGAGTATATACAAAAAATCGTAATATTCTATAGTATTTTCGAATAACCATACTCTTATTTTTAAACACGTTATAACGGAAGTAAAGTGGAGTTTTATTAATCACGAAAAAAAGTAGGTACTTAAATATACGACTTCAATAGATGTGTCTCAAGTATTGTGCTGACTAACGGTAACTTTTCTTCTATGGCGGCACAAATTTGTTTTTTTTTTTTCTATTCATACGTAGCCAATAATCGTACCTGGTGTAGCTACCCGTGTACGAAAAATGGTTGAAATCCAGTGTGCCGTTTTGTTTCGATGAGGCCGCAACAACATATTAACATGCAAAATAAAATTCTTTCAGGAACCTACAAATAGACCGTTTCACATATTCTTTTGAAAATATATATTTTTTTATAGTTTCGTCACGTCCGTCCGTTCGTATGTCACAGGCATTTTACTTAAAAACTACATCATGTATATTGATTAAATTATAGGTGTCTAGTATGAGCCGCTACTTAGTTTGATAGTTAAACAACAAAAAAAAACAATGGGGAGGTGGGCACCATTGTTTTTTTTTTTTCGTTGTTTTTCTACGTGTATGAACAAAAAAAAAAACAGTAAATATCAATGAGTGGCACATATTTCGAGAGTTCATCTAAAATCAACTCTTTTCTTCATCAATATTTTCAGATATAAATATAATAGGTTCTTTCGGAGCAGAGCGTAAATTGTGACCCCCTTTCTCTATTTTCTAACCGGTATGTCTCAAGTAATGAAAAAATTACAATTATAAAGTTCAGCAAGAGGGCGAAAGTGCCGTGGAGATACGCTCTTTTGCTAGTCCACTTTTTCATATCACATTTTTCCATCTGTAGCGCATTTTTTTGTGTGAACGCCTGCGGAACCCTACACTGAGAATGACCCAACGTGCTTATTGCCGATCTTATAATTTTATAATAGTTTAGATTTTAGAACGTAGCAGTTTTTCGAAAGCATTTTACTAAAGAATTTTTATTTCACTTCCATGAATGATTAATTAATTGTACTACGCCGATAGCAATCAACACATTTAATAATTAAACATGGTATAAATTATTTTAGAGTCTACTTTACATTCTGAATAAATCTTAGATACTTAATCAAAATGAACACGCGACCCAATTTGAGGAGTCGTCTTCAACTTAGAGATAAACCCAGATTACTTCGATTTACATTAGTGAATCCGTTTTAGCAGAAAGGCTTTGAAGAGCCAAGATGTCCACTAAGAGAGAGGAAAAAAACGCATTTTTGCTTTTAGACTTTATTTTATTATTGATGCGCGGTTTTATGAGTGCTAAGTATATATAATCTTAATTCATTTATTGTCCTTTTTTGTGTAATAAATCACGGTGGCTCAGGATGTACGGTACATGCAGATCTGTATGGATATCAATCATCTTCCACATCAGATGGAATATAGATTGGGCGAAATCTTGAGATGGTAATCATATTGATGTTGTCACTCGGTAGTAATGTAATTCAGATATACTTCAATGATCAGCGTATCATTCGATTCCATCTGTATAATATTATTGGATACCACAGGCGTGTAATTACCTGAGGTGAATTTAGATACATAGGGAAAACGTAAAAGTAAATTTCAACGCTTTTCCCTGACAGGATATTTTTTTCCTATGTTGTCACTTAAATCGACAAATCATATTTTTTGCTTAAAATAATCTTGGTTTGGTTTCGAATAAAAACAAAGTGTAGGAGCATTTATCTTTGCTCGGTGGCAGTTGCTCAAGATTCACGCGATAACTCTACTAAACCTCTTTCTAACTTCGTGTTCCTTTCTTCAATAGATAGTAAAAATGTCCAAACTTAGATAATGGAAGCAAAACATAGTGTTTATTACTTGTTGTGAAACACGTAAAGCATGTTAGCTATTGTTTGCTTTTGTAATAGGAGAGGAGCGAAGGTATACGTACTTAAATATTAGCTGAAAGAACGTTCTCGTTTAGTTTATATCCTAGTTACCCGGTGATGCTGGTATAGTCTTTTGTCTTATTACTTTCATTTTAACTCACTTTGTGCGGTAATGTTTTGTAATACGATGCGAAAAACTGTTGTTTATTTACGGCCCGATATACATCTGAATACTTTTTCCTTGGCGATATTTGAAAATTGTTATAGTTTCATCGCGAGTTTGATTGATAAGGGTGCGGCGAGTGTGATCACGCACGCCTTTCGCCCCTCGCCTCATTCTGATATATATCCAATTGGATCTTGCTCAGCAAATTTTCAACATCTGCTCCGCTCTGGGAGCATAAATTGTGAACACATTTCTAGAAGCTTATGTATGTTCGCAAGCCTTCTGTCTCCTTTATACAGATGTTGTCTGGTCTTTATGGCGCTAGATAATTTATAATAACATTAATATGATTGCTTAGATATTATTTTCTATTAAAAAAACTCTTGTGAGTACTGATATTTGGAGTCAGTTGGCAGCTATTGGTCAGCGTGACAATGTCGGAGATATAAAAGCCAAGCTCGAGGTGCTCTCATTGTTGTAGCGGGAATTAGCCATTGTTACCAGGTTAAAACTTTTCGCTAAAAGAAGCATAACTGATCAAAGACAAAACGCAAAAAGTTTTCAGTGTTCCCATTCCGGTTTTATTGTCAAAAAAGTTTCATTAGGGAAAAGTTGACGGATTTTGCCGCTTTATTGCCCAATTCATTTGTCCTGAAAACGGGAACAAACCGCTACCGTAAATAATGGAGGTCCGTCTCTTCTTGTTCGGCTCCAGATTACCGTGCAGTAAGTTTGTCTTGTTTCTCGTTATGCTCTAACGGGACAGGTACAAAATGAAGAGCCAACTTTGTTACCGTAGTTAATAAAGAGAGCAAATGCTCGCCGGTGTAACAAAATTCACCGTGGAAAACTCTGATCACGCTTTTAGCTTGATACTGATATATGATTCGTTAAATATAACGATGGAGACACTCGTTTAAGGGTATTATTTCATAATCATTATTCAATGTTTTTAGGGTTCCGTACCTTAAAACGGAACTCTTATAGGATCACTTTATTGTCCATCTGTTCCTCCGTCTGTCTGTCTGTCTGTCTGTCTGTCAAGACCCATTTTCTCAGGGACACGTTGAAATTAACGTCATCTTACGTCTGTAGTCCCTTGAAGTTATAAGAAAATTAACCTTTTTAATCAACGCAATCCAAAGATACAGCTATTAAAAAAGGTTTTCGTGTACTTCAAGTTGTCCCAAAAACTTATAGAACAACCCATTTGTCAAATTTCATTTATTGTATAGTTATTAGTTAGCGATACAATGAATTTTAATAATTTAAATCGTATATAATTTGATGAACTATTGATGTTTTTAGTATAGTTAATAGTAATGTACTTTTAGTATTGTAACGGCAATAATTCGCTTTTCTATAGCGTTGGATTCCCCCTAAATAAATAAATAGATAAGATACTTAAGATCTTCAAGAAGATGCACTAACATTTTAATAGTTAAGAATTAATGAGAAACAATGACTGACTGACTTTTGAGTTTCCTTCGGCTTACTTCCCAACAGAGATAGTCTCTTGGACAATGCGGGTAGAGTCAGACTTGTAAAAGTGCCCTTGTGTCCTACTTACAGAATAAATATTTTAATTATATATTTTAAATATTTCAATCCGTTGGGCGCCGTTAAAATCTGTATTTTTCTTGGGAATTCGATATAAAGCCTAAGTATAAGTTCACTTTGATAGAGCAGTAAATTAGAGCCCATCAGCGACACTCAAAGAAATCTAATAAATCACTTGAAACAAAACTCTCCGTTAGCAAAAAGCTTTTTGAAATCATTTCCGATATTGCAAATGTCGGATCTTCTCTCTTTAACGACCCTATTAAAAAGTAATCGTCCGCAGTTAGATGTCATCGGCAGTGCATTTTTCAATATTGAAAATTGAAAAATATTCTCTTTATTTACGATTTTAGTTATACCATAATATTTTTTCGTTCCTAAACGATGTTGAAATACACACAGACGTACAATATCAATTTTTTATACAACCACGGTAAAGCAGTACGGGACACCCGTGCTGTTTCTAACAGGGGCAGGTATTAACAGGCTGATTTACGCCAAATTATTGGTCCAAGAAACAAAAAAAACACTATTACCGCGTTTGTAAACAATGCGTAACGTGTCGCAATTCGTCAGTTTTGGCTGCATCGTTCGTAGGAACGCGTTGTATGTGGTGCGCCTATTTTGGCAGGTGAACGATCTTTTTTAATTTAATGTTTAATAATTTTAGTATCTTGATTTGTAACTTTGTTATAAATCGCGTAGCTGTAAAACTTCAACTTATTCAAACAGTGTTTATTCAAGTACAAATACAATGCACTCTAATTTCTTGCTGTTAAATTTATAGTATTACCTTTAAACCTTTTATAGTTTTACCTCATTTCTGAAAAATCAGGCCGTGTGGTTGACTTTAACAGAATACACGGTTGCAAGTTCTAACATATTGCTGGTATAAAAGATAAAGCTTGGATTTTATTCAAAGAAAATGATTATTTAAGATAACTAATTGATAGAATTAAAGCGTTACTCCGCGAAATACCATATTACCATACAATAATGAATTATAAGTTCATTCCTCAGCAAAGCAACTATAAAACGTTAATTTAAGACGGCTGCTGTGAAAGCTAAAGTTCTATTTCGTAGTTAATGTTAATGATGGTGACCGTTAATTTTATTCAAGAAATTTATTGGACCAAAACTTCGTATTTTATAACTACCGTTCCTTCAAACTTACCAGTTAAGTTAAGTGTTAGAACTAGCCCCAAGTGGGGTAAGTTTTAACATGTTAGTTTCTTTGGAAAACCCTTATTCAGAAAGTTAGACATTAAAAATATTTTTGACATGCTTAATTTAAAGTCTTATGAATTACATGGCATAAAATCATGTTTCGAACGCAAAATGTCGGGTAGCTAACGGAGTTAGTTTGAAAATTGTTAGAACCATCGCCGGTCCCCCTACCTATGTACCTACCTAACTAGAGACACTTTGGAAAAGAAAATCATTTTTCATTTCAGAGCATTACATTACCAATAATATTAGGTTCTGCTAAAAGTCAGTTATCAGATCAAAGTTATTTTTGCCACCACGTGCCGCCCTATGACCTAATTCGACAAGGCATTCCAATACAAAATTTAGCAATACATTGGCCATATCATAGACATATGTTCATTTTAAATATTCAAGGACTCCTCAAAGTGTTACAGCATTAAAGACTTAAGTAGTATTATAAAAAAAAAACTCTTATTGGATTTCCAATTTAAGGAAAAGTGTTAATACAGGCTTTCATGGTTGGCAAAACGGCTAGACGGCTTTGAATAATTTCCAATACTTATATATTAATTATAGGGGTACAGTAGTCAGGCATTCTAGAAAACTTTTTAGTACAGAGAATTAAAAAAAGAAAGTCTATTTCACCATTTCCGTAGGAGGAAGTTGTGGAAAAATTTCGGGCTAATATAATGTTGATAGGTTTTTTGCGCTCACGTGCGTTGGCACCCGCGAGCCGCGAGGCTCGTTCCATTTGCTAACTCTTACTACGTGACGAGTTAGTGTCATGTTCCTACTGTGGTTATATAACATTGGCCATAGAACACAAACAAATATCACTCTTTGTTACTATGCAAATTATGTGGGTTTTTACTATCCGATAATGTGTCTCTGACCAGTCAGTGCTAGGGTGCATGGTGCATCAAACGCTCTTTCTTGAGTTTTTATAGATTAAACCGGAATCTACTATATTTATGAGTATTATTTGTAGACTTGTCCATGTTATCTACATTTAACTTAGTAACGCATGTTGACTCGTTCAATAAGCTTGAAGTAGTACAATTGAAGTGTAAGGTGACGATGCCTTTTAGCAGGGTTGCCTGACACTGCATCTTAACTTAGTAAATTCTAAAAGGATTTTCACTTAAATTGATTTAGGCAATTTCTGTGAATGATTTGGCATTAAAATAAAGGTCATTTTTGTTTCAGTGCGCGATGAGCCGCTTCATAACCACGTGACATTTGCGTGACTCGTGACTATCATGACGTTGCTGACGACAGTCAATTACGAGTGAGCCGTGAGTGTTTCTTAGTAAACATTCATATTAGATTAGAGCACAAAGTGCCCTTTTCTACTCTGATTGAGAAGTGGATTAACATTGTAGCTTTTTTGTGAGTGTACCGGTGCGTGTCGTGATACAGGAAGCCTGCGACGTTTTGAAGAGGTAGGTCAAGTAATTAAATAAGAATCCCCCGTCTTCCTAGTGACTGGAAACGAACAACTCAACGAAAATCCGTAGTTTATACTTATTTATATTTGACACGATGATATGCCAGGATTATTATATTTTTGTCTTTTGATTGACATGATTTTGGCTAACTTATGCTTATGCCATTAACTTTCACAAACCACTATCTTGATACATTATCACAACACAACAAAACGGCTCAATCGCGTATAAATATGAGTTGCAGTTTTTTCGAGACCATGGACGTAACGCGACGTTCGAAACGTCGAAGAATTAACAACGAAAGGTAATTAAATAAATCTTATTTATACACGATTAAGCCCCGTTTTGTTGTGTTGTGGTCATGCGCGAAGATCGTGTAAGGTTAAATCAATGCACTATCTTGATAGCCGGAACAAATATAACGAGTCATTGGTGAATTTATAACAAGGAAAAGCGAGCGTTTGTCAATCTCCTGAATAGCATAGTCGATTCTGAATCGTGAAACAATAACAGAGAGTCAGGGGCGGCATTTTCCACCAACATTCTTAAACAATGGCATTACATCCCGGACACAAAAGCTAGTTTTTAACAAAGCCACATGCCTAAATTTGTGTTTCCCTGTCTTACGGCAACTTACCTTACGCAATGGAAAGCTTTTATAATATGGAAGCGCTGTTTTCAGTAAAATATTGTTTTGTTCGCAGTAAATTTTAGTTGGCACATAAATATCTGTTTGCCGGCACGGGTGAGTGAGTGCAAGTGGTGAAGGCTCTATTCTGCCCGACAGCCTGAACCGTTGGCTGCGAAATATAAATCGCGCCCGGTTGAAATTACCTGTACGTTTTATGACACACTCTAAAAATGTGTTCAGTCAGGCATTATATTCAGCTGTATTTTTTTACTTTAAAAGCACATACATAATGCATTTAGAGAAAAAAAATGTACGTATTGCCCAGAGTCACGACTTAGCTTGCTGTTGGTATTTTATTTTTCTTTGTCTTTTTTTAGTACGCACATCAACTCCTTATGTATTGCGATTCGTGGTCTACAATAGAGAACCTTGATACTATTAGTTAATTATCAAATTTGTATAATTTAATTCCTAATTTTGTAGTGAAAAACGATTCCGATTTATAGGAATGACAGTTAAATGTCTGGTGCTGTTATAACATAATCAAACATTGAAAAAAATATATATATACCACATTACGTGTACGGCAGTCTACCTTCTCGCCTGCCTCAAAAATTTTGCAAAATTTATAGATCATCAGTTAAAAATGTGAAATTTCTTTACGATGTTGTTAGAAGACCCGGCACACTGTATGATCGTGATCTTTGCTAGAATACCTTATCGGACATAAATCATGATGAAATTAATCTGATTATAGAGTGAGATAATTTCTATATCTTCAGTTAACGTTCCTTCCTAAGGGAAGCTTATCAAGAATCCGAGCCACTAGAAGTAAACACAAGCAGGAACGAACTGTATTAAACCTGAAGTTTCTTTGCGATGTTGTCAGAAGGCCCGGCCCGCTGTATGTTTGATGTGGCCGCGCCGAAACACGTTTTCCGTTTTAAGCGAGCCGCGAGCGTATCCGGCACAGAATATCGGAGGACAGAGATACATTTCCACCACTATGCCTGTTTTTATAACTCTACGCAAAAAAAAGATTTCAGTTGAAGCCTATGTGTTTATTCGGTGACCTGTTTGTGGCGGATAGTAGCAGTTAAGCAGACACTGATATGGATACGTTTTTTAATACATTAATCCGCTTTTACCTTCGCTTTCATTCCGCTTTGCTGATGATATCGTAGTCATATCTGAGCCCTGTACTTTTCTAGGTCCAACTGTTAGGGCTGGTTGCGGTGAAACACGTTTTCCGTTTTAAGTGTACCGCACGTAGATCCTGGCACTATCATATCATGCTTGTTTCTAACGAAAAACTTTTTCCTAAAAAGGGGTGTTATAACTGTTATTTGTGGGAATGTGTAGCTTATGAACTAAAGAAGATAACCGTGTAAGGGAACAAAAAATGCCCCTGACGGTATTAGCCAATGGATATATCCTATGTATTGGTTATAATGCTAGTTATTAATCTGTCAAGTTTTATGTCATAATTATTGTAAGTTTTATGTCATAATTATATTTTTAATGAATTGATGATGAATAATTTCGTAAAAAACTACACGTCTTTAGGTCAACATTAACTTGGTCATTTTTGATGTCAAATATTTCAAACATTTTTTTTTTGCACTTGGTAGTCAGCGACACCCACCATTTTTTTTACACGAATGTGACATCTTTTTCCGTACAAATATATATTTGTCTCAAATCAATCGGCGTGGAGCAACATGATGATTTTTTAAATAAACTTTAGGTACCTAATCATATAAGTGCAGTACCTATTGAAGGAGGATTCAGTAAAATATGATTGGTAGATTATTAAAAGAGGTTTGTTGCCTGTATCTTTGATGAATTAATAGATAGCACAGTTGAAGTCAATAACAGGTATCCATTTTTTCACCTTGAGTGATGTGGGTGCATAGGTATATTTTTTTGTAGTCGACTATATATATATTATCAAAACAATATCTTATAAAATAACTATGTTTTACGTTTTCGAACTATGTCCCAGACTAGATCTCCACGACTCCCTATCAGATGGTACCTCCGGCCAGTTGTTGAGAAATGCATCAGATCGTCCCGCCTTCTCCGCCTAGGCCTGCCCCGTCTACGTTGCCCAGCTTGTGGCACCCTCTTAGTGACCACACTAGCCCACCTTTCCGGGTGCATGCGGCAGACATGACCGGCCCAGTCTCACTTTAGCCTGGCGGTTTTTTCTCCAACATCAGTTATTTGTGTTACAGAGCGCAGCGTAGTGATCCGGATGCGATACGATACGATTTGATTACGTTATATGGAAAAAACTAAATAATGAGGCGTTAAGGCGGTTCTACTTGTGGTCATATTAGAAACATGTTTTTGTCGGTATTTTCTGTGAATGCTGGTATGGGACCCTTCGTACGGGCGTCCGATTCGCACTTGATCAGTTTTGAACCTGTCATTAGTTGTGTGATTCATCTTATATCGCCTCGTAAACAGCAATGTTAGACACGGCTTCAGGAATGCTGCGTCTGTTGTGCGCTGCGGCGCGCGGCAATCGGCGCGGGTGTAAAGGAACCGTGATTTGTATTTGCCGTCGCCAGTTTTTCCGCGATTGGATGCGAGCTCGACGCTGCTGAACTAACGAACCATTTGCGAGTGCACCCAACCGAAACATCCATACAGATCATTTTGGTCCACTTTATACTATTTTATTTTAACTTTACCGCTCAATTTGTTATTTAGCTTTCGAGGTTTTTCGTAATTCATTTAATGGGAATATTGTTCGGACATATCTTTTAGGGTGGAAATAGAATCGTGATTGATCAGGCACTGCGGAGATGGATCGGACTCCGCTGTATCTTTGTTGGCAAGACAAAGTAGGAGTTTATATAATATTACCTATTTTTCCAGTAAGTTACTCCCTCGCGTTCTTATAAAATCCTTTCTAATCAATTGACGAATCGATGGAACTTAAAGCGTAGGTGACACAGAAATGCTTGCTCTACAAGTAATTTATAAGCCAGCACATAGTGTTTTCACGGTAGTTGTTACCGTAAAGCTATTTTAGAAGTAAATAACCGGTGTCTCTTGTTTAAATTCCGTCGCGGGAAGTTGCCTCGAAACTGTTGTGTAAAAAAAGAAGGTATTTTAAACCACCTCCATCCACACCAGCCATTGTAGGTGGCTGCATGCCAAATGAGTTTTGTGATGGAGTCCCCTTGTGAAAGGCCGATAGTGAGCTGCGCATCCTCCGTGAAACAAAATTTACATAAATTTTACATTTCTTCCAGATTTGTGTGTTCATAGAATATTATTCAAGTTTAAGGCAACAGCCTACGTGCCTAACACGGCATATTACCACCCAGAATCGTCATAAAATATGTGGTCACACACCTGCGGGCCTAAGATGGAGGCGTTTATCGTGCGATATATAATGATAAAAGCGTCTGTCACTTTTCGACACGTATGTGAATGCAAGAGAGACAGATACATTATGGTTTATATATTAGTGCAATAATCGCAATCATACCAGGTTTGGTGAAAAGGGACATAATGAATTAGGATGCATAACGGTCGCTATAACAACTCATCGGGATCCTTTTTTTCACCAAAGTATTTTCCCAAACTGCCTCAGTACTAAACTCTTTCATTTACCAACTCGCGCGTCTCTCCGAAAGCGAAAAAAAAACAGTTTTTTTGAAACCACAGAAATCAATAGGTTAGGTTGGTTATATAGAAACTCTGAAAAATTTTCAGTTTCCGGAAATACTAAGGCCGGGAAATGAAAAGTTTTAGAAAAGGAATAGTTTGGGAAACATAATTCGCTCATTTATTAAGAGACCAACATTATTTTGGCTCTATTGTACTATTTCTTTTTCACCTTGTCGTATGGTTTTAAAGTTACCAAGTTGTAGAATTCACGGCACCTTGTACATATTACTGAAGATACGTGGGGCAGGTAACTACTTAAACATTAATTTGTTTTTCCACGGCAATCAATCATTGGTGTGCCGCTGTTTATGTCATGTAACTCATGTCATATATAAATGACACCGAATCAATTTACTGTAAATGTCATACGTTGTCACTTTGATGCGTAACCATTACAATACGTGATACCTGCCTGACTTATTTTTACTATCAATATTATAATACTTGTCTATATTTTGAAAGCAGTATCGGAAAGTTACTTTCGGAATAATTAATAATTGAAACACTTATGTATGTTTCCAAAATTTTATGTTGATGCATAATCACAATGATAAGCGAGTTTTGGTTTCAATGTTCTAGTTTTCTCTTAAAGTTTGATTTACAACTTCTTCTTTGTTTATTTCACTCTAGACAGAGTAGTCGTGGTCATCACTTCACAGGTTGGTGACACGATTTACGAGACGTTGCTCTTTCTTGTACATTGGGCTATTTATTTACACTAGAAAATTGTATAAGAGCTTTATGAGTGCTTAAGATTTTTATCTATCGCAACAACCAAGATCATTATTAGGGATTTTTTATATACGTAAGTAGCAATAAGCACCAAGGTTGAGTAGTGGTAGGTAAAGGCAAACTGCACTATATAATCTATACTATGAAACGTAACGAGGATAATATGGCGGTGAATAATTAGGAAAGTCTTCTTAGTAACTGATGAAGTTTGAAATTAGTTATAAAATACCCAAGTACTTTTCTGTGCATTCAAGTAACCAAAAAAGGTTATCATGCGTATATAAGTGTAGCTTATATAGCTTTTATAAAGTTCCACTTTCTCCACAGTCATCTGGACAGATTTCCTGATAATTTGGGTAATTATAGTAAGGAAAAGGGAGAGTGCTTCCACCAGGATTTAAAAGTAATGGAGGAAAAGTATCAGGGTAGATGAGACCGCCACATGATGGCTGATACTGCTGGTCTTTAAAAAGAGATTCTTCCCTAAAAAGATACAGAAGGAAACCTTATAAAAAGCGTTTCACTGAAGTATAACATAGGTTTTCAACATTTTCCCTTCTCTTATTACTATTTTTTTAGTAAAAAATTTACATTATACATATATGTTATTTTTTTAATATTTTCGAATTTTATAGTGTAAAATTAAAATAAAGATTTAAAAAAACAAGAGCAAAAGTCCCAAAATCATTGATAGTTTCATGAATTGTGAGCATAAATATATCAGAAATCAATCTTATATCAATGGCAACAAAACCACTGCTGACCAGTGTTATCATTCAAACAACTGCATCAGTCAGAATAAAAATTTGGGGTTACTATTAGACACATTGCGACACTGCTATTTTGTATGTCATGCAGGATGTTTATGAAGGAGTCGAAGTCGTGATATAGGTATTATGTATCTACCCCCGTGTCAAATAACTGTCTCATTATTTGAACAATGTAACCTTTTTAAAATGCGATTGTGCAATACTTAGTAACCAATATTATTATCCATATCATCCCAACAAATTCCTGCCGGTCGAGCGGAGTTTATTTTACAAAGGCGCTTTAATCTAAAAATACCTTAATAGCTAAGTAAGACTATTTGCACAGGATACTACAAATTTCACTCGCGTTCAACGAGCTTTTCAAGTTGCGTGCGTCTTACCCTACTTAGAGAGAAATGTCTGCGTACCCGGGTATTGTTCACAGGAGGTTGTTTACCGGGTACTTGACCTTCAATCAAACGAGCCCTGACTTCTTCGCGGTGACCCAAACCCCCCGTTGAAGTCAATTTAAACTTCGTCTCTCGCCCTACTCCGAAATAGTTTTACATTAAGAAATTCGAAAGCCAATTACAATTAACCAAATTAAATTGGTTTTAGAATAATGTTTCTGTTCTCGCTTGGGTCGTTACAATTCGTCGGTGTTTTATTTTACTGCAGCGGGGAGTCGAGGATAGTACGATAGTAGAAGTAGCTGCAGAGTGACAAATAAACTTAATAGTTTTGTGAAACTTTCTGCCTGACCATTTAATCAGGCTACTAGATGAAATCATCCAAGTACAAAACACCAAGTACATGTATTTTACGATAGGTATATTTTTATATACGCCGATGCATTTGCCGTGAGAATAGTTGAAATTGAAAAATGTGCTCATATAATGGAATTCGTATTAGAGAATCGAGATTACTATTCAATAATGTATCCGTGTTATTTTCCAGTGATTAAAACTGAAAGATGGTAAACATTTTGTTATTTTTTGTTTTATTTCAATGAGTAATAATCGCGGAAACAGAAGAAAATATAATTTTTTTAATTTTATGTTATTTCACCCTAAAGTTTCTGTTTCAGTCTTGAAGCATGTTTTAGGTCGCAGCACTGTGATTGACCCTTGAAAGAAATTTAAATTTTCCCCTGATTGATAAGCAAACAAGGCGTGTGCGTGAGTTTTCATTACGGTTTCTAAATGGAAAGAGTGTGTACGGTTTGTGTCATCGCATATTCATGGGGCATTTTCGTGAGTCGACCTCTCAAGATTTGCGCACCGACTAAGTAAACAACGTCTAATGGAGGGATTTGAGGAGGTTACGTGGCGTTTCTAAATATTCCAATCTTAGGAATTGTTAATTTGTTTCTTAGCAGCCCTGGCAACTTTGTTGATGGATGCGTGATTTATTTGAAGATTAAATTGGGAAAATAAAGAAAAAATCAGAACGAAACGAGGTCGAATCAAGTTTTGACGTGCCTCTAAGCAATTAAAGTATCGGAAACTTAACCCGAAGTCAGTCAAGTAAGTTAGTTGCCGACTGAGTGATAATTTTTCACGACGCCTTGTTAAACTTTGTTCTGCTTACTGTTAAAGAAGTTAAAGGCGTTAAAGAAGTAAGACGCGTTAGCATTCAGAAGTGTCGGCTTATAGCGAAGTTTCGTAAGTCAGGTGGCGGGCACGTACCGGCTCGTATGTTCGGCCTGCCAGCTATCGTTTTATTCACAAAACTTGCCAAAAGTGATGCCAGTGCTGTGGAAGCGCTACAGGGCTCGTAACCACTATAATAATACGTCTAACCTAAACTAATATCAAATACACATTCGTAATCGGAGATCTCGTCCCTGACTTTGATTGTTTAATTTAAATTTAAGATACATCATGAATCAGCATATTTGACCTCTGATGTCTAATATTTTCTCGGATTTTCTGAATTACACCCCAGTAGGCGTGGGGGGAACACTTCGCGCTGTTTGCTCCGTCCCGGTCAACGACATTCTACACTATTACTATTTGACATGGAAAGAAATCGAACGATAACGCAGCTTTTACCCTAAACATTTTATTTCAAACGATCCGAATACTTTTGTTTTGTAAGCGAATTGATTTTAGATTCAAATATTGATGGTCTATGAATAATGAAGGAATATCTCAAATACGCAAACAGCTCCATGAAAGCCAATGGTTTATTTATAAGCAAATAATATTTATTTATTTACACTGGCAAAAGTTATGTGGGTCCTGTTATTGTATGAAGTTTGAAACTCGAACTCTTTGTACAAAGAAATCAACGACGAAGTTTGTGTTTGCAAGCCCGTTAGATTTAATAACAAGCCTGTAATGTTTCGAGATAAACGTTATAAAGAAGTTTTTTGGTAACAAGGAAAGTTGATTTATTGACATGACCAGTTTTAACTCACGGCTTTGCATGAGTTATGAATAAGTATTTTAAGTTAGCATCCTACAAATAAAACAATTTTAACTGATTAATCGTGTATATTATCTCTGTCAAAGTTACAAAAAAAAAACTTTTCTCAGTAAACCCGTGAACATGGAAACGAAACGATGATGATGAACGAATCGTCGGGGACTCAAATGAGATAATATACGCAATATAATAAGTTAAAATTGTTTTATTTAAATTAGTTATAATCGCGGAAACAGAAGAAAATATTAGCATTCAATATTTATTTACTTTATATTCCGTTAAATGATTTATGCGTGATTAAGCAGCGAATATCCATAACATCTCCATAAACTTACATATTTAAGTATATTGTTAGTGTGATGAAATCCCAAAAATAACACTTTGTATCAATCACAAAGTAATTGTGTCGTGCAACACCGATAATAGCTGCGTAAATCGTTGCGAGGCGTTATTTACAGCTACAAATAATATACCGTGTTAAACACTCATCATGCAGATTAGGTTAACCACATAAACGGAATGAATCATCTTCCGCGTCTATTAAACAATAAAGTAACTTAACTATTGACAGACAAAGCAAAGCCATGAAAGATTTTTAATGAATATAGTTATTAACACATTACTACAGAGACGTACTTACGAGTAGATGTGCACTAATTAACAATTTCTGGATATTCGAATATTACGACCAAGTGCGGACATTACGGTATATAGAAAGTTCGATAGTCAAAATCAAATCAAATCAAAATATCCGTTATTCAAGTAGGCCTACATACAAGCACTTTCGAGTTGTCAGTTACAATGAGAGAAGTCTTTGCTGGGAGACATACAATATGATCCAACATTTGTTGCAAGGATTAGGGAAAACCCAGAAAAAACCTAATCAGATCATTTAACTTAATTATAATATTATTAAAATTTAAGTATAAAATATCCAAATATCATCGGCGAGACCAAATCCCACAGACTTCGCTGGTTTGGTCACGTTCTGAGGATGGATGAGGATCGGGCGGTGAAGAGGGCATATTTGGGACGACCGACTGGTCGTCGTCCAGTGGGCCGTCCCAGATATCGCTGGGGTGACAGTGTGGAGGCGGATCTGTGTCAGCTTCAAGCCGATGACTGGCAAGAAATAGCATAGGATCGGGACCGATGGCGTTCTCTTGTTTCGGAGGCCAAGATCCTCTTTGGTTCACTGCGCCACAATAGTTAGTTAGTTAAGTATAAAATAATTAATAAGATAAATCCCACAAGGATTGTCAATAAGAAAGGAAAAAAAATCTAGAATGTGTCGAGAATAAAATTCTAAATGTCAGAGTATATAAAACAATAAAATGCGTGTACCAATTAACTATTACAACATTGTCTTAAATATGCTTAATACTTTTACAATTGTGTTATAACTAATTTATAACCGGTAATGTAGAACCTTATTACTTTCAGGGATTCGAATTAACATCTCAGTTTAAATTCGCATTGTGGGCGGACGTAGCGACTTTTACATAACTTTGTTTTCTGTATATGTAACACGTGACCTAAAATCTACCGAGATAAGAACCATCTGAAAAGGTGGGATAAAGAAGTCGGAGCGAGTTCATGTCCTTATTGTGCCGTGGGCTGCCTGTATTTGCATAGATACATTTTTAAACTAAGGACAATATACCCAACATGTTTTCCGGCTTCAACTACTTAAATATATTTCTGGTAAGGATTATTATAGCTTAGCATTTGTATTATTGTAGGCAATGTAGATGTATAATGTTTATCGCTTAAATTGGTTAATTTAATGATAAAGAAAAGCACAATATTTACTTCAAAAAATCGGCCAAGAGCATGTCGGACCATGCTCAGTGTAGGGTTCCGCAGCCGTTCATATGAAAAAATGCAAACTACAAAAGAAAAAAAATGTGATATGAAAAAGTGCACTAGCAAAAGAGAGTATTTCCACGACACTAACGTCCTTTTGTTGGGAAACGCCGTTTTTCGGCAATATCTCAAAAACGGTATAACTATATTTCGTTGAAAGTATTTATTAAGATTTATCCTTGTATTTTTTTCATATATTTTGGACGTACCGTTGTGAAAATAGAGTGACAATTTATGCTACTTTTGGGGCGATTATTTCCGAAAATATCCACTAAATCAAAACCTCAAAATGATTTTCAAAGATCTGTCGAAATATGTGCCACACATTGGTATGCTGTTTTTTTTTCAGTTTCGATTACATGTATGGAGTGCCCCCCCTAGATTTAATTTATTTGATAATCAAACTAAGTAGCAGCGGCTTACACAAGACACCTATACTCCAAATTTCATCAACGTACATCTTGTAGTTTTTCAAAATGCCTGTGACAAACGGACGGACGGACGGACATGACGAAACTATAAGGGTTCCGTTTTTGCCATTTTGGCTACGGAACCCTAAAAAGGAACATTTGCATGAATTTTAGTCTAGTCAGAGCAGTATTTTATGCTCTTCCATATTTGTCAGGAAATAATGTTTCAGATGAAAAAACAATACCGTTTAATACTACTGTTATAATTATAACAGTTCCATTTTGCACGAAATTATTCGGCACTAACAAAATTAAAATATAAGGATAACATTTAGATAAGCAGATTTTTTTTCCTAACTACGGTAATTCGATAAAAAGGGCCATTACTAGGAAAAGAGACACGGCATAGCTATATGCAAGTAGTTCTGCTTCGAGCTTATGAGTAAAGAATTGCAGTTGGAGACCACAATTTGATTTGGACAATAGTTTTTAGGTGCCCTTTTTTACTACACTAAAAGCCTTATCCACTCACTTGCTTTTGGATTTTAAAAATGGTGGCCTATATTGCTCTGTCTTTTTGTGCAAATTTCCGCGAGATGCCGTGTTTTATTGAAAAATTCATAACTTGGTTTCTACTAAATCATTTGCTATGTTTTTTTTACACAAAAAAGCCAATGAAACAAAGAATTCGGTGGTGTTACTTATTTTATGGATTACTGTATTGAAAATAATTATAAAAAATAGGTAAAACTGACACACTGATAAAGTTGACGAATTTAAGCAGAAATATATTTTTAGAAAAAAAACTAAAGCGATAACATCCTTTTTTTTACATGCAAAAAAAAGTAGATTCGTTTTTCTTTCATTTAATGCCAAATATTGTATAACTGTTCAAATAAAATTGTATAGTAAACATCATTTCATTTTTAGATATCAGACGCAAGACGGGGCGATTTTTTTTCTTTGATTCGTGATTTATTTGTGACTAATTTAAAAACTCAAGAACCAAAATATAGTTCTAATTAGAACAAGCAACTAGTAATCATAAATTAAAATGGATATATTTTGCAATAATAACGTTAATTACGGTTCTAGGAGTCTAAATAACAAAAATTATGTACGTACCAACGAAGTTTTGGTTTTCAGCCGAACTAAAAACCCTTAAAACCACAATATCACACGACACAAACACATTATAAATCACAGTCTGTACCTAGGAAACCACAATCACACAAAGAAAACCATTAATACATAGAATCACACTGATTTTAAGGTAAATAAACAAAGCCGTTACGCAAAACACTAATAACGTGCCATGTTACCGGGGCAACTGCCCAACATGGCGCCCCGTTAGGGTCGAACACAACGGGCGCCGCCAGGTCTATGCAGTGTTTTAGAAATTGAGCATATGTTATTTTAAGTGTTACGGTCCATAAATAGTTTAATATAAACAACGTAATATTTGCAAATGTTTTTACCTACTTTTCATTTACTTTATGTTCGAGTCTTTACCTGTTATTAGGAACAAATCACAAAATGTACCAAACGCGATCGCAGCGCTTCAGGTGTGCTCTCATGCCTTACAACGTCAAAGCGAGTCGAGTAATTGGCTAAATCGCTTTTGGTAGCTACAGCTACCACCACCCGTAACCGTATTTACATGGACCGTTACTTGTTTTATTCGCTAATCCTGTGTAAATAAGTCATAGATGTTAATAATTTAATGTTTATTTATGCAACTTAATACTTAAACTGTTTTAATGACTAGATAATTACGAGAAATATTCTTTATTCTTAAAAATGTTGGCCATTTCAATCGCAAGTCACCGAAAAAAATTCTGTCTTAACTACTTTGAAGTGAGATTGTAATTCATAATTATTCATTGGGACCGAAATATAGCTATAATCTGATAGTTGGATAAACACTGAATCGTTTTATGTCTATCTTTAATAGTAAAATATAAATTTGAATACTGACGGCATTTTTAAAACACTGTGCACTTTTACGCAACTTTACTTTTTCACAACGTTGAGAATGACAGCTATTTAAAAATATGTTTGTTCTATCATGTTGGCTGCCAATTTTTTTCTGCGTTGCCATCTTATTTGGGTATGTTTTGGTCATAGTTTAAACCACTCCGAAACTGCCCTTCACAGATTAAAAATCATAAATTGTATAAAGGTCATCTGGTAGCTCTGGCTACCGGAAGCAATTTGTAGGTTATCAAAGTTGGTAGCTCTAGTTACCGAAAGCAAGTGAGTGGTTATAGATTTTTTATGAATTACTATAAATAAATTAAAATGATCATTAAACATTACTGTTATTGTTCCTATTACTTAGTAATTTGATCGAAGCATGTAATAAATATCAAAATAAATGTGATAATTGTTTACTACTGGACGAACTCTGCTGCATCAGGGTTAGTCGTAGTACTCGGGAAAAAGTTATGCGTATTTTAATAGGTCTGTCTGTATATTCATTAACTTGTAACATATTTTCTAGACGATAAATAAAAACCTCCAAGTATGTTTTTTTTAGGGTTCCGTACCAAACAGGTACAAAAGGGACTCTGTCTGTCTTTCTGTCTGTAGAACTATTATAAATAAATAAAAATAAAATAAAATAGCCTGTATATGTTATAGAATCTATAGGTTTACAAAGTAGTGTGTTAGTAATAAAGGTTTACTTAATTATTTTGGATTTAGTGTTAGTATGTCTTCCTAGTTATATTATTACTATTTTTTTTAACGAGATTGAGAATTTATGTTTTTGTTAATTATTTTGCAAGAACCCCTCTGCAGGTAAAGGCCTACAACTATTAGAACGCCATATCTGAAAAACGACTTAAGCTATCTATTTGAAATTTGTATTGACAAACGTCGGCGGCCGATCGTAAAATCCGCCAGATCACGAAATTCCTAGGCATATCGTTAAACGCCGCCATTTCATGATTTGGCTGTAAGTTGGCCAGGCATATCACGATGTGCCTAATAAAAATACGGCAGATCGATTAGAGCAACGCATTCGTCGATATTCCTAGCTCTATACTGTGCACATCGTGAAATAGTTTATTTCTTGGCCACTGCTGGCGCTGAGTATGCGATGGCGGCCGTGTTTGTTTATCGCGTTAAAAATATCGGCCTCACAACAAAACGATTTTTTAGGTACCGAAAATAGTGATTGCATTCAAAGTAAAGGTCCAAAAGAAGCTTTTGAACATCAGCCAATTTTTTTATGTGAATCACACAGATTCTGTGCACAACGTGACAAAACCATGGTCGTCTGTGCGTATTTTAGACGTTGGTATTTTGTTGATATAGGGCTCGATCTCATTAATACATAATATGGAGTAATAGTCCAGTACGCAAAATGTTTTGTACTTCAATAACATACAAGTGCGTGATTTTTTGTAGTCAGTTAGAGTATATTGAGGACTGACGGGCAAAAATATTTCTAACGGATCGTAAGTGTGCTTTAGGTATAAAAAAAGTTTTTGTAAGCAACCTCTATAAATCCTAGAAAAAAATGCCCAAATGTATTTTTTCTGCACTAGGGCATCGCAAATTATCTGTTTTAACATTCCGTATTATTTTCTAACAGTTTTGTCGAGTGATTATGTCAGCGCAATACGAAACGAGTGAAAAAATTATAAAAGCCGTAAAAAAATTTACAAGTGACTTTTAGCAAGTAAAATTTGTTTATCACTATGAAAAGTAATGACAGTTTTGTTTTGTAATAGATTCGTCAATATCTTGATTTTAAATAAACAATTGAATTTATAATTCGTTGTCAAGGCCACCAAATTTTACGCAAAATTGTCAAGTCGGCGTAGTGAACTCAGTTTCATAACAGTAATCTATAAACAGAAATTATAATAAATTCACCCACGGAAACAAATAATATTACCTTATCAGTTGTACGCGACATTTCAATTTGAGCGTGAATATTGCGCAGCGCGTCAGCAGACTATGCAGCCAAACACGTTAAACTACGCCAACACTGCCCATATTCTTAGAAATGATACAAAAGACAATGTTAAAATTAGACTTTTTTACCCTATCTTGGTTCAATAATATTTCTGATTGTCTGATTGTTCATACGTGTATTATTAGTACTTTTTTAACTTAGCAACTTTTTAGGGTTCCGTAGTAAACTAGGAACCCCTATTATTTCGCCATGTCCGTCTGTCCGTCAGCAGCTTAGCTCCAGGATCAGTATTCGTTTCAACACTAGTGTGTGGGGTGTTGTTGAATAGGTCTTTAAGAAATAATAGCGGTCTCCAAACATTATTTTTTGATAAAGACAACAGTTTTGTAAATATTCGTTCCGGAAATCCTAAAAATAACGTCCCCTCTCCCCCTGGAGAGGCTTTTCAACCATGCGTCTAAAAATTATGGAAAAAATCATGAAAATGTGACTTTATAAATAAGTTAATACTAAATAAGTAAAACTATATTGAATATAATCGGTCGAGCCGTTTTTGATTTATTGCCAAGAAAACTGCGCATCTCAGCTAAAGGACGTAAGTGCCGTGGAGATACGCTTTTTGCATAGTACACTTTTTATATCGTATTTTGTTCATCTGCAGTGCTTTTTTTTGTATAAACGGCTGCGGAACCCTACACTGAGCATGGTTCGACTTACTCTTGGCCGGTTTTTTGTGTATTCTGCTAATTCCGAAAGGTTTTAAAAGAGTTCACATTGCGTCTTTTTTAATTTATCATACTAAAAATTAGGTCAAGTTAATGTTTAATTGACGAAATGAGTTGGTTCTTGGATATATATAATCTAAACCATGACTTTAAGGTTGTTTATAAATATTATTCCATAATGTAACTAAATAGGTTTGAAAAGTTTGTTTTATTCGCATTTCACCGGTTCAATTCCGAATTATATTTGGCTAATTCCGAACGTCATTCTAACGCGAGCTTTATTTGCTGTAGGTTAAGAAACATTCATTTTTCATTCCGATCTTCACTCCCAAAAATGTTTATTGTTATTGGTCATTAGTTTTACGATAGGTAGTTATACGATAGGTAGTTGTATTTTGGCATTACGCGACAGGGAGTGGTGCTCCAAAATTACTTAGGGTACTTAATTGTGCAAATAATGTGAGGGTCTTATCTCGACTATATACTTTCTTTTTTTTTGCCCGCTGAACCCTGATTTTTTTATCTTCAGCAGAATCTCGCATCTATTAAGCTCGCTTGTATATTATGACTTTGTGTGTAAGCTTTTTTTCAGGTTTGTACCCATTAAAATGTCATATACAAACTTTAATTTGTAAGCGTTTTTTAAGTTTATATACTCATTAAAATTTCATATACAGGCTGTTCCAGATAGTGACCCAGTTTTTTTTAAATATTTCTCGCACCTAGGTGTATCCGAGAATACCCCATGTATATTAAGCGATTTTTCATAGTTTAGAAGTTACATTTTGTAAAGGCGTAATTTAGAAATTTCTACCGGAGATGCTGAAAAAATTATAACATTATTATTAAAAAAGATTTCCTTCACAAAATTCTGTAACGTGATTTTTATATTACTCTCCAATACTTAAAATAATCAACTGCCTTTGATACAAATAAGTAAAAAAAAATCCATTTTCCAAAAAGGGTATTTTTGGATACACCTGGGTACGACAAATCTAAAAAAGATTTTGGGTCACTATTTGGACCACTCTGTATACACCTTAGGGTGTAAACTTTTTTCAGGCTTATACACATTTAACTTTTATATATATTATATATACCTTAGTTTGTTGGCTTTTTAAAGGTTTTTTTAACACATAAAAAAAATCATATGTACAACTTAGTTTGTAAGTTTTGTTTCAGATATCTACACATTAATACTACCCTTAAAACTTCGTTTATTTTGGTGCAGTTTTCTAAGCTTATTTAAGTGAACATACCAATCATATGGTACTCATGTAACTCATACCAAGGGTCGGGTAAAGTTTTGTTTTCATTTTGTAAAAAGTTTTCTTTTTTCAAAATAAAGACAAAAGTCCTAAATATTCAAAGACGGCTACTTAAAATTTGGGAAGGCATTACATGTATCATAAAATGTGGCAACGTTACCGGACCCGTGGCAAAATTACCGTATGATTGGTATGTTAAGTGGGCTTTGGCTATCTTAGAAAACTGAACGAAAATAAACTAAGTTTTAATGATTGAAATAAAACAATTTAACGGATTATATCGCGTATAAAAAAAAAAAAAAAAAAAAAAATTTAAACTGTTTATTTCTATAAACGGACATAGTACACATTGCATCTTAGACTCTAATCTTAATTTTTTAGGATTATATCGAATCTAAGTAGTAAAAGGGAATGACATATGTATTACTCTAAGTATAAAATTACAAATCGGGAAGACTGTCTATTAACTGTTTTTTATATGAATTTATAATTTGTTTAGTAGACTTGCTATCATAATCAAAAACATATGGAAGTCTGTTCAACACGCGCGGTAAGGCCTGCGTCCATACTCTATTGCCATATTCATTAGTGCTATGGGGTATTATAAATGTTGGAATGTTTGTTAGATTACGTAAATTTCCTGGTCTGAGTCTCCTATTTAATAAGGGGATATTATTAACATATTGGGTCACAATAGCTAAATCAACTTTGTCATGAACCGGCATCACCCTGCAGTACTTGAACAGACTTTCATAGTTATGTTTATATTTGTATTTTATCTTCAAAGGTACAATGGTTTTTAATAATCTAAGTTGTAGTTTATATATGTTATTTAAATGTGACTTATATGTTCTACCGTAGCTGGACAAGCCATAGCTAATGACAGAATCGGCTAGCGCCATATAAAGCAGTCTTAATGTGCTATAAGGCAACTTGTTTTTAAGTATAGACAATTTGGATAATATAGATCTGAGTTTGTTACATACATGGTTAATATGAGGAGCCCAATTAAATTTACTATCTATTATTAGCCCAAGATAGGTATGTTCAGACACAAGGTCCAGACCAGCACAACAACACGACACACCCTCTGAATGCATGCAAGTGTGCTCATGTGCCAAAACCTTGGGTGTTATTGTGGTTTTTAAGAATGGTGAATGTATATGCATTAACTTTGTTTTTTTATAATTAATAGATAACCCAACATCATGAGCCCACCTGCATAGCATGTCGAAGTTGTGTTGCATCATACTTTGCGCTGTCTCCAGACACTTGTGAGCGACTATTAAACAAGTATCATCAGCAAACTGGTACACTGAGCCGTGTTGGAATATCTTACACATATCGTTAACATATAACAAGTACTCAGTCGGTCCTAGAATTGATCCTTGAGCAGTACCACGTATGGTCGGTATCATGTCACTAAGTTCACCGGCTATGCTCACTGCATTAAACCTATTGATATGGTAGTTTTTTAAGATTTCCAAAGCGGGGCCCTGTATACCATTTTGCTGCATTTTACTGAACAGAGTATCATAATTTAAGGTGTCAAACGCCTTGCTGAAATCAATCATTACAGTTAATACATGTTGCCTATTATCCAAGTGTCTATTAATTTCATCTGTAAAAGCTGATAACAGCAGGGACGTACTCTTATTTCTTTGAAAACCAAATTGCTTATCATGTATTACATTGTTCTCGACTAAAAAGGTATTAATTGAATTCCCAAGATATCTCTCGATGATTTTGTCTATACATGGCAATATTGTTATGGGTCTATAGTTGTTTGTATCTGTATAACTGCCTTTCTTATGCACTACTGTATATTATCTCATTTTAGTTCCCGACGTTTCGGAAGCTTTCCAGCTTTCCATGGTCACGGGAGGACTGAGAAAAGATGTATTTTCCTCTGTCAAAGTTACAATTTGTGCAAACTACCCATTTTTTTTTAAATAACACATATAAAGGTGTACATACATGCCAGATGGGCCTAAGCTGTAAAGACAGTTACACATGTGCCAGAAGGGCTTAATTATTTTATTCTAATAATTTACCAAGCAGCATTTCACAAATGAGGCGTACTGAGGAAAAAAGAAACGCTGCAAAGAAAAACTCCCAGGCTACCTCATTACTAATTATAATATTTAAAAAACAGAGACTATTAAACTACTTTTAAACAGATAAGATATTTTACACCGTTCGGAAATTAAGGTTTTGCAGTCCTGTGTCTCGCTTGTTCCTTGATGAGATGTATTACAGGATCCCAAGCTGGTGGTGGTGGTCAGTCCTCCCATGACCATGGAAAGCTGGAAAGCTTCCGAAACGTCGGGAACTAAAATGAGATAATATACGCGATATAATCCGTTAAATTTTTTTTTTTTCAATGAGTAATAATCGCGGAAACAGAAGAAAATATTAAGTTTTAATGGTTTTTTTTTGTATAGTGTAGGTAGGACATTTCTTATTCTTTAACGACACGTTTGGCTCAGTGGGTTGCACAACGACCTACGAAGCTGGCGGTTCCGGGTTCGAATCCCGGCCCAGGGCAAGTGTTTGTGTGATGAGCACGAATGTTTGTTCCTGGGTCTTTGATATGTATTTGAGTATTATAATTTATCTATATATTATCTATACCATCGCCTAGTACCCATAGTACAAGCTTTGCTTAGTTTGGGACTAGGTCGATTTGTGTAAGTGTCCCTGATATTTATTTATTATTTATTTATATATCGTTGTCTAGCACACATAACACAAGCCTTATTGAGCTTACCATGGGACTAGTTCGATTTGTATAAAAGCTAAGCAAGTATGGAGTGGGCTTCTTAAAAATAATATTTTAAGTTTTCAATACCCGGGATTATAAAAATGGATTTCGCTTCGAGATATTAACTGGTTAGAGCGATATTCTTGCGAGACCTTTATTATGGGTTAGGCTCTCAGAGTGTGGCTCTAACCGGTACGGAAAATTAACCGGGTTACAAGCCCTGCTTGAGACAACCTTACACGGCCTCCCCAAATAAGTCTGCATATTATGTATATCTTCGCCTAGTACCCATTGTACAAGCTTTGCTTAGTTTAGGACTAGGTGGATTTGTGTAAGATTGACCCCGTCCCCCCTTATATTTATTTGTTTATTTTATATGAATCAACCGGAGCAAAAACCATGATAAATCGTACATTTTGCTTGGCGCCCCTTAAGCAACAAAGGATATTTGTACTAAAATACATATCATGACGAGGGCTATAGAGTACGAGGGTACAGTAAATAGTATATACAAAAACTTGAATTTAATGTATAATACAGAATGACTAAGTTTAAGTCTTGTTTGTCTTTTAAGGAGTTCTGTAATTACCCCTTGTTGTGTTACTCTGGAACCGGGTAAGTTAAATGATTGTTTGATGGTTTAAACGTTTGATTGAAATTTTTTAACGCGTTACTAAGTAGCGTATAAAGTTGTAACGATAGGTTTAAGAAGCATCCGAATTTGCCCCACGAGGAAAATTCGACTGAATATGTTTTCGAAATAATCCCAAATTATTTTTCATACTCTATTGGCAGATATTGGCAACCTACAAATATTTATTCTCTTGTTCTATTAATAGTTATTTTTCATTATTATCAAATAGTTCTTATTATACTTATTCATTTGCAGGTACTAGCTGCGTTCTGTGATTAAAATTAGATGATGTTACTTCAATTCAATGCAACACGAAGTAAATGCGTTATATTGATACGTATACATTAACTATTTACTAAAATAAATCAACTAAAAAAAACTACTTCGAATTAAAAAAATAACTGCATAATTTAGTTTCTTTAATTTACTTATAAGTAAGCTTTTTTGTACTCAATCTATACGATATAACTATACAATTATTCTTATTTTGGTATCGTTGTTTTTTGATAAAAAGTTAATCAATTGGTAATATTGGAATTTTCAGATTTAAAAAAATCACTCCACCTTAATAAGTACTTATAGTGCCTACTTGTATGAATTTAATTAAAATATTTTTTTTATTACCTATATAATGTTAAGTAAACCTATTTCTTATCAAACCTAAAGATAGCCAATTAATTCCAATATTCTTACTGTAAGAACATGCTACGGACATATAAATGAAAGAGAATTCAAAAATACTTACATGAAAATTTTGAAAAAGCTAAAAGAGAAGTACAAAATGACGGAGCACCAATCTATGCAGCTGGATTAAAGTACGGCATACCCACAACTACATTATTAACAAAGTAATGAAGAACAGCAATTGACGAGCGGTCTTCGGGCAATGGAAAAATGGGGTTTTGGGCTCGAGAACAGAGATGTTGCAATCTGACTAGATTGACAAGAATAATTTGGTAATAATATGAAAACATGACTCCTTATGTAAGAAAAAAAATGAGAATCACTGCTTCCTCGTAAGGTAATTTCGAAAATAAATTGCCAAGAAAAAAAAATGCTGTCTGTAAGGTCGGTTTACGGACGATAATTTTACGTAATAACGTGGAAGAGAAGCCGAATGCGTAGGCCGATCGCGCCTCTATCGCTTTTTCCGCGCTCTCGCTTGCACGCGGAACGTGACAGTGGAATGTGACAATGAGACATGCTTTTTCGTGCGCGCACAGAATAATTCTATGTCTATCTATCTATGTCAATAACCAATATAAAATGACCGTGTAACCAACCTGCCTGTCCACCTACCTACCTACCCACCTATTTACCCACCTACCTACCTATCCACCTACCTACCTACCTACCTATCTACCTACCCGCCTACCTACCTACCCACCTACCTGTCTACCCACCTACCGACCCACCTACCTACCTATCCACCTATAGCTTGACCACAACCGCTGTGCCGCTCCTGAGGTATGCGAGCGGCGAGACGGGGGGGCAGAGCAGCCACTGCGCTCTGTCACCCCGCCGTCGTCGCTCGTGGCGGCGTGTAGTGTTATCTATTGCGGGCTGTCTATGTCAGACGCACATGAGATAGAATATCCAAAGATGGGTCGTGCTTTATCTCGAGATGTTAAAGCTGTCATTTTCAGTGGCCGAATATTTTAGGAAAAGAAAAGCAGACAAAAATAGCTTCGAACATAAAAGTGACGCAAATATCGCCAAACGTGTGGCCGAAGCTACTGGGTACTGCCAAAAAACCGTAAGAAACGTAATATCTGTAGGAAATTCATCAATTAAAAATGAGGGCCAACCGAAATTTAATTCACCCAAAAAACCGAAAGTTATAAAGAAAAAATATGTAATTGATGATTTTGACTTGGGAGTGATCAGGAGAAAGATTCATCAATTCTATGAGATCGAAAAAACAGTGCCAAGTATTCGTAAGTTACTGTCAAGTTTGAGACAAGATGGTGTTTTGAATTGTGGACGAGAATATTTGAGAAAACTTTTACACACAATGGGTTACCGGTTCAAAAAATGTAGATCGAAAATACATCTTCTTATAGAGCAGCCTAATATTACAGAGTGGCGGCGGAAATATTTGACAGAAATAAAAAAATATAGAAGTGAAAACCGCAACATATATTTCCTAGATGAGACATATATTAACGCCAGTCACAATGTTAGCAAATGTTGGCAATCATCGTCGGAACTTGGAATACACACTGACATCGGGAAAGGACGACGCTTGGTAATCGTTCACGCTGGAAGTCGAAATGGCTTGGTCGAAGGTGCATTGACTATATTTAAATCCGATGCTAAGACTGGCGACTACCATGGAGACATGAACGGGCCTACTTTTTATAAGTGGGTGGATGAAAACATGAAAGATAAACTGCTGCCGAATTATGTAATTGTGATGGACAACGTGTCTTACCACAGCGTTCAAGTTGATAAGAAACCGACTATGACAAACCTCAAAAGTGAAATGCAGAACTGGCTGCGGCGTCACAATGTTGAATTTCTGGAAAATATGAAAAAAAATAACTGCAAATTCTTATAAATGCCACTCAAAAAAAGCCCGTTTACAGAATCGATGACCTCTTAAAAGCTCATGGGCACACAGTCCTGCGTTTACCGCCATACCATCCAGATCTGAACCCCATCGAGTTGATATGGGCTGATGTTAAAAACAATAAGGCGCAAAACCATATTCATTCTTCTCTACATGAAAAGATAAACGAACTGAATTTATTATTTTCGGAGTTCACGGCAGAAAAGTGGCAGAGGTGTGATGACCATGTCCAAAAACAGATATAGTTCACGAGTAGAAAAAAAATGAAAACGATTACTGGGATCGCGACAAACGTTTCGACAATATTATTGACGCCATAATAATAAATTTGCAGGATGACAATGATTCAAGTTCCGGTAGCGAAATGGAAGATGAAGATAAAAGTGAATTATGTCAGAATAGTAGTAATGATTTTTTGTTTTTCGAACTGATTCTGTTTTAACTCTCGGAACTATTTATTTTTCCGATAATTACACATTAATTAGACTTATATTGGTTTTTTTATTTGTGCTTACCTAAAAATCGTATTGTACCATAATAAAAATTTGGTATAATAAGTATGTACCTATACAGTCAAAATATTGTACTTCGGTATCTTCAGATCTATCCGACACGACGACAGACTCTTGTGTGTCCGTGATCTTTCCTGCCCGCACCCCGCCTCCCCGCGCATAACTCTGGAGCGGCACAGCGGTTGTGGTCAAGCTATACCTACCTACTCACCTACCTATCTACCTACCTACCTACGTAACTATCTTCCTATCTACCTACCTACCTACTCACCAATCGCAATCGCCAGTCCTAATAGAATCAAATTCAAAAAGGAAGGAAGCCGACCGCTCGGCTCATTGTAAGTATTGTAAAGTAACGATCGGCTCGTGATACTTTTTCGTGCGTGCAGCCGGTGTTCATCGATTTACAAGACGTTATCACGTCAAAAAAATAACGTTATTGAACATGAATCAATAATATTTTTATAAGGGATAATGCGGAACAAAAAATAAATGTGAACGTTAAGCTCATAGTACATTAAAACCATATTTGCAGTCATTCGGAATTTTCCCATAAGTTGAAGAAATTGCCCGTTCATGTAATAATAATATAATGTACATAACAAAACACGTGTATTTTTTTCTCTAGCAATATTTTTAAACCGGAGTATCGTAAAGTATTGACAAATATATCCAATTTCACAAAAATGCCATCAATCGTAAATCGTAAGGAAAAAATCATAGATTGTGACTTTCAAGTCAAAACACCAACACACTCTCTACTCGCTCAAATCCTAATGCACCTAATGTAAAACAAAACTTACTGTAATTGAATATCATAAAACATTTTTTTTTTACATTACACATTAACTAGACGTAACTTGTTCAAACTGGAAATGAAAACTATCTGTTGCTTGTTGTGGTTGATTTTATGTACCTATGCTTATTTACATTTATCGTTCGTATATGCCATACGATACATTCTGTGGAATTAAATGTTTATTTTCCCGTCAAAATCACTGCTTTGGCATCGTTTCGTTGTGCAGAACTACATCAAAATTTTATATTAGATTACATACTCGTATAACACATTTTTAAAGGGAACCGCGATGATGAAGCCGCATTGTTTTGTTTACAATTTGCAAGACAGCAGGAACTGCACGAACATAACGCAGCGACAAGCAACGGCGTGCCGTGATTGGGCCAGCCGCAGACATGGCCGGTGCGTACACTCCCGCGCAATTCGAATTACGTATAAGACCTGATTATTTTATTATTTGTTACCGTGGGTGAATTACGTGTAAGTGTTACAATTTCTGTTTATAGGTTACTGTTATGAAACTGAGTTCACTACGCCGACTTGACAATTTTGCGTAAAATTTTGTGGCCTACACAACGATTTAATAATTCAATTGTTTATATAAAATCAAGATATTGACGAATCTATTAGAAAATAAAAATGTCATTACTTTTCATAGTGATAAACACATTTTATTTGCCAAAAGTCACTTGTATATTTTTTTACAGCTTTTATAATTTTTTCACTCGTTTCGTATTGCACTGAGATAATCACTCGACAAAACTGTTAGAAAATAATACAGAATGTTAAAACAGTTAATTTGCGATGCCCTAGTGCAGAAGAAATACATTTGAATATTTTTTTCTAGGATTTACAGAGATTGCTTACAAAAACTTTTTTTATACCTAAAGCACACTTACGATCCGTTAGAAAATATTTTTGCCCATTACTACTCAATATAACATAGCTGAATTAAAAAAAATATCATACTTTGCGAGTTATTTTAGTTTGAGGGGTAATTATACCGTTCCCGTACTGGACTATAAGATTTATGCCAAGGACAAACACTCTTTGACATTTTATTACTACATCTCCGAATAAGTATTGTTCAATTAGTTAAAAACAACTTAAGTCTGATTATTTGACGAATATTTAAGAGATTGCCAATAAATTAAAGATTACTCTTTCAATATTTAATAAAAAATTACTCACAGTAAAATATTACTAAAATGACTGCAATTTCATTTGTAAGATACAAATTATTTAATGTACTCCTTATATTTTTCTCCATTTACCTACTTCAATTTTGGACAGCCTGAATAACGGTGAGTATTGAACGATATGAAGGCCTTTCAGGATTCACCTAGCAATTTCGTGATCGGCCTAAAAGTCTCTGGCGGGTGTTACTTGGCCAAATCATAAAATGGCGGCGTTTCATGATATTCCTAGGAAGTTCATGATCTGCCTAATCGTCACTAGGCAAATCGATATGGCGGATGTCTCTCCGCCAAATCATGAAATGGCAGCGTATCACGATATGCGTAGAAAGTTCGTGATCTGGCGGATGTTACGATCGGCCGCCGATATAAACATGGTCAGGCCACATGTATTGTAAAGGAAATATTTAAAAATATATTTTTATTTTCTAAAAAAACGATTAATATAAGGGGGGGGATAAAATTAAAAGTCTAGTAGTAGCTACCTGTTCTATTTTGAATTTTTATTAATTGTGATTAGATTTTGTTTTATTAAGGAAAATCCATAAGAAAACACCTACTTTCTCTCCGGAGTTTACCAAAGGAAAATTTAGAAATTTTCACAATTTGTATAAATAAACATAAATATTACACGAACATTATAACCATGTCTCTCACTAGCTATTTGAACAACCCGGTTGCGTTAAGTTTGCACCTCATTTGTATGCAATGCCATAGATATCAGGTGCAAATTTAACTAAACGGAAACCAGGTAATAATGTTTGTGTAAGTGAAAGTTTGTACGGAACCCATGGTATGCGAGCCGACTCGCACTAGGCTGGTAATTAAATAGAAGCGTTTAAAAGGTTAGTACTTTTTGTATATAAGTAAGCGTTCAAATAAGATGCTTTTATGATCACATTCTTGGATAAATAATCCAGCTAACGTTGATACGATGATCGTGCACCAGTTATTACCGGTTTAATACTACGCTACGTTTCCAGCGGGCAATCAAAAGCCAACGTTAAAGGCCGGAATGCGAAATACCTCAATGCGACACTGCCATGGTTTATTGTGTTTAGAATCAAAGATGAAAGAGTACGAGGCATTTGGAATTTGCTGAAATGGATATCTCCAGTCTATAGATGCTTTCTCTAAATATGAAACTTTAAATCATAGAAGGTTAAAAATACTTAAACCTAAATTAAATTAACTCCGTGTTAATTTAGTGTTAGTTAATTTAAATCGCATAATTCCTTAATACACCACGTAATGCTCACGGTTTAAGTGTAAATCCACTTAAAAAACCGTAATTTCTAATCTGAGCCAAATAAGGAAACTCCCTCAGGTATCCGGTTGCAGAGACTTGGCTATATTTATAAGGTAACATTTATTTTTTTGTGGATTTAGATTGTACACATTGTACTTTTATTTCGTTTACGTTGGCCGGGTTAAGCCTATGTCACGTTAAATGGTAATTGGTCTGTACTAACCATCGCTTAAATTGCTCTGCCACGCAATTATGGAAAGCCGAAGTACATTGCACCAAATTTCCAATACAAATCATTGTTGTGGTTAGCCAGGTGACCACTTCAAAGTTACCAACGTAAATATTTCATCATGAGTGCAGCATTAACCACCACCCTTAGTCCTTTTATACGTCCATAGAATGCTAAGGTTACTATCACCTGATTTCTTTGTTTGAAACTCGAAAAGCGTAAATGTACAAAGTTTTCTCGTGTCACAGCCGATGTTCAAAAGGAAAAACCGAACAAGCATCGATTCCTACTTGATTATTTTCATATGAAGAGCTCCCTTTCAGACTTTTACGACTGTATATGTCTTCTGAGAGCGGTAACTTAGTCATTTTATGTTTACCCCTTCTTGCCTCGGCGTACTTACCACGGGAACTTCAGCGTGTAAGTCCCTGAGGAGCCTCATAAATACGCATATCTTCACATCTCCCATTTGAAGACGGCGTAAGTCTGTTATTAAATTTCTCCCATTAGTGTTAACACTGGGAAAATATAATATTCCTTAGGCGGAAATCAGAATAGAGGATTGGTAACACGCGGTCTGTTAAGTAAAATAAAGTAGATATAAACGACGGGCAGGGCAGCGGTCGGGCCAGCGGGCAGCCGGGCAGTCGTGCGATACTCGTAAGGGGCGTAGAATCGGTCGCGCGCCACACTTTATAGTTTTAATATCGTGCGGTCTGAGGTCGCCCGAGTTATGGCGGGAACACGCTTTTCCTACAAATGCGTGTCTTTAGTACCGGTATACCGGAACATGTGTTCCGAACGAACGGAAGTTGTACGAGTTAATTTACCGACTACCACTTGCTTTCTGTGGTTTCAATATCGAAACACTCGAACATAACGAACGAAAAGTAATTCGGAAAGCCAACCGAAACAATTAAAAGGGCAAAAGTTCGGTATATAAATTGGGTTAGCCTGACATTCCTCCTGAGTCGACTTTTATTTAAAGCAAACATTTTATTTGCAGCCTTTCCGTTTTAAAATGAAAAAATGTGCTTCCCGGCGTACGGCTCAGGTAGGCGTAAGTTATTTCGTTTTACATTTTCCTCAAGTCGCTCTGGGCGCCCTCTCTCGGGGTAGATAATTTCGTACAGTGTACGTGCTGCGTGCCTTGTTGTCCGTGCTGGGATAACCTAGAGTGCCGTCCTAAACCTCAAAATAAAAATAAAAACGAAACAAGGAAATTGGTCGGCGTGCACGTACACACGTAACAATCGGTGTACCCGGGAAGATTTCATCTAACCACAATTTAAAAAAATATATTTTTACCTGTACCTACCTAGATACAATTCTTCCATTGAGTTCGAGGTTTATCTTAATGATACTAAGGTATTGTTGTGAATACGCATTTGTATCTATAGGAAACGTCGCCACGAAAATGGCCCCAAATTCTTTGGGAGAAACTGGCAATTTAGAAAAGCTTTCTTTTATGTTTATGAGTTTACGTGTCCTGAAAGTCACTGTCCCTTTTATAAGCAAAAATTGTCCGGACTCTTTTAGGAATAACTTAAAACGAATAACTTTTTAACATTTTTGATCTCGATTTAAGAATGTTGTTTCGTTTTTCCTTTATGCATGTCCATGGAGGGCGGAATGTTGGCGGGTTTCTAAAGCGATTAATGGGTAATCAAAACAAATGACATAAAATTTCCGTTACGTACTGAAATATAGAGCGTAATTAATTGGTGAGGCGGGGTGGTTTGTGGATGGATATAAATTGTGGTTTGAGGGACACACGTCTGTATAAACTAGGACAACGGTGACGGGACGTGAGCGTAGTGACTGCTCCAGATCCGCTTTTTTATGGCAGGACGCTATCCGCCCTCTCATCTAACTGGAGACCTCAGATAGTGGATCACGCGTGTATGAGAGGGGTCCTATAAAAACTTGACCTACTTCGCTTCGGGGACACAAGGTGCGTCGCAATTTTGATTCACCCCGTAACTTTGAACTTTTTAAGTGAGGCTACAAAGATTGTAAGTAGATAAGCTAAGCGGAGGGATAATATCTGTTTAACGATTGACTAACAACACGCTATACCCATAGTGCCCCTACTGAAAATATTTACAGGCTTTGATAATATAATATGGTGGATATGAGAATTCTGAATATGAAAATTATGTATTGTTTGCTTAATTTGAAAACCTTTTCTATAACATTAATTTTACGATATAAAAGAACTTTATTATCCTGCAGACTTTAACAGTTTTTTTCTTAGAATTACCTACCCACTATTAAGTAGACAAGCTTATTATGTGATGTCTATCGCTTTGACATTTGACGTATAAGAAAATAATTCAATATTTTTGACTACTGGAATAAATGACGGCTGCCTCATGTTATTTATTCATCTTATTCTATTGTCTACTGTAACGAAGTTTACCTTCGCTAGAAACAACATGTCTAAGTAACGGTATAATTCATCAAATTGTATTTTTAGTTCGAAATATGTCAGATAGATCAAAAAGGATATCTTTGTTTACGGTCAAAGTGAACAAAACAAACAAGTATTTGGAAGGCTGTTGGGAATCTATAACTCAATGCCAAGTTTTCCGAAGTTTGGCAACTCGTAAAAGTACTTTGCCCAGGGCAAACGGGCTCTGAGACGGAACCTCCATTCCGTTGTTCTAAAGTTACCTGAAAACAAAAACAATTCTCTAGAAATAACTGTTTATTATTCTTACTGTCGGTTTAATGTCACGATTGTAAAGTAGATTTTGACAAAATCATATAGTTACAAGACTCTCTATTGGGTAGGGCTATTAGGCATCAACAATCTATCACTCACCTTCGGTTTGCCTACTATATATAAGTCAATAAAGTATAATTAAATATATTTGCCAATGTTAGATTTACGTCCGGTATTTGAATTTCTCGCACGTTGCTTATCTTCGGAACTTAAGCACAACTTGCAAAGTTCATATACTAAGCTTTAGACGTTTGCTTGGTGTATGAACATAACTAAAGCTATTTAGTAAATTGATCAAATTCGTGTGCGGATTATTACAAACACCACCAAATGTGAAATGTATATATCCATATATATATATATACTAGCTTCTGCCCGCGACTTCGTCCGCCTTAAATTCGTTTATCGCGGATAAGGGTATTTTTCCGGGATAAAGAGTAGCCTATATTCTTCCCTGGGACTCAAACTATCTCCATACCAAATTTCATCGAGTGAAGAGGTAACAGAC